>PUFA01000050.1:625000-1250000 GCA_003508835.1 Eonycteris spelaea | reverse complement strand
CCAAACCACTACAGAACAGATTACTAGCTCTCTTTGACCACAATACTGTACTTCTATATTAGTTCAGACTATAAGAGCATTAAAAGACATTTAAAGGTCATCCCATAGCCTCAAATTATAACTTTTATTACAAACTTGAAAATAAAACTTGCCTAACCTTCCATAAATAAAGTATACTGTCTCTTCATTGCTCTTCTATTTTTACCTTCTATTTTTGTCCCATGAAGTCAAATATAACTATTACTTGATGGTGATAAGAGAATTCCAAGGTTCATGTTCTGAGGTAAGAGCCTGGTACTTTAGAACTAGAATAAACCTTAGTTCTACCCCCAAAACAAGGAAACAAAAGTGGTATGGAGTTCTCGGTTAATTGGGTTTTCTGCTCTTTAACACTGCCACTCATCTAAAAATTGGAATCAAGAAAATTTTTTGAAATCTGTACTTGTAGAGATTGTAATACATTTTGGAGATTGGTAAAGTTTCTATGACGTACATGAAAACAACACATTTTTGTTGGACTTTAAGCTAATTATGTCTCTATTGCTCTCATTGCTCTGAAACATCTTCATTTCATTAATTTACTAAACTAATGTGTATGTCTGCTATGTACCAAGCACCATAATCAACAAGTAGATTTAATTTTTTTTTTAACAGTTAAAAAGTGTTAAGGGAGTAAATGGTACAGATCCAGAAGAGGTCAAAAGGGCTTGAAACAGCTGGTCATGTAGTTGAATGAACTATATAAGGCCTAGTGTATCATAATATAATTTAGAATTCTAAATTGAGGATTAGAGTTAAATCCTAAATTGTGTTTGAATCAAAAATATTAATTTAATATATAGACTGACCTGCTCTAAAATTTTGAAGCTAAGTCTTCCTCTTTCTCTAGCTACTCTGAGGGGAAGTTGTATGAACAAGGTGGGGGTTAGGAGGAAAGTGTCAAACTTGATCCAAAGTGTTAGAAGTTTATCAAGTTGTGAGAAAGTCTATGATAGAAAAAAAATAGCTCTATCATCAACTGAGCTAAAGTGTGATCCACTAGATAATAAGTTACAACAGAAAATAAACAGCCAAAGTTAATTTTCCTTCCTCAGGTCGTAAGTTTGGAATGAGATTCTATTTCTATAGACATTTGAAATCACTCTGTGATATGCCTATTTAGAACCCATCTTCTTAATGAAAGATAAACTCTTATCTTACACTATCTAGTCTTTAAGCCTGCAGTCTCTTTGCTGCCCCAGAACTCTGTTTCCTGTCATTAACTAACATCTCATTAGGTGAACCTCCCTGTTGTTAACCATCTCCAGTGGAATGTATCTTCATTTTTCCATTATTTTAGAGTTAAATTACAAACCCAGCAGGATAGCAACTGCATCTAATTGATTTTCACTATTACCTAACATTTCTGTTAGTGCTTAATGTATTTTTTCACACTATTTTAGCATTCATTTTTGCAATTGAGAAAAATGATATAAATGGAGCCACTTCAAAATGGAGTCAGGGCCACCATTCCAGAAAAATGGCCTCGTACACCTTGAACCTTTGAAATGTTTGACTTTAGCAAAATAATGTTTGGCTGGGGCAACATTGTCTTCCAAATAACTGTTTGTAGAGCTAACAGGAAATTAAACATCCTGGCACAAGGACTAAACATTAAAGACATTCTTTAGAATTGGTAAACAGCCATGTAGAGATAAAGAAAAACTTAGCTATTAGCAACAATAGAAATTCCTTCTTTTTATTTATGTAATTATTTCCCTTCCCTTTCTCATAAATACCCCTTACCTTCACCCCATAATCAAAACACAATTTGGGTTTTGGCCTAAATCAGGGCTTCCAGAATCTTTGATCTCAAATAAATGCTCGTTGCCTCACACCGTGGCTTTTTATTTTTAGGTTAACAAATATGGTGCCAGAATCAGGACCTGAGGCAGACCTTACCACCATAGATTAGAGTTCCCTGGGACCTGGTAAGGTCTCCACACAAGCTGTTTCCATGGACCACACACTCTTCTCAATGGTGAGTCCTCTCAGGCTTCTGATCTCCATCCTTTTTGGTTGAGGTCGGTGACTTTCTTTGAGATAAGGAGGGTTTTTTCTCAGGGAAGTACTGCCCTGGGGACAGTTGTTCCATTGCAGCATGGCCACTGCCACAGGAGCTTGCTACCACATGAGGAATTTTCCTCAGATAGGGCTCCTTTCATGTTCGTAAGAAGTTCTCTGGGGTGAGGAGATCACGGGGATTTTTTTTCCCCCTGGTGGGTGGTACACATTTTTGTTACACACTCTACTGTTTCTTTTCTTTGTTTCTGTTGTTTGTCATAAGAAAATGATTTCAAAGGGAATGATACAAGCATAAAGCCTATAAACCTATGTCTGGGCTGGCCCCCACAAACTGACAATTTTTGTAGATCTCACCAGACCAGTGTCTATTTAAACAAACTTTACTGTGGGTTAAATGCACATGAAGTAAAAGCCATTGCTAAGGGAATCTTGGAGGCCAAAACGGCAAAATTAGTAGACACAAGTAGAGTATTTAAGAAACAGAAGGGCACTTGGCACTTCAAATTAAAGCACCTGTGATAAGAAGGTCATGGAATGGGTTAGACTGATCAGGTCACCCACAGACCTCAAAAAAATTTTGGTGCAACAAGATACTCTATAGAAGATTACACAATACTTAGCCCCATGGCACATCCCTCTTAGGTATTTGTGCTCCAAGAGATTCAAGGCTTAGCTGCAGCTGTTAATGTGCATATAATAAGAAACCAGATGAAGTTTCTCCTTTAGTCTTGAGATTTTCATTTTCGATCTATGAGAACACCCTCTTTGATTCGTATGAAGAAGCTTCCAAGAGACAAAATGACTTCAGAGACAACCCTAACAGAATGCTAAAAAATCTTTGGCCACCTGAGCAGGCAGCCTCATCTTAGGCACATAAAAGGCAAGAATCTCCATTAAGATCTCAATTTATTTTAATTAATTAATTAATTAATTTTTTGACTGTTTGTCCTACCTGAAACCTGACAAAATATTTTAAAGAGTTTAAAAACACTACAATCAGAAATTTGACAGAATCAAAAGCTGATATTCTAAGTCTGATAGAAAATTTAGGCCTCCTTAGCTATTTCTCAGGCCCTTCCATATATAATCAGGAAATAGATCAGCTGGAAGCCAGTATTCAAGAGCAAACAACTTTGTCTTTTAAATCTCTACAAAATTAGAAGTATAAACATAGTTTGCCAATGGCCTGGGACTATGCCAATTTAATTCCATCAGTAGAACCTGAAACCAAGAGTGGGGGAAATGGGGTGGGGGCGGAAAGGACAGTTGAGATTTCTTTAAAAGCATAAGCAAGCTGAAAAGCCTCCCTTGATTTCTGAGTCTATTTTTTACAGGCAGTTATTGTCTTACTCTAATGCTTTTACATATGTGCTTCAATTCAAAAAGAAATCATGGAGAGTACCCTAGAATACAGCGTCCTAATAACTTTCGCATCACACCACTGCACTGGGGAAGAATTTACAGAACTCTAAGGAAAATGGGCTTCATATAAAGGACAAAAATCAATAAGAATTAATTACATGGGGATTAAATGATGAAGATGATTATAATTTCTGTCTCTTTGCTTAAATATTGCTGATTTTTAAATGTTTTGTTTCTCCAAATTTAAGAAAACATTTTCTTTTTTTAAGCTACCCATAAGTTAAAGCAAATTGGTAAATTATACCTTTGTGAGCATAATTTATATATTTATCTTTTTCTCCCTACCTGATCCTTCCAGAATTTGGAAACTCTTAATAAGTGAGTATTCCTATTTTCATGGCAGTATAGTTATTCACATAAATTCAACAAGAATCTGTTCTTGTAACAGGGTACAACTGAAAACATTGGTTATATTACCAAGGCTTTGACTGAAATGTCATGTTTGAGAGAGACATGCATAAACAGATATGATGAGACAGCTTTAAAGAAATAAAATTGACTTATGGAAGCCAACAAAGCCTCCTGGGAAAAATCGGCCTGGTACCTTGCATGTAGGGTTCCCAGCCTTACCAGGTGAGTAAGGAAGGTCACTTCCTGGCAGACACAAGAGCCTCAGGATATTTTGGGAACCTCAAGAAAAAGGAATTAACCCAAATCTAAAGGTACCGCAGGTGAAGTCTGATGGCAAGTATTTGGCTTGGCCTTTTAGCCTCAAGACACTATTAAAAGTTCAATCTGGAGATTTCTTAAGAAAGATTCCAGCAAAGAAGATTTAAATGAGCCTATATGATCAATTGCTATACTTGATGCATTTGTGTAGATGATCAGGCCAAGTTCATTAAAACTAGACTTAATTATACTAAAACTAATTTGCTTGCAAAATATCTTTGGTTAAAATGAAGATAATTGTAGAAAGAAGAAAAAATTATGTTTTAATGGAAACTATAATATACACTTATGGATATTACTTCTGTTAATTGTCTTTGAGGTTTTGTTTTCTACCTATAAACTGGATTAAATCCCGAATTCTTCTAGTCTCCTCAAATATTTGACTACGAGTCTTCAAACTAGCGTTTCCAATTTTTCTCCCACTTTTGACTTGGAATCACTGAGCACTAAAGCTGCTATTTTCCCCAAAGCCTGGAAACTAAATGTAAATGACCTTGATATAACCTTCACAGAAATCACCACAAATTCTCATACTTCGACGATCTGCGTGCTGAGATTGTGTAAGCCACTTGGAAAGTTTACCTGAACCATTGATGACATCATTAGAGACATTTTAAACTGCAAAAGATGCTTCAACCCTGACATCTAAAATTTTTCTTGACTGGCTGCCCCTTAGGCTCAGACACTGGTTTCTTACCATTAACCTTTGTTTATCTTTTGTTTCTATAGAAATGTCTCATTAAATACCGGATTGTTTACACCACAGGTCTACTCCTGGCAAAGTAGAGACAGAAATAGGTCAAATCTGAGCACAGGGCAGAGGGCTAAATACATTGCCCACTGGCACATCATGGTCCTTGACCTTGTTAGCTGGCTACCTTCAAGCATTGGCTCCTACTCAGTTCTCTATTCCAAATTGGACTTAGTATTTTGCTTATCATTACAGAAATTCTTGTTATAGAATTTTATCTGCTTTACATAGCTCAATGTTATAAAGACACACTTGGATAATGGTTGCTCAGAGCTTTGAGATAATCACTAAGGCCTATGAGACTTCATATAAAAAAAAACCTCAAGGAACTGAAGATGTTTGTCCTAAAAAACATGATATTAAGGACTTCTTCTGTTCTGGTGCTCTTGCTGTGTAAATGTGGCCTAAGTCTCGTAAGGAAACCACTTTGCCTCCTACATGGGACATAATATACTGGGAATGAGGCTTCCCAGTGATAGATCAATGAAGCTTTAAACAATTGATCAGTGTTGCTCTCCAACTGTTGATCAGAGATGCTTTCAAGGAAAAATCTCAATCAAAAGGGGGAAATAAGAAAAGTAATGATGCGAGTGGAGCCATTTCAAAATAGAGTCAGAGTCACCATCCCCAAAATAGGCCTTGCACATCTTGCTCCTTAAACTTTTGGAAAATTTGCCTTGGGCCAAATAAACTTTGAATTGGGCCAAATAAACTTTGAATTGTTTGCAGAGCTAACAGGAAAGCACATCCTAATCAAAAACTGAAGATTAAAGACCTTCTTTAGAATCAATAAATAGCTATGTAGAGCACATGAATAATTTCACTTACTAGCACCAGTAGAAATTTTTTCTATTCATGTAATTATTTTCCTTCCTTTCCTCACAAATAACCCTTGCCTTCACCCCAGAACATTATTTGGGTTTCTGCCTAAATCATTGCTTCTTGAATAGCTATTCTTTGAGCTCAAACATTGTTGCCTCTCAATTTGGCTTTTTATTTTTTAGGTTAAAACGATGTAATTGAGAATTGATATTATCACTAGTATTTTTTAAAAAGCAATGTCTGAGGCTTCCTTTGCAAATATGATCTCTTTGTTGGTGAACTGAACTCTGAGCAAGAATCAGAGAAATATTAGGAAAGGAAAGTCAACTCAGGAAGTAATAGAAAGAATAAATCTACTTTGGGGAAAATCTGTTCTGAGTCCTTAAATTCACTGTGTGACCTTAAACAAGTCCCTTGAACTCTCTGAAACCCTATAAACTTGAAACAGATAATGCAAAATAGTCAAGAATTCTGATACTTGATGTTGAGAGAGAGAGAGAGAGAGAGAGAGACTTATCTAAGAACAATTTTGAGGAAAGTCACCTATAAAATTAAAGATTCTGTCTTCCTTTCTCTTTGCACCCAAACTTGACATTTAATTTATCCCATTGTCATTCTATTTCTTAGACTGTATGGGTGTTTGAAATTCTTTTCTCACTTTCTATTGTAGTATAGATATTTTATAACATGTCTCCTCTGTAATCCCCCACTCTAATATTTTCACTATATCTTTATTTTTCTTATTTTATTCTTTCTTATATTTAGTTTGTTTTTCCATTACTAGATTCCTAACTTTTTCCTTTGTAGATTTTTCTTCTCACTACCTTGCTCTGCGATAGATTTGACAAGAGACTGGAAGAGAATATCATCATGAGGATGCTAGCATTTTTTTCTTTGACATTCAATAAGGCCTATACATTTTCAAAGTCATACATGATAATTTCTATTTTCTTAGGTATAAACATATAAGGCACCATGTTTAGAAAACTCACCAAGATAGAGTAAAATACTTGCATTTTAAATGATCACTTGACAGATGGCAAAGTCCAGTTCCTACACAAAGACTATGTATTCTCCTAAAATATATATACACCTGTTTTTCACATTCTCTGTCTTCTAATTTGTCTATATTTTCTCTGTTCGCAATTTTCTTTTATTTCATCTCCTTTTAGATCTTTCATCCTAACTGTCCAACCTCCAGATTTTCTTTTATTTTCCTCTTAAGTAGCACTGGTACGTGGATATCCTAACCACCTGTGTCCTGAAGTCTTTCTCCCAACATCCAGATACAGGGCTAGCCCCAGGCAAAACTATGAAGAAAGATGCCTCTCTTTGTCCTCTTGCCCTTCTCTTAGAATTGTCTTTCTCCTTTTGGCACCACTATGTTCTAAAGGTCTCTTGTGTCCCTCTAGTTGGTCATAAAGGATTTAGATAAGCTTTCTATTTTATCCCAAATTCTGGACTTTTTCTGATCTCTCGTCCTACAACAAAGACTTCTCTGTTTTTGGTCCCATTCTCTCAAGGTACACTTAACTTCTGTATCATTTGATGTTTCAGAATGAACTAATAGCTTATGTATTATCTTGCCCTAGGCAACAGTATAATTACCAGGGTTTTTGTTTTTGCTTTTTTTTTTTTTAGGGATTTGGTCTAAGTAGAATAATATAAGCTATAACAATATAAACATTTTAGCATGCCTAACTTACATTCCCTCCAAATATGCCATGTCCAGACTAAAACTGAGAAAAACTCTAAAAGTAGAAAATTGATATACCACTACTTTACAGATGAGGAAGAAACTTATATTAAAGTTTCAAAGGATAAAATTTCTCAATGAATAATTTATTCACTTGAAGGTTTTTTAAATTTTTAGATAAAATGGAGTCGTAAGGAAAATATATAACCTGAACATTCTGTTTATCAACAATAATTGATGTTTTTAGTTCCTCCATGCTTTTATTTTTAACTATTATGCTTTTATCACTTAAAAACTTTGCTATATATAAATTTCTTCTTCTCTCCCACAATCCTTTCTCCTGGATTTCTTTTCATTATTACATTGAGTACAATATGATATGCACATTGCCCTAAGTCCCTCTGTAATCCACTTGCCAAGGGTTTCATCATTTTTAAAGCAGTTTGAAATACATGAGCACATTTGAATCTAACTACCCTATGAGATGGATATGGCAGATTTCATGCCTATTTTAGAAGTGAGAAACGGTGATTTGCTACTCAAGTCTTATAGCTGGTAAGGAGCAAAACCAAGAACCCAGTTCTTATCTTCTGACCATATCCATCTCCCAGACTCTTTCCTGGCTGAATTCCACACAAAGCCTACCATGGGATAAATATGGCAAGTTTTACTTTTGTGCTGTTTTCAGTTTAAAAAATAATAAAATAAAAATGGTGATAATTTAAAATTTTGTGTTCAAACCCCACACCCATGCAATCACATAATGCCTTATGATTTAAAATTCTACCCACCAAATTCACCAAGGTAAGTGAACATTTACTTCTCCTTCTCAATATATGGACACACCAGAACACTTATGAAAGTTGTCAGGCACTGTAAGCAAACCTGGAGTGAGATAAGGTGCACGGATAAAATGTTGGTTTCTATGACGCATGCTATTTGCATAATATTTGTATTATTTATTTAAGGCCGGGAATCACCACTCTAAAATAAAGTATATTGAGTGCCTTTTTGGATTCCTCTGGTTTTCAAACACTTTTTCACGTATGTGACAACTCACAGAAGCCAATACCTTTCTCAGTCTCCCAGGGTCCTATCTGGTGAGGATCTAATAGCTGGCTTTGTAATTTAAAAGCAAATGTGAATGTAAAGGCGCAGAAAAAGATGTAATACGCAGAATAGATAGACTGTAGCAGTAAAATTAAGTAATTGGATAACAGTCTGGAAACATGGCACATACACTGGCTCTTGTTTGGCATTTCTAGTAAATAATTTTTAGGTGCTAAAATTTCTTAGAAGCTTTTCTATACCAACAGCCTTCAAACTACTCCCTTTCCACATCTTACTTTTCAACCAAGCTTTCTATTGCTTTTGGTTTTCAAGTACATTTCTCTCGCATTTATTGTATCTTCTAGCCAGTTTTTTTTCTTTCCTGCATCTCATTTTTAACTACATTCATCAAGGAAATTTCTGAAAGCACCTTTGCCAGAAACCTAAAACTCAACACGAGGTCCAAATTCGACTGGGAATAAGACACATCCTTTTCTGTGCTCAGGGCATATCCTGGTTTACTGTTTTAATTTACTGAAATCAAAAGGCTGCTTTAGGGGCAAGTTCAGACTTGCCCCATTAGCTAGAAGACAGAGGCAAGGATGATTTCTAAATATCTTATTGCCTGCTGTAAAATTTGCCTTAAAACTGTTCTCTTTTTCCCTCTCATTAACATCACACTGTAGGATTGCCTGGAGCACTGCCCATGCCCAACCCCCCCCCATAACCACCACACACCCCTTATTTTTTTACTCACCGGCTGCCTTTTGACACCTAGCCAATTTTTCCAGACCAGGACCCGAAGCTGGTGAAAGTGGGAAGCCATCCTTCGAACAGCACAAACAAGAGAATTTCTTTTTTCCTTCACCCCTCGAAGAAGAATTGGTCTAACTTGCTGTGTGTCAACGGGTCAGAAAAGCCTTTTCACGGCATAGCTTGTGTGACAGCTGGGGTAAGAAACCCACAGATTTTCTCTTCCACAGATCTTCTTTTCTTTTGCAAGGATTGGTTTAATTCTTGCCCAAGAAGCACTGCTCAACCAACTCTTCCTCCCAAACAAGGACCCCAACCAGTATCTTCCAGTGGCTTTTGCTTATTTTAAAATGACATCCAGTTGCTGCTTGTTGCGTGAAGTCCAGACTCAAGAGAGAATGAGTATCATTCAGATAATGCCCCACTGTAAAAAAAAAAAAAAATCCAAACCTACACCTCCTACTCTCCATGAAATTAACTGCCTATCCACACCTCCTAAAAGGTGTCACCTGAACTGAACACGTCATGAGGAATTAGGTGGGACCCTTGCCAGGCCAGTAGGACTTGTCCTACATTCTCTTGCCTTCTTTACTATATAGTGCCTGCTCTAGCAGAGGCAGGGCACGAGGAGCATTTTATAGACTCTAGCTCAGTGACTCTTATAATAGTTAAAGTGTCATTAAGACTTTTTTTTTTTCTTTTAAGTCAGTAAGGCCAGAGCTCAGTTGAAAAACTCCAAGCCTCGGCCCATGTGGAGAAGCTCTCGTGTTCATCCTAAAGTTGAGTTGAATGTTTTGATTTGACAGTGTGGTGGGTGGGGAGTGACTATGATGGTGAGGCCTCACTTTCTATCACAATTTATTAGGTTAAGCAAAATGCAAATAATAATAATAATAATAATAATAAAATATAGCTATAGGTGACATAAACAACATACAATGGATTCCTCATTTTGGAGGACTTCATGCATCTGTTATAGGAAATCTATTTTGTTTCAGGCTTTTATGGTTAAAGGAAACATAGGCCAACCAAGTAATTTTAATTGTGATTTAAGGGTATGTTTAATGGAGAAGTCTGGCATAAAGGCTTCTAGAAGTAATGTTGCTTACACACCTTAATGACAACCCGTTCCCTCTGATACTCAATGACTCCACCATCTGTCTCCAGCTAATTTTCTGATCTCATCTTCCAATAGTCTATTACAAATGCTTGACCACCTGCCAAACTGATATATATTACAATATGCAAATATAACCTGTGCTCTCTTGTGCCTGACTTGTTCGTGATACCCCTCTAAGATGCACTCCTCCCTCTCTAAAGCTCCTACTTCTCATAATTATTCCCAAATTGGCATCTTCCATGAAGTCTTTTTAAATATACTAACTACATAAGATATCTATTTATGAATCCAGCATAATTCTTTGTTTCTATCTCTCTCAAGGAACTTATATCTTTGTCTTATATTATTTTTTTATGTTTTATTTTTCCCACTAGATTGCAAATTCTTCGAGAGCCTGGACTGTTTTATATCACAATACTTCACATATGATCAGTGCTCAACAAATGCTGCTGAATTTAATTGAATAGACTATTTGAGCCAAAGCTGGTGAAGCTCTCTTTCGATCCTCATACTTTTCCATTACTCTAATTGCGAAATTAGTTAAAATAATATTTGAGCTCTTCCTTCGCACCTGGAGTCAGTGTGCCTCTTCCTAGTCCCCCATGTTCAGCTTCCTGGTCCTCATGCCAACTCTGCACTGTTGATGGCAGCCAGCCTGGGGCTGACTGGAGCCATGCTGACACATGCCCATTGCTTCAACTTTGGCTCCAACCCTACGATGATGAGTCCAGTCCTCGTGAGATAGTCCTGAATATCTAGAATTTGACATTTCAATTGTTCTCTGGATGATGTTAAAGACAAAGTGTTCTTCAAACAGCTGATGGCCTCAGAGATAACATCCTCCTTCCACTCCGGGGTTGCAGTGTCATCACTCGTCTGCCTTTGTCAAGCTTGGCCAAAGACTGGAACTCCTGCTGCCCTACCTTCTTTCTCTGCCATCTGTTACAGTCTACAACTCACTAGTGGTTTGGTTCACAAACGAACATGATTCAGTTGTAAAGACGAGGTGGGATCTGAGATGTGACACTACATGTCTAGGGACATGACCAACAGAGTCACTTTATTCAGTCAGGTGACTTCAAGTTAAAAAGTACTGATTCATTATATGACTGATGCAGGTGAGAGGTCAACTCAAAAAGTACCAAATGGTTTCTCCCGGCATCTGCTCATCACCTCTCCAGTGTAATCATGGAGTTGTTTTGCTCTTGTTTGTTTGATTCTAGTGAAAGATTCTTTCTCAGGCTGTCTTCTTGCCTAGACACCTTCATCTATTACCTCTAATTTTCTGATGAGATAATGTATTTTATCACATCCCATGACTTCCCAGAAGATTATTTCTTCGAAGTAATTTTGAAACTATACATTAGGTGTTTAATATATGTAAGATATTTCTTTACATTTGAAGGCACGTAATGTCATAGCACCAAATGTCACACATACTTCTTAGGGAATTGGGGTAATTAATCTTCTACAAAACATAATTCAAAGTAGTTTTAGTTGGGATACATAGACAATCAGACCTCTAAATTTTGCCCTATTCCAAATAGCTATATTGTTTTAATTAAATTTATTTGTGTAACATTGGTTAATAACATTATATAATATTATATAAGTTTAGGTGAACAGTTCTTTAATACGTCACCTGTATGTTGCATTATGTGCTTAGCACCCAAAGTCTTATCTCCTTCACCAGATATTTGACCTCATTTACTCTCTTTATCACCATCATATCGTCGTTTGTTTTTACAAGTTTATTTATTTTATTTGTTTGTTGCTTTTTGTTTTATATTTCACAGTTGAGTGAAATCATATGATTCTTATACTTTTCTTTATCTCAGCATTGATATCAACCATATCTGCTTCTAGTATCTTCTTTAAGCTTTTCAAATTTCTTTAAAAATTTGATTTAAGAAAACATCTTTTGAGATTTTATTGTAGAAAAGGCCTTGGCTAAAGATAATCTTGGAAGCTATAGCTTACATAAATTAGGAATTATAACCACTGATCAGAAGAGAACTTGAAGCCATTATTAGACCAACCAAAAAGAAATGAGAGAAAGAATGTGAAAAGAGGTTAAAGATAGTGAATTCTATTTTTTTCTTTCACAGAGTAAGATGTAGCTTTGTGCCCCACTTCCAATTGTAGATCAGGATACGATTGGCCGGTACTTTAGGACTTCTCCTTGAGAGGAGAGATAACAATTTGGTAACCAGTAAAAAACTTGCACCCAGGACACACAGATGCTAAAAAGTATTTTTTAAAAGGCGAAAAGCTAAACTGAGCAGCAAATAAACAGAGGCCATCTTAGAATAACATAATCTATGAAAGGATATGTTTATCAGCAAACTGTTTACAGATCTTATCCCTATAGTTGTGCTGAGAAGTTAAATACCCTCCTTGGCAGGACTGTGGTGATCTGCCTCACTGCCCAGTCATTCTAGTGCTTCCTGCCAGTGGCCAGAAGACCCAGGCTGTCTTTAGGATGACTTTCAAGTCTCAATTCATAATACCTGCTTCCACTCCCTTTCTCTGCTTTGGTGACTCTACTTCTTGGTAATCAACAGTTTCATCCCTTTATTAAGGAATCATCACACCTACCAAAACTTGGGCAGTGTTTGTTTTTGTGCACTCAATTGACCAGCATTAAAAACAGAAATACAGCTTTATCATGGAATAGCTTGCAAAAAAATTAGCTAATCCCAGGATTCCAGTATTCTGCGTTTCTGAACCCTAGTAATTGCAAATTTTGGAGAACAGTTCGACTAGCCCAAATTTGACTGAGCCATACCCAGAATGAGTTTTGAGCCTGCGTGGCCATCCTTCTGAGATTGGTCTTCTCTAGAGCCACCTCCAAGGTCACTGTACCTACTGAAACTAGATAGAATGATGGCTCTGCCAAGGCTGCACAATCATATAACTGACAGGTTATATTGGATGTGGCAGCTTTTGTCAATAAACCACCATGTGGCATACTCCAGGGCCATGGATAGGATATTGATGTAGCTGAAACACATTAATTAGTTTTAATAGTATTTATTAAAAATCTATATTACTAGTAACAATAATAACAATAATAGTAATAATAAATACTGGACTACAAAACCCTTGTCTTGTCTAACTCTTCACTGTATTGTAAAAATCTTGCCCTATAGTAGGTGGTCAATTAATGCTTATTAAATAATTGAGCAGCAAATATTCGTTAAGCATTTATTGAATCATTATAGGAGGCCTATCATATAGAAATTGGTATTATCAAAGGAAAATGTGACATTCAGAGAGGCGATATAACTTGCCTAAGTTTACCCACTTAGAAGTGAAGGATTCAAACCCCTAAATTTGTACTTTTTATCTCTGTGCTGTGCTGCCTTTAATCCTATGAACTGCGCTGGGGAAAACTGAGAAGTAAACAGCTTCGGGGGCTTCTGGTTTTCTGGAAGCCTATAAGTCACTTGTGG
Source organism: Eonycteris spelaea (assembly GCA_003508835.1). Classification (NCBI taxonomy): domain Eukaryota; kingdom Metazoa; phylum Chordata; class Mammalia; order Chiroptera; family Pteropodidae; genus Eonycteris; species Eonycteris spelaea. The sequence goes on along the minus strand of PUFA01000050.1, from coordinate 1,236,198 downwards.
ATATTTATTAAAAATGAAAAATTATTACCAAATTAACTGCACAAGGAATAATTGCACTAGGAATTCAAGAAAATGAAAGCTGCTCTTTTTCGGTTTCTTGATAGAGCATCAGAGAACTTCCCAGCCTGACCCTTGCCAGTTTCATCAGGTGTGTCGATTCATTCTCAACCCCCCCTCCAGCCATCTGCTGTAATGCCTTGGATGAGGATATTTACTTTCAGGCTTTTGGTCATGCTGCTCCCTCTGCCCAAAATGAAATCGTTCTCATTCTCGAATAAATGACTCAAATGTTACTTCCTCTGCAAAGCCTTTCCCAGCCCTTCCACACACCCACGCCTCCACCTCTGGCTGAATTAATCATTTCTTCATCTGTTTTACATGTATCTTTGTTTATAAAGATGGTCAGCTCCCTATTATCTTTTACTGTAGTCAGCCTGTGTACCCACCTATCTACACTCTGAGGCCCTTGAAGACAGGAACCATGCCTTATGGAACATTAAGAGCTGGGGATTAATTCTATATTCCTGTAAAATAGTGAGAACTCTGGCCTCGCTAGAGCTAAGAGCTGGTGTGAAGTAGAACAAGATAAAGGTTAAAGAGTTAGGGACCTTAACGCTAAAGAACAGAGGATGACATATGGAGAAATTAGAATGGGAAGTTGTGGTAACTCATCTAAAGAGATAGTGCATGATAAAACAGATACCGTGGGAAGATGTAAATATTAGCAGAATGAGAAATTCAGTTTTAGACCTGAAGCTTCTAATTTGAATAGGAAAAAAAAATGGAATTGATTTGATGGTGATATGAAATTGTTTGGAAATTTGAATGGTCACCAGCTCCATAATTTTACTCCTTCACTTGCAAAACTGTTTTTTGTCCATAGCATCAGTGACAACTTATTATTTTTTCACCATTAATTGATTTTTACATTAAGGTCCTATGAGATGCTCATCACAGCTAGGATCTAATCTTTATGTTAAACCTGTGAGACCAAAATTATTATCACTGCTCAATAGATGAGGAAGCATAGGTCAAGTAGCTTCCCTAGGCCACAAAGCTAATGAGTGTCAGAACAATTATTTGAAGCCTGTTCTCCAATAGGACCTCATAAAGCAAGCATGGATAAGAAAACAAGGCAAGTGTATGCATTTAACCCAGGTGGAAATGTGCAATAAGTTGGGAAACTGAAGCTAACTCATGGCAAAAATAACAGCATCCTTCTTTTATGAAGAGGGTGAGGCTCCACCAGAAGCTTAACATAATGAGGTACTGATTGCTAATACCTTATTACCTAAGAGTTACCTGTGATGTAAGGTGGTGATAGCAATGCTATGAAGCAGGTAGGTGTAAGGAAGTGATCAGATTCAGGATTTTCAGGTGGTTTATCAGCACTGAGATACTCCAGTGATGATAGGGATGGAAGAACTATGTCAAGAAACAACTGGTAAAGAGCCACAAAGCCAAGAAATCTTTGAAGGGGCTTCAACAAGACTCACTCCAAGCCAACTTTTAAGGCAGTTTCTCTCTTCAAGATAATACAAGGGTACAGAATACCCCACGCAAATAACGTGGTCTTGTCAAGTGAGCCAGTTTACTAAACTGAATATGTTACCATTGAGCTGTGTAAGTCTGGAAATTTCAGAGTGATTTAGAATTTTGCAAAGAATTACTCACCCACTCACCCAGGATGAGTAATAATTTCCTTGGTTAAACTGGTAATGTATGTCGAATTAATTAATTTTATTACATGTGTTGCTATAATCTTGTGGAATTAAGAAATAAGAAATAATTGGAGGGGTTTTTCTGGCCAATTTATTAAGACTGAAAAAAAAGTAGAGTATTAAGAAAGATCAATTCCTCTCTTTTTTTGCAGTGGAAGTTTTAATTTTCTACTTTAGAGGAAAAAATAAAAATGAAAACATTATTGTTTTCTTCTAAAGTTATATCTTTTCCTCCATAAAATCTAAAGCAGCTTAAAAGACAAATCTATTTTTATCTAGTATCACTTACTGTAAAAAAAATACAACAAACCAATTTCTGCATGTGTTTTAGCTTTTGGTGACCAACCTGTTCCCAGAGAAATTTTTAAAAGATTACAAATATTAAAGTTTCTATATTTTATGTGACAGTATGCATTCTCTTCACTATAACAGAAATTATATTTAAAAATAGATTTTTTTTGAATAAGCTAGAAAATGATTATTCCTAGCATTTTGAAATTCCAAACCTTCAGAATAGGAAAAATAAGTCACCCAGTTATCTGCCCCTTCAATGTTGACCAATGCAACAATTTTTCCTGTATGTTTTCTATGTGTATTACTAAGGACTGGTCAAAGATTTCAATTCAAATAGTAAAGTATTTTAGTTGAAAGTCTGATGACTAAAGCATTGACTGGTTAGTCTATAGGAAACTAAGATCTTTACCTTCTTGCTCTTTCATATGGCCTCCTTTAATACACCTTCCTCTCATCAGACCCCTCCACAAGTGATATTTTGAAACAAAAGAGAAGGAAAGATATCAGGTAGAAATGGAAGGGAGTAACTAATTGTCATGTATATTAGTATTTGATAGTTTTAAACAAGAGAATATATATATTTTTTAAAAGGGTGAAATAAATTCATAAGTCCATACTCAAAAATATCTATTTTTGTATGGGTTTATAGACATAAATATATGCCCATATATGCTTCTTTACAAACATGTAACTAGAAACAAAACATATGCATAAGTATGTAAAGAAACATTTACAAAAATTTAGCCATTATAATAGCATATGTGGATTATAAATGTGAAGAAAATGGTATGTAATAAAAATGAAACATCTGGCCCTCCGGATATGCATTTTAATGAGTGCTTTAATGATAGCATATGACAAATGGAGCATATGGGAGTGATAGTCAAGTCTTGCTTGAGAAAACTGGACAAATCTTTTGAACCAATTTTTTTTTGTAGCCTATAAATAATACCCGTATCATTTTTCTAAACACGCAAGTTCAAACCATTCTAAATTAAATAACTACATATTCATTAATTTTTTTGTTAAATGTTTACACGAACCTTCTTCTTAAGGGAAAGCACTCAGCATGGAAGACAAAATGAATGTATCTCAATCAAAAATAATTGGAATGATTGCAATAAAAATAATCTTGCCTATTCTGCTACTACTCCGGCTTTCTCTCTGGACCTGGAATTGTTTTGAAAACTGGTCGTAATCTATACATAGACTATAATAAAGAAGAAACTTGTTCAAAATTCTCCAAGAGGCTTGCACAGACTTTCCTACCACTAAGGCTCTTATGGGAAACATACTCCCATTCTCACCTACAGCCTGACCCTCAATCTTCAGCCTCCTTCAATAATGAAAGTTCATTGCTTAGAGCAAACAACGAGCATTTTGTGTAGCACAAGGAGCCCATAAAATGGAATTCTGTTAATGCTGTGGTTCTGCGGCCTCAGGAGGTCAGTGGCAACATGCAATTTTGATCTAGCGACTTCATTCCTCCAACTAGGGGCCATGTGAGAAATGTCAAATCATGTTGAAAGAGAAGGCACTCACTATAAGGAAAGAGAACACTACATCAGCTTATTTGAAAAGGAAAGACCTTACTAAAAAGGAAGCATAGTGTTTTGAGGAAAAGAGCATGGGAATTCTAGTGAGGACATGGACATAGAGGTCACTCTGCTGCTTCCCAGCCACGTTGATTTCTGAGGCTTAAATGCTCTACCTAGAAAATGGTTATGCTTAGTGTATCTATTTAGTAGGGAATTAAATCAAAGGGTCAAATAAATGTAAACCACCTAGATGTTAGCTAAGGCCTCTCTGTCCCTCAGTTCTTATATCTATGTATGTGGCTTGAGTTACACAAGCCAGACAGAAACTTAACCCATTGGTAGTGTGTACAGGAAAACAAAAGCAAAAGGGCACACAAAGTATTTGGTGAGTGTACCACCCTTATTGGAGATCAGTGGGTCACAAATTGTAGTGTGTGACCTCTCAGTCGCGCCTACTTGTCCTCGTCTCTATCCCACTCCTGTCTCCTCCTCTTTATTTCATCCTCCTTCTTCCCATTCCGGAACAATTAAATTCCTCTCCTTTTCCCTTACTGAGCAGTTTGCATCCTTCTCTAAAGCTTCTGTGCCTCCTGACATGCAGACTACAGAGAAATTCATTTATCCCCAAGCTTATCCATCACTAGAATAAGGGCCATTCTCTTTCCATAAGAAGCTCTGGTAGCAGCTCCTGAAGAAGTAAAAATTTCATCAACTCCCTACAGTAAATTATTTTTACTGGCTAAAATAATGCTTGATCACTCGAACCTCCAGAACAATGACAATAAAGGAAGATAATGAGATTAATTCCACAGCAATTATTTCAAGCTCAAAGCAATATTCTATTACATATCAGGGCATATGAAACATTGTCACCTTCTCATTTTTTTCTACCCAAGGTAGTTTAAGTAGAAGTGTAGACTCCTCTGGTGTCTCTGACATATTCTCAGGGGCCTGTGAATTCTTTTTGAAAATATCACATTTGGGGGGCTTTCACATTTATAATATTCTTTGAAAAATTAAAGCAAGTCTATTCTGTTTCATCTGAATTACTGCCCTGTGAACAAGTATCAAGTGATCATCTGTGGTAGAAATGTTCAATCTTTTAGTGAATTGATAAACTTATCTAGGTCCCTTATTCTTATACAAAAATGACAATTGTTACATATCTGCTATGGAAACTCAAATTCAAAAGAATTGTTAAATTCTTCTAAAGTTATAAAAGTAATACTTCTCTATAACAATGATATCTCATAATTGAAATTTTTCTTATTTTTTAAAATACATTTTAAGGCTTTGTTCTGACATCATTAACATGATATAGACAAGTAAAGAAAATACTGCTTTAATTGCAGTGTATCCATGAGAAAAGAAGATGGACTTAATAAAGTACACATTCACAGTAGTAGGGAACAAATGCATATCGATGTATAAAAATGTATACAGAGAAAGGAAATTAGCAGTAAATGACTTGTTTATAACAGTATAAAAATGATTCACATCTGAATCAAGTTTTTTGGTTATACTTTAAATCTAGAGAAGATTGCTTTTTGGAAGGTTCTGGTTAAATATAAAGTCTGAACTAGCAAACAAAGGTTTAAAGTAATTAATAACATTATGTGTGATGTGTATGAATATGCATTTTCTACATTTAGATATACTGACTCTGCTTTGCAGGTTAAATCAATCTATTCAAAAATCAAAAAAAAAAAAACATCAGGTAAGCATGCACATGAATCCTTATGGTTAAAAGTATGGAGGACAGATAATTAGATTGCGAGCAACATTGAGAGGGAAAAACATTTAGGGACCTGTGATGGTCTTTCCATGTGTCATTCGGCTAGGCTACACCCCTAGTTCTTCTTTTAAATGCTAATCTAGGTGTTGCTGTAAAGATATTTCGTAGCTGTGATTAAAGTTCATAATCAGTTAACTTTAAGCACGAGGTTATCCTGGATAGTCTGGGTGCCTCATTGGGTGGTTAAAAGGCTTTAACAGTAGAACTGAGGATTTCCTGATGAAAGAGCTTCAGCCTGTGGATAGCAGCTTTAGCCCTAGACTTCCTACCTGCCCTTCTTATGTCCTGGGCTACGGATTTCAGATTTGCCTGGCTAGCCTACACAATCACATAAGCCAATTTCTTGCAATAATGTCTCAATACATATATATATCCTACTGGTTTCACTTCCATTTGGACCCTGACTATTCTTAGCCCCAATAACCTGATGATGTACAAATGTTCAGCAATCATAAGAAACTGATATCAAATAAAAATTTAAATTATGCAGTAACTTTATAAGTATTTGAAAACTTCAAAATTTTAAAAACTCTTTATCTTTAAAAAGTTTCTGAAATAGTTATATCTATAAACAAATACTTGAAGGGAAAAACGTATTTGTTTTCAAGAATTTTTGAAAATGTTATCTACTCGTGGAATAACATTACTGATTACAAAACTAGGAAAGTTTTAAATAATTGCTGTAAACTTCACTGGATAAACAACAAAGAGACTGCAGTGGAGGGAAACTTTAATATTAGACAAATAGCCTTGGCAAATGGCCATTAGTGGTGGGTACCAGCATGATGTCCCAAACAATTAGACAAAACAGCCTCAGACGTTACATGGCCAGAGAACAGACAAGATCTGCCCCTTTAGTAGAGACCAGTGAAAATGAATGTTGATCTGTGGGCCTCCCATTTCCCAAACCTCACAGTTAACGTTAACCTAATACTTCAGGATCATAAAAACAACCCTCAATAAACCCTATCATCATCTCAAATAGGATCACATGGAGGATAAACATAAAAGTCTGAGGATTTACCCTAAACACACTGAGCCATCATGAAGAGATTATGTAAACCAGAAAAGACTGTTAAACTGTGTATGACCAAGTTTGTAGAATTGTTTTTTCTTCCATGTTATCCAGGGAACTAAAATATTGTAAGAAGTTCTGATCTAGTAAAGAAAATAAGGAAGCTGCATTTTATTTGCACATTTTATGGCAGAACGAGTAAATTTTCAAATTCTTCTTAAATGTTCTGGGTCTTTTTACTGAATGAACTGGGATTGAAATATTAATGATGTCAAGTGATTTTTTTCAAAATGTGCTCTTCGATTACAGTCTCTGAATCTGTCCTACAGCCTCAGCCACTGTCCAGGAATATCCCTACAGGTTTTGTTTATTTGTGGGGGAAATTTTATTTGAAGATAAGTTAGAATAGAAAGATAAAGGAAAGGAATGCATGGCATCTGTTCTTTTTCAGATAATCTGTACTAAATTCAAATCAGTAAGGTCACAGGGTTGAGAGTCAAAACCCAATGAAGACGTTCACAAAGATTTTGAAAATTCTGAGTACAAGCAGAATTTCCTTGTTGTCCAGGTGATAAAATGTGGCATGAAATTCAAAAGACAAGACTGGTGGTCTTCCTGCCAAACAAAGGTTAAGAGCCATTTACCATCAGGAATTATGTGTCTGCTTCCTCTTCAGACATCAGACTTTGTGACATAGAGTAAATGTGGAAGAAGGAGAAGGCAAAGGGGATCCCAACCAATCTAGGTTGACCTCCTAAGACAGCTGTAGCCCCTTCAGGGTTAGCACTAGTTCCTTGGTGAGAAGGAAATAGGACTTCATATCAGAATTCACCAAGGTCTTTTACTATAGAACTGCCCTGGAGTTTGGCTTTGGCCTCATTATTTAACCAAAATCAACCCGACAACCTCAGCCACTGAAAGATAGTGAGTCAAATACTTAAGCAAATGTGTGATTGATTGTTATATTATCATTCATATTTCATTGTACCTAACCAGAACTTCATAGTAATATGAATAAGACATGCCATTTGGATTTATTATTATCTTAATTGTCCTTTTCAAAATTGGTAAAAATTCTAGATATGATTTATAATGAAAATTTGTTTATGTGCTTGTCATATTGAAGTTCTATGTCAATCATAAATATATATATATAAAAATTCATTATATCAAGAGAAAAATGTCGTTACAATGATGTGTTTTGAAAGCTGTTATTTTGATGCACAAAAACAATTTTAAAACCCTGAAATCATTAAGTAAATAGGAAAATAGATTGATAGATAATATGAATGTTAGGAGAGCATACACAAGCTTGCTACTTTTACAAAGACTGTTGTGGTAACCAGTCTCCAAAACGGTGACCCTCACCTCCTAGTGTTCTTGCCCCCAGCACATACCTTCCCATATTGAATAAAACTGACCTCAATAAACAATAATCACATAGTATGATTTCTAGCACTATGGCAAAATAGACATTGAGGCTTCTACCTTGCTCTCTCTTGAATCGCCTATTTTGGGGGAAGCCAGCTGCCGTGTAACGAGGACACTCCAGTACCTGTGAAGCACTTGCACAGAGGAGATGAAGCCTCTGGCCAACCACCACTGCTAGCTTGCTAGTCCCTTTGTGTGAGCCAACCTGGAAGTACATCACCAGCCCCAGTCAAGGTTTAGGTTGACTAAAGCCCAGACCAACATCTTGACTGCAATCTCAAGAGAGAACCTGAGAGATCCCAAGATAAGACATTTTAAGTTTCTAACTGACATAAACTGAGGATAATACATGTTTACTGTCATTTTAAACCACTAAGTTTGGAGTGGCTTCTGATGCAGCAATACATAACTGTTACAAATATAATACTTCTTGACTCACTAATTTTTTTTAAGTAAGAAATTATATAAAATAAGTCATGGGATGTAATATACAGTATGACAATTACAGTGAACAATATTATATTACACATCTGAAAGTTGCTAAAAAAGTAAATCTTAGAAGTTTTCATCACAAGGGAAAAAATTCTGTAACTGTACATGGTGACAGGTGTTAACTAGATTTATTGGTGGTGATCATTTCATAATATATACAATTATTGAATTATTATGCTGTATATCTGAAACTAACTTCATGTTGTATGTCAATTATACTTCAATTTTTTAAAAAATAATATAAAACAATAATAGAGATTAGATTATACCATAATTCTAAGCTTTGTAGAATTGCTTAATGTACCAGCATTTACAGCACTAAATAAAATAACTTTTAAGAATGACACTTAACTATTAGTCCATTACATTTAGGCCTTGACTATTTCAAGAAAAAGGCTTAGTTTGGAATTTCCATATTCTGAGAGGAAGAATTACAAACAAAATACCAACTTTGCTTCTTAAAATTTTAGCAATAGAAAAACCTCCAAATTCTATGATAAATTATCTTTGATTCAGTCATAATAAAAACTATGACTAAAGAAAATATTAAAGAAAAATTAGATACTCAAACACCTTTTGTTCATTAATCACACTGCAAAACAGCAGCTTTGTTAATATTTAAAAAATTGTCTTATGGTTCAGAGTCTAAAAAGGTTAAAAATAAACACAAAACTATAGACATTTTCTATGGTAGAAGATAAAGAATTTTTGAGATTTAAAAGGATATGAATCCTAGGTACAAAGTTTTTTCTAGAAAACATATTGCTGAACATCTTTTTCCTGAATTATATCATATCATATCAGCTATAGTATATTATGATATAATTATCTTAATTTTATGAATAGTATATGAATTAAATTGTTAGCAGTATTATTGAATATGCCATGTATATTTATATGTTCAGAAACATACACAGAACAGATGTGTAATCATGGAACAGGATAATATAGCAAAATTACTAGCCATAAAGAGAAAGGTAACAGCCTCTCATTATTCTTTTACAACAAATAATTCATGTGACACAAAAGATTTTTTATAATAATAGCTTTATTAAAATATGATTTTTGCACCATAGAATTCACCCTTTAAAGCAGGGGTCTCCAGCCCCTGGGCCATAGACTGGTACCTGTGCCTGGCCTGTTAGGAACTGGGCTGCACAGCAGGAGGTGAGCAGCGATTAAAGCTTCATCTGTATTTGCAGCCACTCCCCAGCACTAGCTAGCATCACCACCTTAACTCCACCTCAGATCATCAGGCATCAGGTTCTCATAGGAGCACCGGTCCCTGGTGCCAAAAAGGTAAGGAGACCTCTGCTTTAAAGTATACAACTGGGTCATTTTTAGTATAGTCACAAAGTTGATCAACATCATCACTAATTTTAGAACATTTCATTATCCCCAAAAGAAACTGTTGTCATTAGCAATTATTCCTCATTCTCCCTCTACTCTGAGCTTCTGGCAATCACTAATGTCCTTTGTATTGATTTGCTTATTCTGGACATTTCATATAAATGATCATGAAAAATGTGATCTTTTGTAACGGCCTTCTTTCATTTAGGATATGTTTTCAAAGTTCATGTTGTTTCTTTTAATAGTTAAATAATATTTCATACCATATTTTATCTCTTCATCAATGATTAGACATTAAGTCTGAAATTGGTTTTTGTACAATAAAAGCTGAGGTACAGATGAGAATCAAGAGAACTTTCTTTTATCTTTAAATACAGTTACGTTTTGCCATTGCCACATATTTAAGTGCCAATATTTAAGAAAACAAACACGTTTCAAGTGATGGAGAGGGAGTAAAAGACAGGCAGTGAGGGATTCAGTGACTAGACTTCCCATGTAAGATGTTCAACAGTGAACACTACATGCATTTCATAGTATCCTCCTCTATTTTCATTGTTAAAAAAAATTAGTTTGAAATAATTTTAGACTTACAGAAGAGTTGCTAAAATAGTACAGGGTATTCCCATACGCACTTCAAAGTTCCATGACCACAGTACAATGATCAAACTGAGAGATGGACTTTGCACAATACTGTTAGCTAGATTATGGGCTTTATTCAGATTTTCCCCTTTCTCCATCAAAGCTTTTTTCTATTCTAGAGTCCAACCAATCCAGGATCCCATGGTGCTTTAATCATCATGTCTCCATAGTCTCTTTTAATTTAGTGTAGCTCTTCAATTTTTCTTTGTCTTTCATGACTTTGAGACTTTTGTAGAAAATAAGTTATTCATTTTGTAGAGTATAATATACCTCAAGTTGCCTTGTTTGCTCATGATTAAAACGACGTTTACATCACTGGAATGAGAACAGAGGTGACAAACCCTTCTCAGGACATTATATCAAAGGGCATATGATGTCAACATAACTTATTACTGGTAATGTTAACCTTGAGTCCTTGGTCAAAGTGGTATCTTCCAGGTTTCTCTACTGTAAAGTTACTATTTTAGAAGATATACTTTGAACCTGTATAAATGTGCTATTCCCCCTTAAACTTTTACTAATTTCATCATCCATTAGAGGATCTCACCTGTATCAATGATTACTGTGATGTTATAATGGTGATCTTTTTTACCTTCCTTTGACACTTATTAAATGAAATTCTTCTGTAAAGAGGTATGGTCCCTTGTTACCATTTACATATTTATTCAATTATTTATTTATATAAATATGGACTAATGGATATTTATTTTATTCTTTGTGTTAACTTTAATTATGTTTAACTAATTTTGTTGGTTTTATAAAGCACAGAGTTAAAGACACCTGGACCAAGGAGACCCAATGTAAATAAATATTTAAGTCAATATCTGGAAGCTAGTATCGGCCCAATCATGTAACAGAATTTTTTTTACAGAATTCCATCTTAACTTGTTTGTTTCTCGTGTCTGTTCTATATTGGAGTTGTTCGTAGTTGCTTAATAAATTAGTAATTGCTTAGAATTAAATATTTATTAAGCCCTTAAAATAGAATAGATAAATATGTTGATAAAGATTATGCCCTGGACTTCTAAACCTTACATTTGAGCAGACTTTTATTGTACCACCATGTACCTAGTCAAAGAGCATGAAATTTCTCTCCAGAACACGGTTTTCATGCCTCCATTGTATCATACATCAAGATTTTCATCTTGAGCCCTGTGTTAAGGTGGAGTCTGCTATTTTGGGAGAGATACTTTGAGACATGTTAATATCCTGTTCCTCCTTAAACTTTCATCTGCTAATTTTACCCACTAAGTCCACTGTTCCAGACTGCTATTTAGTTAATTACAGGATCCAATGAATTCAAAATACTTTGACTAAATAATGGTAAAATTAGAAATCTTTTTAGAAAATATACTAGCCTGACACGGTACATTTTTTGATAAAGCCCAAGACTTTTCTTTGTTACTCAGGTGTTTTAGTTAAAAGCAAATAAATGGTTTTTGCATAAATTATTTAGATAATTACACAGATATAGCATTATAGGTTTGGCCAACATTTCAAAGATAAATTTTAGTGTCTATTATATTCTTATGACATGAAATATTTTCTTCTTTGATATGCCTTATTGTGGTGAATAATAAAACTATTCAAACTAGTTTCCCTGATGCAATTTAAAAAGAGCTAATGAAAAATCCTGAGATCAGGTCCTAGGCCAGAAGATTGCCTGTATTATGAAGTGAGTGAAAATAGGAACTTGCTCCCACTGACATTCTCTGGGAATTATAATTATAGAACGTAATGTACATTTAAAGTATCTTAGAAACTGTAGAAAATGGAAGACAATATTACAAATTAAATCAAACAAGAGACATTAGTTAAAACCAACTTTTAGAAAAGAATATTATTGTTACGATTTAATTTAAGATTTAAAACAACTTATAGACTTCATGTTTTATTAACCACCTAAGGGGGGAAAAAATGGAGAAATCTGTGTAGAAGGTCAAAGTCTCTGTACACAGTTTTCCAGGAGATCAACATGTGTCAACCCTTTGAAGATGCCATCATTTGCACTAAATTGGACACACAGCTTCTGTTGAGTCTATATCAAGTAGTAGCAAAATCCTTATAAATTTTTAAAACTATTGTGTATAAACCTGCCTTTAAAGGTTAATAAGTTACATGGAGGGATTGAAGAGATTAAACACATTATGTACATAATGTATAAATAAACAGTAATAATGTAGGCCCAGGGTGTAGCCTCATGATTGTAATAACTTTAGGGAGACGCCCAACAAGTTTAAAACATTACACTTGACGTCACTACGACTTTAAGTGCTTTAGGACATTTCTGTTCAATGCAAGGTTACCTAGACAAATCAGAGAACTGGAAGGTTGGGAAGAAAGTCACCAGTTAGCACTACTACTAAATTATTTCATGATCTAGGATATGCTACTAATATCTGCACCTAAGTTCTTTAACTCCACATCTATAAAATCAAAATTATGATGCTGACTTGCTTCTTCATGTTATTTTGAAGGTTATCCAACAAGAGGCATAGCATTTTAAAACAGTGAGATGGGCTCTTCCATAATAAAGTCAAATGTCAGTATTTGTTCCCAAGAGATATGGTAGATTTTCTCCTCTTGGAGACTTTATAAAGTCATTTGTCCTGAAAGTTTGCAACATCCACTGATCCGAAAGGAGAATATCGAATTAAATTTCTTGACATTCTTTACAGCTTTATTCTCTTATAAATTAAATGCTGTTTACATATAACTATTCTCGGTAAGGTTTGATCAGCATTGTAGCATCTACTCTTGCCTTTCCAAATCATTCTCCGGATTGCAGCCACAATGATCTTTACAAAACATAGATGTAAAGATCACACACACACACACACACACACACACACACACACACACACACACACACTTATTGAAGTCCTTGAAGCCTTTGGGTTTAAGAAGACAGAACTCCTTAATGGTCCACAAACCTAATATGGTCTAAACCTACTATGCTCCGATGCCTGCCTTCATGCCATCCTCCTCCCAGATTCCCTCCACCTGTCTTCTTTCGCCATGCTCACTCCCGTCCTTGTCAAGACCTTGCGCGCACTTTCTACCCTCTTCAAGTTTATAGCTACTCAGCCTTCTTAGTTTTTTTTTTTTGTCACTGCCTTAAAAACATCTAATCTAACACTCATAGCACTGTTCTGATGACCTTGATTGCACTTATTATTGTCTCAATTTACATTTTTGCATGTGATTATTTCCCTGCTGTCTATCTCCCTTACTGGATTATAAAAAGCATCCTTGACATGTTGGAAATATGTTGTGTCCCAGGGCCTACACAATGCCTGACTCAAAGGAGGCTGTAAGTAAATTTTTGTTGAATAAATAATATTTACTTAAATCATTACTATTTTTTATTGTAACTAAAGGCAGTCAAGTGACAATGCGTAGGAAAGAAGCTCCTTTTCTGCATCACCTCTGCACACATTACAAATATTGGTAATGATGCCAATATTGGTAATGATGCCAATAGTTATGTAAGATCTTTCTTTCAATAAGATATATTTTAAAAAACAACAACTTATGTCCAAGCCTGACATCTTTATCAAGAACACAAGCTGCCCTTGATCTCAGCAAAAGAATAGAAATGCAGTGATGATGGACAGTCATTGTGGAAACGCATTAGTAGGTCTCAGAGCTGCCCCTCAAAGTACAACAATCCAGCCTGCTAAAAGGTCTAACCTAGTTTTCCATTATTTTATAATATGCGCTAATGCTTTCCTCTACCCTCTTTAATCCTCTTGTGAGATAATATAATCATTTTAGCTTTCTATTGCTAAAGTCCTCTGGCAACTTGTTTCTTAAAGGGCAACAGAAAACAGCTAAAATTCTTATCAAAAGTATCCTGGGTGTATATACTCCCTGTTTCTATAATGTTTCCTTAAATATTCACACATATTTAAAAATATAAATCTATTCAGAAGGAAACAAACATCTGAGTAAGCTCACTTCTCAAGGGAAATATTTGGGCTTCATGAATTAAAGGCCTTAAGAGCAGCAATTTGAAGTAGAATAAAAACAAGCATATTGATTAAATCCCGACACCTGGATTCTCTTTGAGGTCAAAAATAATTCATTCTACCCTTGAGAAAGGTGACTTTCTGTTAGCCTCTTTAATACAGATATTTATTCTTTCATCCTTTGTGTCGTTCTGTGGTTCCTTTTCCTAATTATGTGTTTATACTTTCCCCAGTTTTGTTGAGATATTATTAATATTTAACATGTAAGTTTAAGGCATATGATGTGATGATTTCATACATGTATATATTGTAAAATGATTACCATAATCAGGTTAGTTAATACCTCCATCTCTTTATATACCTACCATTTTCATGTATGTGTGGTCAGAACATTTAAGATCTTCCCTCTTAATAACTCTCAAGTCTATAATACAGTACTATTAATTATAGTCACCATGCTATATGTTAAATCTTAGAACTTATTCATCTTATAGCTGGAAGTTTCTACCTTTTAACAAATATCTCCCAATTTCTCCCATTTTCCAGACCCTCATGACCACCAGTCTACTCTCTATTTCTTTGAATTCAGCTTTTTCAGATTCCACATATAAGTGAGAACATACAGTATTTATTTTTCTCTGTCTGACTTATGTTTCTTAGAATAACGCCCCTTTATTTCATATGGTAGGATTTCCTGCCTTTTCATGGCTGAAAAATATTCCATTGTATTTATACGTACCACATTTTCTTTATTCATTCATCTGTTGTTGGTCACTTAGGTTGTTCCCATGTTGTGGCTATTATGAATAATGTTGCAATGAACTGGAGGTGCAGATCTCTCTTTGAGGTAGTGATTAAATTTTCTTCAGGTATACATCCAGAAGTGGGATCGGTGGATCATATGGTGGTTCCATTTTTGATTCTTGAGGAACCTCCGTATTGTTTTCCAAAGTGGCTGTACCAATTTACATTCTCACCAACCAGGTATAAGTTTTCTTTTCTCCACATCCTCACCAATACTTGTTATCTCTCATCTGTTTGATAATAACTATTCTAAAAAGTGCGAAGTGATGTCTTGTGGTTTTAATTTGCATTTCCCTGATGATTAGTGACAGTGAGCATCTTTTCATGTATCTGTTAGCCATTTTTATGTCTCCTTTGGAAAACTGTCTATTCAGTTTCTCTGCCCATTTTTAAATTGGATTATATTTTTGCTATTGAGTTGTATAAGTTTCTTATATGTTTTGGACATTAACCCCTTATCAGATAGATGGTTTAAAAATATTTTCTCCCATTTCTTAGGTTGCCTTTCTATTTTACTGATTGTTCCTTTTGCTGTGCTGAAACTTTTCAGTTCGATGTAGTCCCTCTTGTTTATTTTTGGTTTTGTTGCTTACACTTTTGGTGTCATATCCAAAAATTGTTGCCAAAACCAATTTCAAGAAGCTTTTTCCCAGTGTTTTCTTCCAGTAGTTTTAGAGTTTTGGCCCTTACATTTAAGTCTTTAACCATTTTGAGTTAATTTTATGAGTTGTGTTAGATATGGGTCTAATTTTCTTTTTCTTTTTGCTTTTTCATTTTTTCTTTTTCTTTTATTTTTCTGCATGTAGTTATCCAGTTTTCTAGGACCATTTGTTGAAGAGATTATCCTTTCCCCCATTGAGTCTTCTTGGTTCTCTTGTCAAATATTAGTTATTTGTATATGTGTGTGTTCATTTCTGAGCTCTCCATTTTGTTCCATTGGTCTGTGGGTCTACTTTTATGCTATACCACACTGTTTTGATTACCATAATTTTGTAAATAAAGTAAGAAATCAGGAAAAGTTTGATACGTTTGTTCTTTCTCAAGATTGCTTTGGCTATTCTTTTGGGTTCTATATGAATTTCAGGATTTTTTTTTCAATTCCTATTAAAAATATCATTGGAATTTTGATAGGGATTGCATTGAATTTACAGATGACTTAAGGTAGAATGGCCATTTTAACAATATTCTTGTTATCCATGAACATGGAATATTTTTCCATTTATTTGTGTCTTCTTCAATTTTTTATCAGTGTCTTATAAATTTCATTGTACAGATCTTTTTCTTCCTTGGTTAAATTTATTCCTAAGTATTTTATTATTTTTGATGCCATTATTTAATTTATCAATTTTTCATATGTCTCTCCTAGAATGTAAGCTACTTGAGGGTAGGGTGTTATTCAGAATAAGGACCATTTTAGCAAAACTGTAGGCTCAAAGAACATATTTGTTTAATTAATTGATCTCAAATCATTCATAGTTATGAATCTACTAACAGTTCTAGAAACTGTTTTAAGCACTTTATACATATGTTTTCTACTTCATTTTGTGTCTTGTAACCAGAAGTTCAACAATGTATTCACTATTATTAAAGAGTAGTCTTTCTCTATTGGTGAAGGTCATCCACCGTCTTTCAGTTTTTAAAGGGATACACATGGAGCATCAAGTAAATAAATCAATCCTGACCAATATATGTGACAAATGTCCCAGCCAAACTGCTCACAACTCCTCCCTATGTCACAATATGTAGGCATTTAGCTCAATGCCATAGGAGATACTAAAATGAATAAAAGCTGGCTCTGTCTCCAAAGAGCTCTTATCTTTTAGGGGCTGATAAAATCTCCTACTACCCACAGTAGTACTTTTTCCCTACTGGACTCCCAAAATATTTGCAGCCAATTTTATATCATTAGATAGAAAATTGAAGACATTATTTCTGGGGAAACTGATTCGCCCAAAAGAAAGAACTTCAGAAATTATTTGGGGAGTTTCCTAGCGAGAGAGCAAGGTCCCACTCTCAATTGCCCTGTGGCAAACTGTGTCCAGAAATAGAACGCCCAATAATATTTTCTTAAAATGCACAGCCAGAAACTACTAGTTAACCAAAGGAAGCCTTAACATGAAATACAGAGATGGGACAGGAAGGAAAAGAAAACAGTGAAAACAAAGGTAAGAAAACAAAAGAAAACTCTAAAACATGTTAATCAATTCTGTTTAAAAAGCTAAGAGCAGATGCTACAACAATCTAAAAGAAGATACAGCAGACATAAAATAAGAAAGGGATGTTTTGCTGCAAAAAAAAGAAAAGAAAAGAAAATTAAAAGTATGATGCAGAAATAAACCTTTCAACACGTAGGAGATGCAAAGCATTTTCTCCACTCTCTTAGGCTCTGCCGCTAGGACTGAGAATTAACTTGACATAAAACAGATTAACAGGAGAAAAGCATATAAATTTTATTTTTACATATACAAGAAGACTTCACAAAAAAATAAATAGTCAAAAAGTGGTTATGCCAAGTGCTAATATACTAGATTAAAAAAAAAAGAAAAGGAGTAATTGTAAAAAATAATAATAATAACAGAACTATATAAGGAGGCTAAAAGAAAATAATTGTTATTTTAACAAGGTTTATTTGTAAAGAAAGATTTTTTTTAGCCTCTACTCTAGTCTCTGGTGATAAGAATGTTCTTTTCAACCAGGTCAGAGAGAGCATCTTTTACATCAGAGTTTCATCTCCCGTTTTTAGGAAGAAAAAGCAAGGTCAGAGTGCCTTTCTTGGATCAGTTGTTAAGTATCAGTGTCGTTAGCACTTGAGTTGATATGCCAAAGCAGCATATCTTGGGGTGACTTTCAAAAAGAAGCACTGAAAAATAAAATAGAAAGTAGAAATAAAACACAGATATACTGAAATTAGGAGAAAATTTTACGATTTAAATCTGAAAAATCTAGTGTCTAAATAATAATAGTTCTATAAGAAGAAAACAGAGCGTAGGAGATTACCAAAGGATAGAATGAGAATATTTCCCAGGACTTAAAGGCATATATTTCTAACTAGGGCATACAGTGTGATCATATGGCATGGCCCTTCCTCGGTGTTAAGTCTATAAAAAAGAACAATTATAATGTTCACAGACAATGTCTCTTCCATAGCATGAAATAAACAGAAAATGGTCCAAAACTTTAAAAATCAAGTAATCAATTCAAGAAGCATGAAATTTGCATGTATGGAGATGAATACCAGAAGAAATAGTTTAAAGAGTTGAAAGCAGTTGCCTCTGAATAACCAGAATTGGGAGTTTTTCATTATAAGCCAAGTACTACTTTTTATTTTTAAATGATGTACAGTCATTACTCTAGTAATAATTAAATTTGAACTCTAATGGATAAGCAGAAGTAGAGTAGTCTGCAAAGAGGTTTACCAATTCTGTCCATGTCTCGCTAGGTGACATTCCTTATCATGCTAAATATATAACCTTCAGCTTCTAGTCCTCAGCTTTGCAGATTAAAAAACATAATTTCACCTGCACATAAAAATCAAGTTCCATCTCTGGGAGAAGCAATGAAACTCACTTAGTCACCCTCACGAGATGCAGTATAATAACTTAGGATGAGGCCTCACCACACTGGTAGCCGGCATGCCTGTTCCTGCAAAAATGGTGCACTATTTTAGTATGGTAAAGTAACGCAGTTAGGTAAGTGAAAATTATTGATTTACGCTAAGAACTGACTGAGAAAGTTCAGAAGCCCATGTGTTCACCATAAAATCTCCCTCTAGAGTAACTTACCTAGGACACTACATAGTGAGAAGGTTGTTTGGAACCCAAACTAAAAATCCAATGAATTGAGTGTTTAATGGCCTCATCCTAAACTGTTACAATGATTCCGTAAGGCAGTGTGATTATCCACTGCTATGAACATTCAAAATATTCTGTTATTCTAAGAACGAGAAATTGATGCTCAGAAAATTACAGTGTGCCTAAGGTCACACAGCTGACTGGGATTTGAATAAGGTTTGTCTGATCCCTAAGATTTCTATTGTGCCTCACTGTCTTCCCAAAATAATCAATGAAATGGGTGATCCAAGGGCTAACTCTTCTTACTTCAGCATTTTTTCCGTATTTTGCCAAGAATAGGCCTTTAACGAAATCATCTTTTATATACAGAGAGTTAAAAATAAAAGAAAACTAGGGAATTTAACATTTAATGAGGTCCTACCATGTAAGGCTCTATGATAGCAAGTTTTCAATTCTTATCTATTTTTAAAATAGCTTATTAAGTGCATTTATGAGTCTGTTTTTTGAGTATATTTTTATATACTATTGCTTATTACACATAAACAGCAGTTAGTAAACAGTACGTAATAAAAGTTAGGTTATTTTGTATTATTAAACCAGACTTGGAAATTTGCATCGCTATATTTTGGAGATTTGTTGGCATTTTTACTTCTGTGAAGTTAATTGCATAAAAACATGTCCAAAAAAGTCTAATGCATCTCCAATGAGTAATGAATGCCACAGTCATCTCAGAAAGTGAAAACAGAAGTAATAACACATTATATTCTGTTACCACCATCGCTCTAAAGCCAGGCTTTAATGAGCCCAACTCTATGATCTGCCTGAGCATTTATAGACCACAAGAGGGGAACTCTATGCTTCAGGCTAGAAACAGCAGCAGACTGTCTCTCACTCGAGCAAGAACAGTGTTGGGTATGGATGCACCGTGGGCAAGCTCATGAATTGTGCCACATGCAGGAGGCACTGCCTGGGGCAGGAGTAGGGCTGGCCAAGTTTGCTACTAGACATTAAGAAGTATATAAAACCCATCAGCTTTTCTCCATTTCATTGTGAACAAATGGAAAAGCATACAATAGCTAGCTGCTACATTACCAGTATAGATAAGTAGCCTTATAAACATTAGTAACAGTTTTCTTGTGGAAACAATACATGCCTGAAGAAGGTGGGCAAAGAGAAGCAGGAAAGACAAAAAAATAAAATAAAGTAAAATAACAATTAAGATGGTGCCAGAAATTCCACCTGCCATCTCTCTCAATATGCTGAGTGGATGCCCAGGATGAGTAAAAGTAAAAGACATAAATCTGTTCTCTCAGTTTATCTCAGTTCTTCTGAGCTTCTCATAGTGTGAGAATCAGATGCACTCAATAGAATTCTGGTATTCAGACATGAAAGATGGTTTTTGTACAACATGGCCCCTAAACACAAGCCAACTCCTTCATCTGGTGCTCAACTGAAGAACAAGTAAATTGTTCCAAAACTGGAGGAAAAAACTGGCTGAGCTGAATTTAGCTGTGGACAGTGTGGTAGCCCCAAACTTGGCTTCATCCTAAAGGAATTTCAGTAGGAATTTTGACTATAGGTAGTTTTTCCCTGCTGACTTGAGGCTCTGACCCTGATTTAAGATGAAACCCAGCTATACCAGATTCTAAGCAATTTCAAGACAGGGCAAATCAGGAGCGCCAGGCTAGTCAAGTAACCAAGACAATCAGCAAGATTTTGAGATGCTGTAAGGACAAAAGTCAAATGAGGATGCAAACTTTCTAATATGCACCTGAAAGTCTGAGGCTCACTCACTTCAAAGTCTGAGGCTCACTCACTTCAAAGACCAGAAACTTTAAGCAGTCAATAGAGAACAGAGAGAAGACAATTTCAAGAAAGGATTCAAATATAATTCTTATTAAAAATAGGACTAAAAGTGTCACATGTCTGATATTAAACTTGGCAGTCCTACATTTTAACTGGTATTATAAAGTAATGCCGCTGTCTTGCTATTTTAAATATTCCCTAATTTAAAATAATTGTGTAGTAACCTGATTTGAGGAGACTTTTGTTGTTTCTGAATGCTTGGTAGTGGGCTACAGGGGCGAAAGAGCTAGTCTATAACTATACATTTGCTTTTGATAACTCAAGAGATGTAGTTTGTCACTGTGGGAGCCTGTCTTTGTTCTAGAATGCATCTCTTTTATACATCATTCTGGCCAAGCAGATGTAAGTCAAATACCTGCTTGGCTCCTTGGATTGCTCAGGCAGCTGGTGACTCAATACAAAGTGCAAATACATTAAACTGGAATAATAAGTATTTTGTTTCATAACGTAAAAGGTGATATGTTTAACTATACACCCATAGTTAGTGTATGGCAAACAACAACAACAAAAACCTGGCTATGTGTAGTATTACCAGAGGAGTTTCTGCAACTCTTATACATCACTGGTGAGCATGCAAAATGGTACAGCCACTCTGTACAGTTTGGCAGTTAATAAAATTAAGTATATACAACCGTACGGCCCAGAAATTTCATTCGTAGGTATTAACCCAAGAGAAATGAAAACCTACATTTACAAAAAACATGTATATGAATTTTATAGAACATTATTCATAATTGCCAAACACTGGAAACAACCCAAGTGTCCTTTTTCAGCAGGTGAGTAGATGGACTATTGTACATCCATGTGGTGGAATATCATGCAGCAGTAAGAAGAAATGAACTATTGTACATGTACCAACAAAACTGAATCTCAAATGCATTATGCAAAATGAAAGAAACCAGACTCGAAGATTAATATTATATAGTTCCTATTATACAACATTCTCAAAAATGCAAAACTTTAGGGTCAGAAAGCAAATCAGCAATTAACAAGAGTTAGGTCTGGAAAAGATTTGACCTCAAAGGGGCAGCCCAAGGAAACTTTTGGTATATGAGCACTATTCTATATCCTGATTGCGGTGCTGGCATTATGACTACGCATTTCTCAGAACTTACATAATTATACACAAAAAAAGGGAAGGAATTAAAAATAAAATGTTTAAATATATGTATAGCTTTATAAAAAGATTTGTTTAAAATTAAGAGACTGGAAGATTCACCTACCAGGTCAGCAGTTTAAATTTAGGTGTAAAGGTAGGAGAAGTGGTTAGGTTAGTGGTTAGTGAGGATGAGCAGACCTAAGAAATATGGAGGCAGGCAGGGCCAAAGGAAAGAGTCATCAGAGGACATTCTTCGTGATAAAGTTTAGGCATGAATGAAGTCATGAAAAATGGAAGCACTTCATTACTCAAATATCAGCTCCAATTTATTTTTAAAAATCATTGCAGAATTGTGCATTGATTTTTCTCTCTGGAATGCAGGCATGGAAGGAATTTCCATGTCACAAATGTGTGGAGACAGTTAACAAAACAAAATGTACTTGGAATTGATTTTAATTGAACTTTTCATTTTCTCTAGCACTCCATACAGTTATTCCATGTGAAAATAATTTTAAATAACAATATTATATAAATATAATATTCTTACAGAAATAGGCCAGATAATTAATTTTAAAAATATGTTTTCCTCTCCTCTCACCATATAGGTACTTCTATAACTCATTGGAGGACAACTGGCATACCTACTAAGCGATGACAAGAAGGAGTGGATTTCAGATGGGGACAGAATCTGGTCATCCAACACAGCTAGACTAATGTTGACTGATTATTCAGGGTGGATGAAGAAGCTTGAAAGGCAGCTTAGAGATCATCTAAGGATCCCTCTCAATTTACAGTTGAAAAAAACTGTGGCCCAGTCCACTAAGAAAAAACTGTGGCTCAATCCAACTAATAACTAATAATAGATTTTTTTTTCAGTTGGTTAAGGACTGAAAACTATAGTTATTAGTTATAGGACATTGTGTAGAAAGGTTTGCAGTATTTCCTTTTGGTTCATTGACCACATGAATGGATTGCTGACCAACACAATGTTTTTATTTGTTTGTTTACAAGCTTTTATACATGCTCCTTGGTCCCTGTAAATCTGCAAGAACAGAACATCATGAAAGGACCAGACACATAATAGTAAAATAACAAGATATCTTTCCAGAATTATCCAATAACCATCCTTGAGTAAGCACAGGAAAAATCCAATCTGTTAGGAACTTATAAAGATCAACATTAGAAAACATTCCATGTTCTTTTTTGTTCTCACCTTCCTCCTAACTCCACACATGTATGTTAGAGAATTATTGCTGAAACTCCAACAAATAAGCAATAGTTTAAAATGATGGATGATGTTGTTTTATGAAATAGATCATCAATGATAGGTTTAACAGTAGAAGGGAGGAGGGGCAGCAGCTCAGATTCTGAGGTGTTCTCACACATTTGTTTAATTCATATTGTCTGTCTCCCCACAGAAGCAGCTTCCTTAACAGTCTTGTTTACTACCATATCTCTAGGGTATAATAATAACTGACCTTTATATAGAAGGAGTTGATCATTTAATAAAGCAGAAATCTTTGATCAAGAGAAAACTCAGTTGTTTATTAGGTCTCTAAAAAAAGATAGCAAATATATTTTTTGAAAAGATTAACTAGTATACAAATGAAAAAATATTTTAATTATTGCAATTTCTGATTGAGCACATTCACTTTGGGACACATTGTCAGCATTCCATTTGCTTTAAGACACCAGTGACAGTCTAGGCCAATAATTTTAATACTCATTACATCACTTCAAGTATTAGTAATTATAAATATGAAATCTCATGACATTTTGACAGAAGGCCACCTATAAATGTGTCTGAATTATACATGCAAACAAACCTGAATTAATATCAAAGGCAAAGAAGATCTTTTCTCAGAGGGCAAGAAGAGAATTCATACCAGTTTATCATTTAATACTTTGGCAAAGGCTTTTGCTGGAAGATTTTTAATGTTCCTTTCAGTATTCAATCAAACAACTGTCTGAAGAGGATGTTGTGATTTGGGTAATAATTTTCTCAAACACATTTACATCCCTAATTTCTTTTTGAACCGAGTCAATCAACATGCCATTTGGGATGCACCTGGAGGCAACTTGTTTGAGGTTTTGATTTTTTTTTTCTGAAAAGTGAGAACTACTCAACATCCATTTGCACTTGAACTGCCTGTAAATACTTCCCAAAGTCCCTTAGCTCTAAGAAGGAGAACAAAGGAAAGAGCCATTTTCAGTCAGTACTTAGTGATTTCTGTATTTTACAGGCTGGGGAATAGAATAGAGAATTCACTCAACTCTCTTTGGGGTCACTTTCTGGAATAAAAAGTAGTAGGCTGTTTTTTACATTTTTAAGTGCTTTTCCATTCAGTCTGCTGCAACTTCCCCTGACAGCCATGTTTACCCGTGAGACTGCCTTATAGGCGTTTCTCTTGGCTTTTCACTCAAGGGGCAAGTGAAAAGTGGGGTAAATATCACTCTTTTTAGTAACTTATTAACTGTTTAGTCCAAAAATCCTCCCTTTTGTTGTATTATCTCCCTCTTCCTTACACCCAGGGTTCCCATAGCTTCAGCCTGACACTCAGAGCAAGAGCCTTGTTGGAAAGAAAAAATTTTCTCTATCCTTCTAAGTTCTTCTGGCTGATCTCATAATTAAATCAACATGAGACATATTAGGAGAAGATAACCAAATTTAATCACACACATACATATGGTAGTTCCATAAGAATATGGGGCTCAAAGGCAAGGTGGGTAGGTGAGGCTTATGGTGCCATTTTTGAGCTAAGGAGAAGATGGTAGTGGTTTGAGACGTCAAAGGGTTTGAAGAAGGCAATTCACATGGAGATAAAAAGTACATACTTGGTAAGCAAATATTTGTTGGGCCATACAGAGACAATGAGACTCAGACTGAACTCTGGTCTCTAGACCCTGTGGGGTCTCCCCACCACACCTAGTTCATTTTAGACTATAGCTATCTACGGTGATAGCTTCCTTCCTGGAGCAGGCCCTCTGTTCTAAGCAGTAGGAAGGACGGTCAAAGGTTCTGAGTCTTTTGTTTTATAAAAATAAAATAATTCTAAGCCAGAGAGATGCATTTGGGGGCAGCAGATTTTGCTGTTTGCTTTCTAACAATCTGTAGTCATGTCAGGCTGGACATGTAAGGAGTTAGTTGTTAAAGGAGAGAGGGAAGTTAAGGGATAAAGGTAGGTGAAAATGAAAATAAAAAATAAAAACACAATGCTGAAACTGATGTGTTCAAACAATCAACTCCTTATCACTCACCATTTCATTCAGAAGTCTGCCATATGTGCCACCACTGGAGGAAATCGGAGTCTGGTGTTGTCCCAATGGCAGGGGGGAGGGAGAGGGATAGTTACAGCACAGAAGTATAGTTAACATTTTCCCTCGGTTCTTCCTCAAATGACGGCAATAAAGAACCACAGATTGTTGAGATTTAATAGTTTTGTTAAAAGTATATTTTAGAAAGATAAAGTATGCTGCAAGGAGGCACATGGTCCCACCCATAAGACTATAGTTTAAAATGAAGCTGCAACAGAGTGCTATAATAACAACTACAATAACAAGAGGGCAAAAAAGAAAGGGGCAAAAAGGGGAGGAGCCCAAAAGGGCAAAAAGGGGGCAAAAAGGGTCCAGAAGTAGGAATGCCTGCCTTATGTTTGGGACATGATGGAATGGTTCCAAAGACATTCCTAGGTGATTGCCAAGTGAGGTTATTTTGATTGACACTTGGCTGTTATACAACTTTGCCTAGTGTGAATGTGCATACCCAGAATCCTACTACTATTGGGGTGTTCATTGGGTGGTCTCTTGGCTGAGCCCCTAGTCCTTTGTTCCCCATGTCTGACTAGCTACCTAACATATGGGCCATGCCTAACTTTCCATCTCCATCTCCCGCAGTTCACAGAATAAATTTTGAAGTCCAGCCAGCCCAGAAAAGTTTCTTTTCCATGATAATACTCTGTGTTTCCTTACCCCTGTGCTTTTCTTCACATTTGTCCCTCCCACTGGATCACGCCCAGCCTACCTCAGCCTCCCCCAATCCTATTCATTTTTCAAGCACAATCTCACATTGACCATTAAACCCTTTATTCCTGACTCCCTGTCTAGAAAGAACAAGATGAAAATTGATTTTTTTTTTTTTTTTTTTTTTTTACGGCTGTGAGAAAACACTTCAATTCCTTGATATGAAAGATGGTGCCCTGGGGCCTAATCCCAAGAAACAAAATGATGGTTATCCTACACTTGTAAAAAATTAGGAAATGTCTTTGGCTTTTGGTTGGATAGGAACCCTGCGGGGAAACAGCCAGTGGAAATATCTGGTGACCAAGTAGTCAAAATACATTTTAAGAATGGAGAAACCAACTTCAAACTAAAGTTGTTTACATAGCGTGAGGGTTGGTTTTAGTTTCAATTTGACTGAATTTTAGTTATCTCAGTTATTTAATAAAACACTAACTTAGGTCTTGTTGTGAAGTATTTTGTAAACGTGGATAACATCTGCAATTGGTTGACTTTAAAGAAAGATTACCTTCAGTAATATGGATGGGCTTCATCCAATAGGTTGAAGGCCTAAAGAGTAAAACTTGAGGTTTTCCAAAGAAGAAACTGCAAGATTGCAACATTAACTCCTGCCTGAGTTTCCAGCTTATAATAGGTGTGTGCATGCGTGTGTGTGTGTGTGTGTGTATTATGAATGAAAAAAGGAGCTCTGTAATAAATTTGATAAGTCTATGATGGAGAGTAATCTCATAGGATGATCTGATCATAAATTCCTAATTCGCTGGCCATGGTAGGTAGTCAAGCCCCACACCTATAACTTCTGTAGTCAAGTCCTGTCCATTTTCTTTGTACGTCTAGGCTAACATACCTTTGAAATGCCAGAGTAATCCTCTTTTTCAGATCAGTCAGAGGCATAACCACCCTCAAGGGAGCTCATGATCTTGTTAACTATCCTGTAATCCAATCATAGAAATTTTCCTGTCTTGCTTTCTCTCACCCTCAGGTAATCTTCTTTATGTTCCACTCTTAATTCCAAACGTATAAAAGGAACTGCAAAACTATCAGTCTCTGGAGCATTTGAGATCTTGCTTTCTGGTATATCATCAGTTTGGCTCAAATGAATTTAAATAAACTTATAAAAATTCTCTACAGGTTTGGATATTCTTACATTGACAGTGTATTTATGCATATGTAGATAACATGCATATTTATACATGGGTGTATTATATATGTGCATACATAACATCTTTATACATACATATAAAACGTACACATATACAATTGATCATCATTATTTGTGGATTCTATATTTGCAATTTGCCTACTTGCTTAAATTCATTAGTAACCCTTAAACCAATTCTCATATGCTTTGTGGACATTCAAGAGTAGCAAAAATTTGAGCTGCTCCCATCTGAGGTTAAACAGGCAAACCTCAGCCTTCTCTTTTCAGCTCTGATCCTTTAAATCCTTGCCCTTTGTGTGATATATGTAGTGCCATACGTATTTTGTATTTTTATGCTTTCTTGTTGATTTTGCTATTCGAAATGACAATCCCCTACTCCTCCTACCCCCAGCATAGTATTAGATGCTGTTTAGTGTTTCTGATGCAAGAAGGCTACCTCATATATGTATAATCATATATATGATAATATATAAAATATATATCGTGTATTTAAATAAAAACATGCATAAAACAAGGTTACATATCGATCAGTTGATGAAACTGTGACCAGTAACCCCAGAAACCCAATCCTGTATTTCCCCTGGGAGCAATGATTTATTATTTGCTAATTTAAGTGTTTGCAGCAACTTAATAAAAAATTACTTCTGTGACTTATTAGTAGTAAGAATTAGTAGTAAGAATCCACTGTATATACATATACATACATACACACATATATATATACACACACATATATATGTGTGCGTGTGTGTGTTTGTGTGTGTGTATGTGTATATGTGTGTGTGTGTTGTGTGTGTGTGTGTGTGTGTGTGTATATATCTCCTATTAGTTTTCTCCAGCTTTCTGGAGAACCCTGACTGATACACATGGCTATTGTCTTAGGTTATAAATCATCCCAGTGCTCCCAGGAGAAACTGGTAGGGAGTAGAGGAATCAAGAGAGAGAAGGGAAACTGGGCACAGAAGCAATTTCAAATGAAGTCTCATCCCTCTGTCATTGGCTACTGTCTCTCTGGGAGAACATAAATGCCCATGTACTTTCTATTCTGGCTTAGTCCTGGCCCAAAAATTCCAGTGGCCCAAGCACTGTCTCCTAAGGAAGAATGCAGGACCAAGCCCACCAGAGGGAAGCAGCCTCAAGCTGGGAGGGTAGGGGAGGAAGTCACCAATAGATACCAAGATAGCACCAGGAAAAGGGACTCATCCTTTATCTTTGAAAACTAGCACTTAGTCAAGTGCCCCGTGTATAGTGAATGCTAAGTAAATGTTGAAAAAATGAATAATCCATCCTGCTGCATTTCATTAAGATTCACATGTACAAACAAGGCAGAAAATGAATCATTCTCAGGAGTACTTGTATGATGCTTCTCTAGAGCACAGATGTGGAAAAATATTGGTGAAAGGGAAGAGTTTTGAAAGTGTCTTCATGGTTACTTGATAATTTTTTATAGAACTATATGATAAAATTAAAGTTGTTAGTCTTTTGCCAGAAAATGTTGAGAGCTTATCCTAACAGTAAGTCAAAGAAACCATACATGATCAAAACATCTTCAAGAAATACAAAACGTACATCACTACATCTGAGCGCCCGCACGCACTCATCCTCTCTCTCTCTCCACCCCCACTTTTGCTTACACACATGCATGCACACATGTACATAGCCACACATGCAAGGTTACTCTTTCCAGAAAACATTTCTATGCTCACCATAAAATTCAAATATAAATAAGTAAATATCAGATATCAGGACAATCTCATAGTAAGTGACATTAGTGTGGTTTTCTACAAGGGGTCCACAAAGTAAAGAAAGATATTTGTATATAAAATGTGAGAAAAGATATTTGTAAGAATAATGTTTAGAGTGGTACCTGCATTTTGGAAGAATCATCCCAATATTATGTAACTTCCAGAGCATGGACGTCTTATTACTTAAAATGCTATGAATTACCCCATAAGGCAGCTGAGGAATTGTTCAACTATCAGGGATAGCTCTTTATTACCAATAGAATCAGGTCCCACCTCTTTAGCATAGCATGTAATATCTTTCACCATTAGTCTCCAATCTGTCTCTCTAGCCATATTCCCTGCCCCTTCCCCTTCAACAGGGCTTCTTATGATGTGGCCGCTCAAATTATTCATGTTTCCTCCAATGAAATAGGCCATGCTCTGGCATGTCTGGGTACCTTTCTATTTCCCATTTCTTCAGCCAGGCATATCCTTGCCCTCTATGGTAAACTCTTACTTGTCCTTCAGGAATCAACTCAAATAAGCTGTGAAGCAACCCCTGATCCTCTTATTCCAAGGCAGATAAGTCAAGCCCACCTCTGTGCTCCCAGAGTTTCTTGCATATCCCATTTGGTGGAACTTTCATCATATTGTACTATAATTGCATGCTGTGTGAGCTCCTTAAAGACAAGGACTGTATCTCATTTATCTTCGTGTCCCATGTGCTCTGGCATATAGCAAGGTTTTAATTGAAACATGGATAACCATTCTATTTTAAGAACAGTGATGATATAAATATAAATAGTAAATAATTTGTTATTTTAAGGATAAATAAGAGCATTGTAGAGCAAGCAATAAATTTAAAAATCATCTCTCCCAAAAGAGAGAGCATCAATAGAAACCCCCCCAAAAGATAAAATGTTCATCTAGGTACTTAAATACATTAAAGGTTTTTTTTCAAAATGGGAACTTGGAATGAAAGTTTAACTTGAGACTTGAACAAGAAATTACTTCCTAGAATTAAGCAGATCCTTGAGGGTAGAGCTCATGTTCCAGAATGAAAAGAAGCATAACCTGACCTACATCCTATCAGGAGAAAATTCTGAATGGTCAATGCCCGGGAGGTTCAGCATGAGATAAAGGGTGGGTCTTCCAGGAAACCAGTAGAGACTGGAGATGGGTAGTCTGGAGCAGCTAATACTCAGAGGTCTAGCCAGGTAGGTGGCTAACAAGCATCAGGAAATATAGAAACAGAAACCAAGTCCCAGACCTGAGGCTAGAGTTCAAGGTTTGGTTTCCAGGCCCCTACAAAGGTTGACAATCCAGCCTTAGTGAGACGGAAGTACCAAGCAGCCTATCAAAACAGAAACTCAGGCAAAAAGTAAGAAGACAGGAATACAGAGTCTGGAATTGGGATACATGATAGAAGATTTATCAAAGCATAGGCCTAAATATGATTACCAAGTCAGTGAATAGTGCCAGGTTGGAAACGGCAATGGGATTAGTGAGCTGCTTCATCATGGGAGCTCTTCACCAAGGACTTCTGGAGTTCACCCAACTGAGAATAGGACTGGCCCAACCAGAAATGGACTAAAAGTGCCTTGAGAAAGCAAGACCTTAGGTTAGAAAAGAGTTTGGAGGCAGAGGGCCAGAAGGTCAGGATAAGTTTCTAAAAAAGGTAGTAAGGGCACTGGCAGGGAAGGCTGATTGCTTTCTCCAACATGCTCATGAAATACGCATTGAAATATGCCAATGTCAGTAAAGGTGGGATGTGGCTCATGATGGGGATGGGAAGAGAGAATGAGGGTCCGGTCCCCGTGATGAAGTCCAGGGCTTAAAGAGCAAGAAGGCTTTCAGCTGCTAGGAAGTGGGAGGGAGAACAGGGTGCTTCAAAGAAAAGGTTAGTCGATTCACAGTTCAGCAGCTCTGAAATGATATTGAAGCAGCTCTGAAATGATACATCGAAACTCTAGAAGATGGTAGAAAAGAGATGAAAAAAATGAAGGACGGAACTTGTAGAAAAGGACCTGGGACATGCTAGTACAGTCTGTTTTGATACCACTTTATGTTCCGGCAGGTAATTTGATCCTGTGTAAAGTATTTTCAGCAGAATTATACAGACGGTCAATTTTCATCAAGAAAATATTTTCTGGAACTTATTCCATTAAGCCAATTTGATGTGTTTTTTTTTTTTATCAATTTTCTATACAATGCAATTATTTATTTTTATCTTTAATAGAACTGGAATTACTTTGATTGAGATGGATTTTTTTTTCCCAACTAAATGTTAACTTTGAAGCTGTGAATGTTCTATCGAATTTCTTGAGAACATTGCATCGTCCCAATTATAGCTTCCACCATTGTGTTTTTCTTTTTTTCTCTAGCAGGTCTTCTAACAAACCCAGTTTTCCCAGGTCGAATTTAATATATCTAAAATTTGTCCAAAAGATTTGATTCTGGTATCAGAGTCTAGTGATTGTCAAACTTTATCATATAAAGGTCTAGCTTTTTTACTTTTATTTTATGAGGACTATTTTCACTACTTTTGTCTCATCTTTTCCAATATGCTTTTTCTGTAGATTTTTTATCTTTAACAAATTTTATAATAGTTTCATCATTATAAATTTATTTTGGGATTTTTACCAAAAATATTTATTACAATATCTACATAATGGAGTAGAATGCCGATACTAACAAAAAGAAGAAGAAAAAACCTCTATGAACTATTATTGTTCAAAAGCAAAACTATATATACACTATTATCTTTTACATAAAAAAGAAATAATATATAATATAAATAAACAAACATACATATATTTGCTAATTTTTGCAAAAAGAAACACAGGAAAAATAAATCAGAACTAATACAAAAGTTTAAATCTATAGCTAGAAATGAGTTAATAAGAGTGAGACTTCTTTGACTATATGTTTTTAAAATAATTTTCTATTTTGAACCATATGCATGTATTAGCGATTCAAAAACTAAAATGAAAAGAGAATGGGGGGGGGGAAGCTCCCAAAATGAATCCAAATGAAACAAATGAATTTAACAAATAATCATTCAGAAACATCACTAGTACAAATTTCATTCCAAGTTTATTTAATAGAAAATTAGGAGTAATTCCCCTGGGATAGTCTACTACTAACCGGTCAATTTAATTCTTCTACATATATCTGTACATTTTGTAGGCTATGTGCTAATTGTTCCTGCTACTGGTGAAAAAGCAGCAAAGAGAGTCTAAACGTCCTTCAGTGATGGACAGACAATTCAGCTTAGTGAATTTTGTTTTTAATTTATGTTATAATATTGAGGAGAAAGATTAGCCCAATCTTCACCAAAACAAAATGGCAGAGTCACTGGGTTGGTGGAGTATGTGCCTGGTACCCAACAAGAATTTAAGAAAGCTGAAAAATATATCAGCGTTCGTGTTATGTAGTCAAGAAAAACTACAGCAACAAAAAAAGCATGTCCTGAAACTTCATAATGAAGACAAAAGTTAAAGTTATTTTCATTTCAAACACAAAAAGACAACATGATGCAAAGACCTTATCAAGGGGCCTCTTGAGACTTCAGGAAGGGGCTTTCTGAGGCTTTGTGTCTAGTCTAAGCTGTGTAACCTTCATATAATAAAAAACAAGGAATTTGATCTAAAAATTTACTTAAAAAAGCATAAATGACTTGGTGGGGAGGGAAATCACAGTGAAGGAACAGGACTGTTTCTCTCTGGATGGCCTCTGAGAGAGAAACGCCCACTTCTCACCACTGTGAAATAGCTGTGAAATTTTAAACCTGGTGAACTGCACAGAGGAACCTGGCCTTTGGGTTAAATGGATTATCAGGTGAACGTTAGATAAGAGGAAAGGTAGATTTATTTTTCAAGAAGACCTCAAAATTTTGTTCAAGAGTTAGGTTTTAAGAATTCTCAGAATGGACCCATTTTATACATTAGCCTTTATCTTAGCTTCATCTCTAAATGCAAAGTTTAGTATGAACTTCCACGATTTTGGCATTTATTGCAGGACTTTTTACAGCTATCCACATTTTCATGCAATGACCTTCTCTTGAACTTCACATGTATTAATTTTAAATTTATTCTGTAATAAAGCTTCTAAATGTACAGGATCAAGTACAATATGTTTCAACTTTAATAGGACAATTGTGTAAATAGTATCTAGTCTTCATTGAAATGTGGGTTGCTGCTTCCTTCTTGTTTTAAACTACAAAATTTCCACCCACATTCTCTCCATCCTTTCTAATGTTCTCAATCCATCCTGGTCATTTCTCGCTACAGCCTTTGACATTCACAACCTGTTTTTTGTTTTTATTTTTTAACACAATTCTGCTGATTGGCTGTGTTGTAGGCAAATTATGTTCATGCTTTAAAAGCGAATTTGGAAGTTCAGATAGGGTTTGTATTTCTTTAATTGAAGAATTAAAATAATCATATTTAACCCTTGGACAAATAATAAATTAGATTAGAGATTGTTGGGATGACATGTACTATCAAACTCAACTATTTATTTTACATATAATTTGTACTTCACTTCAAAAATACTATGAGCCAAAATGTAGCAAAAAAAAAAAAATCAGAAAGAGAAAGATATGGGGAGAGAATTTGACTCTGGAAGTTTTCACAATCAGTTTTTTGACCCAAAATAAAATATTCTTTACATCCTAACTTTTAAAATTCTACTCCTACAACCTTAAAAAAAGAAGTGATTAACAACAGTTTATAGATTGCCAGACCTTTTTGGCTTTTCTTATTTTTTTGGCCTACTGTCTTTTATTGATGCGGGACTATTTGCTGACTATCACTGAAAATCATTTAAAATCCATATCATGGAGAAGAGCCAGAAAGAAGAGCATGAAAAATGTGAGCTGGGACCTTCCCCAGGCAGATACCTCTGCCTCCACACAAGTCAAGGGGTCCAGAGATATACAGGTGACCTGGAGCCAGCAAGGAGGTACAGGAAAGCACAGGAGTAGAGTAAGACACATGAGTGGCCTTCCAGAAATGAGAGAAACATCTTGCATGATAGGCACATGTGTGAGGAAAGTCCCTTCATGTGCAAACGATAGGGGCCATTCATATACTATTTGAAGCTAGAGGATTCAGAAGTCAACTCTGTGGAAAATTATGTTGTGATTTTAACCCATAGGTTCGATTATTACATTAGCAGTTACGCCAAATTATATATATACACACATATATATACATATATATATATATATACACACACAGACACACATATATACACATATGCATGTATATATGTATATATATAGAGAGAGGTATTTCATATTCTCATCATTCTTTTAAACGTTGGAATTTTATTTGGGATGGCAAATGTAAACTAACCTAAATAGGGGTTCTGGACAAATTCTCTGATGCTTTACCTCTGTAGCAGTTCCTAAAGCAATAGGACATTGTTGCTCTTTTGCCCCCAATTTTTTTTAAATTGCAGAAATTTCAGCACATGCTCTATGATAATGTCTTGTCTGCTGGGTAGACAAATGTGAGTGTCAAAAAATTTTGAAACGAAACCAATAACTAGTATGGGCATAAGGGATTTGGCACAGTGTTTTGTGGGTGTATGTTTCCTGCAACTAACACTTTGAAGGTAAATGGCCAGTCTGGTCTATGCTGTTTCACCCTTCTGAACCCTTTTCTATCACGACCTTTACTTCAGTCCCCACATGCAGACATGTCTGTGCTCCCGACAGAGGAAAGAGCTAATCTCCCAACAAATCTGTCAATCACATCTAAGCGACCATTCCCCGCATGAATTTGATAAACCCGGTGGGAATCCGCACCTTTAGTTTACCACCAGGTGATACTGATCTCTTCTACAGCCAAAACAACAAACCACCTTGTTCAAAGTTCTGAAATTCGGGATGTGCGTGTCACTCTGTCTAACCTCAACTACAACTTTTCTTTGACCAGTTTATTTAGGATAAACTATTCTTCCCTCCTTGTACCCTAATTATAATTTCTTAGTTAATGTTTTGGCTGCCTTTTTCTTTTAACATAGTTTTGGTTTTTCTGTTTTCTCTTTGCCTTGAACAAGTGTTGACCTGAGCAGAGGCTGGTGGATGGAAGCTTTCAGACAAATCAACAGACAGGTCAAAGACCATTGCCAGCTTA
Organism: Eonycteris spelaea; assembly: GCA_003508835.1. Lineage (NCBI taxonomy): Eukaryota > Metazoa > Chordata > Mammalia > Chiroptera > Pteropodidae > Eonycteris > Eonycteris spelaea. The sequence continues at coordinate 1,201,343 of PUFA01000050.1, read as the reverse complement.
GAAGTTTACCTAGTAAATGAATTATATGAGACCAGAATTGCCTCCTCTGTTGTCTCTGTTTACCTGAACACTTCCTAAAAATCAGGTAAGCTTCTCAAAGCAGAATGGTATAAAAAACAGAGTCCTACTCAGTTATCCTTTATAGTATACATGACGGGGAAATACTTTATAGCTTGTGCCTTCTGAAGTTCTTTCATGCCTCCTTCTTTTTGTCCCTCCTTTTTTCATTCAACACCTATTTATTGAGCACCTAACTCATGCCAGGCTCTGTTCCAAACTTTAGGGAGAGAGCAGTGAATAATAGAAAGTTCTTTGACCTCATGGGGTTAATATTTTAGTAGACGGAGATAGACAATAGTCAGACATACTCATTTATCAATCATGGGGTGGTAAATGCTAAAGAGAGAGAGGGGGAGGAGAAGGGGAAAAGAGAAGGAAAGAAAAAAATCAGAATAAGAGTTTATACTTATAGAGAGGGAGGGTGCCCCTCTCATTCCCAGCCATGGGTTATTCTTTAATTCCCTCTGACCATTATCTCATCATCCCTTTCAATCTCGATTCTCCACATATGCAATCCCAATTCCTTTCTTCTCAAAGCTTCACCCCTTTCCCAGTAGGAAAAGAAAGCTACTTCCCTCCTCGTGTTTTGCCAGCTTTGGAGCCTTGATCTACAATCAAATACTAACACAGTCTTTCCTGTGTTTAACATTTTTCAGGCTCTGAAGAAGGATAAGTGTGTTCTGTTCCCTCGAGGAGGAGGAAGAAGCTTAACTACCAAAGGCTACAGCTAGGTTCCTCCCAAGTTACCCAAAGACAAACTCGTCTCACTAGAGCAAACATTAATTTTCTCCTAAAAACAACACAGTTTAATCTCCTCTGAGGAAATCATATTTCTTTTCATAACATGGCCTTGATTGCCCTGCTTGTGAAATAACAACCCAGGACTTGATGTGATAAGAAGCATGTGACGACTTCCTGTTGCTGTTTGAAATGGAGGTCACAACTTTACTCGAGCATGGTTGGGAAAAAATCCCCAAGTCTTTCCTGATAGTACCTGGGAACTGAGGTCTCAGTTCATCGCCCTACAGCCTCAGGTGTAAAATTTGAACATAATTCCACATGCAAAAGAGATGAAAGAATTGTTTTTGAAAATCAGAAGACAGGAATCATTACAGCTTAGCTTGAGGATGAATCTTGGGATGATAGGATGTACTACTAATAATAACAATAATAAAGGAAGTGGGAGAACCAGTCAGCTAATGACTATGGGTTCCTAGGTGAGAAGCAATGAGCTCTGAAATGAAGTGGTGGGAATTATGTAGGAAAAGTCAGAGATAGATTCAAGGTACCCTGCAGAAAGAAGTTGCAGAGGTTGGCAACAAATTAAATACTAGAGGCAATTGAGAGATACTGACGTTTCAAGTTTGAGGACCATGTGAAAATAAATAAGAAAGAAAGGAAGAAGCAGGGGGATGATCTGGGCCAGAATGGTGGGGCTGGAGAGAAAAGAGTTGGTTGCAAACACATGAAGTTTTAGATGTTCGCAGATGTCCTACACTGTGTCAAAGTTCCTCAGTCCTTAAGTCAAGGAAAACTTCTCAGAAGCAGCTTGGAAGGAAGTTAAGAATGCGAGTCCAGGAGTCAGAGACGTTGCTTTGAATCCTGTCTCCTATCTTTGTTACTTGTGTGACTCTTGGTAAGTTACTCTCTGTTCAGTGTCTTTATCTGTAAATATGAAGTTAATAGCACCTCCCTCATAGAAGGTATAAATGAGAGGATTAAATGAGAAAATTCAAGTAGACTGCTTTGAATATTTCCTGGCATCTAGTAAATGATATATAAAAGTCATAAACCTTACTCTTTGTTCACTGCTTTATTCAACCTTACTTAAGACAAAGACCCATATAAAACTTTTAGATTATCCTCCTATAACACAGGATCACTTGCTGTTTGCTTGCTTTCAAGATTTGATTCAAGTCTGGTGATTAATGACTGAATTTGCAAAGTGTCCCAAACACTCATTGTTATATTGATGAGACACTTGGTGTTTGGCAAACTCTTTGCCTAGAGAGATCAGGGAGATTTTGTACACATTTCACTTTGTATTCATGATGAGAATGATGTGTCAATTCATTATACTTTTATATTCCAAATCTTACTCAAGATGATTTCAGTAGAACATGTGTTTATCAAAGTGATGATCTGAAAAGAAAATATCTCGTATAAGGAGTCCCCTCCCTGGTGGGCGTACAATTGCAAATCTGTGTGTTGTGTGGAGGTGTGAACAAACAAGGCACATCAGAATCACTGGAACACTCCCAAAGCTTAAGAATGAATGTACTACCTGGCTATGTGCTCTTGTGCTATGAGAAACAAAATGTCTACTTTAGAGGTTGGCACTAATTCTTTCAAGTTTAACTGTACTAGTTCCTTAAGGTTTAGTGCAGACCAGGTCATTGTCACATAATTTATAAAGATTTTAAAGAAGATCATTCATTAATTCATTCAGCATTTACTGAGTGCAGACCCCATGGAAGATAGGAAGCAGACCTAGTGAAAGCTGACAGATCTCACCTTGAAATTTATCCTGCCACTCTTTATTCCTACACCTCTGAGTGTAATTCTCTCATTTAAAATGGAAATAATAAACCCACCTTGCAAAATCATTGCAAGCATTAAACACAGTAAGTGGTTAAAGTGCCTAGAACTGTGCCTGCACTGAATAAATAGAATTCATTCATTAACAAAATTTTGATATAATTAAATTAATTGCTGACCTTTAAATAAATGTCCAATAAATAGAAATTACTGCCACCATTATTACATATGCCAAGTCCTAGAGTGCATGAGACAAGCACACTGTTTCTGCCATCCAGTGGCTCTGACCTTATGGAGGTACGCAGAATCCTCTTCTACTGATATAAAGTTAGTCCTAAATTTTGCAGATTAAGAAAGTCAGGTAGAGAATATTTCACAGACTTTGCTCTAAAATATACAAATTTCCCAAGACTGAGATTGTCCTGGAAATCAAACTCTTTTTAAGAAATGTAAGTTACAATAGAATATATAGATGCCAAATTATAATTTGCACCTGAAAATTATATAATTGTATTCACCAATGTTACCCCAATAAACTTAGTAAAAATAAAAAGATTAAAAGAAAGAAAGAAAGAAAGAAATGTAAGTCTACCAAAGAATGATTGATTTATAGGTACCACACTGGAAAGAGTTTCAACTTTTGACAAATGCTATCCACGAAGAGCTTGCTAAGATCCTGTTGAGTGATTGATGGTTTGGAGGAGCAGAGGACTTGCTTCTATTCTGCTGTCTAGTGTGGATCATGATAACCTGATCTCTCTTCCTAAAAACTCACTATGTTTCAGCCATTCCACATTTTTTCTCCTGGCATGTTTGACCCTGCAATACAGTAATTGTCACTTTATAAGTCAAGTCCTACGTACATGTAACAGGGCTATTAAAGTTTGAAGCACTGCTTTTAATTGCCTTGTTTTATGTTACAACTTGATATTTAATTAGATGTACAATGCAATACTAAGTAAATTCTAAGTATTAATACATCTTATCTTTAGCATTAAGCTCCTTTTTAATAGAAAAAAGAAAAATACTCACAAAAATCCACCCTGTAACTTACTGTGTTACTTCAATGCCATAGTATGGTCACGCCTTCCTTGTTGTTCCTCTTGTAAACATTTGAACCTATTTCTGAAGAATTGATCTTATAAATAGTGAACAAATAATGGCTATTTGCTCTATCTCAAAAGAATTAGGAAATGTTTTTGCCATCACCAACCACCTATATTAAGGCAAGAAGAAGACCTTAATTCCAGGAGAGCACTTAGTTCATCTCATATATTAATTGCCAGATATGTGCCAAGGATCGTTCTCGGCATTGGAAGTTAAAAAAAAATGACATTTGATTATCAAAGGGCTTCTGCATGTGCATGTAAGGAGAAAGACATGCACAGGATAATTCTAATACAGGGCTGACTATGTCCTCCATGTCCACACAGATGACTGTTCACTTGAAAGAATCCTTCTGGTTTCTGGATGACAACTTTTGTAGCTATTATTGGTCTGAACACCAGTAAAACACTGTTTTCTACCCTTTTTTTTTTTTAACTCAGGGTGAAACATTTTAAAAATGAATGTTTGTTAATATTTTTAATGATTCAAATTTATATCTATTGTCTCCTTAAATTGTCTTGTGCTTATCTACAGCATTATATTATCATGTATTCCACCATTCGTCCTACTAGTGTGAGAAAAGAAGCAAAAATAATAAAATTATAACTACCTCAACTTAATATTAACTTTCTTGAAAAAATCTAAAGATACTCTATAGCTTCATTGGGTTTGATGCTAAGCCTTTTGTGATTATATTTTGAATAGCCGAGGAAAATATATGGACTGAAAACAGGAAAGTAGAAAAGATCAGAAGAGATTAAAGATTTGACTGGGAATTAGAAAACCTGGTTGGGTCCCTTTCAGACACTGATTTGCTGTGTGATGTTGGGTCCTTTGGACTTCAGTGGCTCTGTTGTAATATGATGAATGATGGCTGTTCTTCATCTTCTGAAATTCTGTGATGCTAGAGTTCTTACTGGGAGAAAAGCAAGGTGACTTTCCCAACCCCAAGACGCTCTGTAGTTACAGTGAGGAAAATTGTGTCCCCAAGTGGATGATGGAAAGTGACAAACCCTTGTGCCAAGAACGATTGACATCTTGATGATTTTCTTAAAGTGTTTTTCAAGTGGCAATAATAAGGGGAAAATAGCTTCTGGATATTGGTGGCTGGATATTGTTAACAAATTACTACTTAATTGTATCTCTTAGAATCAAATACAAATGATGCCAGTGAAGTAGTGCCAGGATAAAAGTCTCCCTCATAATCTACTACTATAAAGCCTAGAAAAAAAAATAAAAAAGAAAAAGCCTAGACATCAGGTAGTGCGATCTAGATTGAAAGCCTTTGTGATAGTTAGTTTTATGTGTCACCTTAGCTAGGTTATATTAACCACTTTTTAAATCATTAATCTGGGTGCTGCTGTGAAGGTATTCTGCAGATGTGATTAACATCTACAATTGGTAGACTTTAAGTAAAGGAGATTCTTCTTGATAATATGGGTGGGCCTCGTCTAATCAGTTGAAAGGCCTTAAGAGCAAAACTGCAGTTTCCCTGAGGAAGAAGAAATCCTACCTGTGGACTTCAGTGTTAGGTGCTGCCCAAGAGTTCCCAACTTGCTGGCTTGCTCTACAAATACTGGGTTTGTTTAACCAGATCCCACAATTGCACAAGCTAATTCCTTGAAATCAAGCAACATTCTCTCTCTCTTTCTCACTCTCTCAGTCTCTCTCTATATATATTTATTTATATTTATATTTTTATAAATAAATAACATATATTATTTAATATAATATAATGCATTTTACACGTTTTCCATCTTTATCTGTAAATATATATACATATATACTATATGTGTATAACACATATATACATATATATATATGTATGTGTGTGTGTGTGTGTGTATCACACTGGTTCTATTTCTTGAGAGAATGCTGATTCATATATGAAAACATTTTATCGACCTTGTTCTTGGGAGCTAAAACTGTCAATTTAGAATAAAAGCTAGCATACATATAGTACTTAATGTGTGCCAGGCTTATTTTATACAAATTAATTTATTTAATGCTCACTTCAATTCTATGAAAACAGTATGCCTATCATCCTGATTTACAATTAGGGAACCTGAGGCAGAGAGAAGTTAGGTAATTTACCCAAGGCTCTGTGACCGGTAACGGGTAGAACCATAATTCAAATTCAGGGACTATGGAACCAGAACTCTTAACCATTTTGTTTTGCTGCCTCTTAGAACCAGTCCTGAATTTCTCCCCCAAATTCCAAAATGGCACTATAGCGTTAAGAAGTCCAGAATAGCCAACTCAAATTTTGATATGGTTGATAGAAACAGGTCCAGCTAGACCTCTGATCTTTCTAGCTGACTCCAAACTCATCAAATGGAGAGCCACAATCTCTGATGGAGACAGTGATGGGCAAAGTAGATGAGAAGAATCCTCAGCCACTATAAGCAGGTTCACTTCAAAAGCCATTGCTGATCAAAATGCACCTCTGTTCATCTAGTCACAGTTTTTCTTAATATTAGCTGCCAAGCCAGGAGCAGCCATAGTCTTCAGAAAATCAAAGTGCTAATGGACCTTTGGAAAAGCAATGAAATCCCTACACTATATTTAAAGATGTTACCATTACTGAATAGGTTGAAAATTTTTTTATTTTCTAAAACTTTCCCCATGGAAGTTGAAGGAAGTAGAACTAACTCTCACAACTGAGTATCGTTTTATACAACGTGCAGCCAATATATCAGCTGTGGTTATGTTCACCTTGTCAATCAAAATCTAGATGAGATCTATTGTGCTTTGGTTCACCTCCAGTATCTTCCTCCAAGACCTTCCCCCAGTAAGTTTCTATTCTTATGATCACCTAAGTGTCAAACTCCGGTTTCCACTGATTAGTACCTGGACTGTCACACCATTCCACCCATGGTATTCTTTTTTCTTCAACACATAAACTCAAACAGATATTTCCATCCTCTTCCATAATTTTCATACAATTTAGTGTGTGTCTACTTGTCTTTTCTGCCAAGAAAAAAAAAATGTCCATGACTTGGAAATGAGCAAGAGAGATTACTGGGATTACTGTACATCCTTTCAGTGAAAGCCTGGGCATGGTCCAGTGGACCCTTTGGGGATTACATAATTTTATACAGGTGTGCACCTCTGATTATCATTCTATTAACTAGGCTGTTTTACAACTCTCTCAGCGTTGTCAAAAACTGATAGTAATGCAAATGATTCTTGTCCAAAGCAATGAAGTTTGCCTCGTAAAGATACAATTCATTTCTGCCTTATTGAAAAGATTAATCCCCAAACAAAAAATGTTACTGCTGTATAAGAAATGAACCAGTTTTGCCCCTATTAGCAAACACATTTAAGTATTCTCAATTTCATGTTTATTCTCATTTGAACTAGTCTTAATATCATAGTTTGTTGCATTAATTAATGAGTTGAATGAAATCATTTTATATTTGCATGAGAACCATGTTATTAACTTTTGAAAATTACACTGTAACATTCTGACCATTTGGGAAATGGAGGATATTTGCATTGAAGAAACATAAAAGGTTTTTAATTGAATATTAAGCATCCTCTTAAAAAACAAACAAACAAACAAACTCTTATACCTATTTTTATCAACTCAGGTTCCAACCTCCAATCATGTTGTTAGGCCCAGATGCTTTTTTTTTTTTTTTCTGTTTTCCCCCATTCCTATGCAAAGGCAATTTTGTATGTGTACACTGCTCCTCATTAGCAAAGAGACACAAAGAATTATCCTCCAAAACAAATACTGTCCCTCCCTAAGAAGAATCCGAGTGCCAACTTCATTTTGGAAGATATCTTGGTAAGCAAGCCTGGAGAAGATTAAAAAGGAAAATAAGCCAGCATACCACCTGGTTTTTTGCAGGTGAAAAATCTGAGGCCCAGAATTAATTTGCCCACCTATATCCAACTACTTAGTTAATTCATCATTAGAAAAAATATGCCTTTTTCTGTAATATATAAAATAATTTTAGAATAAACTAGAAAATTTAAATTAAGTGTTCATATGAAGTTATTGCAGGTTCATTAAAACTTTTGCAACAGGATGGGGAGAGTTTTAATCAAATAAAGCATAAGTTAAATATAGAATATATAGTGATATTTGATCCAGTTATAAATTTTTTTTTTTTTTTTGAGAACTGGAAATCTTCCTAGAGAGGAAAAATGTCATAAGTGTTCACATTAATAGGTTAGATGTATAATTTAAACATTGTGATTTTACTATAAATGATTGTGTGAAACACTATTGTTACAATATTATTTTTGAGGACAAAATATCTAAACTGGAAGAAATTTTACAAATTTGTCTTGAATGTAGTTTCTTTAGAAAAAAGAATATGCTTATTTTCAGGTTGATGGAAAAAAATAGGAACAATTAGAGTAATTTTGAAAGGAACTTCTAGAAATTTTTAAAGGCCTTATAAAATAAAATAAATATCATGAATGTATAGCTCAAAAAGATAACTGAAATAAAATGAAAATATAATAGCTAACGTTTATTCACTTAATTTCACAAATAGCTATAGTATTTCTCTCTTCAGAAATAAAATCCCAAATAAAAAGTGGGATATATAATAGATGCAATAATGGGAAATGCTAACAAGGAAAAAAAGTAGGAAAGGGGTAAAAAGTGCTGGAGGCAGATTTTGATAGTGTTGGTCAATGATGGACTCTACAATGAAAACTTCAACAAGTGTGCGTAGTACTTAGTGAGAAATAGTTGTGAAGATGCCCTTTATGATCAGGAACAAAACAAGATGCCTGCTGTCATCACTTCTAATCAGAACTGTTCTCGAGAACTCCAGGATATTATAATAAAGAAGTAAAAAAGGCATAAAATTAGAAAAAAGGAAATGTCATTATTTATAAATGGTATTATAGGCAAAGTATAAAACTAAAATGATTTACAGATATACTACTAGACTGAAAAGAGAAATTATATGTATAATTACATAAACATATAAAATATATATAAATGTATAACATTTCTACACAAAGGAAATGTATAATGACAACAAAACATAGCTCATACTCATAAATAAGTTCAACAATTAGAAAGATCTCTGTAGAGGAAATTACAAAACATACTAAGAGACGTTAAAATAAATCTGAATCAAATGGGGGCGTTAGACCAATTTCCTGTGTAAGAAAACTGTCTATCCTAAAGAAGTTACTTCTTCCCAAATTGATCTAGGGATTCAATGCAATTCTAATCAAAATCTCCAAAGATTATTTGGGGGAAATTGTCAAACTTATTCTAAAAATGTATGCAGAACTTAGGAACAAGATCAACATGTAACTGGAGAAGAAAAGCAAGTTGAAGAAACTTGCCCTACCCGATATCAAGCCTAATTATAAAGCTATAATTAAGAGAGTGTGGTAATGGTACCAAGATAGACAAATAGATGAATGGAATAAAACAGAGTCTACACAGATAATACAATACAATTGGCACTGCAGAAGTGGAGACAAGGTACTGCAGGAAATAGTTCTGAACTAATTTAGTATATCCGTATGGGGGGGAAAAATGAAATTTGGCTCTTTGCACTATATAAGAATTCATATAAATGTCCAAGATACTTGTAATATATTTAATTGATGACAGATTGGCATCCAGAATATGTAAATTCTGAATCAATAAGAAGACAAAACAGAGCAACTGAAAACAGTCAAAGGAATGAAAGAATGAATGGAGAAAGAAGCAAAAAAAGGCCGCTGGTATGGAATACGCAGTGACACAATACTTCTACTCCTAGGTAGATACTCTAAGGCAGTATAGTCAAACTATGGATTGTGATCCACTTATTTAAAAATGAAATAGAATTAAATTGAAAGGTCAGAATGCACTGCAATTAATAAGGGTAAATATCATTTTGTGAAATTGTGTTTCTAACACATTATGTTGTGTGTGCTACTGAATTGTGAAGAAAAATATATTTTTTACTGTGTATCTTGGGCAAAAATATTTGACTATTATTGTCTACAGAAAAATTTATATATGTGTACCAGGAGACAAGTAGAAAATTATTTATTACAGCACTATTATGTTAGATTATGACAGCAAAAAACCGGAACAACACAAATATTCTTTACCAATAAAATGGATAAATAAAATGTGATGTATTTATGTAATATAATATAGTACATTAGTAAAAATAAACAATCTACTGCAAACATCAACATGTCTGAATCTCAGAAACAGAATGGTCAAAAAGAAGCAGTCTCAAAAGCATGTATACTGCATGGAACCCTTTATATGTGATTTAAAAAGAGGGAAAGTAAATGTGTGTTTAGGAGCACACACCTGGGTCCTCCTATAGAAAAACTGAGTGGCAAAACTATAAAGGAAACCATGGAAATTATTTAGACAAAACTAAGATGGTGGTAACCTGAGGGTAGGGTGGAGAGGGAGGTTATACGGTGGAGGTGGAGCACTGGAGGTCTCCAAGGTGCTTATCAAGTTTTATTTCCTAACTTGAGTGGTGAGTACATAAGTGTTCATTTTATTATGATTCTTTACTTTGTACATATATGATATATACAAATATGCATACCAATGACTGCACATATTATACATGTGTATGTGATGTATAATATATATGACAGTTAAAACTTGAAATTTTAAAATACTAGCTATTGTTCTTTAATTTAATTCTACACCTTACTCACAAAAAGTTTAATGTTAGAAGAAAACTTAGCACTATGGCTGATACATAGCAGGTTTAAATGAACATATAATTTATTTTTAAATCTTTTAAAATTAAAAAGTTGGAGATTGTTGGTCCTGCTAAAACCGTTGAGCCTCTTTGTTGCCTATGTCAGGTCGACCAGTGTCCCTGAGAACTCATGCCAGTTCACCTCAGTATTTAATTAATGCTAAGCCATTGGTATCCAGGCCCATCACCATTCTAAAATTTCCTATTTAGAGAAATACTTGGGAATTTAAAAAAATTTTTAATTGAATGAGTAGCTTTAAGAATAGGGAAAAAATGAAGGTGAGGAACAACCTCAGTCACAGGATTGTCTATATAAATAATTATTCCCAGAATATGGAATACTCTGCAACCCCCAAAAAAACCAGGTAATGTGGGCTGACATGAAGAGATGCTCCTGACATTTTGTTAAATTTGCAGAATAGTTCATATGTTATAATAATACCATTTGTACGTATATACCATATATACGTGTGTGTGTAGAATGTAATATCAACTGTTAAATAAGAATAATAATACAGAATAATCAATTTTCTAATATGAAATAACAAAAAAATCTAATGGTGGCAGAGACTTCAGTTTAGCAGTAATCATGATCAACTAGCAAAGTATTGTCTGCTTGTTAAAGAGCTGGTTCTAGTCTGTGAAGAAATAGTTGTTTTGCCAGGCCTATAAACGCTGACCCACATATTTTACAAAAATAGCAATAGGGAAACGAGTGACCATCTTGACATTCCTTATTGGTGGATAATGCATTGTCCCTCCCTCTGACCCTCACACAGAGCAGATGCTCTTCTTACACCTTATGTTGACACTTGAATGAACTCCGATTTGATTGGTTTGCCCTAAAGTAACCCCCGGATGAGTTTATGGTCCTGAAGATATCAATGAAAAAGTTTTAACTGGACCCCTTATCTTTTTGTACTTTCAGTTTAGTTCACATCTGTTGTAATATAATTTGCTCGAGTATAAGACCTGTAGCAAAGCAAAATTGTGAAGACTTTTTGTCTCCTTTATGCATGCAGCTTTAGGAATCAAAAGCTAACGTTTCAAATAGAATCAATTCTATGGATTTGCAATAAAGTTGCAGCATAAAGAAATAAAAAAATAAAATTCTTGTAAGTAAACTATCTGATGACTGGTTCCAATAAACCATGTAACCTAAGATTACGTTTGGGACTGGAAGGTTGTCTACCTCTAAAGCCCAAACTGTTTCTCCAAATTTACGGGCTTAGGCTCTGTACGTTGATGTTATTGCTGCTTTCCTCTGCCCCTTTGTAACTGAGGACAGAAAGTTTAAATGTTAACTCTAAAGCTTAGTGGCTTGCTTGTAAATCTAAAAAAGGATTCTGTTTGAAAAAAAGTCACCTTAAAATGGCACTCTGTTCTAACTCAGCAGACAAGGAAAATAGGAAATAGCCATGAATGCATTTGCCATAAATAGCACCATTGAACCATCTCCTACTGTTTTTCCTTGCTTCACTCCCCATTATCCAATAGTATTTCTTCTCAGCTATTTCTCTCTATGGTGGATAAATAAGCAAAGTTCAGAAAATACCTGTAATGGATCTAATCTATTTAAATCTATTTCTTGTGCTATTGGTCTTTCCACAGCAGCTTTGAGTAATGACACTCTCCCAGTATGTCTGCAGCTCAAATTTCCCTGCATTCTATTCATGACTTGCAATCCACATGAGTTATTTTTCGAGATTAGGCATATCATTAAGAAAGGTACTAATTTAATGAGCATAATGTCTGTGATGCTATTAGCTCACACCCTGTGTGTATGTGGTGGGGAGAAGGGGTGAGAAATTATCCCAAGGGGAATGAAGAAACTGAGATGGAGTAGAATATTGATGTCTTATTAAGTTTGTAAGGTGAGATAACATGAAGGCATCACTCTTTCATAGTCCTTTTCCTCTGCCAGAAGATGTAGATAATACCCAGATCTTGGAAACAATAGCTGGAAACTGTAGTAATAGGTGCATTAAAGACTGAGTGTATAAGATTAGTAAACAAGGCTCTTACTCAATCTCATAGGATGGACTAGGCAAGTGATGCAAAGTCAAAGGCTTTGAGAATATTAAGCAATATTTATTTCTGTCTACAAATCCAGTAATAAGATACATTTCTGATTCTGATAACATCACGATAGAGCTGCATTCAATGATCTATGACGAGGACATAGTAAGGAGACCAAATTTTTCCAGTTTTATGTTCTTGTTTATATTGTCAATTACATTCATCTTTACCTTCATTTCTTTCTGATATAAAAACAGCAGAAGGGCTGTAATTTGACTGACAGCCATGCCTGGTGAAGGATTTTCACTCGATTGTTAAATATGCACCTTACTCTTTACAATGCATCTCCAGGACACAGCAGTCAGAAACCCAGAAGACAGCTTTTATCATTAGTGAACTTGCTGGAAGCTTTATCAAGATGTTAAAGAGTGAGAGAGCCATTAGTATTGAACCAAACTTTTTAATTGAGAAAGTTTAAAATATAATATAGTTTACTACATAGCTTACATTAGGGTACTGGGCAGAAGGTAATTTAACAATACAATGCAAAATGGATACATACCCAATGTCTCCAAGTTTTTTTTTAACCATGTATGAACTAATTGCTTTCAAACATGGTATCAATGGAAACGAGGCATAAAGAAGCCACTTCTTTTGTCTGTTTTCAACAAAATTGCTTTACTATTATGCAACTGCTTCTCTTTCAATTAAATAGTGAATTGTCCTAAAGAATGAGTTTCACTCATTGTATTGAGTTAAAAAACCTGTTTTTAAATATACCCACTGGAAACATTTATCAATAGTTCAAAATATTGTTTTTTAGTATTCATACAAAAAGTGATATTGTGCCTTTTAGTCTTTGCTTCTCATGCTGAACAGGTATTTATTTACCTTTTTAGGTAAAACTAGGGAGATATGGAGAGATTAAGTCAAGAGCAGTATCCATAATTTAACCTAGCATTTCCCTCAATTATAAGTATTGTTTTTAAAAATATTAGTAGGCATGTATGTCTATGTATATATAAATATACACACATACTTTTACATTTTTTTCTTTTTAAATAAGCCACTCCTGTAAAATAAACAACTTAGGCCCTAAATAAGCAATTTTCATAAATGCTTTTGAAGTTAGATTCAGGTTTGAAGACATTCTTTGATTATCTAATTTAATATTTACCGTATTTACCCAAATCATGCATCTGTAGCTCACTGAATGCCCATAAAGTGCTATAGGAAAAAAAAAAGGCCTTTTCCTACCCACATATGAATTTCTCAAAAGCCTGTCTCTGTTACCCGCAATAAGCAGAGCGGCTGAAGAACTCAGGTGCATCTTATTTCCTCTCAAAATTAAAAGACTGTTTTGACCGTCTCAGGATTTCTGTCGGCAGCACCCATTAAGCTTTCATTACTGTCCTTTTCTCCTCCATAAAATGAAATTCATTTTGTTTTTAAGAACTTGTGTTTACTTTGATATTCTTTTTTATAGATTTGGGGTATTAAAATGTCCTCTATAAAATGATAATGAAAGTGGATGGTGGTAGCTGAATCCTTCTTGTGTGGACATTTCCCCAATGTTTTCGTTGATGGTGACATTTTACCCCTCTGGCCAATCTGGAGTCTGGGTAACATTGCTCTGTGGCCTTCCTCTCCCTTTACAGTTTATTTATTGTGTTTTCACAAATTTCAGTGACAGTGTGATCTTGTCTGAGCCTCCAAACTGGGCCACATGCTTCTTCAGAGGTCTGAAGGTCACATTCATTTTCATGTTCCCTACAATACCTAGAATCCAGTATTACACTTAACCAGGCTGTGTGGATGCTAATTGAATTCAGTTAAGTTCCTGTGTAGGATCGTTGTGATGATTTTTGACAGAAAAGATAATCTTGCAATTCTAGAACATCTTGTGGTGGAAAGGACTTTCTGGTTCCTCCGTTAGCCACTAAAATTGAGTTTTAAATTATATCAAAGGCCATGAATGAATGCTGTTAAGATTCACAATACCCAAAGCTGTTCTTTCTAATCTGTATGTATTTAGTGAATAATAAATATCAGCAGATGGTGTAGCGCTCTAATCGTTCCTGAAGTTTTAATTTTTTATTGTGAAAAAATTCAAATTTACAGAAAAATTGCACAAATAACCCAATGAACTTTTCTGTAAACTGCAAGAAGAGACAGCAATGGCTAACATTTTGTCACATTTCTTTTCTGTGTCTCTCTGTGTATACTATATGTGTATACACATATTACATTTGCCGAATCATTTGCAGGTAATTTGCAGCTTTGTGACCCTTTACCCCTAAATACTTAAGCACGCATCTCCTAAGACCAGGATGTTCTCTTACATAACCACAAGAGAAAAATCTAATTCAGGAAATGTAACATTATTGCAAGACTGACATACAGTATATGTTCAAATTTCACTAATTGTCTCAATATATGTCTTCTATAGCATTTCTTCCCTTTTGGGTTCAATATTCAATTCAATGCCACACATTTCATTTACTTATCTTTTTAGAATCCTTAAATCTGAAGCAGTATCTCAAAACTCCTTTTTCCTTTATGACACAGATTTTTAAAGAATATAGGCCAATTCAATTTGGCTTGTTTGATGGTTTACTCATGACTAAATTCAGATTATGCATTGTTGGTTGGCAGAGATTCTACATAAATTATGATGGAGCCTTCTCAGATAATCACATTAGGAGACACAGGATGTCAGTTTATCCTTTTATTGAAGATACTGGCTTGGATCACTTGGTTAAGATGGTGTCTGCCAGTTCCTGGTACTGTTTTCCTCCCTATATTTTGTAATCCGTAAGCAGAACTTGAGATAAGCCTCTTCCACTCCTAAACAGAAATGAGTTTGTTTGATCAAATCTGCTATTTTCCAAACATACTCTTCAATTCACACCAGTCTATCATCTGCTCCTATCACTCTCCCAAAAACTGCTCTGTCCAGTATCAGCAGTGACCGCCCTATTGCTCTTAGTTATTGCTCAGTCCGTTTTCACAACAGCATTCTCAGCAGCATTCAGCACTGAACCATTCCTCTCTTCCAGGAGCACCTCTTCCCTTAATAGCCTCCTGCTTTTTTCTTACTCATTGTCTTCTCTGCGAGCTCTGTCTCCTCCATTTGATCATTAAATGCTGACATTCCTGAGGACTCGTCACAAAGTCTGTACTCTTCTTCTATAATCTGTATACGAACTCATCCATACACATGGCTTCCGTTCCCATCTAAACAGAGTTAGTGGCCAAATTTGTGTGTGTGTGTGTAGGATTGTATCCTTATACTCAGAATGTTGTCTCAACGTAAGAATAAAATGACAGGCTATAACAAGAACTTTTTTGTTGTTGTTGTAAAATGAGTAAATGTTGCCCTGTTTTTACCTATCCCAGAATACTGCAGCAGCAGTGATTTCTAAGAAATATCAAATTACTACAGGCTGACATAAATACGACTAAAGAACATAATAGATTAAGTCAAAGGTTAACAGATCATGAATGGCTAAAAATTAGCCCATTGAGGATCATTGATACTTTCTCTGCAAGGAGAGATCGGTTCTGTGTTCCTGTTTGTTTGTACTTTACATAAGTTTGACCTTACTGCTTTGTTAGCTATTTCCTGAGAGAAAACAAATGGATTTCTAATATCATAGCACAAAGGTATTAAGTTTGTGATTTGGACAAAGTAGTTTGATTGATAACACTTTAAGAATTATGGATGGCTCAATGTAAACTTGAAACTCTAAAGAAATATTTTTTTCAATTAGTGACCACTTAACAAGTGTAAGTGGGACCCCCTGTCAACCGATCATATGCTGGTAACAGATCTTTCACATCCCTCTATATTCCTCAGTGCCCTGACTTTTCCTGACTTTACATCAAAGAGAAAGTAAACAAGGGGCAAGAATGACATCACGGTGTTTGAGCCATGTTTACACTGCAAGAAGTATAGGACAATTGCTGAGGGAAAGAATATTGATCTTTTAAATTAGCAGCAGAGATAAGAAATTCCTAGAGTCCAGGAATGGGCAGCAAGGCACTATGTCAGGCCCCGGGCATCCTGACAGGCCACAAACAGTTGTGTGATGACTGAGATAAACTTGAGAGGCCTATTTTGCTTTATTCCAGTCAATTAGAGATCTGAGAAAATTCAACTCAGTTGCAATAGCCAATGAACAATAAAAGATAAGTAGCTGAAAGGGCAAACCTATAAATTATCTCTAATGATTAGGCATAAGTAGCCACCAGCATATTCAGAAGCAAATACTAAAAAGAAAGATATTAGAGCTACAAGGTAAGATGAATGACCAGAAAGCACTTTGTGCATGCCTCTCTCAGGACACTTAGTACTTTGTTTCAGAGTCACTTGTTGACAGATTAGTTTCTCAAGGAGACTATGAACTTCTTAAGGCTTAAACATTTATCCCATTCACCTTTGTTTCTCTAGCACTTACCACAAGGTCTGGGGCTTTAACAGGTACTCAAAAGGTGGTTCAAAGTGAACAAATGACCAAAGATGATACAGATATGGCCAACAAGCACATGAAAAGAAACTCAACAGCATGAATCGTTAGGGAAATGCAAATTTAAACCACAATAAGATATCACGTTATACTCATTAGGATGGCTACTATGACAAAAACAGAAAATGAGTAGTGGGATTGTTTTAAATTTGGAGAAATTGAAACCTTTGTACATTGCTGGCTGGAATGTAAAATAGTGCAGCCACTATGGAAAAACAGTGTCGTGGTTCTTCAAAAAGTTAAAAATACCATTACCATATAATTCATCAATTCTGTTTTTAAGTATATATCCAAAATAACTGAAAGCAGAGTCCAGTCAAAACGGATAAATAGGTTAAAGTTGTGCTTGCCTCCTCTCATGACCACATCAAAATTACAACTAAATTACGGAGCAACCATCTCTGAAAATCCCCTGAAGTCTAGCCAAAGAGAAGTTCTATAGCTACGGCTGTAAAGAAGAAGCCATGTCAAGATTGGTAGGAGGAGTGAAGATGCCAAATGAGCTGACCCCACACCCAAGTGTGGTGGATGCGAATCAATAGGGATACCTCAGCTGCAGAGCTCCTCCGGAGGAGCAAGGGGTCTCAAGCCTGCACTGGCCTCCCTAGCTCAAAGAATGAGTGCCAGTAAGAAGACCCCTCACAATATCTCACTGTAAAAAACAGTGAGGATTCAGTTCATCAGAGTGAGAGGAAAGGGTGCCAGAAACACAGGTATCCTCTTAAAGAGCCCATGCGCGAACTCTCCCACTTTAGGGCACTCACCTTGGGCTCCAGTGGAGGGGCTGTGACTTGGGAGGTGCCAGAGACATACACAGAGAGACTGAGTTGTGTAGCTTCGAGGTGAGGGCTGGAGGGACAGCCACATGGTCCCTGTGTTGAGCCCTCCTCTGATGCAGCCTACAGGCAAACGCCATCTTTCCTGTGTTGAGCCCTCCCCCAACACGGCCAAATCTGAATCTGCATTGGCCTGGTGAAATTCACTCACTCCAATCCGGTGACTCCCTGGGAGCCCACCCCATCCAACTCTCATACCACAGGAGGCTCTTTCAGCAGCAAGCAGCCACACTACCAAATGCATTTTCAGAGGCAGGGAGCCAGACCTGGTCCAAGTGTCTTTCTTGGACAACTCTCAGATGTCCATAGGCCCCAGGCAAGCAGCGACTGGTCCTGTTGAGTGGCTCCAGGCTTAGCACTGATACCAAGCTGAATCTGCGTTAACCTGGTTCAAGCCAGTCACCCCATGCTGTTGACTCTCTGGGAACCCACCTCACCCAACTTACTTACTGCCTGAGGCTCAGCAGCTGAGCATTATGGGCAACTGGCAGGTAGCGGGAGGCCTGGCAAGTCACAGGCAGTGGCTAACTTTGGCCTGTATGGGAGCCCCTCCCAAGAGGCCCAGACCCAACACACCAGAAGCTGGCTTCAGACCATAACAAGGCACCACCTGATTAACCCCATAAGCGGCACACTCCCAGAGTGCTCTTGACACGCATCAGAGCCTGCAGGGGCAAATCATGCTCTGTGGGGAAAACCCCCAAACAGTAGCTTGTAAGCAGTGGCCATGGTGATTCCTCACAGCCAGTCAACCTGAGCGTCAATCTCACCCACTTACATGGGAATAGTAATCAAGGCTCAACTACAACAGGAGGGCACACAGAGCCCACACAAGGGACTCTCCTGGAGCCCTCGGCACAGGTGATCAGGAAGACTGCCACTAGGCCACACAGGACATCTACATAAGGTCACCTGACCAAGACTGGGAGATATAGAAGATCTATCTAATACATGGTACCTAACACAGAGAGACAGGCAAAATGAGGAAACAAAGAAACACATCATAAATAAAAGAAGAGGAGAAAACTCCAGAAAAAGAACTAAATGAAATGAAGGCAAGCAACCTACCAGATACAAAGTTCAAAACACTAGTTATAAGGATGCTTAAGGAACTTAGTGAGAACTTCAACAAAGAGAGACTTAACATTAAAAAGTACATAGGAACCAGAGAAAAAGAACCAGTCAGAAATGAAGAATATAATAACTGAAATGAAGAATACATTAGAGGGAATCAACAATAGATTAGATGAAGCAGAGGATCGAGTGAGCAGTTTGGAATGCAAGAGAGCAGAAAACACCCAATCAGAATAACAACAAGAAAAAAATGGTTTTAAAAAATGAGGATAGTTTAAGGGATCTCTAGGATAACATTGAGCATAACAACATTCGCATCGACAGAAATACAGTCATAGTAGGGTAATTTAACATCCTATTAACACCAAAGGACAGATCTTCCAGACAGAAAATTGACAAGGCACTAGTGGCCTTAAATTACACACTAGATCAGATGGATTTAATTGATATTTTTAGAGAATTTGATCCTAAAGCAGTGGAATATACATTTTTTTCAAACTCACATGAAACATGTTTCAATCTAGACCACATGTTAGGCCATAAAACAAGTCTTAATAAATTTTAAAATATTGAAATCATATCAAGTGTCTTCTCTGACCACGATAATATAAAACTCAAAATCAATTACCAAAAAAAATGGAAAAACACACAGTCGCATGGAGGCTGAATAACATGCTACTAAACAATGAATGGGTTAACAATGAGATCAAGGAAGAAATCAAAAGATACTTTGAGACAAATGAAAATGAAAACACAATAACCTAAAATCTATGGGGCACAGTGATAGCACTCCTAAGAGGGAAATTTATAGCAATACAGACCTACATCAAGAAACAAGAAATCTCAAACAAGCTAACCTTATACTTAAAGAAACACCAACAACAAAAAAAAAGAACAGCAAGCAAAGCCCAAAGTGAGTAAAAGAGAGGAAATAATAAAGATCAGAGAAGAAATAAATAAAGTAGAGTCTAAAAACAAAACAAAACAAAAACCAAAAAAAAACAAAGAAAGAAGACCTAATTAAAAAATGGACAGAGGACCTGAATACACATTTCTCCAAAGAGGGTATACAAATAGCCAATAGACCTAGGAAAAGATGCTTAATGTTACTAATCATCAAAGAAATATTAAAACCACAACAAGATATCACTTCACACCTGTCAGAATGGTTATCACCAATAAATCAAAGAACAAGTGTCGGGGAGAATGTGGAGAAGAGGGAACCCTTGAGCTCTGTTGGTGGGATTGCAAATTGGTGCAGCCGCAGTGGAAAACAATATGGAATTTCCTCAAAAAATTAAAAGCAGAACTACTTTATGAACCAGCAATTCCACTTCTGGGTATTTTCTGAAATAATCTAAAATACTAATTTGAAAAGATGTATGCACCTCTATGTTAACTGCAGCACTATTTACAATAGCCAAAATATGCAAGCAACTTAAGTGCCTCTCAATAGACAACTGGGGTACAATGAATTATTACTTAGCCATAAAAAAGAATGAAATTTTACAATTTGTAACAACATGGATAGACTTAGAGGGTACTATGCTAAGTGAAACGAGTTGCACAAAAAAAGACAAATATCATATATCGTATAATTTGACTTATATGTGGAATCTAAAGAACAAAATAAATGAACAAACAAAACAGAAACAGACTCATAGATACAGAGAACAAACTGATGGTTGCCAGATGAGAGGAGGGTTGGGGCGCAAGGTGAAAAAGGTGAAGTACAAATTGGTAATTACAAAATAGTCATTGGTTTGTAAAGTACAGCATAGGTAATATAACTAATAATATTGTAATAACTATGCACGGTGCCAGGTGGGTATCAGACTTATCAGAGGATCACTTTGTAAGTTATATAAATGTCTAACCACTATGCTATTCACCTGAAACCGATATAAAATAATAAAAAAAATAGTAATTGAAAGCAGAATCTTGAAGAAGTATTTGCATAACCATGTTCATAGCATTATTTACAATAGACAAGAGATGGAAACAACAACCCATGTCCATTGACAGATGAATGGATAAACAAAGTGTGGCATATACATACAATGAAGTATTATTAAGCCTGAAAAAGAAAGAAAATTCTGCACATGTTAAGATGTGGATATCTTGAGGACATTATGCTCAGTGAAATAAGCCAGCTTCCAAAAAGCAAATATTGTAGGATTCTGCTTATATGAAGTATCTGGAGTATATAGAAATGGAAAGTAGAATAATGGTTGCCAGGAGATTGAGGAGGGAGAAATGGGGAGTTATTGTGTAATGAGGATAGAGTTTTGATTTTGCAAGATGAAAAAGTTCTGGAGAAGGTTGCACAAGAATAGGAATACATTTAACATTACTGAACTATAGACTTGGAAATGGTTAAGTTGTGTTAAATTTCCTGAGCTTGGTCATTGTACTATGGTTATGTAAGGGAAAGTCTTTATTCTTACAAAATGCCCACTGGGTATATATGGGTAAAGGAGCATGATCCCTGCAACCCACTCTCAAATAGTTCATGAGAAAAAATATATTTACATTTAAATATCTCTATCTATCATCTAGCTATCTAGCTACCCGCACATATACACA
The DNA here is from genome assembly GCA_003508835.1 of Eonycteris spelaea. Classification (NCBI taxonomy): domain Eukaryota; kingdom Metazoa; phylum Chordata; class Mammalia; order Chiroptera; family Pteropodidae; genus Eonycteris; species Eonycteris spelaea. The sequence goes on along the minus strand of PUFA01000050.1, from coordinate 1,179,887 downwards.
TATACATTTATGTGTGTGTACACACACACAGGAAGAGAAAATATGCATGAATGCACTAGGACATAATAAAATGAATGTTGTAAAAATGTTGACAAATAGTGAATCTAGCTAGGTACAAGGCATACAGAGTTCATTGTACTGTTCTTGTAAATTTTTAGTGAAATTTAAATAATTTCAAAATCAAATTTTAAAAACAAAGATGACTATCAGTGACTAAGATATCTAAGGAAATAGTAAATAATAATTTCCCATGATGCATAATAAAAGTTAGAAACATTTTTTAATCTAATGGTAAATATTAGATATTGAGCATTTATATTTGTGTGTATAAAAGGAGATTTAAACATTTAAATAATATTTCTGTGTATCCTGAAAATGCAAGCATATAATGACCAAAAAGCAATCTTATGCAAGAAACTTAATTTTTGGAAAAATTGAAAACAAGGGCTCTTTGCTGCATTTACTACAAAGATAAAGACCACCCTCAGCAATCAGAGGGTCAACATTCCAGAAAATGTGGATATCCCTCTGAAGGGATGCTTGGTTATTGTGATGGGCCTCAGCGGCACCCTGTGGAGGACTTCAATCACATCAATGTAGAGCTCAGTCTCCTTGGGGGAAAAAAAAAAAAAAGTCTGGGTTGTCGACAAGTGGCGGGGAAGTAGAAAGGAGCTGGCTGCCGTTTGTACTGTCTGCAGCCATGTACAGAACATGATCAGAGGGGTTACTCTGGGCTTCCCTTACAAGATGAAGTCTGTGTGCACTCACTTCGGGAGAATGGTACTCTTACTGAAATTCGAAATTTCTTGTGTGAGAAATACATCCTCAGGGTTCAGATGAGCTCAGGGATTGCTTGCTCAGTATCTAAAGCCCAGAAAGATGAGTTAATTCTTGAAGGAAATGACATTGCATTTATATCAAATTCAGCTGCTTTGATTCAACAAGACACAACAGTTAAAAACAAGGTGATTATCAGAAAATTTTTGGATGGTACTATGTTTCTGAAAAAGGAACAGTTCAACAGGTTGATGATGACTAAAGTTAAAGTTGTCCAGTTACAGAAACACCAAGGTGTCCTCAGACTTAACTGTGATATTTTAAAGTTGCAATAAAAGTTGTGTATTGACTTGGGACTTTTTTCTTAAACTGATTAACCTTTACAGCTATTTGGCAAGTAAACAGTTATGTAAATTCCAGTGCGCAAAGAACAAAAACAGAAAGAACAGAACAGGAGTATATTCTAGTAAGACTCCATGGGAGAAGCAACTTGAATCTGATTTTTGAAGGAATATCAAGGCTGTTTTAGGCAAGAAGAATATAGTACCAGTGACAGGCAATATCCATCATTGGATGAGGAATTTGGGGATATTCTGAAAGTATCTAATTTACAGGAACATAAATTTGAATATTTGTGAGACAAGTGTGCCTGAGTCATTTGTATGTACCAGTAACTTTTTATGAAAAAGTAGCTGGGAAATGGAACAGAGTGATACAAGGTTGGTAAGTGTTGGAGGATGGAGTTAATTTGTATTTATGAAAACGTGTTCGCTGTAGTCTAGAGTCCTCTCAACATTATCATCTACCCGACCTCAGCCATTTACGCCCATATCCTAGTCCTTGACATTTTAAAAAACGAATTATCTTCCTATAATTTCTTAATTCCATGTTATACATTAAATATATAATAATCTTTGATTTGAAAAAAATTGAAAGCAAGGGCAACCTCAATAGGACCTTTGAGTATGAATTATTCTCACATGGTAAGAATTATCAACATTAACAATTAGAAAACATCAGAAAACTGATGTCAGTTCAATAATTTTGGGGGAAATAAATGAGCTTTTCCTTTAAATATAACATTCCCCTTAAAACACTGCAAGCTTATTGACATACAAAATTCTGAAACAATTATGGTCTAAGATGACTAAGATAAAAAAGCTGTTCTCATTTAAAAGAAAAATAACAATGGACACAATTTCAAGGTAAAATAAAAAATTAAAAGAATAAGAATTTCTTACTTGTTTTGTCTTAGAAGCAGGTTAGGGGAAATGCTCATTTTTAATGTGCTTTGCACACATTTGTAGGTCTGACCAGAATCCTAAATTATGAAGGGAATTTGTTAATGAATTCACAACAGCCTAAATTATTTTTGTAAGATCTTGAAGAACCGAAAAGATGCTAGGGGACTGAAAGAAAACAAATGTAATTGTATCTTTAAAGAGTTGATTGAGGCAATTAACATCAAATAAGGCACAAAAAAAATAGCTTGCAACATAGCAGAAGACAACGAAGAAAACCATATGCAAATGATAATCGGTAACATGTCTCCACCAAGGAAATTTCATGGGTTAGAAAAATAGATTAGATAATCAAGGAGGAAGAACATCAGCCGCCCCACTAAACGGTGAGCTCCTTGGAGATAAGAAGGTGTCTACTCAACTTTGAATAAAACATTATTGGTGTTTAGCAAATATATGGGAGTAAAGAAGTGCAGGGGGAAAAGGAAAGGGGAGGGGGGATGGATTAGTGGGGGAAATGGAATACATTAACAGAACATTAAAGCACTACAATTTGACTTATACAAAACACACAATTTAATGCTTGATGAATGTTTCCAAACTTAATTTAAACTGAAATATAAGTAAAGTATAATGATGTCTAGCAATGACTAAAGTATAATATTGAATAAATTCATTCTGTTATTAAATGTCCAAGAAAAAGCCAGGAAAGTTCAGAGAAAAAAAAAAAAAACAACAACACTATTATTACTCTGTTTCAAACAGAAAATTCGAACTACCTGAAAACACAATTCAGTTCACTGAAATGCAGTGGTTCTGAAGCTGGGACAGAATGGGCTGTTTATTCTCCCTGATCAATGTAGGAAGCATATGTTTTTATTCAGTATAAGAATTGGTGCCTGGTCAAGAAGTATAAACAAGCCGTATTAATCATCTCAATGATATCTTGAGACTATGAACAGGTGACAGTGCCCAAAGTGCAAGTTGTGAGAGTTTAATGCTCGAGTTTGACTGCCCGAAACAAGTTCCCTCTAACAAGGAAGATGAAGATGCAAACAATCTGCCATCACCCTTCCTGAGTGCTAAAAGGAACATATCAAGTCTAAAAGGATAAATGACAACATTTTTGAATTGAAGAGCTCACTCTGCGTCATCTTTTTTATAAAGTCGACACATCTATAGGATGTGTTAGATTCTCAGCCCCTGTCTGGTAGAGATTTACCTAAGATGTTAATAGCATATTTTATACCTCCTATACAAATATCTAAAAAAGAATTATGTCTTAAGTTGTCTGTAGAGTACCAGGTATACAATCACTGGGGGGAAAAATAATGAAGCATAAAGCAATCCTTAAATCCCAAGGGTAAATAATCAAGTTGTCAAGACTATGCCACATGCTGCTAGTAAAACATCCTACAAATCTATTAATAGCCTGACTGAAGACAGTCAAAATATTCAGACGATCTCATTTTATGACCTATGTTAGGGTTATTTTGAATATACAGATATAAAATAAGTACCGTTAAAACTCATAAAAAACATTTCTATTGTTGTCCTGTCAGCCTTTTACAACAAAACATCTTTAAAAATTCATTCATTTTTAAAAATTAAAGCAAGGCACCTTTCAATTACTTCTTAAAGAAAAAAATAATTTTGATGAGAGCCCTTTTCTGATCGAGAGAAGACCCCCCAAAATATTCTTCCAATTAAAAAATGATAGTTTACAATAACTCCTTTTTATCCTACATTTTTCATCTAGATTTCTTAAATTTATTGGCAAGTTTATGCTTCCTGAATGGCTTCTGTAATTGAAAACTTTGACCAATGAATAGAGACATCAGAAAGGAAATCATCAGAATAAGAAATTAGAGACAGGAAGTGTATACGGTACTTGTATAATTTTACTTGTTTCATCTCAATAGAAGCTCTCGCTCTAGATCTGAAACATCTTTCTCTAATTGACAAGGATGAAGAACGTCAACAGGCAGATGACTGGAGTGATTTACACCTGCATTTGGGTGTGGCTTGAAATTACTGAATAATTCAGCAGAGGCTGCCCTGAAGGCTAGAAACTCTTGGCTCTTCAACCTCAGCTGACAAAGCAATGACTTTAAATCTATGGGCAGTCAGTCTGTATAAAAGAGGAGAGAGATTGATCGGAATCAAAATGAAAATTTTGCTGAGATTTAAAAAAAAAAGAAATCCCCTTGTCAGTTCATTAATCAAGCATGAAAGAACTCTCTTCTCCCCAGAATTTTACATTCTTTAGCTTAGGCTACTTCCTTCCAGTTTGAAAATACAGCGTTCATTTTATTTTAAAGCAGAATCACTATTTACATTAATTCTAAGAAGGGAATTGGCCACTTAATTATGATATTGATATTTTCTTTGTCTAATTGGGTAGGTTAAGGCACTAATTTGATTCACAGCTGTGGCATGTTTTTATAGACTTTGGTGAACTTTATTTGCTTATAAATATTAGATTATAAGACACGAGCCTCCAGGAGAATCCTGTTCAGCCCCACCCTATGCTTTCAAATCTGACAATATATTGTCCAATTCTTGAGAATCCCTCATTCTAAATGGCCCTGTGGGTAAGAAAGGAATAATACACACGGCTCACAGAGCTGGAGTCCATTAAGATTTTTGCTGTTGACAGCACCTAATGAATTATCATGAAGGAAAAAAAATATTGCCAATAAGTCTTTCTTCCATAATAATAAAATTGAAATACAAATGCACCGCAGCTCAATGCCCTGTAGTCTCATTGTGAAAGTAAGTTTACATTTAAATGCTACTCCTGCTTCCATAGCCAGCCCCACCGCTAAGTGCAAGTGGAAACTGTAGACCAGGTGGCACCGGAAGAAGAGAAGGCTGAAACGGATCGAATCTCCGCGTTGTATGCTAAAAGACCAGACTGGCCTCGGATAGAAGCTGGTCACAGCCCGTGACCAGGCAAACTCTCCCAGGGTCTGTCCCGCACTCCCAAGCCTGCGGGTGGGAATGATTGCTTTCCTCTTTGCTCCCCCGGAGTCATCCCCAGCTTGCAGGGACTGCGTGGTATCAGCCGTCCGTTATCTAACCGAAACTATGAAAGGTAATCGGAGCCCAGAAGAGAATCACACTTTTGCTGCCCAACTAGAGCCTGGATTTCTCGAAGCTACTCATCACTACCACCCACAACAGGCACTCAGATTTCCCCCAGCAACAGCCATGGGTGTCCTGAAAGTGTGACTGTCCCCTTATCCCACTCCCTCTGATTCATCCCATCCTGGAATCTGTCATGACCAGCACTAGTCAGGTCAATGACTCTGATACCTTCTTGTTGCCCTGGCTACGACTTTAATGCCAAGTCCTGTTTCCTAGTCAAGCATAGATTCTTTGGTCACAAAAGCGTGGACTCAAACGTTACCTCCACCACTGGAGATTGGTGGTCACATACCAAATTGAATTTTATTCAATCCAAGGAACGTATCCATTAAAGACTTTTCTTTTGAGTTATGTTGATGCATGTTTTGTAACCACATGCTGGCGTGCGAACAACTTGATAGGAAGATTTTTGTTTGTTCTATGTTCAAGTAATTCCTCTTTTTTGGTGCTCGGAACATGTGAACATTATATTTTATTTTATTATTATTTCTTTTTAATGGCTCTGGTTGCTGTGTAGGAATGAGCAGGACAGTTATGAGGCTACTGCAGCCATCCGGGAGGGAGATGACAAGAGCCTGGAAGAAAGAGATGAATAGAATTGTATTATCCATGGTTTAGGACCTTTTTGCAAGGTAGAGTTGGCAAGACTTATTGGTGAACGGAAGTGAGGATGACAAAAAGTCAGTTCCCTACCTCGAAAGGAGCAACTAGCGCTGAGGCCACACAGCAGCAGATAACAGCAGCCTCAGCAGCCGTGGAGGGTTGCTGAGAACAGAGCACCCCTGATAACGCATGCAGGAAGGGGTCCTGTCAGGAGAACATAAACACCTAGGGCTTCCCAGAAACATTCGGTGAAGGGGTGCGGGGAGTGGGGTGGTGGAAGAGTCTGTCTGGGTGTTTTGATAGTAAGTGGGGGGGGGGGGCTCAATGCATTTTAATTGGACCCAGTCATGTTCTCGAATTGACTCACACTGGCTCACACAAGTGATTGTTAAATATTCTGGAATTTTACAGGTCCCATTTGTAGCTTGAAATTGCCCACAGCTAGGCATATTTACACCACAGAAATTGGCAAATGGTACAGATCACGGTCTTCCGCTTCTTCCTCACCAGTGCTGACTGTTAAACATTTACTAGCACACTACTGACTGGACTCCACAAGCTGGAAGACCTCAGAACTCGGGCAGATATTTGGCTTACACAATCGACTCATGTTGTTCTCACTTCCAGTGAAGCAAAGAATGGCTGATTCTCCAAAATTTAGAAGCTTTTGGAAAATGTTTTGAAATGCAATGTCTATTTGTCCTACCATTCAAATTTCCTAATGATGTTTTTCTGAAGCTAGTATTAAAATCATCTTTTATTTAGGGGCACATATTGCAAAGGATATATTTTGAATTACAAGAAAAGCTGGTTCAGAATTTAAAACACCACATAGAACTAGGCTATAAAAGAATGTGCTCAGTATCCAAGTGATCAAGAATTGTCTTTATTTTCATTTATTCTGATAAATATTTTATAATATTTTCTGATACTATTGTGATTGAACTACTAACAATGGTAGTTCAACATTGACTATTTAAAAATAAAAAATAATTAAATGCTTTATCATTATTTCATCAGATCTTGTATTGCTGCTGGGAACAAAGAACTATGATCTTGTAGAGAAATATCGAGACCCAAGGCAGGAGGCCTCAAATATCTCACAATGGTATATTGATTACTGTGAATTAAAGTTACTTGACGAACAGTAGGTGCAACACCTTCTTGCTCCAGGGGGCTGAGAGAGGCACCCTCATTGCTAGAGTTAAGGAATCCAAAGCCAAAGAGCTTATATAAACAAACCATGTTACTCCTTACTAATTTACTACCCAACTCAAATCTTATTCAGATTCCTCACTCACGAGCACCCATTTCTTCACAAATCCATTGTTTCTTTGTCTAAAAAGTATAAAAAGCTGGCTGGTTCTTTATTTCAAAGAACCATCAACTATGATCTCACATGCATCCGTATTAATTGGTTTTCCTCCTATTAATCCTGTTTTGTGTCAATTTTATTATTAGTCTAGTCATAAGAACTCCAGAAAGGGTGTGTGTGGGATGGGTGGGGGATGTTCCCTTTCAACAGAAGCTAAAAGAAGAAAATTAAATCTAGAATTATAACTCCTAGAGATAACCACTGTTTACAATTATAGGGGTCAGCAAACTACAGCCCAGGGACTAAATTCAGCTTTGCCCATTCATTTACATTTTGTGGGGCATTGTTTTTACTACTGAACTGAGTGGTTACAACTGAAACCACGTGGCTCACAAAATCTAAAATGTTTACTACCTGGCCCTTTGCAGAAAAGTTTGCTGACCTTCAGGTTTTTTTTTTCCCCCTTAATTAAGAGATATAATTTGCAATAATGGGAGGGTGATGTCACACATATTCTTAATAGTTTACTTTCTTCTTCCACCTATGCTAATAGTGGTTGGCCTTCCAAGTCGTTAAATGTTATCTTGCATTATTTTCTACAGTTGCATAGCATCCATTGTCTTGATATAACAAAATTTATTTAGGTTGTTTCCTATTATTTTTTAGGAAATAAAATTCCTTTTAGTCGAACCCTTTCCTCTTATGTCTAACTATTTCCTTAGTACAAAAAGAGTTAATTTTCTAATCCTTAGGACAAATTTCTAATTGTAGAATTATTGGATCAAAACTGGACATTCAAAGTTTTAAGATTTGGTAAGTTTTGCAAAGCTGCTCTATGAAAAGGTTTTCCCTATGTAATATTTCAACCTGCTATGAACTTTAAATGTAAAGGAATGCATATTTTCCAGGTAAAAATTCCCCAAAGTTTCTTCCAGAATGTTAGGAATAAATATTCTTTAATATATGTCTTTTTAAAGTCCCTTGTGAGAGAATATCAGATAAAATTGATATTCTTCTTATAGATATCAAATTTTAGTCACAGATCTACATTTTAAAAGTAGATGCTTTGTGGAAATATACTTGCTATGTCAAAAAAAGTAGTTACAGTAAGCAATATTTCTAAGTCTCAGTTTTTGCAACTATAAAATGAGATAATACAAGCTCTTCCACTAAGAGATTATTGTAATAATCAAAATAATCAAGTAAAATATTCATAAGAAGGAAGTATAAAATTCTATAAAATGCAGTGACTATCTTAGAAGTAAGAATTGATGGTTTAAATTATTTCAACAAGTTTCTATTTACTGGATTTTATTCTTAGATACTGAAATTTAATTGATACTAAGATTTTTTTTTTAAGAAAAAAACAAAAATATAACTGAATGGGGGGAAAAGGAACAATAGAAATGAGATGAATTTCTCCTACCTCTGTTTCCCTTCAAAAGAAAATTTCTATGCTCCAAGGATACTTGATAATTCTTCCCTGTGGGAAAATGCATAGGAGTTGTAGGGCCTGAAGATGGACTTCAAAGGGCAGCTGTGGCATCTTCTACCCACTACCTACCCTTCCTTTCTTCATCAAGACACTAGACTTGCTTGATTGTTCTGCTCACTCCTTTTCTGTCCCCTTTGCTGGTTTCTCTTTGGTTTGTCTTCTTAACTCTAGAGTACCAGAAATAGGTCCTTGGCGCTTCTTTCCCCAGTGACATCCAGTCACATGCTTATAACGCTGATGATCTTACACCTAGTCCAGGCCAGGTTCCTCTCCTGAACTCCAAATTACAGTATCTCACTGCCCAATCAACTTTCCACTCCAGGTTTAATTGCATCCTAAAGCTGATGCACTCCCATCTGAACTCCCAGTCTGCCCCACTCAACTTACCAACCTGCTCCACTTTATTCACCTTCTTAGTTGATGGAAACTTCATCCTTCCAGTTGCTCAGGTGCAAACTTTGGAAGACTTTCTTATCTTTTCTCTTTCTCTCCCATCATATGTTCAGTCATCAGGAAACTGGGCTGGCTCTACCTTGAAAGGGTATCCAGAAGCAGACCACTTCTGACTCCTCCATTACCACTGTTCTGGTATGAGCATCATAATCCATGTTCCCTTTTTTTTTAAGTTAGATAATTTAAATAAAAAACATATATACGTTTTTCATAATCCCACTATCCCAAGATAATCGCTATTCACATTTCGATGTATATTCTTTTAGGTTTTTCCCTATAAATATATGTTCTTCATGAGAATAGTGTGGCCGTTCATTACCTTTAATCTGCATTGCTATAATTATCACCTATTTGCCTTGCTTTTACACTTACCTCTCCCCTCCAATCTCACACACAGACTATTCTCCGCATGGCAGCCAGAATGATCCTGTTATAATTTTTGCCTTGATCATGTCTTTTTCCTCTGCAGTCACCCATTTCACTCAGAATCAAAGTCAAAGTCTTTACAGCAGTCCCCAGAGTCTTACCAGAGGCTGCCATACATTGTACCTCTCTGATCACCTTGTATTTTCCCCTTCATTCACTCCAGCCTAACTCCTTTGTGACTTTCAATAAACCAGTTACTCTCTGGCATGTGGGCCATTTTTTAGCTACCCTGTCTGCCTCCTTCCAGATAGTCATGGGACCAGCTCCTTCACTTCCTTCTCAAGAAGGCTCATTTTCTTAAAATTGCAACCTCCATCCCTGATTCCATCTTCCTTACTCTTCCGTTTGTTACTTTTCTATAGCACTTAGCACCTCCTAACAAATGATGTAATTTACTTATTTACTATGTCCATTATTTATTATGTGTGTCCCTCCCCCACCCCACTCCCATAGAATGTAAGCACCATTTGGATGGGGATCTTTGTTTTGTTCAGTAGATTAAATGACTTAAATAGTTATATACTCACTAGATGATCCTGACACTGTACCAAAATAATAGTTAAAAGAGAACTAAAGACTTAGGGGGGAAATGTAGAATAAAATAAAGAAAATGGGTTAAGTGACATTTTCTAAAGACTCCATGCTACAGTTTAATTAAATATCAAAAAGAAATTTACTCAAAAAAAAAAACATAAGAAAAGAAATGGATAATAAATAAGGAAAAAGGATTTCTAGCTGACTAGACATCAGAAAACCTCCAGAGAAGTCTTTCCTCTGCCCTGATTACGTAAAGGGCACTCAAGGTCACAAGTAGTTCACAGCATGAAACTCTTTAGAAACATTTGTCTTCCCAGCCCATAAAGTGGGAATAACCCTATATTACTTTCTGACCTCAAGGAATTATTATCAGGCTTGTAGGTAAACATTCTCATTCATTGTAAAGCACTTTATAAACATGTTATTTTAATGTTTTTGTGTTAAAATAATTGCTTAGGTTGCTTTTTCTCGGCTCTTAATTGACAATTGGCAGTTAGCACATCGAAGCCCTCCAGGAATTCCCTTTTAGGAAAAGGAATATTGATCACTGCCTACCATAGCCCCCTTAGTAGACAGACAGAAAAGCAAACGGGGTGATGGGCAGGGTTATGGTGAAGTTACTGCTGTCTGCCAGTCCCAGCAGCACAGCTTTCGGCTTGCAAAATGCCCACGACCTTCTTCATTGACAAAAGAAAGACATGGAATGTTCCTGAAGGGTGGATGCATAAGGGTTGCATAAATGATGACAAAGCATTTCTGAAGTCTTAAGCGAAGAGGAGGTTTTGTCTATGTAAACTCTTAAAACATACCATCTATTTCTATTAATAAAGAAATCAATTAATTGACCAGCGATTGGGGTTTTAGAGATTCAGCAATGACGAGACAAGTAGCCAGAATCTAGCTGTAGTGTCCTTTATTTATTTAAGGCCCTCCTTTCAGGCCTGCGTTAAGTTTGTGTTATGAGACTGATAACATTAAAATAGCTTGAACATGAAAGTTTTCGAACATAGTAGAACCTCGATGTAGCAATCTGTAAACAGAGATAAATAAATATGTGCGATCTTGAAAGTGACTCCTCTGTCGTTTGAATTTCTTCACTCCGAGGTGCCTTCTCTGTTTTCAGTTGTGTTAGTGTCCTCTAGCGGTCAGAGCAGTATAAGCAGTTTTATTAACTGTTTCCCGGTCTTCAAAATGCACCTCTGATTTCCCAAAAGAAAAAAGAAAAAAAAAAAATAATCAGCCTAGCAATAGAATCATCATTTTTTAAATACTGCTCTGAATAGAAGACCATATAGGGAAAAAATTAATCATACGTCACTATGAGAAAAAAAAAAAAGCTCTGAATATTAATGGAATCTCAAACTTTCCACGAAAGATTTCTGAGGTCGAAGATGGAGTTGAGAATGTAGCGAAGACTATGGACCTGCTTCTCAGAAGAGTTTCATGCCCCATAGTTTCAGGAGTTCGCGCAGCACGTGCAAACTCTGCGCCCCAATTTAAAGGCGTAAGGTTTATCTAGCTCTATCCACGTCCTAAGTCCCCCAGGTCAAAAATCCAATCGGAAATGTCGAGTTTAAATTTCAGATTGGAAAACAAAAAATTTCAGATTGGAGCACTATATATATATATGCCTGACTGCTAAATTGTACACCTGAAACTTACTGGATTTCATCAACCAACCTCATCAGAATAAAAAAAAATGATAAATAATATCAATAAATAAATCTCAGATTGAAGAACGATCTATACGGTATGACAGTATGCAAAATAACGCTATGTAGTTTCTATGTACACATAGCAAAAAAAAAAAAAACTATGATGAGCATTGATTGATTTCATGGTAACGGTTACCTCTCAGAACAAGGGAGGGTATTGGGGTCGGGGAAAATAAACATGGCCACAGTTAAACCTGTGCTATATCATTTCTTTAGAAACTATTCAAATGTAAGTGGCATAATATTATTTTAATAAAGCTGGTAGTAGATAACACAGATAATGGATTTCCATAATTTTATTTTCAATTCTTTTCTATATATTTGATGTACTTCCTAATTTTAAAAAGTTAAATTAAAAGAGTAAAATTATTATATTTTAATGATAAATGATCTAATTTCCTTGCATGTAGAAAAGGTTAACTTTCAAAAACATGCAAATGTAAGTTCATATTCCGAGAAATAAATTTAATTCTACATTGCATAAAATCACATGAGCTTATTTTAAAATATAAGTTAAAATATTAATATTAAAAAGGAAACCATTGTTCTCTTCACAGAGTTCCTAAGTAGAAAAGCCTTTATTTTTGCTTATAATTTGATTTCTTGATAGAGAAAGAAAAAGGGGAAATTCTTCTGAAACTAATGTTATATTGGAACAAAACTTATTATCGATCTATATTCATCCTACTATAAAATATAATGAGAGTTTAGACAAGATATTATTTCTTTGGGGATTTTGTATATAACAAAGTCAGCATGAAGCCAACTATGCCATTGCCTGGGAGTCTGAACTTAATAGCCGACTAATTGATTGATGCGTGTAGCTGCACTGCTGCATAGCATCCCAGAACATTCCAATGCTACGATCAGATACATCTCATCACGATGCAAACAGCAGAGTCTTATGCCTCCCTTGATTTAAATGGAATGCTGGAGGAATGAGGCAGCACAGGCAACATGGAAGGCTGGTAGGGAAGAGCATCAGCTCTCGTTCACCTATCAATTGATAGAGCTGACAGGTCCTAGACATGCCTGGGGAAATAAATCATGACCACGGCATTAATCATGTGTTAGACAATATACGTCAGTGACCTCCGGGGTCAGATCTAAGCTCCAGTCCTCCCTGCCCTCTATTCTTAAGAAAAAGCAATGTTAATTTAAGAGATCTTTGCTGGGCCATAGTGTTGAGGCAGGAAGGACTTTCAGTGTTATGGTGAGGAAAAGGCACAAAACTTATGTTTCTCTGGAGATGTTCTCCAGCTGGGTTTGGTTTCTTAGAGGTCCTGTCCTGATTTACCTATTAAAATGACTTCCCCGCCAGCTGCTTCTCTGGAAAGATAGCTAAGCCCTGCCTTCCTTCTATTAATTAACTCCTTCAACTGCCTCTTCTCAGCACCCCACCAAAACTCTACTTCCTGTCTTAGGAAAGGAAGACCTGATCCAGGGCAGAGCACTAGGCCACTTCAATCTAGGTCTTGGCTGAGGGTGGGAAGAATCATCTGACTCTTCCTTTTTTTCCTTTGAGTTTATCTTCCTTTTTGCCACTAAAGTGAGAAGATCTGGAGGAACTTTAAGTTAGGCCTTTGACAAAAGACTCATAGGAATGTTTCAGTCTTGTGTAGCTCAGGACTCTTCCTCAGGTCTAGGAATTCCACATAGGATGTTAAAACCAAACCCAAATAATAATAAATGGTATTCATGGGCCTGGCCTCATCTTCAGTGCATGTGTCTCCCCTGGGGACTCTAGTAGAGGTGGTCATGATCACAATAGGTAGCTGTTTAGAGATTTGGTATCTTGAGTCCTGGCCTCATATCAAGTCAGAAATGACTGACATACACTCTTGAACAGTTTTGAATGGTGTGAGGGAAAAGAAAAGATTAAGGCAAAATGAAGATGGAGATGTCCTGTATGCTACTGCTCTCTTAAAGCGTGGACCCATCGGCGTGGCTTCCCCAAATAGGTGACATTTCTGAAGCACCTAAATTACATCTCTGAATATTTGGATATTTTGAGTGACTTTTTACCTTGTTCACATTTAAGCTGCCTTTCAAAGCAAGTGCCATCCATCTTAAATGATTTACTTCAAGACCAACCTTGTCTTTAAAATATTCCTGCAGACAACTGGTGGTAAATATCAATGTAATAAGTAAATATTCCACAATAGACCAGAAGGATCAGCTATTTCACCATCAAATAAAAATAAAACAAACAATCTTATCTCACTCGTTTTGAATGAGATTCATCCTAAAATTTCCTTCTCATGAGGCAAAGCTTGACATGCAACGACTCACACATTTCATCTTCAGAGGTAAATGCACATCTGCAGTGTGAGAGTTTAATTCTTAGTCCAGAATAAATGGAATAATCTGGGAGAAAATAACTCTTAATTCGAATACGCTGAGTAGCTTTAAAGTTACTTGTGGTGCTATATCTGTCAAGTAGCTCATTCACGCCAAGTGGGGCTTCAGGGTCAAGGTGGTATCAGGACCTTACGCATGTTAATGATCTGTGGCAACACGGATCATGCACTGGACTTCTAGAATTATCCTTAGAGAGATTCAAAAGTTTTCAGCACCAATCCTATCAGTGCGTTACATTATATTTTGGTTGGTAAAAGCTAAATTAGTGAAAAGAGCTTGGTCTCTGAGCGTAGGCAGACCTGAATTTGAATCCTAGCTTTTCCAGTCACTGACTTTGTAATCTTGCTCAGGGCCTGGCACATAGTAGATAATTGACAAATCCTCATTTTCGTTTCCTCTAAAACAAGTCTGTATTGGTTTCATGTTATGACTGTAACAAATTGCCATAGGCTTAGTGGCTTAAAACACACAAATGTGTTATCTTATAATTCAGGACATCAGAAGTTCTAAAATCAAGATGTTAGCAAGCCTCTGCTTCACCTGGAGGCTCTAGAGGTGAATCTGTTCCCTGGCCAGGTCATTACCCAACTAGTATGGTATATTGAACACCAGATAATAAAAAGAAAAATCTTCTCTGGTTCTCACGGCAAAATTGTCTATACATTTCACTGTAAATACAAATGACCATATGATTCTTCGAGAGTGGCCCTTTTCAAACTTTTTGGTCTCAGAACCCTTTTATACTCTGAATAATTACTGAAGACTCTGAACAACTATAGTTTATGGAATAAATATCTAGAGGTGTTTGTCATGTTTAAAATTAAGACTTGAATTACAAAAAATACACAGAGAACAATGATGTCACCACATATCATAGAGCTGCTGGAAGCTTCGCTTGTGAGAGAATGAGAGTGAAAAAAGCAAATAACTTCTTAGTACTATTATGAAAAAAAATCGACCTGGAGAATCCCTTAAAAATGCTTAGGGGGCCCTGGGCCACATTTTAAGGATGACTGTTTTAGAACATATCACTTGATGAATGTCAAGATCAATGGGTTGATTTCAGGAGGAATAAGCAGATATAGTCAAAAGTTTGTCCCTGTCACAGCTGAAGAAGTACAGCATATTTAGTTCAAAAAAGATGAACCAAAATAGCTGACAAATTTACAGACGTTTCCAGATTGAGTTCAATAACATTGAAGTAAATAAATACTCAAAAAATGAACACAATTTTTACATAGTCATACCTTTCTGTCCTCTGGGGGATCTTTAGGCCAATGAATCATGGGAAAGAGGCAGTACTAGCCCAGAAATGTCAATTCCCCATCTCTTGAAGCAATTGTCATGCTTACTGTGCCAAGAACAGCGTGACAGCTAATGTTACCGACCTCCAATAGAAAAGACCAAGCAAGCGGACCCCACCTGTGAAGACTGTGGGCTGCATCCATTCCCTGGGGTGTTAGAATTAACCAATGAGGAAACAAGAAGTTTTGAAATGCTGAATAAATTCTAAATCCTGAGCTGACCTTAAGAATCACTGTTTCAAACTGGAAGAAAGTTAATTGAACTAATTAGATAAGTTGTCTATACAAGCCATAACAAGGGACTCAGTGCCAGCAATTGTATTTGGTTCTAACGAATTTTTAAAACTTTATTGTTGTGACCGTGACTGTCATAGACAATGCAGGGATAATAACTATTTCATCACATAGGTGGAAAACCTCAGAAATATTTTCCCCTGGTTGAGCAGAGTATACTGTTCATCAGGTCCCAACATTGGTTGGAGTGTTCACGTGAAACTACAGCCATCTGAACCTTGGGAACATGTACCTCAGAGTTTATAAATACCGGGATGATATCAAGATGGTACAAGTGATAGATCTTGGTGCCACACTGATATAATTATAGTCTGCAGTCCACAACAGGAGGTGTAGGTGAGGATAATGAAGTCAGCTTCATTCCAGTCCCTAATTGGATTCCCAGCCCAAGCCGCACAGCAGCAAAAGGCTTGGAGGTGAGCAGAGGCACCCACAACAGCACAAAGTGTGGTCCAGACACCACTGCATATCTGAGAATTATTTGTTATTGGCTCATGGCAAGATAAGTACAGAAATTGAGAGTAATTTAAAACTTTTAGATTTAAAACTTTTAGAAAAATTAGACAATAATTGTATGTCTGTTGAAACAAATATTGAAAAATATGTTTCTATTTTGTATATCTTTATTTTCACTTTTGCATTGTTCTAGTACTTCAAATTTATTGTCTTTTTAAAAGGTATTGGTCT
Source organism: Eonycteris spelaea (assembly GCA_003508835.1). NCBI lineage: Eukaryota > Metazoa > Chordata > Mammalia > Chiroptera > Pteropodidae > Eonycteris > Eonycteris spelaea. Next base: position 1,163,529 of record PUFA01000050.1, on the reverse strand, counting down.
GAAACAAATTGGTGTTGGTGGTCAGGGAAGTGGGGGTGGCCTGGTCCATCATCAAAGGTGATTTGCAAAGCTCATCGAGATGTCAAGGTCTATTGATTAAAATCTAATAAGTAATCTTTTTATGCAGAAGTACTGATTACATGTAGATGTGGTCATTCTTCAAATTTTTTCCAGTTTGATTAATTTCACTAAAGCACTAAAGTTTAAATTTAATGTCAAGATTTACATTTGACAACCTAAATAGTAAACTAGCAATCACTATGCTCATTGGATATATCTATTTAATATCATTTCTTTGCCTGGTTCAATGGTTTATAGGTTTCCATGAAGCAACACTGTTTAATTAAATGCCAGCAGCACACTTGTTTTATGTGATGCTACATTCCATAGGCAATAATAAAAATGCTATCAAAAGTTAAAAGAAATGACTCTAGATGAATGAAACACTATTTAATTGAGAAGATGTATCAGAAGACTTAATTTTACAAAAGCAATTTTCTCCTTTGGGTTTGTCCTATCTTTATAGTTCTGTGCAAAATTTTAACGTCCAGTAGAAATCTCATAGCGTTATTACTAAAGCTCACAGTTGAAAATACTTGTTTACCAGTGTTTATCTTGCCAAACAGATAAACATTAAGGTGCTCTGTAATGGGTTTTTGTTTCGAGTTTATCCATTGATTTGTAAAATTCAGAGTGAGCAGATCCCCTGTGTTAGGCTTTTAAATTTGCAAGCACTGGAGTTCAATCAATTCCAATTGTTGGAGTGGGACCAACATCCTTAGGTGAAAGAAAACATTACTTGATAACTCCTTTTATCTTTTTTAAGCTGAGAAAAGCAGCCATTTCATTCAGATGCCAACCTCCCAATGAGAAACACACATTTGCTGCTTTATCTCCAACATAAGGCAGAAGAAAGAAGAGAATACAGAAAGCAGAAGAATATTACATTGTGTCTGAACATCCGATAGTCATACACATCAGAAATAGGTCTCAAATTGAATGGTTTGCACCTTTTAATGAATACAGCAGTTATTGAATGGATTTAATCATTTAATCATAGAAACCAAATCTTTATATTTCTTCTCTAATATTGAAACTATTAAGAATTTTATTACCTTTTTGCTGATTATAAAAGTAATACATGTTCATTACAGGAATGTATAATAAGAAAGCAAAGAGACTATCATCCATAGTCTTAACACATGTAGAGATGTTATTAATACTTGTTTATGCTACTTTCCCCTTTTTTCCTATGGATATTCATATATTTTTTAAAATAGCTGAGACCATTATGTGTATACCATATTAGTGTGTATTTTATTCTGTTTATTATTAAAATATAGACATTTTTCTAAAGGCAAAAAAAAGTATTCAGGTACATAATTTCCAACAAAATATAAAAATATTATATTTTATTGAAATTATAATACACATGAGCATTCTCCTATTGCTGAACACAATTTTTTACAGAGGTTATTGGTTTCAGACATGGTTCACTTTCTAGCTGACTCTGTTGTTTATTAGCTATGTGACCTTAATCACATTATTTAATCTCTCTCTCTCTCTCTTTCTAAACAGCAGTTTTCCTATCTATAAAAGTTAGGATAATAACAAACTACTACACAGGGTTGAGATAGTAAACAAGATAATGCATACAAAAGAGCTTACAATTACAGTGCCTAGCTTTTCTCAGTAAATGTTAACTATTTTGATACTGTGATGAACATCTTAAGTCATACAGCTTTGGTCTAGCCCTTTTATTTAATTTGGACATATGCCAAGAAGACTAGAGATTGGATAGAAGAGTATATTTTAAAGAGTACTTTTCGACTTTGAGCACAACCAAGAGAAACTATTGGATAGTGACTAGACTTTGTTATAATATGTTAGAGTACTGTAAGTGACCTGGTAAGACAACACAGAAAACTTAATTGATTAAAATGCTGCAAGAGCAGGCATGTTTTATGAATGCTTACTCTACTTGTAATTATTTATATATTCCTCAGGTAAGAGTTAAAAATGGAAAGATGACTATTTGGTTTACTCTGTGAAAAATATTAAAAAGGGATGATAGATTATACAGATAGATGGATGGATAGATAGATGATAGATGATAGATAGATAGATAGATAGATAGATAGATAGATAGATAGATAAGCAAGCATACAACACTTGGACCATATCTTCCAAGGAATATAATGTTTAGCATGTACTAGTTCTGACCTGCCTAGGCTTGCTCTCTGCCTTAACCTCCTCTCTTCTCTTTTGTTCATCTCTTACCCCATGACTAATCTAATAGCTGCTGATTGATGATCTTCTAGATGGATATTGACATTACTGCAAAATATTTTTATACATACAAACTCTGTTCCATAGGTTATCAAAGATGTAAAAGAGGGAGAAAAAAAGGGAGAGAAGAACCCAAGACATGTTTATATATGCTAGGGACTGAATTGTGTCCCCTCCCCAAATTCATATGTTGAAGCTCCAACCCTCAATATGACTGTATTTGGAGATAGGGTTTTTAGGAGGTAACTAAGATTATGAAGTCAAAGGGGCAGGTCTAATCCAATATGATTGGCGGCATTATAAGAAAAGAAAGAGAGAGAGAGAGAGGAGGGAGAGAGATCTCACTCTCCATTTGCATGTACCAAGGAAAAGCCATGTGAAGATAAACAAAGGGCTACTGTCTGTAAGTCAGGAAGAGAGCCTCTCCCTAGAACCCAACCATGTTGACACCCTCACTTGGACTCCAGTCTCAAGATTTCACAAATTTATTTGTGAAAAAATAAATTTCTGATGTTTAATCCAGCCAGTCTCCTGTATTTTGTTATGGTGATCTAAATAGACTTATACAATGTATACAATCATTTTCTTTAAATTTATGACTTCCAATGCTTTAATAGGTATTTTTATAAGTATATACAAGAAGGTACCTTTTATACTGAAAGGAGTAAAACTCATTTATCCACATAATCTCTAAAACATGAAAACAAATATAAATTAGTTACCTGAAATAAATTTATCATATTTGTCATAAAAATATACATGTATGAAGTAAGCACACTTTTCCCTCTACTTTATTTCCATTTTAAAAAGAGCTCGGGCAATTGAGTTTGTAAGAACAACTGTAACTGTCAACTTCCAAGATGGTCCTTGTGTAGTGACATCAAATAAGGCTACCCTGTGCGGCCAATAGGATACTGAGGAAAGGATGATGTGTGACTCCCAAAGCCAGGTCATTGAATACATTGCAGCTTCTGTCTTTCTCTCTCTTGGATCATTCACTCTAGTGGAAGCCAACCATCACATCGTGAAGAAACTCAAGCAACCTGATGAAAAGAGCCATGTTGTTAGGATTTGAGGCCTCCTGTCACCAGCTAGCATCTACTCACAAGCCATGTGATTGAGCCATCTCGAAGTAAGACCTCCTGCTGATATTTTGACTATAACCTCACGAGAGACCCTGAGCCAAAACTACCTAACTAACCCATGTTGGTTACCCCTGATTCTTGACCTACAGAAAATTAGTGATATAATAAACATTTAGTGTTATGGTACTAAGGTTTAGAATAATTTATTGACATATGTGCAGTGGTAAATAGATAAATCAATAACTATAGGTAGTGCACGTATAGCACTATTGTTATAAGAGTACTCATTTAGTTCATACTGACCAAGTAAAATTTTACTTTATGATGTGTAAGAAAAATTTACCATAATGGCTATAAAAATTAACTTTGGGGTCAGGTAGGGAAATTTAAAATCTAACACTTCATGGCACATCCAAAAAGATATGCAAGTGGTCTGTAGGTATATAAAAGGGTACTCAACCACACTAGTCACCAGGATAACTCAAATTAAGACCAAAGTGAGATACAACTACTCACCCAGCAGAGGGCTATTATAAAATGAACTCTCATACATTGCTTAAGAGTATACAGTCACTTTGGTAAACTATTTGGCAGTGCAGTATGTACCCAAACTGAATTTTTGCATGCTCCATGAACTAACTGTTCCATTTCCAATAACAAACCAAACAGAAAGGTATATACATGTGCACCAAAATATGTGTACAAAACTATTCATTGCCAACACTAGGAACAATCCACATGTCCAATTGCAGTAGAATAGGTAAACTGCGATGTACTCGTACAACTAAATACTATATAGCAATAAGAAATAAACAAATTACAATGTCCCTCAAAACAAGAATCACATGTATAATATTTGGTGAAAGAAGTCAGTTATTTAAAGCAAAAATGAAGGAGTGTGGCTATGTAGTTTCATTTACATAAAGTTCAAAAACATGCAAAACTAATATATGGTGATAAAAGTCAAGATAATGGTTACCTTTGGGGAGTAGGTAGTGACTGGGAACGAACAGAGGGTGGGGAGTTTGGGGTGCTGCTGATAATGATCTAGTCCCTGGTATGTCTGGTGGTTAAACAGGTGTTTCTTCTTAGTGGAATTCATGAAGACGTATATCTATGATTAGGGCACTTTTTTGTATGTATGCTATTCCTAGATAAAAAGTTCACTAAATAAGTATCCAACATGGTAATGTATCAACACTAATTTTCTACTTCCATAGTTTAATTAGACAGAATTGACATGTATCTGTCATTCTCAAGTGGCTTAGAGGAAAAAAACAAACTATATAAATCATATATAGTCTCTCTGTGTGTGTGCATGTGTGTGTGTGCACATGTGCACGTGTGTGTGAGAATCAATGTAAGGTAAATACAGTTTTAAAAAGTTAACCATTGTGGAGTCTGGGTGAAAGGTATGTGAGTGTTATTTGTGTTATTCTTGTAATTTTTTATGAATTTGAATTATTTCAAGATAAAAAGTTTAAAAATGTATTTAAAACTTATCTAACAGTTCCATTGAATAAGTGCATTTATATGTGTAAATGGTGAATTTCTCTAAGCCTCAGAAGGTTCTATTGTTATTAAGGATATTAATATCTACTTTTCAAAGCTATTACAATGATTTGAGAAAATAGTAGAAATAATAGTAACCCTTATACTTACACTAAGAAACACACCTAATGTGAGCCAGAATTTTACTCCAGAACTTAGTCTTATCTAGCACCCAAATCAAATGAGCAAATAACACAGTGAATGTCACATAGCAGATGCCATTAATGGTTCCTATAATGATAATGATAATGATGCTCGTATTGGTTTGCTATAGTTGCCATGACAAAGTACCACAAATTGAGAGGTTTTAAACCTCAGAAATGCATTACCTGATAGTTCTAGAGGCTAGAAGTCCCAAATCAAGGTGTTGGAAGGGCCATGCTCCCTCCAGCCCAGAACAGGATCCTTCCTTGCTTTTTCTCCTTCATAGTAGTCCTAGGCATTCCTTGGCTTTTGATAGCAAACCTATTCTGTCTCCATTCTCATATGGCCATCTTCCCTCCATGTGTGTCTGTCTCTTGTCTCTTATTATAAGGATACCAGCCATACTGGATTAAGGCCTTCCTTGATTCAGTTATGACCTTGTTTTAACCAGATTACATCTATAAAGATTCGATTTCAAAATGAGTTCACATTCACAAGTACTGAGGGTCAGGACTTCAGCGTGTATTTTGAGGGAACATAATTTAGCCCATAACAATGCTTAAGAACTTTCTGCAATGTTCTTGCCAAACAGTACATTTAACTAGAAGTCTCTTGCTGATTACTGGAAAGAGAGATGAAACCTGTGCGTGAGGAAAAGAAACCCTATCATGGCTCTTCTTCTGCTTAAAAAAAGTGAAATAGAAATGTTCCATTTTTGCTCTCAGAAATGTGATAATTTCAAAGGTTACCCAGTCCCTTCTGTATTAAAGGGTACAGAACAAAAGCGGACGGTTGAGAGTACTTGAATAAGTCATTGTTTCAAAGAAACTATGCTAAAGGGTATTGATTATTACTCACGGTAATAAATGTTAAGTTTTTCATGTGTATATTAGCAGGGACCCTGGCAAATTGTCATATTTAGCTAAAGGTTTCTTTCTTTTTAAAAAGTACCTTTCTTTGTCTTTGGGAAATATGTGTATCTGCGTGTATATTAAATTTGATAATTAGAGGCTTACAAGAGAGTATATCTTTATTTAACATTGGAGGAGGGGCAAGAAAGAGGGATTGGAGAAAGAGGTTTGACTTGGAGAAGAGTGCTCACCTTAGACTGTCATGCTGAAACTCCCAAGGATGATGTTCTAGCTTGAATAACTCAGATATTCAGAAATGGCATGGATTATTACTGTCTAGAAATTATGTGGGAGAGGAAGCTAGATACATCTTTGTGAAGAGAGAAGTGGGTTTCTCAAAAGAGAATTAGAGGTACATACAGTGTAGTTATGAATATGAAAGCAACCTCTGAGAAATGTGGAATCAAGGGCAGGAGATGGAATAATGTCCACCAGGAAATCCTTTACAAAAGTTCTAGCCTTTGGGAGCAATGGGAATAATGACATGCAGCATACAGTTTAAGATTTTTCTCTATCACTATTCTCTTACTCCCAACAAAATAGATGAGTCAGATGCATCTGTACAGCCTAGTGTGGAAAGATGAAGTAATAAAGAGAAGTATAGCCAGTTTCTCATCTATCCTTCTGCATCCAATCATGGGAGGCCTATTTTCTAGAATGTGTAAGCATTGCTAGTATCAAAATGAATAGTGATCAGTCCCAGAGCAGAACAAAATGAGATGAAGGATAGAAAGCCAAGAAAGGCGGCAGTCAAGAGGATTACTCAAGAGTTGGCATAAGATAAAAAAATTTCTTAAATATTCTAGGGAAAAGTGATCTTGGCAGACCCGTGGTTAGGAAAGGTAGTGTGATATTACGTCATCATTTCAAAAGCATGCCCCAAGTCCCCACCACTTCATCACTATTTGTATCGTATGCTCACATTTTTATAAGTTGTATTAAGAAAAATTACCAGAAATTTGGAGAAAAGATGACCTGTTATCTTTTAATATCACTACTCATTATGGTCTTAGGCCTGTGAAGTTGGATGTTTAACTTATAAAAACTGATCAACTGCAAATGATTTCTGTCCTGAAAAAAAGCTATCCCTGAAGGTTATGGTTTATTGCCATATAGGACATTAGCCAGATTTACATATTATCTAGTGATCTAATATCAGAATTTCTTTTTATTTTTTGCTTATCATTTATATTAGTCTCATATTCTTGTTTGCCCTGGTTTTTTTAACCTACTGGTTAAATAAAAGTTTGAACCACACTATCTACTTGTGTGCAAATTATATTTATATTCTGAAATTATACATTAACACCTGCATATATTTGTAGAAAATCATATCATATCAAAAGACATATGTTTTCACTTTTGAGCCTGGCTGGTTAGAGATAAAATGAGCAGGAGGGGAAGAACAAGAAAAGACACATCAGACATTTTAGGAAGTACATTTGTAGTTTGTAAAAGCAATAATATTATAATATTTTACATTTGACTATAGTGAATAAAGCTTCATAACTTTATTTTGGCTGGTGAGAAAATGTAGATGATAGCAATGATTTTCAGTTGGAGCATTTTCAGTTTTAATTAGAAAATTTTATGTTCATTAAAATGGGGGTTATGGATTCAAAAAGATTGCAAACCATTCCTTTAGGAAATAGTTCAGTATTGTAAAATGCACACCTAGAAGTATGGTGCGCTACTGTTTATTACTCCCCTTATTTTTAAATGTTATAAATAAGCCAAATGTTGTGTTTGCTGCAAATATACTTTAAGACTTTATCTTTGGTGTACCATAAATAATCATTTTGTAAGTTACTGTAATGTGTGACCAATTAGCTCAGCTTGTTAGTTGCTATGCTAATGAGGCCAAGGCTTCAGATCTGATCCCTAAATGATGAAGCTAATCTTACAAACTCATGCTGTATCATTAGTCACAAGAGAGATCTAATGATTAGTAAAAATCTAAATGGAGCAGTACAAATTCATCAGCCCCCAAATAATTCCAATTATACCCCCAAATTTCCAGGTTGATAGCATTCTTTATCATTGTGCATGAGCTCAAAAACATGTCAGACCTGGAGCTGACTATAGCCAATGACATTTTTTTTAAAATAATGAAAGATAAGAACAATGTTCATCATAAAATGCCACAGAATGCTTTAGTTTTAATCATCCATTCACCAAAATATTAATAATTATGACTTCTCTTATATAGAAATACTGATTTTGCCCTATTATTATAAATTGTGATTTTATCTGATGCTGAGCTACCCATGGCTTATATTTAACTCACTCTGACTTATTTGGCTTGTCCAGGGACTGTTGATTCCCTGTTATCAAAACAGTTTTATGGGTGTTAAAATCTCTGCAGTCTTTCCTTTTCCACAGCCTTCTCATGGCTTTAAAAAACAGACTGCTCTGTCAGTACCTAAGGACTCAGTCTTCCTGTTCCATTTGACAAAAGCTGAGAGAGAGAGAGAGAGAGAGAGAGAGAGAGAAGAGAGAGAGAAATCCTTTCTTGAATATCATAAAATATTCTTACCTCCTTTCGGGTATTTTTATTGATTAATTTCCTATACCAAATCCAACAGGATTCCGTATCTAAAGCAGCAGGGTTCCCTAAAATCTATTTGGTACTTGGTTTTTGCCAAAGTCTATTCTCTCTTAAAGAGAACTTTTTTTTCCAAAGACCATTTTACGTTCATTGAAATGAGAAAGGCTTCTCTCAGAGGCATCTCAGAGGCTAATTTTATTCCATAATTTTATTATGGAAGATGAAATAAGTTAATGAAATCATTTTCTCATTTATATATAAATTTTACAGTATATTAGGTGGTATAAGGCTAAATAAAGAAGAAATTGTGCAAGAAGGGATAGGAAGTATGGGAAGATATGAAGGGGATTTGCAAACACCTAGGTAGCTAACCCCCTCTTCTCCTTCAAATATTTCCTTAAATATCACCCTCTTAATGAGGACAGCCCTGATCACTGAAATGCATCGATTTTGATCCTCTATCACGCTGTCTACTTTTTGCAAGTTGATGACTTTGTTGTGAGTATTGCTTATCATCTGCCTCCCCTTCCTCTATGAAGGCAGAAATTTTCATGTGTTTAATTCACTATTATATCCTAAGACTCTGGAGTAGCATGGCATAGAGTGAGTGCTCAGTAAACATATATCAAATGAATGAAAAACATCGTCAGGGATGGCATCTCTGCAAAGTTGACAATGAGGAAAGGTGTGGGGTCGATAAAGGGATAAGGCTTGAAGATGGATGCGTGCCTGGAATGAGGGAGACGCAGCAGAGATTCCACTGTGGTTGTAGGAAAACAAACACGGGAATAGTGGAAGAGGACAGGGAGGTGAGCGGCCAGGTTGCACAGGGTCTCCGGGTCATCCCCAGTACTTTGACTTTTACTCAGAGTGAGAGAGAGAAAAACCTCTGGAAGGTTTAGAGCAGAGTTGAGTCATAACTATATATGCTAATCAAAGTTGTCTGTCTGGCTAGTCTGCTGAGACTAGGGCAAGGGGCAAGAGCGGGAATGAGAAAAAACACTTAGGAGGCTATTGCAATAATCCAGGAAGGAAATGATAATTACTTGGCCACGTTGGTGGTTGTAAAAAAGTGGTTAGATTCTGTACATAGGTAGAGGATAGAGTTGGTGGGATTTACTGACAGATTGAATATGGAGTGTGCGAGGAAGATAGTTCAGGGTGACTGCAAGGTGTTTGACCTCGGTAAGTGGTTGGATATAGATGCCATTGATGGAGATATAAAGGCTATAGGAGGTGCTTTTGGGAGAGGGAAAAAACATGTTGATTCCCATTCGATTTTGATGGTCAAAACAGTTCAAATTTCTTGTCTTTGTTTATTTTCCCAAATCCTCCAGCAGTTTATGCTGCACAACCACCTTGAGGCTTTATGAGTCTCCTAATAGCTACCTCCCACTGCACACTTCCAATATAACCATCGGAGAACCTTTTTAGGATCCAACAGCCTTTCTGGAAACTGTATATGTACATTATATATATTAGTTATGTATATTTAAAATATTTTTAAAAAAATAAAGTTTGTTTGCATCATACAGCTGCATGCATGGGAGCAGACCTCAAGTCCTAGTGTGACTTACCCACAGGCCTTGATAACCAGAGAGGAAGAGTGAACTCAAAATGCCCAGCCAGCAACACGCCTGTACGTCTCTTTGTCCTCTTGGCTGTTAGCGGTTTCAAATCTCATTCCTCGCCAAAAACTGTTTAAAAATTACTTTAAAAGACAATATAGGTGACACAAAGAAACTTTAACCCTTCACAAAGCAAATGGTCTTCCTTTGGAGAACTGCAAAATGGAGTGGAAAGCAAGGAGATTTTATAGGGCGAAGAATGAAGAACAAGGAAAAGACAAGTGGAAAATATCTCACCAGCTGGGGTTTCAGAGTCAACCTTGCTTGGTAGGGAGAAAGAACCAAGTAGTCCTCAAACATTATCAAAAGGTTCTTGGAAACTGTGACTTTAGGCAAAATCTCAGGTAATGAAACCAAGTTTACCAGAGGTTAAATGATGTAAATAAAAGTTAAGTTCCTATGGCATATTTCTGGTCCCCAAAACAGCACCAAACTTCTAAGTAAAGACCCAAAATACTTCTAATATTCAACACTAAATAAATGTGAGCTATACATACATTCTAGAAAGACTAATAAAAGCAAGTAAGATAATTTTTTTTACAACACTCTTATTCCAGTTCAGGGTTGTGGGTGTCGGGGAGCCTCCCTTCGTAGCTCGGGGTGCAGGGTGGGACCACCTTCCCGGTATGCCTTTCCATCACAGGTCACTCACACCCTCTCAGACTGGGACAATGTAGATGCACTATTGACCTCACAGGCACCTCGTTGGGATGTAGGAGGAAACTGGTGTCCCCAGAGAAAGCTCCCCTAGACAAAGGGGGAACGTGCAAACTCCACACGGAGAGTGACCCTGCCAGAAATCAATTTTATTTTTCTCATCAACATTATAAATGACAGTGAAAACAAACAAACAAAAAAAAAAAAAAAAAAAAAAAAAAAAAACAATGTTCTGGGAGGATCCCAGAGTTGGCTTGGCATTGAAGGAATGGCTGACTGGATGGACTGTTTCCGGTCAAGTGGAGTCTTTACGGGGACATGAACAGTATTTAAGTTTCGGTTTGCTGATGTGGCAGCTCTGGTAGAAGCGGCTCCATTTGGTGCCTAGAAAGTTATTTCAACACACTGTCACAAATTGCTACACAAAATAGCAGCTTAATACAGTTTCTGTGGATCCCAAATCCAGCAGTAGCTGACCTGGGTGCTTTTGGCTCAGGGTCTCATAAAGTTGTAGTCAGACTGTGGCCAAGGCTGCGGCCCCTGAAGGCTGTACTGCATCGGGAGAAGGAGACGCTGCTTCAGTTCCCTGTCACTCGGACCTTTCCCAACAAGGCCACTGACCTCTTCAGAGCTAGTAGTGATCCAAGACATGGGAAAAGCAAGAGGGTCCAAGATGGAAGCTGTCCTATTACTTCTGCATAATTTATTTGTCACAGAGACCAACCCTGCTAGGGTGTGAAATGGGACCACACCAAAGGTCAGAAGACCAAAAGGTGGGCATCATTATTAAGCAGTGTTTCACTATTATTTCCTTAAACAAAGATACCAGGAAAGAATTTTCTGCCCAAGTACGAACACCCATTCTGCATTTAATGTTGGCACTGTCTTGGTCTTACTATGTGTCATTGGAAAGTTTTTCTCTTTGTCTGAAAACTACCTTCTTATGTTAGTGTTCTTAGGGCCCGTCTCGTGCAAGATACATAGTAGGTATTCTCTAAATGTTAGTTGAATGAATAAACCTTGCAAATGACCTAATTCAATTCCTTCATTTCAATATCAGCCCTTGGTTTCTCAGCCCTTCAAAAACCCTGGTTCCAAAGCAATCATATTTCCTACGTGTGGAAAATTGTCTGGTCATCATTGGCAGATGGAAATACATGTAAGGCAAGAAGGAAGTGGTCCTTCAGAAGGATACAGCGTAAGAGTGGAGAGTGCATCCACCTCCTTAGTGTTATTAAGCAATGTTGCAAAATATTATCTCTTTTGATACTAGCCACCACTATTACCTGACCTGAAATTGGTCATTGCCTTCTTAAAAGGGAAAAATGCTTTTGAGAAGAGTAGGAGACCATAGGTTCTTTCTTAACTTTGTTAATGAATCAGGAATCTAGTGAACATCACTTTGAGATTTCAAGTAGGAACTGACCTAAAGGCAATGAGGTACAAGATAAATGCATTTTTGTATGAAAGAAGAAGAGGAAGAATTAGGAAGACAAGACCAAGAATAAAAAACACATCTTCAGCCATGCCACCCTGAACAAGCCCAATCCCATCTGATCTCAGAAGCTAAGCAGAATCAGACCTGGTTAGTACTTGGATGGGAGACCACCTAGAAAGACCAGGTGCTGTAGGCATTAAAAATTAAAGAAAGAAAGAAAGAAAGAAAGAAAGAAAGAAAGAAAGAAGAAAGAAAGAAAGAAAGAAAGAAAGAAAAGAAGGGATTGTAAGCTGACAAGTTCCTTGCAATCTGTGAGGTCAACCAAGGGTTGCCTCGCCTTAAAAAAGCAAATAAATAAAAGTACTGATCACTGTACCATTTTCTTTAAAAGATATTGGCACACACACATATACATGAATATACCACATATATCAACTCAAATTATTTATGTATGCTATTCCTTAAGTTTACAACATACTTCCTTTTTTATATTTTAATTTTCTAAAATTGGAATGCAACAAAGTTAATGTGGAGTGTTATAACTCTCCTCCTATTCAACAATAAATGACCTGATAGAAAATCAATGGTACCCTAGAATTGAAACATTTAGTGGTTGCTCCTTTTAGGCTGAAACTCATGCACCCAGGAGGGTGTCTTTGATCATTAGCTCTCTCAATATTTATTAAGCTGAGCACTAACTTTAGAGTGGAAAAACACAATTTCAACTCTACCACTTCCTAGCGCTGTGATCTTGAGCTTCTACAGGCCTTCACTTCTGCATCTGAAAAATGAGGGTATGAATAGAATACTCCTCATTATGTTATAATGCAAATGAGTGATAAGAGCAATTTATTAACTGGAAAGCATTGTGCAAATGTAGCGGGTTGTCTTTGAAATTGATGTTGATGCTGAGTACCCAAGTAATAACCTATACTGCTCCCTAGTGGTGGTATGTTCTCCTGGGAACACTGTCCAGAAATCAATCATCTTTGCTTTCATTACTCTTTGAGGAGGTGTTTTTCTTTTGGTATATTTAATATTTTGTGTGGGACAACTGCATGAACTCATTGCGTGAAGAAGATATAGAGAGAATAATCTAAGTAGAAAATGGGTTAAGTATTAGTCTGCAATTGAACTTCCTTGAACTTCTCTATTTCTCTGCCCTTGTTAAACTGAAAAATCTTGAATGTACTCCTTTTATCCAGTCCATGCCCTTGCCCTTAACATCTTAGCAAGCATGAATTTTGGGTGGAAAAAGCAAGCACATAAATGAATTTGTGCCATGAACACTTTGTTCATTCACATATATGTTCTATTACACATTTGTAATTGTAAATAATTCCTGAAATTCACAATTTATATCTGAATCTTGCTATATAAATAGTATTTGGAAAGTGTCAAATATAAAGCATTTCAAGGAATTCTATGACTTACCTCAGTTGACAAATGATATAATGATTCTTGGATTCTCTCTAGATCAATCCTGTCTAGTATAATGAGAACCAAATACGTAATTTTAAATTTTCTAGTATTCACATTAAAAACAATTTTAAAAAGATTAATTTCAATAACATATTTTATTAAATCCTATATTCCTAAATATTGTTGTTTCAACATATAATCTGTTAAAATTATGAGTTGTTTGTTTACTTTTTTTTTTTGGTTGTAAGTCTTCAAAATATGACATTTATTTTACACTTATAGAACTCTCAGTTCAGACTAGGCACATTTCAAGTGCTCAACAGTCACATGTAGCTAGTAGCTACCATATTGGACATGTGAAAATTAATAATCAGAAACATCATTTAAAATGGAGACAGGAAGCTACAAGAGAGAACTCTCATGCACATGTCACTTAATACACTATTGACTCCAAATGGAAGAGATGAACCTTAAATCTCTGACAGGAAATGATGCTACTTTACTACCTCATCAGGAGGAAGACAGGATTCTTCCTTACTTTTTTAACAGCTCAGCCAATGGGAAGCTGCCATTACTCAGCCAATGAGAAGTCACTGTACTTCAAACTTTCAGTTTCTTCTGCTGGACTCTTCATTCACAATGGCTCCTCCCAAGTTCATAAAAGAGTGTTCCTCTCCTTTATTTCTCAGGACTTGTGGGTGATTTGTCATTTATCCACTTGTCCAGAATTTGTTGTTCTCGAATAAACCTATTTTGCTGGAGACATATCTGGCTGTCTTTTTGTTTAAAGTCAGCAGCACAGGATGAAATAGTTCATTAGTCAATAACACTATGTTAAGTGCAGATTAGTCTTGTCCTTTGATAATCTATTTCTGAAACAATTATTTATTTATTTTTATTTTTAAAAACCTATTAGAATGTTTTAAACTACTTGTATAGAGAAGACTCAAAGTCATGGCTTAAACAAAAAAAAAAGAAAAGAAAGAAATTGATTACTCACATAATAAGAAGTTTGAATGTGTGGTGGCTCAAGGTTCAGGTAATTCAGAACCTTCAGGATGGCATCAAAACCCAAATGCTTTACTCTTTCTTTAATTTTAAAGTAAATTTTGTAGTTATAGAAATAGTTAAAAGATAGTTGCCACAGTTTGAAGAACTATCTCCACACACACACACACACACACACACACACACACACACACACACAAAAGATGGCTTTTTCATTGATCCTCTTTTAAGGAGATGAGAAGTTTCCCAAAGGTCCTCCAATAGACCTTCTGCCATGATTCATTATACAAAGAGAATGGTCATAAGTGCATTCATAAACCTATCACTGCCAAAGGAAATGAGATTCTAACAAAATAATAACAAAAAGCTCCTCCCACATTATGTGATCTTTTTAAAGGGGTGACTAGGAATAAAATTGAAGATCTGCCAGCAAGAAATAGGGGGAAAACAAAATTTAAATAGACAATCAAGTGTCTGCCATACATAACATTTTTAAACAAACTTTCTAACTTTTAGCTTTTAGGATTTTTTCCAATATAAAGTATCAAGGTATTTACCTATATCAAGTCAAGTTCTTCAATGTATGTATTCTTTTCTAAAGAAAAAATTTATATTTCTCAGAAATGCATCATTTCTGAATATAGAAATTCAGAAAGAAATATGGAAATCTCAATTTGTTACATTTTCAAATGTTATATTGCATTCTGACAAATGTAACCATGCATCTCAGTTTTATCAGGATCATGAGAGGTTATCCATTTGTCTCAAAAGTAATTATTAAATAACGATGACTTTAAATCTTAAAAGTGTTCTAGTTAAAAGGAAGAAAGGAAGACAAGAGAAGAAAGAAAGAAGAAAGAAAGAAAGAAAGAAGAAAGAAAGAAAGAAAGAAAGAAAGAAAGAAAGAAAGAAGAAAGAAATAGAAATTGCATTAGAGGGAGCTCAAGTTTTGAATCTTGCAGACAAAACTTCAAAGTAGTTATTGCAAATATGTTCAAAGAACAAAAGTAAATCATGTTTAAAGAACTAAAAGAAAATACAGTGATAATAATTCATTAAATTAAGAATATCAATAAAGAGAAATTATTAAAAATAATAATCAAATGGAAACTCTAGAGTTGAAAAATTAATGAAAATGAAATATTCACTAAATGGGCTCAACAGCAGATTTGAGATGGCAGAAAAAAAATCAGTAAAGTTGCAGATAGATTCATAAAACTACAAAATCTGAAGAACAGAAAGAAAATAGAATAAAGAAAAAATGAACAGAGCCTCACAAAATGTGGGACGCCTTTAAGTACACTGACATATGCAGAATGGGAATACCAGAAAGAGAGGACAAAAACAAATATTGGAAGAAATAATGTCTGAAACTTCCCAAATTTGATGAAAAACATTAATTTATACATCTAAGAAGCTCAATAAACTCTAAGTAAGGTAAAACCAAAGATATCCACAACTAGGCATACCATAGTTAAAATGTTAAAATCTAAACACAAAGAGAAAATCTTAAAAGCAGCAAAAGAAAATGATTTATCATGTGCAAGGGAATTCCAATAAGACTAAAGGCTTACTTCTCATCAATGACAATGGAGACCAGGGGTGGTGTGACGACATATTCAAAGTGCTTAAAGAAAAAAATAAATAAAAAGCTGTCAAACAAGAATCTTACATGTAGCAAAACTACCTTCTGAAAGTAAAGGCAAAAGGAAAAGTATTCCTAGATAAACAAAGACTAAAAAATGTGTTGCTAGCAGACTTGCTTGCAAGAAATACTAAATGAAATTCTTCAGATAGAAAGGAAGTGACATCAGATTCTAATTTGAATGCACATGAAAAAAAACAAAGAGGACCAGTGAAGGCACTTACGTAGCAACTACAAAAGATAGTATAACTATGTATGTCTTCTCCTTTCTTCTCAATTGATTTTTTAAAAATAATAGCATAAAATAATACCTATAAAGTTGAATTTAGATGCTTACAGCATATAGAGATTATAATACATTTAACAGCAACAGTGCAAAGAAGTGGGGAAGGAAGAAGCTATAGTGGAGCACGAAAGTTACAACAGATAGTGATTCACACCCACAAGAAGAAATGAAAATGGTCAATAAAAATGTGAATATTAGAACTTCATAATTATATTTTTCTTCTATTAATTTCTTTAAAAGACATGAGATTATATAAAGAGAATTATAATATTGCATAGTTGGATTTGTAGCAAGAGGGAATGAGGCTATAGTGGAGCAAATTCTCTATACGTCATTGGAATTAATTAATATCAATCCGAAGTAGATTCTGATAAAATTAGGAGTACATTTCAATTCCTAGAACAACCACTAAGGAAAAAAAATAACTAAAAAATATAGTTTAAAATCAATAAAGGAGTTAAAATGGTATATTAAAAATATCCATTTAATCCCAAAAGAAGACAGTAAGGAAAGAACAAAACAAGACATGAGATATAGAAAACAAATAGCAAAATGGCAGAAATACATTCAAATATATCAATAATAAATTAAATATAAGTGGACTAAACTTGAAAGGCAGAAATTGTCAGGTCTATTCCGATTTGGACAATAAATTATGATCCACGAAAAAGAATATGGTTTTACTTGGTTTCAATGTCATTAGTAGTAAAATTCATACTGAAATACCAGTTCTAACAATGTATTAATAGGAGTTTCTCAAGAACAATTTTAAGGAATTTTGGTCATAAATTTGGTATCAATTTATAGTTATTGAGATCTCTATTTTTATATTTGGAGTCAAGAACTGAAAGACCAGAGTATTGAATGGGTCATTGATGGGAATGTTAATGTCACCAAGATAATTGTAGAAGTTGAAGCAGAAAGACTGTGACCCTGGTGCCAAAATGTCTGTGAACGAGTGATAGTATCTATGAATTTGAGGGACAAGACTAGAAACAGAGAGCAGTAGAGCCAGTAGATTTTTTTAAACTTCTATGGTTAACATCTATTATTTACTAGTTATTGTATTAGGCATTCAGGTAAAGACAGACAGGTAAAACAAAGTCTCTGCCCATAAACTATAATGGGGTAGACAGCTTTATGAACAAGTTAGTGCAATACAATGTTAAAGGTATTATAATTAAAGTAAGCTCCAAGATCAAAGGAGGGGAAAGATCATCTACCTGGGGGATGAAGTGGTCAGGGAATGAAGGAAAGATTACATAAGGCTATATTTGTTCTACCTTGGGATTAATTCATTCTGATATTTTATTTTTAGAAACATAGGATAGCAAAAAGCTAGGTACTAAAAAAGTTGTAAAAACTAAAAAAAAAAAAAACACCTAATGGCGGTTATTTAATTAAGGGTAAAATATAATGGAGGCTGTGGTTAAGAAGTGATCTCTAGTTCTGACAAATTGACGACACAGGTGATCTAAAATAAATGGCAGAGGAATTCAACATTTGGGCAGGGATGGTCAGAAAGCCCCAGGTATTAGCAGATATTTGAAATGTAATCAGTTATGTCTGGGAAGAATGAGGTAAAGGGACTGACAAAGAAAAGGCAGAATCCCAATTCTAGCTGTGGACTGGCCTACTTAGCAGATGATTGGAAAAAGAAATGCAAAACTAATGGCCTTTTTGTAAATCTTGACCTCGAATAGAATGCTCATTATTTAAACTGGCACTGCATGGTACCTTGAGCTCCAGTTTCCAGGTTTAACAGACATTGTTGATTCTTGTCTGAATCAATTCTTATTAATATTTTAAAATAGTGATCATTTGATTTGAATTTGAATTTTTTAAAATATTTAGGGGAGCAAAAGTGACTGCTAAAATGATAAAGATACCTGAAAATGTTAAATGTGACAGGCATTTGTGAACATGATCCATTATAATCACTTCTTCAGAATTTCTATCTAATATATTGTTGGAATTGGTATATCATGCTGTCACATATTATTCAATTATCATCAAGTTGATAAAAACTTCATTTGGACCATATAATGTATTGTTTTTTAAAGTAAATTTGATGGTATTAACAAGTACCCCAGAGACAAACGCTGGGCAGAATCCTAGGCACCACAGTGAACTTCCCCACACTCCACCTTAACTTCCCACTTCCGTGATCACATCTTGAATATTGTCAACATTCAAAACTGTTCCACATCTGAAAACCCGCTCTCTAAATAAAACAGTGCCCCCACCCTTCCAGCCTGCCATGACTCATAACTATTTTCATCCTCACAGTTGACCTGCTGCAGCCTCTCTCTTCCAGCGTGGATTTCATGGCTTAGCACGTCAATCACACTTGCCAAAATACCACAGTCTTGACTCTTATTCTTTCCTCACCCTCCTGGCAAAATCCAATCCTGCATGAACTGAATCACCTGCCTTCTTTGTGTCTATGTGAGGACTTCCAAGCTGCTGGAGAAAATCACCAACCTTAGCAGTCTCTGTAAATCCACGATCATCAACTTCAGATGGGTTTCAGCACCGCCTGGCTGTCTTCCACCAGCCTGGCTTCTACCACCACCACTGCACTGAAGCTGATCTTACTGGACTTCAATGGTATGACGACGTCACTATCATAATGGTCACTTTTAGTCTTTTATAGTCTTTCAACAATATTTAAAATAGTTAACAAATTTTTTTCACTCTTTGCCCTTGGTTTTTATAGTATCTTAAGCTACTTCTTCCTTAAGACTTTATCCAAAGCCTTCTTTTCACTCTGCAATTCCTTTCCCCAACTGATCTCATTCAAAAGATGCTATTACCACTGATATGCTGAGGGGACAGACTAAATCCGCCCCCCGCCACACCCAGACTTCTCTGTCTCATTACCATTAACAAATCTCTAGGGCAGCTTCGGTGCAGCATGCCCCAAACAGCTCTCTATCTCCCACCCCCATCACCTGCCTCTTTACCACTCTTCCTTTCTCAATCAATGGCAATTATTCAAAAGAGAAAAGTACAGTTACCTTAGATTCTTCCTTCTCTTACTTGCCACGTCCTATAATCCACTGATCATATTGATTCTATTTCCTAACATTACTTGAGTCCATTCATTTTTCTCCACCACTATGTAACCACCTAATCTAAACTACTGTGAATTTCTCTTTAATCATTTCTTACATCCTTTCTAGCTTCCTTTCAACGTATTCTCCACACAGCAAACAGAAAGTTGCTTTAACACAAATCTGATGTTAATTACTTATATTACTGTGGACTCAAAAGGGTCCGCTTGCCTGCGCACACTCAAGCCAGAATAAGACATGAGCAGGTGCATTTTCAGCAAAGAAAATAGAGGATTATTTAAGGAATTGGTTCTAAATCCGAGGCACAGGTGAGCTAGTGTTCTCAAAAACCTGGCTTCCCAGTGGCCTCTGGTGGCTAGGTTCTATAAGGGAAAAGTCGTTAATTGTGGTTACTAAGGGAGTTGGAGGGGAGGGGCTCTACCGTTTGGCCAGGCTAGGGCAGGAAGGAATTGAACGTGGCTTCAGGTCCTGATGTCATCACGCATTGTTCTCGCCGGTTTCCAGGGGCTGAGGTCCGTGGGCCATTCTGCTTTCAGGAGTCTAAAGTTGAAACATAGTTGTGGCTAAAGGGTTATCTTTGTTTTATTAAAGCCTTCATTTTGGTTACCACATTCCAGTCACGGTTGATAAACCCGAAGCTTATTCTTAGATACATTTGACGCTGACCTAATGTCTTAAGGGCTTCATGACTAAAAGGATTGGACATACAGTATATGTACAGGTAGGAGGATCTGAGGGAAAGTATGAGAGGGAGCCATTCCTAACAGGCTAACCAAAGCTAGCTTGAATTCCAGCCAAACTCATATTAAAGGTCATGGGCGGTTATCTTTACAACTCTTCCATTGCTTAGTATTGCCCTTAGAAATAAGACTAAAATCCACAGGGCCGTGTCTGAACAGACCCATTTCAATACCCCAGCTATACTCCTGCCCACACTTTCTACACTGAGATATTCAAGGCTTCTCCTAGTCCTTCCACAGACTGTGATCTTCTCTTCCTCTTGGCACGTCCTGGTTTCTCTTCCTGAACCAGTCTCTGCTCCTATCTCTTCCTCTAGAAAATATTTACTTTAAAAATTTGATTATTTTGTTATTAGATTCAAGTATACAGTACATTGGTCACACATTTATGTAGTTTATAAAATGATCCCTCTGATTACTCTTTCTCTCCTCTAGCTCTACTTCTAGCCGTTACATTAATGCTAACTGCATTCCCTATGCTGTTCTCCCCATCCCCATGACCATCTAAGAACTACTAATTTGTACTTCTTTAACACTTCAGCCCATTCTCCCCGCCTCCAAACCCACCTCCCCTTTGGCCATCACCAGATTGTCCTCTATATTAGGGGTCTGTTTTTGATTAGTTTGTTCTTTTGTTCCTCAGATTCTGCATAGAAGTGAAATCATATGGTATTTATTTTTCTCGGTCTGACTTAAAATAACACTTTTTAAAACATGTAAAATATTTCCATCAAGAATCCATCCCCACCCTACCCACACACCCCAGGTAGATTCCTCTTTCATAAGATTTTATTCTCTGTTGCATTGCCAGGTCCTCTACTGTATCAATCTCATGACATACAAATGTGGTTATTTCTCCTAATTCATTATTTTTAAAAACACGTTAATAATGTCTCTGGGCCCACTTCTACTACCAGCTACCACTCAAACTCTCTACTCCCTTTTTAGAGCAGTGGTTCTCAGCTGTGGGTGCATGTCCCTCCCCCCTTCCCAGCAGACAGTTGCCAATGTCTGTAGACATTCCTGGTTGTCAAAACTAGGGGATAGAGGTATTATTGGCGTCTAGCAGGGGGAAGCCAGGAATGCTGTAAACACCCTCCAATGCATAGGCCGATCAACCACAAAGGAGAATTATCTGGTCCCAAATGTCAGTAGTGCTGAGGTTGAGAAACCCTGTTTTAGAGTAAAACTCTTCACAAGAATGAGCTTTATTCCACATGTGCAATTTCTTCCCTCTTGTCTCTTGAACTCACTCTCACCAGACCTTTGTTCCCACTCCACCACCAAATCTGTCCTCGTAAAGGTTATCTAAGATCTGATGGTCGACTCTCAGTCCTCACCACATTTGACTTGTCAGCAGTATTGGCCACAGAGTTAACCATTCCCTCTTCCCGAAATACTCCCTCCACTTAGCTTCCAGTACATCCCAGTCTCCTCATCACTCCATTTTCCTCCAAGATTACAGATTGTTCCTTTTCATCACATTGACTTCAATATTGGAATGTTGGACTCTTTTTTCTCCAATGATTCTGCCTCCTTGTTGGTGTCTTCTATTGTCATACCTTAAATGTAATCTATGCATTAAGGACTCCTGAATTTATATCGCCAGCCCACAGCTCCCTGCTGGACTCCTCCAACTACCCATTAGACATCTCCATTTGAATGTCTCAAATAGGCATCTCATGTCCTAATTTAACTTCTGTTCTTCCTCCCAGGGCTACTCTACTTGCAGCTTTCCCAATGTTGGCTGATGTCAACTTCAGTTTTCCAGTCCTACAGGCTAATTAATTTCTTAGTCATCCTTGCTTCCTTTCTTCCTCTCATATCTTGCAATAAACTGTCAGTAAATCTTGTTGCTGTCCCTTCAGAATATATCTGGAATTGGATTCATTCTCACAATATCCACTGATGTCACCCTGGATCAGGCCACTATAGGGAAGGAAGAAACTTTTCCCTACTAGGTTCTTCTGGTTGGTCTAACAATCAAATAGATATGAGACGGACTAATAAGATAAAAATGACTGTATTTAATTACATATATATGTATGGGAACCCCACATACATGAGAGAGCCAGAAACCCCACATACATGAGATGTTTAGAGACGGAAAGTTAAAAATGAAATATGTGTGTCATTCTGAGTTAAGGATTAGGTAAGACACATTGGGGCTTCAGAGATGAAGAAGGTCTTTTGCAGGAAGATAAGAAAAGCAAAATTTCAATAATTAGATGTTTGCCCTGCTTTACAGGTAGGTCATAAAATGTTATCTCTGGTAATAACTCTTATTTTGGACAAAGCCTCAAATTTAAATTCTTTCAGGGAGAGAGAAATTTCTCATGAGCCTGTAAAGTTCTGATCACGTCATCTTCAAATAATTCTCATGCCAAGGAGGCCTGTTCTGAACTCCTTTGCCATTTTCGTCTTTCACTCAATATCTAGGTCCTTGATTCTCATACAACCAGGATGAGCATGTTAAAACTCCAAAGGACTTCCTTTCTCACGCAGCATAAAAGCCAAAGTCTTTAGAATGGTCCCGAAAGGCCTGTGCAACCTGACTGCTGATCTCCCTTTCTCTTTCTCTGGGTCTTGCTCCCTTTGTTGCACCCCTATTACCCTCCATGCTGTTCTTTACACAGGACGGTCACACTCCCTGTGCAGGGCCTTTGCACTGACTATTCTGTCATCCAGAAATATTCTCCTCCAAATACCCTGTGGCTTTCTACCCTTTCCCAATTTTGGTACTTTACTCAAATGCACCTTCTCAGTATGAAGCTCTCTGACAAGCCTACTTAAAATTGTAGCTCCCTTCTGCCCTGCCCTCTGCCCATTTTATTTTTCCCATAAGGATAAAGAACCACGTTATCTAGCACATCATAAATTGTATTCATTTCTTGTGTTTACTGACTGTCTTGTCCTCGAGAATGAAAACTCCATGAGGGCAGATATTTTATTTTTTGCCTTTTTGATCCACCTTTTTATGCCCATTGATTTCAGGCCTGCTGCATAGCAGTTCTTCAGTAAATATTTTTTGAATGAATCTATGAATCCATAAATATCCACAAGATAACACTTGACATAATATCACTTTTTTTTTTTTTTACTACTACTCTATTGATTATATGAAGGATAAATGGTTAAAATCTACATGTACTCTTAGGGTATTAAATGTTTGCATGAATAAATTTCCCATTTTTGGCCTTTTGATTTAGGCTACTTGCTGAACCAAATTAAACAAGCTTATCTTCTTTCAGTCTTCAACTACTACCTCAGCATCATAACTTTCCAAATTTATTTACTTTTAGCCTCACATCCATTCCTGATTCTTATTTGTATTTCCAAAACTTACCATATATTTTCATTCAGTTATTTATACTTTGAAATCAACATTAATTTACCCAAAAGTCTCATTTTGACCTCAAAAATAGACACATACCAAAACTGTTCTTCTTCTTACTTTTTTATTTCATGTTGGTTATTTGCTTTACCAGCTATTCATATGATCAAGCTAAAAATGATTGAATCATTTCCTATTTCCCTTATGTAATTGATCTGTGTGCTATCAGTTTTGCCCCTGATTCTGTCTTACATAAATCTCTCCTCTTCCATGCTTTCATGTATCTGGTTAGGTGTTTGTGTGGGTTAATGCAAAATTCTCATAACTGGTTTCCCTCCTTCCAGTTATTCTAATTCATTCTTCGTATTATTGCCAACTTTACATTTCCAAACAGCCTCGAACCTTTCAGAAAAGCATTCAGATATCTTAATGTGTTATAAGATAGTTTAATTACCCTAGGCTAGAGTAGAGAGGGATTTTGTAGATAATACTTAATATATCCATCCAATTATCCAAGCTCCTAGGAGTCACTTCATGTAGCAGACTTCATCCACATGAGTTGAAACAAGTTGGAACAAGCTTTTGGAACAAGTTGGCCCCAAATGGAACAGTATTACTAATCTTTCGAGTCCAGTAGAAGATCTCAGATTTGGGTATGAAGTGAAGGCTTTTCGAAGAAAGTGATAAGTTTACACAAGGAGCAAACATAGAGGCAAAACAGATTATAGCACACTTGAGGAACTGAAATCACTTATAAATATCTTGAATAGTTTTAGATCTATAAAGATGATTTCAGGGTCTTCAAATTTCTTTTGAGAAGGGGTATGAAGTAAGAGAAGAAATGAAAATGTAATAAGTATAGTGCATGCATGTAGAGGTCCTTTGGAATGCTGTCATATGTACTAAAAAAGGAAACAGTAATGCTAGTGATAGACCCTTGGAAGATGAGCTCATGTCTTCATGGGGATATCTTCCATTTCTAATACTCTAGCTTGCTTGTTACTAGCATCTTTAAAAAGGTCATACTCTAAAACCAGCAAGATACACATTTAGCAACTACATCAAAGGAATAACCGAGAAGAAAATTAGGCTTCTTCATTACCCTTATGAGTCACGTCGCAGTTTATTCTTTCCATGGATTAATTTGTTTCTTATAATCGGAAGAAGCCTACAGAAAAATGTCATCTCCACACTACTGACAAGGCGCCTGAGATTCCCAAAGATGAAATGATGTAGCCCAGATTACAAAGCAAAACTGTATTTACTCTTCTTGTCATCAACACCTGAGGTAGTTATCAAGTTTGAAATTTAGAACTATAAAGAGATTAGTTAGAATTTACCTTAGTAAACATTTTTAAGTGAATCAAGTTGTAGCTTGGTCTGGAACCTACAGTTCATTCTATTTTAGCGCGTATGGCAGGATTCCAAAGGGTTTCTACAAAAATCGACTTAATCTTATGCTTTCTCTATTAAAATCTTCTAATTATACCTAATTATGTCTCTGTACTTTTATTTATCATGAGCTCCTTAAGGACAGTGATTAGATGACATTTGTCTCTGCCTTTCCATCACTATGTTTCTGCTATTTAAGCAGAAAGTGCTCAATAAATATTTATTAAACTCACTATTTGAAATTCACATGAAGGTAAAATGCCGAATGCCTAAGTACTGTTTATTTTCCTCTTATCACTAATTCTCAGCATTATTTTCTCCTTTCTCTGCTTCCTATTTCCTCTAAAAACCTTGTTGCCATAAGAAATGTACGAACCTGTAGGGAATTTTTATGAGAGTTTATTTGAGCCGCACTGGTGACATATGCTAGATAGCAAGATCTCAAATGCTCCTGAGAATAATAGTTTTGTAGCTTCTTTTATGCATTTGAAATTAAGGAGGGAATGTAAGGAAAATTGGAGAAAGCAAGACAGATTGGATTGCAGGATAGTTAACAAAATTATGTGCTCTCTTGAGAATTAACACCATCTTCCAGGGGTATTACTTCTGTTATTTCAAGGGTGTAGTAAACCTAGGTGCACAAGAACAATGGGCTGGGCTGGCTTAAAACTTCACCAGGTATAGGCCCGCCCCCCCCCCCCCCCGCATGACTACCCACCATGACCTGCCCAGTTAGGAATTTATGATCTAATCACTCTGTGAGCTTACTGTCCATAGAATCCCCTTTCCCATGTGGAATCAAAAAAACTCAAAGGAATATCAGCTTCACTTTGTTTTGCCTTTATTATGTGATCGGCAGAGTCAATCACTTAAACCTTTAGGTCTTCATTTGATTTTTTTAAAAATCTGCTAAATCAGGAGGATGATAGGTAATTGCCAAGCCGCGGTCAACCTGTGAACTTTTGTTTCTCTGGTTTTCTGTAATACTTTTGACGCTTTCAGCTACATTCCAGTCTCTGGAGACAGGCTGCCTTGGACAACAAACATTTGCTCCTGAGGCCTAGGTGCGGCCACATTTTAAGGGACAGGGACAAATCAGGTCTGCAGTGTGAGATTCCAGGCGGTGATCCTTCAAACTTAAGTGTCGGGTCTAGAAAAGGGCCCATCCCACTCTCCCTTTCAGCTTCAAAGCTCCAATTTCAGGTTTAAAATTCAGCAGGGCGGAGCGCGGGTGGGGCGGGGCAGGCCGGGTCATGTGACCCATCAGGTGCCCTCCGGGCTCACCCAGCTTCCGGAACGAGATCATCTCGGCGGAGCACCTCCCTCTGCACGTGGCGTGGCCGCTGCTGACCCAGCTGAGACTCGCTAGCAGCCATGGCACCCGGCCAGCTCGGTGAGCCCCTCGCGCGTCCTCGCAAAGCCGCGCCATCGGTGCCTTGCCCCGCGGCGCCCTCCTCCCCCGCCCCAGCGGTAGCAGCGGCGGAGCGGGAAGTGGCCGGCCCTGGCCGCGCTGCAGGCCTGGAGGCCCAGGCCCGCGGTCAGGCGGAGGGCTGCAGTCAGATCCCGCCGCGGGTTTGGGCTTGGGTAGTGTTGGCAGAGGTGATGGGGCCTTGAGATTCGTGACTACCCTCCCTAAATCGACCTCTGGTTCCCTCCCTTAAGATCTTGAAGGACAAACATCTTAATGTACTGTGAGTGATGACGGAAAATGTCTTGTGTTTCAGCTTTGTTTAGTGTCTCTGACAAAACGGCCTTGTGGAATTTGCCAAAAACCTGACTTCCTTTGGTTTGAATCTGATTGCTTCTGGAGGGACAGCAAAAGCTCTCAGGGATGCTGGTCTGGCAGTCAGGTAGACACAACTTCGTTTTTAAGTTAAGTCCAATCAGAACGTTATATGATCACGTTAGTAACGTAGTCCAGGCACTATGAGTAAAATACCTTATTTACTCCTTCCAGTAATGCCGTGAGGTTGGTACACTTCTTATATAGAAAAGGAACGTGAGGTTCAGAGAGAGTTACTAATTTCTGCTTAAGTTTACTTAAGGGGTAGTAGACCTAGCGGTTAGGACCCTGGCCGGCCTCATTTCAGAGTCTCCCTTGTAAACTGCACCCTATGACAAATTAGGTGAGCTGTTTGTTTTGCAGGACAAACTCAATTTGGGATTCTCATGATCTGTTTGGCCTGGCTCTTTGATAAACTCTTCGACATCTTTAAGATTCAAGTCTCCTTCTCTTATCATCTTTGGTAACCATATGAAGGCACAAATCTATCTTTCCCTAGCCCATAAGCTATTCATTAACTGGCATAAGTGATGGGAAGAAGGAATGAGCAAAAGATAAATCAGGCTGCAAAGGAGCTAGCATTCTGCTGGTGGGAGAGGGAGTAACGATTGGCAGGCAGAAAATGAAAAAGACAACAGGACAGCGTAATAAACTGCAGTGAGAGTTCGTACACACCCTTGAAATATATTATGGAAAAGGAGTGAAGTGTTGGGTCTACTTTTGTTACTATTTGGAAAAGTTTGCTGCTTGCTGTCTAGATCCAGGTAGAGGCAGATTATTCTTTTTCCTCTTGTAATCCTGCCCCGTGTGGGCAGTACACAGCTTCCCTAAATTTGACAAGTTCATATGGCAAGAATGCCTTAATATGTGTCGACGTTTTTGCAGCATCTCTCTGGTGGGTTCTCATAAGAGCCCTGTAAGAGTCATGGAAGGCAGAGCGGCTCTGTCTGAACAGCAACGGGGTAAGAGCGCTTATTAGATAAACAGTTCTTCCATCGCCCCGTATCAAGTCCTTTAGTGGTTGGACCCTTCACATTAAGCAGGGTCCTCTTCTGCAGCCCCATTTCTTCCCCCACCAAGTGTTGTGTTGTGGAACCATTCTAGACAGTTATGGGGAGAGGAAAGTATAATGAACATGTTGCCTATCCATGCCCTGTTTAAGTACTTAAAATTCTAGTCTTGTTTGCTCTGTACCTCTACCCACTCCTCACTTACCCCCATTAGGGCTATCTCTTTTTGAAAAATTGTGGGTATGTAAATGTGTTTCTCTCGGATTAAAGAGAGACTATTCACACTTTTATATATAGATTCATGTAATCCTTACAGCAACTTTTTGGTGTAGGTAGTATTATTACCATTTAATAAATAAGGATTGAGGCACAAAGAAGCCATGTAACTTGTCCAAGATCACATAACTAACATAGCTAGTAAGAGGCAGAGCCAAGATTTTATCGTAGGAAATTAACCTTGAGGTGTGAGATAAACTGATGAGATTTTAATTGGTGAGTATACAGCACTGAGCATACAGAGGGTTATTCCAAAGAGGGCTGGTGACATAAACTCTTAAATATAAAGGAGTAGCAAGTTTTTAATCAAATGGTGGTTAATTCTGCCTTCTCTGTTTTTAGCAGTTATCCTCCATTGGAGAAATAGGATTTTATTCTGAATTCCAGGAAAGGGAATTTTGAATTGGGATCCATAATGTCACCAGTTTGTTGATTTATGTTGGAACTGTGTGAGTCCTTGGTCAAACACCAGTGATTTGCAAATGGCCCTCCTTTATAGGGAGACTCTACCAGGAACTTCTGTACCCTATTGTAGAAATTCCTGCTTTAAAATGTTTACTTTTTTTTCTATAAAGACAATATGTGTTTATTGTAGATAATTTGAAAAATTTAGAAATTGTAAAGAAGGTAGTGGAAATGGCTTATAACTCTTTAACATACATTTCATTAAATTATTTCCTAGTTCTAATTGGCATATACATTATTTTATAGCTCATAGAAGATAATTTTTCTTGCTTTTGTTTGTGGGCATTTTTTCATGTCATTGAATTTGCTTATAAGTTCTGCCAGAGAGAGGGTTCATGTCAGCTTGGTGATATAGATCGGTAGTCAAATATTTTCTTTCATTTGACCCTGTGTAATATCTTGCAATTAATTTTCCAGCATTTTTTTCTGCACAAGTTTTTAATGTTTACATATACAGATCTATTAATCTTTTGTTTAATGCTTTGAAAATATTTTTCTTATAATTAATTTTGCTGCTTCTATGAGTTTTTTGAAATGTTCAAATCTTTGATACATTGGGAATTAATTTTTGTGTGGGGTTAACCAGTTATTCCAATACCAACACCTCTTTTACTAAACGATCGTATTTCCCCACGCAGTTGATTTGCCATCTTTATGCTTGTTTAGTCATAAAACTAAATTCTTGCTTTTACTTTTGTCGAGTTTCTGAGATAAGGATTTTTTTAATGCTTTTTGTTCTGTATTGCCAAATTACTTCTCAGTTGAAATTATTTAATGATACGTATTAGTATGGCTTATGAGTCGATATCTGAATTCTGAAAATCCAGGCTCTGAAAAATCTCTCAAAATGAGAACAGTAGACTTCATGTTAGAAGATGCTTTGGAGTAGTACAAAATGTAAAATGACAATTCAGCAGAAAGAGTGACAATATTCTGTCTATTTTCAGAGATGTCTCTGAGCTGACAGGATTTCCTGAAATGTTGGGGGGACGTGTGAAAACCCTGCATCCTGCAGTCCATGCTGGTAAGTGATTGGTGCCTTCAGTTTAAAGCTGATTTTCAGGATTATTTTAGTTGATTACTTTGTAGAATAAGCAAGGAAAAAGTCAGGTCATATCAAAAATAATTATCTGTGAGGGCGTGTTGGCTTTGTCATATTTGCCACCAACCATTATAAGTTAGAACCTGCTTAAAATCTAGTTTGCTTTATATGCGATAGATTGATTGTTTTCCTGTGCTTGCTATTAGTCCTGGCCTGATAATTAACTTAGAGTGATAGTTCCTGCTGGATTTAATGAAAATATTTAGAGTTTATGTGTGAAAACATTTTGTCATGATTCAAACTTAGAATAAAACATCACAGTGTAACTTTCAAAAGAACTCTTTTTCAAAGTGCTTTACCTTGTTCATTTATCTGAAAAAACTAATTGTGTATGAATCAAAATGGTGAGAAATAAGTATATTGCTAACTTATCAGTTACAGTAAAATTTGGCAGAATAAAGGGCTGTAATAGTAAGAATCAGATAAGCCATTTACTTATGGAATCACAGATTAATCAAACTGGCACAGTTATGTGAAAATTCCTTTTATGTTTTCTTAAGAGGAATCAGAATTGATAAAAAAAAGATTTTTAAATATACCCGCTAATCTTAATTTTTACCTATCTTTGGTATTCTTAATTAGGCAACGTTAAAGCTTTAACTTGATTAGTGGGACTGTGCTGAAAAGAAGTACCTTATTCTGACTTGTTTTTTGAACTAATGCTTTAACTTTGTTAAATCAGGTATCTTGGCTCGTAATATCCCAGAAGATAATGCTGACATGGCCAGACTTGATTTCAGTCTTATAAGGTAGAAATTCAAAGTTGAATTTTTAATACATTAAGGATTAAAGATAAAGAGTGTGCTAAACCGAGTGCCCCTTTTTAAAGATCAAGCTAGTGTTAGGTTTAGTTTCCTGATTGTTCACTGTGAACATTCATTCATTATCTTATGTGTGACATTGTACATGTGTTAGCATTTTGGTTTTGCCAAGTTTATGTCACCTAAATGGGTACTTGAACTAAAAACAAGCTTTGCTTTTTTTAGGAAGTTCTTATCTAAATTTTAGTACATAGAAGCAACTTAGTTATTTGCATAAAGATTCATTTTTTGAAAACATAATTCACATAGCATATAATTCCCCAATTTAAAATATACAATTCAGAGGTTTTTTCTTATATTCAGAGTTGTGTGGCCATCACCACAGTTAATATTAGAATATATTCATCATCTCCCTCAAAAAACAACAACAAAAAATCCCATTAGCATTCATTCTTCGTCTTCCCCAACACCTTCTAGCCCTAGGCAGCCACCAGTCTATTTTCTGTCTCTATGGATTTATCTATACTGAATATTTCATATTGGTGAAATATCCTATGTCCTTTGTGACTAGCTTCATAGCACATTTTTAAGGTTGATCCATGTTAGAGCATATATCAGTACTTTATTTGCTTATTGCTATAAAGTAATCTATTGTATGAATATACCCCATTTTAATTATTGATTCATAAGTTGATGGACATTTGGATTGGTTCTACTTTTTGGACGTTATGAGTAATGCAGCCATGAACATTCACGTATAAGATTTTTGTTTGTGGACAAATATTCTTATTTTGGGTA
Organism: Eonycteris spelaea; assembly: GCA_003508835.1. Classification (NCBI taxonomy): domain Eukaryota; kingdom Metazoa; phylum Chordata; class Mammalia; order Chiroptera; family Pteropodidae; genus Eonycteris; species Eonycteris spelaea. Next base: position 1,132,179 of record PUFA01000050.1, on the reverse strand, counting down.
TATACCTAGGAATGGAATTGCATGGTCAGATAACTATCTTTGACCTTTTGAGGATCTGGCACACTGTTTTCCAGTGCTGTATCATTTTACATTCCCCGAAGCAGTGTGTGACTCTAAATGTCCTAGGTAATAGTGGTCACATTCCAAAATGATGAAGTTCTCTGTAGCCTTGTATTTTACCTTGCTGTGAAAATTGTGAAAAGGTCTTTGATGGCTTGGTAGTACAATGGGTAACTAAGACTACCCAGGCAGCAACATTACAATATGGTTTAGAGGGAGTAATGTGCAGTGAGCGTACCACCTGTTGACTAAAGCCACTTCTGTTCACCTATGCTCTGCAACAGTGGGAGATTCTGACTTCTCAGCATAATTTTTTAAGAGTTCTAAAGTGTCAGGCTCACAGTTTTATATTTTAGACCTTCAGATCTTTTAGATTTTAGCTACTGACTAATTTTTCCTATGTAGCTCTAAAGCACATAAGTTGAGTTTTTGATGACTCAATTAATATTCTTTTTTTAGAGTTGTTGTTTGTAATCTGTATCCCTTTGTGAAGACGGTGGCTTTTCCAGATGTAACTGTTGAAGAGGCTGTTGAGCAAATTGATATCGGTAAGTAGAAAAGCCAGTTTTGAAGACTTAACAGAGGAGAGGATTATTTGAAATTTAAATTAGATTTCTGTTGTGAAATTGACTATTGAGGGAGTAGAAATTAGTGAACGCTCCCAGGTTGTATTCCGGGATGACTGTAACTCACCTATATTTTTGAAGCTATTTCGTTGTATACAGATCCAGCTGGATTATTTTTCCCTTATTTTTTTAAGTCAAGAATTGACGTATGTGTACATCGACTATATTTGAAGGAGGTTAAACTGATATGAAAATGCAAATTGTCTTTTGTCCTTCAAAGGTGGAGTAACCCTGCTGAGAGCAGCAGCCAAAAACCACGCGCCGGGTGACAGTGGTGTGTGAACCAGAGGACTACGCAGCCGTGTCCACAGAGATGCAGAGCTCGACAGTAAAGACACCTCCCTGGAGACCAGACGCCAGTTGGCCTTGAAGGTGGGGGCGCACTTTTACCTAGTTCAGGTTTGCAAAACAAAACTTACTCATTTCTCGCTAGATTATCTCATCTACCAAGGCCCTGCTTGGAACTGCTGTCCTTTTGTTATAAATGAAGAGACCAAATAATAGAAAGGTATTCTCTTTAAAAGATTGAAGGCGAATTGGAAAGGGAATAATTGATTGTGCTATCGAGTCTTAACCTGCACGGGTGTGTGTGTGGGGTGAGAGGGTGTTGTCCGTGTGCTCCCTAAGATCACCTCGGACCCCCCTTGGGAAATGCTGCTAGTGTTTCACAAAATTTACACCTTTTGTAGGCTTTCACTCACACGGCACAGTATGACGAAGCAATTTCAGATTACTTCAGGAAACAATATAGTAAAGGAATATCTCAGATGCCCTTGAGGTATGGAATGAACCCACATCAAACTCCTGCTCAGTTATACACCCTGAAGCCCAAGCTTCCCATTACAGGTAAAGACTGGTGTTCTGTGGCATGGTTTGCTATGTCTGGGTGTGTGTCTGTTTTTCTGTCTGTCTTTGTTATATCTGAGGTGGTTCCCGTTTAGAAGATAAAGTAAGTTACAAAATACCTCTTGTAGCCACCTGAAGTTTAAGATGCCAGGTGAACTTGTGAGCAAAAAATATTGAGATAATCTTGGGTTCTGGAGAGAGGTCAAGCCAGAGATACAGATTGGAATGTGCTTATCGTATAGATAACTTTGAAGACATAGGAGGATAGGATGGGATGACCTGGACTTCAAAAGTAGGTCAAGATCGAGCCTAGGGGTAGCAGTGGAGGAATCAGCCAAAGAAAAACCAGGTTGGAAGTCTCCTAGAGTTTCATCTGATTGGAATACTGCCCAGAACAGAAAAGTGACTGTTTGATTTGGGAATGTTACCAGAGCCTTATCCTTGGAATGATAGATCTGGAAGCCCAGTTGATGTGGCTGAAATAGGAATGTGAGGTTAGGAAATAACAGAGATAAAGATAATTCTTTGACAAAGAAATTAGAACTTCAGGCATTTGTCAACTTACAAGAGGATTTTTCGATTTTGTGTTGTGTTTTGTTCTGAAGGTGGGCTGTTGGAGCAGGTCCTACTGTGGTAGAAGGGAGGGTGGGTGCAGGGGGCAGAGGAGAGTGTTACGGGTGTCGAAGGGCGTGAAGGCCCAAGCATTGGTGGAGGGTCGGTGTTGGATGAGAGCAAGGCCAGCTTCCTTTGGAGCCTGAGAAGGCAGGCGCAGAGCACTTGGGGTGGTCCACGGCAGTGGAAGGACGCAGGAGCCGTGTCTGCTCCTCGTTGGTCACCAGCTGAGGGAGAGGAGGAGTGAGCAGGAAGCAGTGTGGGAGGTCTGAGGAGAAATGGAAATAATCTTTTCTTTACCCTTCACACTCAGCGGATTGATAAGTTCTATTATCTACTCTACCTCAAATATATTTTGAATCTCTTCTAACACTGCCCAAACCCCTAGTCACCCTGAAAGTCTCCCAGACCACAGTGGTCTTAACAGGCCTCTCTGCTTTCTCTTTGTCCTTTTATCCTTCCCAGCTAGTCATCTTTTAAAAATGTAAATCACACGCTGTCACACCCTACTTAAAACCGTTTATTGGCTTTCCTTCCTACTGAAGGGCCAGTCCTGTCCTACAAACCCTGTCATCTCTGGTCTTACTCCCCTGCAGTCCTCCCAGACCCATTTTCCCTCAGCACCTTTTGTTTGTTGAGCAGACAGAGCTCCCACCCCAGGACCTTTGCACTGGTTGCTCCTTTCATGCAGAATTCTCTCTGGTCCTGGTTTCTTGTCATTCAGACCTCGCCTGAACTCTCACCACCTCAGAGACGCCTCCCCTGACCACTCAGACCAAAGGAGTGGCCCATCACACTTTTGTCACGTCGCTCTATTTTGCTGCATGTATTTATGTTTTCAGCGTCTTCTCCCATGAGGATGGCAGCTCCCTGGAACAGAAACCTTGTCTGTCTTTGTTCATTGCTTCTTGTTTGTTCATGGCTGTATCCCCAGGGCTTAGAATATTGCTTGTCATGTTTCCTAAGCATTTCCTGAACGAATAATTAGAAACCTGACATTTTGCACGACTTTCCACTTCTAGAATTTCTTAAAACATTTATCTACTGTTAGATCTCAGATATTTCCTACTTATAGTTATATGTTCCCCATTTTGATTCTGAGGCAAAAAAAAAAAAATACTTCATGTACTTTCAGTGCCCCATACTTTTCATTTTCAAAACCTTTTGCGTTTGTAGTCAGTCGGGGCAACTATTTCTTTTTTTTCGAGTACTACTTTTTAGAGCAGTTTTAGATTTAAAGCAAAATTTCTCAGAAAGTGCAGAGTTCCCGGATCCAGACGTATCCCTCCCTCCATCCTTTCCTCTATTAGCGTCTGATGTTGGTGTGGTACCAAGTGGCTACAACTGATGAACCGATATTGATTCATTAACTAAGGTCCACAGTTTACGTTAGGGTTTACTCTTTGTCGTATGTTCTGTGGGTTCTGGCAAATGCATAATGTCATGTATCTACCTCGATAATATGATGCAGAATAATTTCACCCCTGAAAATTCCCTGCATCGTACCCCGTAACCCCAGCAACCACTGATCTTTCTGCTGTCTCCATTGTTTTGCCGTTTCTAGAATGTCATAACATTAGAATCACACTATGTAGCCTTTTCCTCGCTCTGGCTGCTTTTATTCAGTAGTGTGCATTTAAGGTTCTCCCATGGCTTTTGGTGACTTGAGATCTCATTTCTTATCACTGAATAATATTCCACTGTACATGGATTTACTATAGATGGTTTCTCCATTCGCCTATTGAATGGAAGGACAGTTTTGGACAGTTAAGAATAAAGCTGCTAAAAACATTGAAGTACAAGTTTGTATGGACATGTTTCCAATTCATTTGTATAAATATCTAATATTTTCTCTTATTAACTATTTATTGCCTATTTTGTTTCTTCTATGCCTCTCCCATAAGCTGCAGTGATTTTGGGGGTGGGAGGAGGAACTATTTTATTCACTGATAATATCCCAAGTATCTGAAACAGTGTCTAACATTGCAGTAATCTGTCAGGAAATATTTGCTCAAGTTCTTTAAAAGTATCTAGTGTCTAGATAACATAAAGGAAATGCAGTTATTGTAAGTTTGTTTTTAATTAATGGTCCACTGTTTTTTTGTACGTGCTGAACTTACAAATGTATATTCACAAGAGATACTAGCTTTTAATATTGTTAATAGGCAATGACAGAACTCTGAAGTTGGACATTTCAAATTTGAGTTGGACCTACTGAATCTGGTATAAAAGAAGAAAAATCCAACACATTTTCCCCCTCCTCTCCTCCCACTCACAGCTCTTGCACTGTCGTTGGTAATATTATTTCTTAAATTGACAAGATTTATAGATTTATAACTTAAATTTTATACTATCTCTTAATTGCCATAATTGATTAATCTTATTTCTGGACTGAAATGGATCCCTGATCATCACTTGTCATTCTCCCTTCCTAAATTTCTGTTGGTTTACTTCTTGTTGACTGGATTGGTCCTCTAGTAGGGGCAGGGTGGGGGCGGGGACAGAGAGGGAGAGAATGAATGAGAATGTTTGGTGAGATGGGCTCACGTTCTAGAGTTCTGTTCAGTTTTCTCACCAAGTTCTTAGTTGTAGATCTATTTGCCTCTTTATTATACGTCACTTAAAACATATTTGTACAATCTTCATATGTTTTTATGTTTTAAGAAACGTACTATATCTAACCTTATTAACCCTAATTGATAACATGTATACATTTTTATATGTAGTTCTAAATGGAGCCCCTGGATTTATAAACTTGTGTGATGCTTTGAATGCCTGGCAGCTGGTGAAGGAACTCAAAGAAACTTTAGGCATCCCAGCTGCTGCCTCTTTCAAGCACGTCAGCCCAGCAGGTAAAGCACCGCACTCTGGAACACCCTGGAACTTTTCCAAATGCACCCTTTAATTTTGAAAAGAATTGACAAGTTCTAACGTGGATGTAAACATTCTATGAAGTCTGAAACCACTTCTGTCAAGCCCGTTAACACTTTCAATATGGTAACATGATAAGACCTGATAACACGCAATTATACACATATATAATTCTGTAACGTTGGAAAATCAGGAAGTAGTTTTTTGTAGTGGAAACATGAAGTTTTAGAAAATAAAGAAAGGAAGTAGCTTGATGCAGTATGACTAAATATTTTTCTACATGGAAGACGGAACTGAGTGGACCTAAAGAAGTTGTTTTAGGACGCTGTATAGCCACTGTATGAGATACCTTTTTACTTTTTGTATTTAAGTCAACTCCACAACTTAGTTATTTGTATCACCAGATCTGCTGACAGACAGTCCAACACATAATTAGTTCTCAGATATTTATTCGACGTTAAAATGACATGAGCAGGGAGAAATAAACGTCATGGGGTATCAAGCAGGATGGAGAGAGTGAGTAATGAAGTAAAACCAGCTTCCCAGACACGCCTGGTGCTGGCAGGCCTCAGACGTGTGGCTCTGTTTTCAGAGGCCAGAGAAGACATTTCCCGCTGCTCACCCTCCCCGCAACTGTATTTTTGGTGTTTAATTATCTGGCCAAACAAATTTTTATTTAATTTGATGCAGGTGCTAGAAATTATGCCGCATAGACTAGATCTTAAGAAAAAATGTTCTGATTTAGGAGTTGACAGGTGGCAACTTGAGATTTTTGGTTGCTTCGTGATTTTCTGTACCAGGTGCTGCAGTTGGAATCCCACTTAGTGAAGATGAGGCCAAAGTCTGCATGGTCCATGACATGTACAGGACCCTGACACCTGTGTCGACTGCATATGCACGAGCAAGAGGTCAGAAGAGGTGTTTTTTGTATTTTAATAGGAAAAGCAGTATTTTACCTAAAGTAGAATAAAATAGTATTATCTTTGTTTCATTGTAAGATTTCAAATTATCTTTTAATTTGTTTTTTATGAATACTTCAAAATGATTTATGGGTGCCATGGAATAAATTTGTTTATAAATATATGTTGTTGGTTTTTTAACATAATAAATGGAAGCATAATTGGAATCTGGTGCATTTAATTTCAGATTAGGCTATTGAATGCATTTGTATTACTTAATATATGACTAAAATTACATGGTTATTCTGACTGTATTGTATTAGAATTGCGTGTTTCACAAATATCTAATTTGTGAGTTTAATAACCTGTGCATATTATTATTATACCATTTATGGAAAATATAGAAGATTATTGAGAAGCCAGATATCATAGTTTACCTTCTGCAACAGGGGTTAGCAAATTCCGGGCCAAGAATTCAGCCTGCCCCCTGTTTTCTGTAAATGGTGTGGCCGGAGCAGGGCCACGTCCCTCTGTCGCTGCGCAGTCAATGGCTGACTTCAAACTACAGCCAGAGATTTCAGTGGTTGCACCAGAGACCATGTGGCCACAAAGCTTAAAAAACATTTCACTATCAGGTTGGCCACAAAAAGTTTGCCAAGAGCTGCTCTAATAGGTAAAATTTAAGAATACTTTCTTACCGTTTATTTCGGTTAAATGACTTATTAATCTGTTATTTAAATCTTAGGTAAACAATAACGTTAAATTTAGAGAAATGGATTTTATATGATGACATTGGGGTTTTTTTAACACTATTTTCTAATTTGTAATAAAACATCTCGTTTTACTTTTTCTTTACAGGGGCCGATAGAATGTCTTCATTTGGTGACTTTGTTGCATTATCTGAAATATGTGATGTCCCTACAGCCAAAATTATCTCCAGAGAGGTTGGTGGACATTTATGTGTCCTGATTCATGCAGAACGAGAAAAGCTTTATTTGTTCATAGAAACCATAACCTGAGATGTTTATATTTGTACTATCTATAGGTTAGTTAAGTTTATCATTTATAATGTTTATATTTTATGTAGAACATGAATCCTTGACCGAATTGTAATTTTGAGATTTAGTGACTGTTTCAAATGGATATTTGGCTGTCATAAGTTTTAATTTATATTTCCTTTAAATTTTCCAGTGATCGTTATCTAAATGCCAAGGTTAGTGTTTTCCGAAGAGCAGAGGATGCCATTTTGGATAGTGATATAATAATTAACTTTAAACCTTCATAGATTTGTAATGAAAGAGACTGTATAAAAGGAAAAATTATAAATTCCGAAAAACTAACCTCCATCAACTGAGTACCAAACAGACATTATAGAAATGTCAGGCAGCTGGGAGAGGGAACAGTAGGTAGAAGTGAAGGCTGAGGGGACATGTGGCTTGACAGTGTTTAGTTGCTTTAGGGCTTCTTCCCACGACCACGACCACCCCCAGCTGCAGCGGAGCTGGCCTGAGCACCATCGGTTATACTTTGAGCAAGGCTTTGGAGTATATGAGCCATGTGTGACTTTTGTATCTTTAGTTACCGGATGGTTAGTCTTTGATTTAGTCTGAACCACTTATGTCGCTCAAGCCAGCACCTGGCCAACCTGGCACTAGAACATGCTCTTCCTAGTGCAAAACATCAGCCATAAACAGAATAGTACATTTTTCTTACTAAAGCATATGTATTAGACCGAATCATTGTTAAAACTAAAAGAATCGCCAAAAATTTTGCAAGGACAGCACACAACACAAGAGGAAGTGAGCTGTAGAAAGTTGTATTCTAACATAGGCGTATCTTTTTCAAGTATAGTATAGGAAGCTGTCACTTATTAGCATTGATAGGTTCTCTGACTGTAAGGAAAAGAACCTATAATGAAACCAATTAATTGATATAAACAAGTTTAAGTTCCAATATCACCTCATCAATGAAATAACATTATTCAAGAACCTGTTGCATTAGCATATGTTGGAGGTAGAAACCGGAAAATACTGCTGCATTTATTTAAAATAGATAATTGTCTCTAGATTTTTTTAAAGAGGTATTCTCTGATTTTTTAAAATAGAAAATATATATATTTAATATATTTACAGGTATCTGATGGTATTGTTGCCCCAGGATATGAAGAAGAAGCTTTGAAAATTCTCTCTAAAAAGAAAAATGGGAACTACTGTGTTCTTCAGGTTAGTGAAATTCATGTTCGAAATGTAATTCGCTCTTTTATTGTACGTCTCTTTCCCCCATATTTAATCTTTCCCTTATAGTGACATTCTTCTGATTTATCCCTCTTTATTCCAGTTTCTTTATCCTTAATCCTGCAAGTTTTTTTTTCTTACTATTTTTTGGTTTAAGATGAGGGTAGCTTCTTTACTCTTAATATTAAATTTTTAAATTTCTTGAATATGCAGTATATTTACATGATTTTCTATTCAGAAGATATTAGGCCATTTGAAGAAAATTTTCCCCATCTTTCCCTCTGCCACTGTTATCTTTTTGTAGAAGTACCTAATATTTTAAATTTCATATCTTTTCTGAAATAGGTTATACTTGATTAGCGAATATTTACATGTTTTTCCTTTTTCTCTCCCTTCACTGTTACAAATGCACACTGCTTCGCCATCTTGGAAGTTTGTCCCATGTCTGTGGATCTCATCTAGACAGTCACCAGTCTAGTTGCTGCACAATCCCTGCACAAATTAAATGGGGTTACAGGCTATATGGATTGGTAATTTGGATAGATATTGCTCCCCTTAGAGGTTGTGCAACAGATTTTGTCCTAATGGAAATATGTAAGGGTACCTGTTTTCTAACATCACTGCCAGCATTGTGTTCTTGAACTTTTTTATCTGAGTAGTAAGATTGATGAAAATGGCATCTCATTGCAGTTTTAATTTTTCATTATGTGTAAGGTGAACATCTTTTCATATTTAAGGGAATTTTTGCTTCCTTTTTTTGAACTGTATGCCCACACTCTTTGCTTGTTTTTCTAATAGATTGTTGAGGGGTTTTTTTCTTACTGATTTTTCAAGCTTGTATGCATTAGGGAAACTAGCCCATAGACTAAGAATTTACCGTGTTAAGCAGAGCTATTTACATTGAAAGTAAATATTGATAATGCTTTTTTTTTTTTTAGAAAGCATCATATCATAAAAGCCGTAGAATCCCAACTCCATGTAATGGAAGTTATTAAGTATCCTTCATTGAAAGATACCAATAATTGTATAGTTCATTATATATTCCATGTGAACTTTTAAGGGGAAAAAACCACTTTAAATACACATACTTTCTTTTTAAAGCTACTTGACAGCAAGTTAACCATTCAGTTAGCTGCCACTATATTCTTCAGTTTCTTAATTGTGTTTTTTTGTTAAGAGTGTTAAGTACTAATGGCTGTTAGCAATTACATGTAGCATCCTGGAGAATGTTTTCCAAACCATGAACCCATCATCATGACCTCTTCAGCACCTGACAGCATTGTGTTCAAAGGTGTGAACAGGCGACTGGAACTTCCTCAGTAATTTATTTGAGACTTGGCTAAGTTTGCACGTGAACACATAATTATGACTATGGAACAACTTAACTTTCTCCCCCTGTCTAATATCAAGTTTCTTTTGACATCAGCTCATTGGAGGGCACATCCTAATTTTAGAAATTTTACAATACAAAGGAAAAAGGAACATTTTAGAATTCAGGAACGTACAAACTAAACAATTAACATGAGGATTTGCTTGTAAGTTATAGATATTACTATTTTCTAAGCCAAAGATCACCCAAATGATAAATGAAAAAATATACTGTCAATTTTAGAAAAATACCTAGGAGGAGAGCAGTCTTATGCAGATTATTCGCACGGCTTGATATCTTTTCAAAATCTGGAAGAGGGAGACATCGATAAGTGACATATTCCGTTTCAAATAGCAAAGACAACAGACTACAAGTCCCATTCCCCCCCCCTTTTAACTTCTTTTTAACTTGTATTTCAATTGTTAAGTATTTTATGAAATTTTTAGAAAGAGAAATTAAAATTTAATTTTTGTGCCACTGCTTGTTACCAAATATGTTTTATCCACTGATCTTTCAAAAGGATTATATAGATAGTGCTTTTAGTTAATGCAACCTAAAACTGTAATCATTGGTTTTAATGTTAAATAGAAATTGTAAAACCTGTAGAACCTTATAGGGTTGTAAAAATTTTTGGAGCAAAACGTTGGTGCTTGGTCATTCTTTTATACCTGTACTAAAATAATCTTGCATATTCTTACATTAGAAAAAATGTGTATAGCCTTGTTTACAAAGAAATCCTTTATATATAACTTAAATGAAAAATTTTGAGGGATGTAGTACATCACTTTTAACTCTTTATATTTGTACTTTAGATGGATCCGTGTTACAATCCCGATGAGAATGAAGTCCGAACTCTCTTTGGTCTTCGTTTAAGCCAGAAGAGAAATACTGGTGTCATCGACAGGTCATTATTTAGCAATGTTGTTACCAAGAATAAAGATGTAAGTTTGAAAATATGTCAACTGAATGTTAGTTATTCTGTAGGTCTGTTTTTAATATTTATAAGCTTATTATACATTTATTAAGGCCTATTTAAAACTGGTTGATATGCAAATATTAGTGCATCTTCGAGTCATCATCAGGTAAGCTTGAGTTAAGAAGTTTGCCCAGGGTTATGCAATAAAGGAAATAGCTGAGTTGGTAAATGTTTTCTGAAATCTCTTAATTGGCCTTCAGTTTTGAGGGATATTTTAGTTGGGTCAAATGTTCACTATACTTTTTTTTCAGTATGTCAGATGAGTCACTCCATTGTTTTCTGGTCTCATCCGCTGGTGTGCCTGGTATTTTTAATTGACAGCTGATCATTGGTTACGGTTAAACTATAGAGATATTTTGAGGCTCTGGACAATATTTTGTTGTTGTTGTTCCAAAGAGAATTGACTTATGCTTCTGGCAGGTACATCAGGTGGAGGCAGATTGTGTTTCTCCTGGCAGGAATTGAGCTGATTTGAATTTGGGCTTCAGTCTTTGTGAGGTCTGTTTATGGTTCTTCCCTATTCTGCTGAAAGTGAAGTGTCTACTAGTACCTCTCTTCTCTGGAGTATATGGAACTGTATTTTTGCCTCTCAGTCCTGTAAGACTCCAAAGCCACACTCAGCTTATTCAACTCTTAGTTTATTACTCTCATCTTGGGAAATGCCTTCAGGGGAAAAAGTATAGAGGGTCATACTCATTTCTCCCTTTGTATTCGAGATCTTTGCCTCCTGGTACTTGGTATTTGATTAGCTCTCTGTTCAGCTCTTCTATTTGTTCTTAGAAAAAGATTAGTCTCTTAACAAGTCATTCACTGTAAGAGAAGTGGAAACGAGGAGCTGCAATCTGTTCCAGGCCTGACTCCTGAGGCTTCAAGTAGAATTGTTGAAAATAAGCTTTAAAAATCTTTATTGGGATAGTTCTGTTAGTAAGCATATGGTGAAGTAGACATGATCTTTGTGTGTCGATTTGTTGGATATTCTTCTGTTTTTAACTTTGAAAATCGATGGTGCCCCTCAGTAAAGGAACCTGTGGGCATCATACGGAGAAATATCTTTCAGCCCTTTGGATTCCACTCCTTGGCCAAGACGACAATGAACTGGGATTTCCACATGGAAACTGGTTTGCAGCAGTGTTACTTTAAGCTGCTCACAGTGAAATAAGGTGCTTATTACTTCATTAACCTGGTTGTTCAATGTATCTTTATAAAAACTGACCTAGATTCCATGGTACCCATGTTGACAATTGTGCCTAAGTATTAAGACCCTCACCTTTTAAAATTTTCCTTGCAGGTTTATAGATATTGATCTGATAAATGATTTAGCAATATTTGATTGGTTTTGTGCCTCTGGTTATGCCCGCTTTGATGCTTTTTGCATGGATTGAGGCTGTGGTTTTAATTACTCTTTTATCTAAATTCTACTCTATTTGTTTCATATCTTTTTAATAGAAATCTGGGAATTTTAAGGATGAAAATAATGGTTTTATCCTCCTTTACATTTCCCTCCCTTCTTTTAAAGCAGATTTTTAAATTAACATTCCAGCCTCAAAATCATCAGATGGTAATACTAAGTTTAGAATGGTTTTAGTCCTGAGAGAATACAACTATAAGGAGTCTATATTAAGTATTAATGAACATGCCTCAATTATTTCCTTTTCTCCCATTTTTTTTTTCGAATAATGTTCTATTTTAACTGTTTGTGCCATGTTTGTGAACTAAATTTCCTCACTCCTACCCTTCCTCTTCCTTGACATGTCTCATATTCCTTCATTCCAGCTCAGAATACCCGGCTATATTTGAAGGTAGATGTCAAGGAGACTGGCATTGGTTTTTAGAACCAGAAGAATAAATTGTATACTTGTTAACTCAAACAGCAGATATAGATAGGAAAGGATATTTATTACGTTACATTAATAGCACCTTAGAGTTACAAATTCTTAAGAAGTTCTAACAATGTTAAGCTTTTAATTTTGAGATTAAAAAAGTAAAAATTGTAGATTTTCATGCAGTTTTAAGAGTTCCCATGACCTTTTACCCTATGTCCCCTAACAGTAATATCTTACAAAACTATAGCACAATATCATAATTTTGCTTTTTTTTTTTTTTTTTTTTTTTTTTTTTTTTTTTTTGCTACAGTCAAGACACAGAATGTTGTATCACCACAACGAACCCTCTTGGTGCCCTTTTAGCCACTGTCTTCCCTCCTGCCTCTGCCCCCTCCTCAACCTGGAGCAACCTGTTCTCGCTTTCTATAATTTTTGTTCGTTATACATTCATGAACAGGTTTTTGGGTGAACTTCAGTTTTTATTTCTGTTATAAATGTTCTGGAGTGTAATTGCTCAGTGCTGGGCAATACTGTAGTTGCAAGTTTAGTTTTATAAGAAACTACCAAACTGCCTTCCAGAGTCTGTACCATGTTACGTCTTATACCTGCGGTGTGTGAGTGGTCCAGTTCCTCTGCATACTTACCAGCTTTTTTGAAAGATAGGCATGTAGCAGTGCCTCCTCATTTTAATTAGCATTTCCTAATAGCTAATGATGGACTTTCTTTTTTATGTATTTATTTGCCATCTATATCTAACCTTTTTGGTGAAATGTCTCTTCATATCTTTTTTTTAATTTTCTAATTAATTTTTTTGTTGTTGGTGTGAGTTTCGAGAGGTCTTTGTATATTTTAGGTACTCATTCTTTGTTGATTATGTGGTTCACAAATATTTTCTCCCAGGCTTAATACAGGGTGTTTTGTGGAGCAGAAAATTTTAATTTCTTTTAAGTCCGATTTATCAGTTTTTCAGTTAGCCGATTTACCGACTAGCTCCTGCTTATATTCTTTGTCCACTCAGCATGCTGATTAACATAGGTCATTGTCCTTTTTAATTCATATTTGTTCTTTATATCAAAGATAGTGAGCTTTGGGCTAAAATATGTGCTGTTTTATTCTATTTGGACTGGTAGTTCACAATGCATTTCTGAATAGTTCTACTTAGAACATTCTAGACAAAGCAGAAAATGATCCTCATTTGATTTTCCCTCAACAGCCTTAGTTGTATGTGGGCATCACATTTGTAACATCTGCGAAAATTATTCTTGGTGGTTTTTTCTGAACATAAATGTTATCCCGTCTCTAGATATGTTTTGGTACCGTGGTAGAGAAAATATTTGTCACTTTTGGAGTGGATGTGGTATTTCCTATCTTGTGTGGTATGTAAACAGGCTTAAGCCAAAGTTGGTGCAAAATGGCATAAGTGTGAGTCTGTTGTACATTAGGCAGTGTCCCGAGTTCCACAACAAATATGTTAAATGGTAATCTTTTCAGTAAAACACAGTAGTGTTTAACATGAACGGTTAATTTCACCTCATTTGAAAGAGCTAACTACAAGTCTATTGCAGTAAATGGTGTATAACAGGGGTCCATAACCCCCGGGCCATGGACCAGTCTGTGACCTGTTAGGAACCGGGCTTCACAGCAGGAGGTGAGTGGCGGGTGAGCGAGCAAAGCTTCATCTGCATGTGCAGCCGCTTCCCAGCCCGAACATCACCTCCTCAGCTCCACCTCAGATCAGCAGGCATTAGATTTCACATAGGAACACCAGTCCCCGGTGCCAAAAAAGGTTGGGGACCGCTGAAAGGTCCTTAAAGTGAAATGAAGTTTAAAGAGCCCAGTGCCTCTTACTTACCCTTCTGCGTTTTTTCAGTTGCCGGAATCTGCGATCAGAGATCTCATCGTGGCCACCATTGCTGTCAAGTACACTCAGTCTAACTCCGTGTGCTATGCCAAGAACGGTCAGGTAACCAAGCTGTGCAGCTCACCCGGGGTGGAGGGGCTGTTGTTTTACAAACCAATGTTCAAAAATGTATCTTCTCCAGTAGTAGATCACTTAAAAGGGAAAATTTGCCAATTTTTTCTCTCCTGGGTTTGTCAGTATTTCCTGAGTAACTTGGTGGACGGTTAAAGCTAATGACGATTACGAAGTACTTTGGAGCTAAGTCTTAAAATTTGTCATATTGCTTCTTGCCTAGAATGAGTTGGCGCATTTTGGCTTAGTGGGACTCAAGTAGCTGCTACAAAATCTGGTTTGTTCACACACACACATGCCCCATCATTGGTCGTATTCCAACGAAGGAGTAAAGAACGATGCTGCCACCCGCCAGCCCATGGTTTTGCGGCTCCGAGGGTATTTTCACATAGATTTCTTAGGTTATTTTACCAAGAATTCATAGATGAGGAGTTAACATGATTTTTTTAAAATCAGGTTTACCGAGGCATAATTTGTACACTGTAAAAGTTCACTTTTCGTAAGTGTCATTTGACCCGTTTTCAGGAGTCATACAGTGATATGACCACTAACCGCCGTCAGGGTATTGAGCATTTCGTACTGTTTGATGTTAGCAAGATGTGTAGCTTCTTTCCTAGCGCATCCGGCTGTGGATACAGGGCCGAGCCAGCCCATCGCGCAGGCATCGGACCCCAGGGTGAACCTGCTTCTGTCATAGCTTCGATAGCATTGGGAGCCCTTTCATCCCATGGTGTCTTGAACTCTTGGCATTTGTTGAATTATTTGACCCATCAGTGAGAGGGTGAGATAGATGTTAATTAGCGTGTGACCTGGAAGACCCTTTCAGATTCAGAATTTTCCTGACTGCCAACTGTTAAAAAAGATTGCTAGTCTCCAATAGAAACCGGGGAGATTGTGGCTATCAGTCATCCTTATGCTCAGGTTCTAATAAGTTCCAGTAAGACCGTGTTTCAGTGCTGATGTCCAAGAGTTCTAGAAACTTCCAGAATATTAAGAGGTAAAACATATAAACGATAGTCATAAATCTCTGAACCCTCACCTTTTAATGACTTAAAAATTACTTACATTGCTCTTACTTTGGCCTGGTACTTTCTGCCACAGAATTAATAGGTAGATTTTGGGAAATAAGCACAAAAGATTTCTTGAGACACATGTGTCGTTGGAAGAGGTGTTCATTTTATTGTCCATGTCCTTCAGGTCATTGGCATTGGAGCAGGACAGCAGTCTCGGATACACTGCACACGCCTTGCAGGAGACAAGGCGAACTTTTGGTGGCTTAGACATCACCCACGAGTACTCTCAATGAAATTTAAAACCGGAGTGAAGAGAGCAGAAATCTCCAATGCCATCGATCAGTATGTTACTGGGACCATTGGCGAGGTAAAGGCCTATCTGGCTCGTCAGTGGTGTTTGTTAGTGTGTTTTCCCTTTTCTGTGTAACAGACATTACCTTCATCGCTACAAAGATAAAATGCTATTTTCTTGAATTTCTTTATTGTCTAAAAACTGTTACTCTGAACTTTTTACCAGTTCTTGCTGTCTTTCATCTCATGTAACTTCATCCAGTTCTGACACCACAAATCTTCTCTGCCTTTTAAATTATAACCATTGGTTTAGTTTTACACACTTGTCCTTCCCCTGTTGATTATAGGCTTTTGATGGCAGGGGCTGTTTTTCACCCATCTCAAGGTACCTGTCACAGTGCCAGCTGTGCCATTACACATTAGGTGATATTAAACATCACATGCAAATTACCTGATAGCAGGAATCAGTGTCTGTCTTCTCCACCCACATTTTCTGTAAGTGCCATTGAGAACACAGTATAGTTCTGTTACATTTCATGTGCTTTAATATCTTCTGTTTTGAAGAGGGTCTGTGGGCACATTAAAATGGGAAGTGTCAGGTAGCTCTCCAAAATAATAGGGTTTAGCTCAGTTTCTGGATGTAGCCAGTGCTGCAGAAATACTGATTGGAAAATAAGAGAAAGGTCCGATAATCAGAATCTCTGTGGTTTTGTGAAGAACGAGTCATCTATACTCAGTTGTTCCCTCAGGGACTGGAATCCGGGCTGTAGTGTCATTGAGTGAGGCTGCAGAGTGAGCCTTGTAGAGTGAAGTACTTAAAGCAGCTTTTTTTTTACTTTAATCTTGTATTTTCCTGCTTCATATTACCCAGCAAAACCCTGCTAATTGTTCTGAAGAGTCATTATGTGTATACAAGAATGAAGTATGTTGTTTAAGCCAAAAGAAATCACCCGAAATGGAAGCACCTTCTAAAAATATGAATGTTATGCATCGTGTTTTGGTTTGTCTATAAGACTATTCTTGAGAGTGATTTTATAAATGTACTTAGAATTTCTATCATCTGTTTCTAAATTCTTGCTTTGATACAGTGATATAAAGTAATAGATTTAACTTGGGCAGAGATTAAAAACAATATATTTGTAATAAAGTAAATGGTATAGTCTTTTACTTTGTAGAAAGTAAATGATATGGTCTTTACTTAGTACACTTTTCTTCCTTAAGGAAATGTTAAAAGCATTCCAAAAAAGAGAGAGATTCTAAAAATAATGACTTTGAATGTGAATAAGCATCATTATTTGCAATTAAGAAGTCCTAGGAAAAATGTCTAAGTGCTTGTCAGCATTCTCACTTGCATCAAATAGCACTACAGATGGTGTGAACCCTTCTCTCCCTTCTCTCCCTTCTTCCCCCCACCCCTAGGATGAAGATTTAGTAAAGTGGAAGGCGCTGTTTGAGGAGGTTCCTGAATTACTGACTGAGGCAGAGAAGAAGGAATGGATTGACAAACTCAGTGACGTTTCCATCAGCTCCGATGCCTTCTTTCCTTTCAGAGACAACGTAGACAGAGCTAAAAGGGTAAGTGTGGGATTGGGGTGCACTTGCTGAGCATTGATCATTATATAGAAACTGTTTCAAAATCCTGCTTCTGATTTGAGTTCTGTGAGTTTATATTCCAGGCTACGAAGGTGATGTGTCATTGGTATTTAGAGAATTGTTTTGACTTCTCTCCATTTGATATGTGATTGTGGATAACTCAGATTCTCTCATTTTGCCTTTTTGTCTGAGTGCATGGGTCCACAGTGTGATTGACTCTTAGTTATGCTTTATAGATGGGGATTTTGATGTTTGTGCCTTTTAACATAAAATTGTGTTTGAAAGCTGGGCTCTCTCTCCTTCCTCAGAGTGGCGTGGCGTATATTGCTGCTCCTTCCGGTTCTGCTGCCGATGCCGTTGTGACCGAGGCTTGCAATGAACTGGGAATAATCCTCGCTCATACGAATCTTCGTCTCTTTCATCACTGACTTCATCACTGACTTCGCTTATGTGTAGGTGAAAACTCATGTGGGAAATTTTGAAAATGCTTTTTAAAAAATAAAATATGAAGTCTTAATCTTGGATCCGTGGTAGTTGTATTTAGTGTGTCTTAAAGATACAGGCTCTCTAGCATGGTAACCATTACACACAGATATTTATAAGAAATACAGTAGTATCCCTACCTCCTGGAGCTCAAGTCATCCCAGAATCATTACCTGTTAGACACATCTAAAAATCATCACATAATCAGCCAGAGGAACTGAGCAGCCACCGAGTGAAGGCACAACTAGCATCTTACAGCCCCATTAGTTTCCTCGTAGGGGATTCTGCTCATGCAGAGTTTGTTAATCACAGTTCTAAAAAGCTTGGTTGGCTCCCTTCTAAACAAACAGCAGATTGTATCCTGGGAACTAGAAATTTAGAAGGGATTAATAAGTCTTCAGTTGACCCCATATACAGATAATGCTAGTACATTCCTTTCCCTCAGTGTTAAGTGAAATGTTACCCATAATTTCAGCAAGTCCTTGATGTTCCCTCTAGAGCTGCATAAAAAATGTAATTACTGTTCAGTGCTCAGAAACGGCCCCTGCATTCCACTTAATGGACTTACCACAGAAAGTAGGGCACAGTGGGAGTGCAGTGCCTCCCTGCATCAGGACATAATTGTGCATTTATGTCTGTGCATGTGGTCCTGACCGTTCACCTCTATTAAACCTGAGACCAGCTAAAACCTTTTATCATCTTTCTCCTTAATAGATGAGTCCCACCCTCTTCCCATGTCCTTAACTCAACCTCCTTCCTAAATTAAAATTTCCAAAGTTTTTTTTTTTTTTAAGGTCATCATTTTCATCACTAATATATTGACTGATCTTCTTGTCCTTCTTTAGTATCCTTCCACATCGAAACACAGCTGACTTGCATGATATGACCAATAAAATAACTAAAAGAATATGTGATCTCTGATGGTAGGTAATAAAAAGGCATTTGGTTCATTTACATTCATTTCAATTACTGATATATTTGGATTTGAAATTTGAATTGATAGCAGTGTTTTCCCCTAATAAATTAAGAACTTCTGCCCACTTTCACAATTTCTTCTCTCCCCCACCTCCAAAATTCCCATAATGAGTCCTAGACTTTCAATTCTGGGTTAGGGAGATAAACTTTCTCTGAGCCTTTTTTTTTTTTTTTTTTTTTGACAAGCTTTTCAAGGTCTTCTGAGTTTCTCTCTCCTCCTGTAGAAACTATCCAGTGTGATCTGCCAGGCACAAACTTATTTAAAAAAATAATTTGTAATATATCATGCCTATGGGAAGTACCTAAAACACCTACAGCTTAAGGAATACTTTTTAAACAGACACCTGTGTCAGCATCAACCAGATGAAGGAAAAGAATTTTGCCAGCAGCCCCTTCCTTTCCTCCATGGCTGTTCTTGATTCTGGCCCATCATTCCCTCTTGGAAACCTGCCTGGTACCCTTGTGATAATCACTACCTGTTTTGTCACTCACCAGTTGAGTGATCTGGGGTTTATTCCTGAAATTTGTTTTTCATCTACAAAGTGGGATGTGTTTGCTCCGGGAAAGGTGGAATAGCCCCCGGTGAAAAGTAAACGCCGTGGAGCTAGTGTGTCAGGTGTCAGTCTCAGCTCTGCTGCTAACGGGCCGATTCCCTTATTGATTTGCCTGTTCTGGACATTTCATATTAATAACAGTCACGTGATATGCAGCCTTTGGTGCTCGTCTTCTTTCCTTAGTATAATTTTCCAAAGTTCATGTTGTATGTGTATGGTCAAATATATTCCATCATTTATCCATTCATCAGTTGATGGACATCTGGGTTATTTCCACTTTCTGTCTGTTAGGATTAATGCTGCTATGAACATTTGTGTACAAATCTTTATGTGAACATCCATTTTCAGTTCTGGGTATATACCTTGGAGCGGAATCGATGGCTCCTATGGTAATTCTTTCTTAACTTTTTGAAGAACCACCAGAATTTTCCACAGCAGATGCACCATTTTACATGTCCACCAGTAATGTGCATGGGTTCCAGGTTCTCCACCAAAGCCGTATATTTTTTGAGTCAAATACTGTATAGCTTTTCAGGGCTTGGCTTAGCACCTACAACTAATGCTGAATTATACATACAGATGTAAAGCCCTGTCCAGCGTTCTCCTGGCAGAGACAGTGTTTCCTTCCGGAATGAGATGGCCATTTCCAGAGCACCATGATGCAAAAAGAGAAGGCCAGGGAAGAACCCTTGGCCTTCAGTGTATGTAACATAAGGGGAGCCTGCGGAGGTGGTCGGCCTGCAGGATGGGTGATTCCAGTCCCAGGAGCACAGGATGCTGACCATCACCCCACATCGTCGCTGGCATTCCACAGCCTCCAAACAATGCGAAGTTCAAGTCCTTGGGCACTCCACTTAAAAGCTATTTTAGAGACAAATATGCCTCTTAAGATTGTTAAAACCTACACGTCTCTAAAGCAGACGTAAAAGGGAATTCAAGGAATATAAGACATGCCTTAATATCTCCTCTCTGACGCCACTGAGGAATGTTAAAAAAGGGCTTTGCGTTGAGGCAACATTTCTTTTGGACTTTTATTACTTACAGTCTTCTCTTCCTTTGTAATTTATATAGATTTTTGTTTGCAATTCAAATGGAATCTCATAATGAGGCTTTGGACTAGGACAATGTGGCAGTGATAATAACTTGAATCTCAAATATGAACTCCGCATACTTTTTAAAAAAACTTGCTTAGTCTGAAAAAACGTGGCAGAGTGAGGTCATCTGCTGCTGCTGCTGCTTTATTAGTCTTTATGGTAATCTTTAAATGCTCTCACACATAAGTCCTAAGAATTACCTTTTTTTTTTTTTTAAATGGTTGAAATGTATCTCCTGAAAATGGGACTTTTTAATTGTAGCCTGCCACTTTCCCTACCACGGTAATAGGAATTTACTGAATAGGAAGCAATTTCAGCACTTAAATGTGCTGAGGTGATGTTTCTTAATCATTTTAATGAGTTACATATAACTAGAAATGAAATCGAATTTTTAGTGGAAATATAATTAAATAAAAAAGTCCATTTCCTATCCTTGTATTTCCACCTGATCATTTCTTTATTCACTTTCACAGGCAGTGTGGCTTATAAACTTATAATGATATTATATAGGCTAATTTGCATAATTCACTTAGGTAATTAGAGCTGAAAACAATATATACAACAATAAATTTCATTACAAATCAAGTGCAGCAAGGTAAGGTAGAGCTTCCAAATTATGATTTTTCTTTTTAAAGTTTGATGTATTTACTGGTTTTACCTGAATTTTATCAATTTCTTACATAAATCCTGATTGGCCTTCTAATTATACCTTTTCAGTCTGGCTTGCTTACGACAATTCTCAGAGGAAGCAGTAACATGAGTCAGTAAAAACTGTAAAAGATCTTTGGAAATCCTCTGTTCTTGTGTTTGAATGATTTTGCTGAGGAATAATGAAAAGGAAATTCGTTTTATGTTCCTGCTTTGTGTTGCCAAAACAAAAGGTTATTTAAATTTGTTTAATTTGTTCTCATTATTTAAATGTAGTTAGTGACTCACTATTGTAATAGTTTGTAAATTTAATACATTGCTTTTGAGAATCTAGCAGACGGTCTGGAAAAAATGGTTCATTTTTATCTTTGATGTGGAGCCTGTGGTTTTTACATTTCATTGTTGTCGAAAGGGTTTGATATCCATTTAATACAACCCAACTGGATTTACTTAAACACACTTTGGAGGAAATATTTTAGGTTTGTATCTAGCTAAGCGGTTTAAAGCACAGACAGTCTCAACACAATGCTGCTCTCGAGCTTTTTAAAGACCTTTAAACAAGATGGGTCTTCACGTATGAAGATGGATGGGACCAGCCTGCTCTCCCTTGGCCCTGCGTCTTCAGTGGGACTCCCTATTGCACAGCGTGTGGGTTTCTGCTGAGTCACATTCTCCAGTGAGATGATACCCTCGAATGTGAAATAGTCGTTTAATATTACCGTGATCTGTACTTTGTGATTTTTTTTGTTCACATATAGAGGGCAGCTATAAGCACTAGCTAGCCTGATAACACTGAAAGATTGGTGATATTAAACATGTTGAAAAGAATGGTCTGGGTCTGTGTCCTATTAAGGAAAACTCACCAGAGCTGTGTGTGTAGTCTCTGTAAAATTGGACTATAAAACCTCCCCCAAATGAGATGCTGTCAAAGCATTTTACAAACGAAATCAAGTGTAAGTTTGTTTTTAAACAAACAAACCCTGAGGAAATCCCTTTCTGTATTTAGTCTTAATATTCATTGCCAGGTATCGAAATATCTTCCTACTGCACAATAGTATATAGAGTATTTTCCGTCTTTTATGAGTTATTGATCTTTTACTAATTAATAATCAACTACTTCTAGTGCCGCTCTTTATTATTCTGAATGCCACTTTAATCCCCAATTTTTCTTGTGTCCCCCAAAGTTAAACTGAAAAGGAAATGGTGTTTGCAGACAGTAAGCAAACTGTGTTCAGCTGGGGCACTCTCAAAGTGTCAGGTGACAGCAATTTAGACAAGTTGGATTGAGGTGATTGTAACAGAGTTTCCTTACGACAAAATTCCTCCATGCTAAACTATTCAAGTGGCTTTAACATCTCAGTCACCTTTTTGTTTCCCTTGAAGGTAATCTCTTGGCACAGATGAAGGAAGAAAAGGAGGCGGGAGGGAGGGAAGAATTATAAAAAGAGCAACCAGAAGTCGTTTGGATTTTACTTCTGAAGAACTAACTAGCAGGTCAAATAAATAATTGAGTCCACCTAAATTTGGTAGAGAAAACATAAAACTGCCCATTACCAAAGAGATGAAATGACAAGAATGAATGTTTTTATAGTGACAGATTTAGAAATTCTTGTACTGAAATTGCCAAGAATTAGCCGTACAGATCATAAGTTTTTAAATGTTAGCTGAATTGAAAAAAAAATGCATAAAGTTTATTATTTCCCCCCATGTCTTAAAAAAAAAGTCATGATATTCAAGTTGTGGAATGTAAATCTTTTATTAAACAGTTGTCTTTCCACAGTAGTAAAGCTTTGGCATGTACAGTATAAAAAATAATCACCAACCATAATTAAACCAAATTCCTCTTATCAACTGCATACTAAGTGTCTTCAATGCATTTTTTTCCATATAAAAATACTGGGAAATATTGATAAATAATAGGTAAGAGATATTTCTAGGCAATTAATAGAATCATTTGGAAAAAGTGAGTACCGTGGATATTTTAAATACCACAGTAACAAGGACATGCCGTTCCTACAATATTGCGGGCCAGACAGTTAAATGGAAGCAGAAGTGTTTGGGTAACTTTCCTACTTAAAATTTTGGTAATATCATTTCAGCACATTTTGCATCTGGGTTGGTACATACGCTTCCCTACTGATCCCAAACCAAATCACAAGAATCATTTCATTTAAAATACTGAGCGGTATTGAATACTTTGGAGCAGAGCAGGCAATGCACTACTCCTTTTATGAGAAAAGTCTCAAAACACTCCCAGGGTGATATCTGGAGAAGCTATGAGTTGAGCTGAAGCTGGAGAAGTTACTCTCCAGAGCAAAGGGCTTCAGAAAGAAACACTCTTAAGACGGGTCTGCTAATGTCACTTTAGTTTGGATGGGCCTTGGCAGAAGCCATGCTTGTTCTGGGTTGGAAACATTACTCCCGGGAATCTTCTTTGTCAGCCTGCAAATCTAAAGGCATGAAGCACTCAATCGGGCAGTTGACATTCTGTTAAAATAGAGAAGAAAAATTAGCGGCAAATCCTGCAAAGCGTACAGCAAAAAAACCGGGGGGCAGGTGAGGGGCTTCTATGACAATTACTTCTAAATAGGAGAATATCTCTAGCTTTAAGAACCTAGCAGGATGTGGGGTATTAGAATGTGTTCGAGAGTTTAAGATATTAGAATCTAAATTACATCACAGGGTACAGTATTCTTAAGTCATAGAAAAGATTTTTTTAAATTGTTCATTTAAAAGAGAAGTACCCATGGAAGAGTCCCTGCTATGTCGCTAATGGCATTTAGGGGAGAAATGCTTATGGCGCAAATGCACTTACAGTGTTTGAGCTCTGATGGTATCTCTGAGAATACTGGTTGTAGGAGTGGCCAGTGGAGCCTTCCTGACCGGGTTCAGCCCCTGGTCTGCGGCAGTTGTCACAGCGCCAGCCCTGAGAGCAGAGGCGTGAAGTCAGATGGGGCTTACGGTAGTGAGAACATCACGATTTACTGCTTATGTGAAAGAATTTCAGCTCTTCATTGGCAAATAGCAGTAGTTCATCACAAAGGACATTTTGATGACGTCATGCCTTTGCAACATGTAGAACAGCTCCTGGCTGATCATTCACATCTTCCAGCTGCCTCTGTCTACTTCTGCTTTTCCTTTCTCCTGAAATGTCCTCTCTTCCTATTCAAACCACACCCATCTGCTCAGGTTCGTTCCAGCCTCAGCTTCCTTCATAAGCTTTCCACACTACACGAGAGGTTTTCATAGAATCTTAAAGCTTTTAAAAGGGACTTGAGATCATGGACAAAAACCCTCATTTTACAGGTAAGAAAGGAAAATGAGACCCAGAGTGGTGACTCACTCAGAGCAGAAAAGTCGCACAGTGAACTGCTGGTGAAGTGGCTGCCACCTAGATAGGTAACTCCTGGCCATGCTCTTTCTACTATCATCACACTGCCACTCCCTAAACCTCCATCGCCAGTAACGGGGCAGCCTTTCATCTGGCTAGAGATGTGTGAGAGAGAAAATGGAACCAAGATGAGCCAGCGAGGCTGCTGAGATTTTTGCTGGAAATGTGAGGAAATGTTCTATTTCACCGTTGCCTAAGCTGGCGGGAGATAAACCTGGGGCTGATGGAGGTCACCTTTGTCACCATCAGCAGGGAGCCTTCTGGAGAATGAAGCCAGTACAAAAGAAAAGAGCATGTGACCAGGGAGAGACTCTGGATGCCACTGATGGGGAGGCACGGAAGCTGGCAGATCCTGGGACTTTTCAGTTATGTGAACCCGCTTTTGCCTAAAATGAACTGGGCTTTTCTCGTATAACCAAAAGAACCCTAAAAAATACAATCACTCACTTACTTATAGTCAATTAAATATTTCAGACATATTTCTCCATTTAAAAGTATTTTCCCCATAATGCCTAATACAATTATGGGTAAATGCCTACTCAGAGAATCAATGAATCTTGCTTTCATATAAAATGTAACAGTTCTCACTCCTGCCTTAAGTGTTTCATTTAGCACTTTGCTTTAGAACAGAATAGGTGTCACATATGAAAGGTTTCATGTGCGTCAATAATGAGATGCTGAAGTGAGAACAAAACCTACTTCCCAACAAATTCACCTTCATCACATATTTCTTTATCAAGCCCATTAGCAGAGATGAGTGAGTTCTATGATCACAGTCTTTACAAGTGTTAATGAGAGATACAGAGAGAAAGAGAGAGAGAAAACGCCACAGCTTCTCTGTACGAATGAGTGGCATCTCCCTCCCCATCTAACCACCAGGGGTGGATGGAGATCAGTTTCCACAGGCTGCCCTGGGTCCTCCTGTGGGTCGAGGCAGACCCCCGAAAACCCTTCCCAGCCACCAGATGAATTTTTCCGAAGATAATTTTCCAGCACGCTCCTTTTCTTCTTGGGCACTACAACTGGCTAATGCCAAAGGCATCAACCAGTGGGTCTTACCTTGGACTAGGGAGCAAGCTCTTCTTGTATCAGAATTTGAGGGCTGTGGGGGAAGGTCTGTTTTCATGTAAAACAAAGGACTATTATGTCCTTTTGCTTTTGAGTCATTTTATTTTGAAATTTCAAATATTAGAGGAAGGTACTGCATGTTTTGTTATATTGAAGTAGGACACAGGTTAAATGGCTAAGAACTACTGGCTTAAATAATGGACTCTTAGGCCCTGCACAAGTGGCCCCCTACTTCTTCCCATTTAATTTCTCACCACATAACACCAGGCAGAGGCTCACTGGCCCACACGTGCCAGCTCCTTCCCATCTCATGGGCTCTGATTACTCTGGTTTCTCTGCTTCACTCCCCTCCCATGACCAAATTTTACCCATCCTAAAGCCCTACCAGTTTATGCTTCTCTTTTCCATGAAATGGTTCTTGCTGATTCTAGCCTACAATTCCTACCTGTCAGACCCACTCAGAACCTTATTTAATTAGCTTGACTTTCAATGCATGCTATTTTAATGTCTCCAACTACTACATCGTTAAGAGCCAGGACCATTCTTCATTCCCTTTGTTCATCTCATAGTCCTTAGCACAGTGCTAGCCTTATAGCAGGAATCTATTTTGGGATTGAGAGACAGTATGAAGAAGTAGTATCTTCTTATAGCTGCTGAGGTGTTGTTCAAAATATTTAACAACAATGCCACAGGGAGACCTGTTCAGGATTGGAGCTGGAGCCCAGTGCTACCCAGCATTTAACATTTAGTTGCTGAAGAAGAAAGACGGCCTGAGAATCGTAGGTGTGGGAGGGGCTGAGGCTGCCACGGAGACGGAGAACTGGAAAGGATATTCAGGAGCCTTATGCCGGCAGCTATGTGCTGACAGGAAATAAGGTGACTCAACGTCTCATTAGGGGCATTGCCAACACCTATTGTAGCGCACACACACAAGAACCTTAACCTTAGTCATTAGTTTATCTTATCTAAATTGCGGGGTGCCTGGCACATCTGGTCTTACCCGCTGGCCTCCAAAGCATCTACAGGAGCAGATAGCACCTAAATATTCCTTCTGCCACTGTTCTCCTACATGGTACGTCTTCCCGTCATCATAACACGTTGTTTCATCTACACAGAGACACAAGCCAGAAGTGCACATTAGACTGAGGACAAACATGCAGACTTGCCCTCTGTACAAAGGTGGGTTCCATTTCTCTCCTAAATTTCTATCGTCACAGCCAAAACACCACGTTGATGGAAATCATTCTTAAGAAAAGTACCGCTGTATTGATCACAAGGCGACATTTCCAAACACTAGATCTAACAAACTGAAAAAGTGTTCATGGGAAGATGGAGATCGTATTTTAAAAGTTGACTCTAAAGACTCGTAAAGTTTTCTTATAACATGTCACTGCAGTTTATGGTCAAAATACTCAGGATGGAAAAGTGCTAAAGTGCCCTGTAATAACGTTAAATTATGGCTCATTTTTGAAGCTTGTCTCCACTTTTCCAAATCAAAAGATTAACAAACCCATCGTTCACTCCTCAGGGAGACCTAAAATCTCCAATCATTTCTGTGACCGAGAGTTACAGCTCAGTAATGATGAGTATGGGAGTGCTTAATAAGGCACGAAAAATGATGTGTGGCAACATACGAGGATCACACTTGAATTCTCCTTTCCCATTTCCAAGACACGTGCAGCTCATCATCTGGCCGTTTTCTCCCTGACGATCCCACTTCTCTCCAATCTTGTAGTTTACACCATTGTCATGGCACCATTCTGTGGGGTGGGGAAAATCAGACAGAGGCTTATCGGTGTGCTCTGATTCACAAGACAGTGAACACTTGGGATGTGTCGGGATCTCAATAGCCCGGTATCTGGAAGGAGTGGTTAGAAAGTTAAAGGTCATGATCCTGATGACAAACCATTTCTTTTGGTCGGATTTAAAAATATTTCCTTACCATTTAACATTTTCTAGGCTTTTAAGATCCAGTTTATTCCACCATAATGATGTCATAAGATAGTCAATGACCTTTGTCTGAATTCTCACTATTAAGGTTTAAAACTGTGGAAAACTGAACTAGGATTTGAGGAATAGACCATAGAAACATCACTTTGGATTCGCAGAGATCCTGGATACAAAGTAGTTCAATTAACCAATACCAAAGATCAGTGGGGTTTCTACATGCCACAACCTGCTTATAAATGGGAAGAATAAAAGAATAAACTTGTGTGTCAGTATAAAACAAAAACAAACAAAATGATAAATCAATGGTTATTATCTCTAAAAATAAGATTGATTTTTGAGGAATATCTAATACAGTTACATATCTTTACAACTACCCATAAAAGATGACTTTTTAATCTCCAAGGTTTATACTGAAACGGAACACTCTTCAGAAGTTGTAAAACAATATACTACTTTTTTCTATTTTACCAATGTCACCCGTTTCTTAAACTTTTAAGTTAATTGACAGTTATGACACCTAAGCAAAAAATATGTAATCTGAACCAAAGAATCGCTCCCACAATTTCATCTAAGTATTTATATAAGTAATAAATATACAAACTTAAAAGTAGTTCAGTTTCACAAATTAAAAACCACTTAATTGATGTCAAATGTTAAAAATTCCAACTCTTAAACAACGTATGACATTTCTGCTATTTTTCCTTTTTCAGATGGTCAAGCACAGTAGTCTGCATTGAAAAATTAGTTGTTTTTATATTTCAGTCTGAATTAAACTACTTAATGTATACAGTTAGATAGGCTAGTTTGAAAGTCTTTTAAAAATCCATTATGTTTTATTTCTCCAAATATGATTTCTGGATATGTCTATAGGAGGTTTGTTTATAAGGCATAATAGCTAACACCTAAAAAAATGAACCAATCATCAATAATATGGTCCCCTAAAAAACAAAGCACAATGAAAGGTTCATAAACTGTAATATTAAATCTTAAAGCATAAGCAAATCCTCAGATCATTTTAGCTAAAAAATAATTAACATATTAAAATCTCTATAATTTGAAAATCAAATATATTTCAATTGAAGTTGATTCTTAATTACCTACAAATATATTATTTGTACGCCCTACATTACTTGGAAAGATTCAAGCTACCTGATATGTATATATGTGTGTGTGATATGAGTGTGTGTATGTGTATAGACTATCATATGTACATTTGGTTTATACTGAAAGAGACAGAGTTGTTTGTGAATATAAATGTCCATGCCCAAATCACTCAACACTGAAAATTAAAAGAGATTTGGAATTTCTTGTGTCTCTCATTAGACCTGGTTCCAAAGGGTTTGACTTTGTTAATTTATTGTAACAGAAAAAAATTTTTAAATCATGTTATCATCACAAATGTAATTATTAGTTATTGACATACCGCCCTTGAAATGAAGCAATATTCCACAAGTAAAATTTCCCATCATTTTTCTATGATGCAAAATGTTACTTTGAGTCAAGCAGCCCCTCCCCTGTTTGCCTCATGTTTGGAAGAGCCCATGTCAGCCAAACATGATTCCTTGCCACTTGGTGCAAATGCACGGAACGAGAAGAGATGGAGACGAACAAGAGGATGGTCAAAGCAAGCTACTCACTAGACGAGTCACATCTGAAATGACCACTGCCAAAGCCTAAGCACTGGCAGGAGAGTTTAAAGCCAGTTTCAGACAGCCGCTCCCATTCCTCTCCAATGGCATAATGAGAAACTGTGTAGGGGTCAAAGCACGAGTCATCTGTAGGTTGATTTGGGCCTTGGTCAACTACATGAAGAAAAGGAGGAAAAAGCAAAAAAAAAAAAAGACATGTTATTGGTGGTTTGGACCATAAAAAGAAAACTGAATTATTCTATATAATGACTTAATTTAAAACAAAATTTCCAGTAGCATTAAGAAGCATTCATCTGTCCTATCAATGCAACAGCTGATCTAATAAACG
This sequence comes from Eonycteris spelaea, assembly GCA_003508835.1. NCBI lineage: Eukaryota > Metazoa > Chordata > Mammalia > Chiroptera > Pteropodidae > Eonycteris > Eonycteris spelaea. Next base: position 1,102,854 of record PUFA01000050.1, on the reverse strand, counting down.
ACACTTAGATGTTGCCAATGGACACTTGCCACAAGCATATAAAAAGGGATCCATCTTTCATTTTTGCCATCAGTGCTAAAAAATCATTTCTGGTAAATGTGGATCCTCACCTAATTTAATCTAGTTAAAAACTTCAGTGGGATGCAAAGACTAGAGAAACCTGTCCATGAGTACATGAGTGACCTTAAACCTAGTTATATTATAGGTATCTGTAATATGAGGATAAAAAAGAAAAATATCTCTACCTGCTCAAGATTTTGTGATTACACGAGATCATTAATTCCACTGCCAACACTTAGAAAGTGCTCACCAAATAAAGAATTACTAGAGAACATCTTTTGCTTTTAATGCAAAAGTCTTAGCATTTTTATATTTTAGTATAATGTGATCTTCACTTTCATTATTGCATTTTTTGCATGATAGTGCAAAAATCCTAGATTTTATACACTATTATCAATTGTAGGACTGCTTCACTTTATAAATAAAATCAATTGTTCCAAATAAAGAAGCAATGGGATATAAACGACTTAGCAATAAGTAATGAACTCTCTTCATGTTGTCTAAGATCTTGGTCTTCATGTTTTGGGAAAGTTTATTAAAATAATTCATGCAAACAAAGCATGCTTCAAATTATTCTCTAAAAATTAAATAAACTAACTTTTATGATGTTGAATCCCACTGCATATATTTCTTTTTTACAGTGAATAAAATCAAAAGCTCAAAAGCCATATATATTTAAAGTGTCTAATATTTTAAAAGGCATCACCCTGGAAGACAATAGCATTTTGGAGAAATTAAGAAGTCTGAAATGTCTCAAAGCCAGGAGAACCTGGCTAGAATGCAGAATATTGCTGCTGGGAATAAGGAATCAGAAAGAAAAATGGAAGGAACTTAAACTTCTACTAGGGGTTTCAATAACCCTCCCCAAAATAGCCAGGAGTTATAATAATACCTGCCTAAAGTTATAGAGACAGAATCTTTTTTAAAAAAATGATGTGGAAATTCCTTTCATATGGCATTCCACTAGTAAAGCCACACAAAGGAAAAAAGTGTTACCGCAGATATGCACTGCGACTAGGACAAAATGATCCTCCCCTCCCCCGCCCCCAGATCTTCAACTGCTTAATTCACATATAAAATAGCGTAGCCACCTATTGAATACAGAAGGAGGCTGAGATTAAGCAAACTGGTCCTAGGAATAAAGTCTGTCACTTGGCAGAGAAAGAATTTAGCACCATGAGAGAGGGAGATCGAGATTCACGATTTTGATCACTCCCTATCTCGTGTTCCTTGGTGAATCTTCAGCTGCTGCAGATTGAAAAGTCAAGTGGATTTAAAGGACTTTCCAGGTGCTACCAAGAAAGTCGATGGCCACTCAATCTCGATAGAGGCTTTGGATCTATATAATCAGAAAAAAAAAAATTGGAATAACATTGGAATAAGGGAGCTCTTTGGATAGAAATGGGCCATGTCGGTAGCATTTTGTATCAGGAATAAACACCAGCTGTCCCTTATTCTGCTGATGAGAAATTTCCAGTTATGGTACCTAAAAATCACTCAAGAGAACAGTAACATGGTAAGATAGAGAGGGTCTGGGAACAGGGATCAGGAGACTTATGCCCTATACCAACTCAGATATCACTAGCAGGGACTCAGAATGTTGGCCTAAATATCTGAAGCTCATTCTAAGTCTACCGCCATGTCACTGTTTGAGACTCCATCAAACATGTATGCATTTTACCAAGATACTAGGATATGATTAGGGGAAAATAATTGAATTTTAAGTTGCTCCTTTACTTCATGATGATGTGTAACATGATTTCCCAAAGTTAAAAGACAACAGCAACAGAGGAACAGTCAGTAGAACAAGCATCCCAGAGGGGAGCCTGGGCCTAAATAAATAACAGGCGTTCACATACCCGAGTTACCCACAGTGACAACCTCCTCCCGAACCTTGTGCCTCTTTGGTCTTTCAGTGCCTCCACTATGATCTTGTAGGTGGCCCCCCTCGTAAGGCCCGTCAGGGTAGCACTAGCAGAAGTTCCAGGAACTCGGAACTATAATTATTGGCACATCCAAAGTGGGGAGAAAGCATTAGAGTGAGAATCCACATACTTTCCCTATTCTCTCATTAATAACCCTCGCTGTGTAAACAAAATAAAGGGAGACAAATAAAGAGGGAGGGGGTAAAGGTTCCAACCAGCCGAGGAAAGAAATGAAACTTGGGTGAGGGGGTTCTCACGTTTATGTGCCAGATTTTCCTGCCCAAATCTACCCTATGTGCTCCACAGTCAGCAGGAGCCCTCAAGAATTCTAGATACAGCCTCGTCCCCATCCCGCTGCAGTCAGAGGTCTGTGTAAGGCCTCTGAAACCCTGGCCATGCCCGCTTTACATAAAATGTGGGCACTGCTACATAGGGAAATTTATTTATCCTATGCAAGTAGCACTTGACCCCAATGTTGGAGTCCTTAAAACACTTTGTCAAATCCTCAAACTTAAGTTTCTAAGCCCATAAGTCTTCCACAGTCATAGTGAGTTCTTAAAATTCTGCCACTTTCTAAAATAAGAATACAATAGAATTGATAATAGTAGAAGACAAGTTAAAGAATAGAAGTTTTGGTTAAGAATTAAACATTTGTAACAGCTGATTTGCACAGCTTTACCTAAGTTCTTTCTCTTTAGACATATGTAGATAATGGGATTCTTCAAGGGCAAACCATAAATGTAAATTCAGGCAGAATATTTCTCTCTTTAGTCTAGGATCATTTTTTTTTTTTTTGGTCTGTATTACTAAGGAGCTTCAAATGTGTGGGAACGATAGAAATGATTTCGTTCTCTTTACTAAATAAAAGCTCAGGTACATTCCCTCAAAGTAGAACCATATCGAGCTTTTTAAAAGAGGTGGCTTTCTAAGAGGTCCTAGAAATGTAGCCACTTTACTTCAGAGCTCTGGTCACTTGAGTTATCTAGCTTACTCCTTTCTAAGCTTCCTAGTCAGAAGTAAAGGAAAAATTAATTACCTGTAATGGTTCTTCATCAATGCCAATTGGTTGGCATGAAATTATGTACTCAGAGCTTTCCTGGAACGGGGTCCAAGAGATGGTGGTCTGAGAGACAGCTTCTTGTCCTGTAGAAGCATTTGGATTGAGTCCAGGAACATGAGGGTAGAGATGGTGGTCTACGTCTCCCCTGGGGACATGACCAATTTGGATATCCTCATTTACATTTGGCGAATATTGTCCTGGCCTATGCCTTACGGGGGTGGCCGCTGTGGGCGGTGTGGTCCGCCTGAAACCATGTTCCTCAAAGATCATTTGTTGCCCAACACTGGGCTGCTGACCCGAAGTGCCAGGAAGCTGAATACCGTTTCCAGTGTCATACTCAGGGTTGGTGATGAAAGGGGTCTTTTGAGCTGTGGAAGGAACATCCAAGATCTCTGGTCCTTGAAGGTTGGGGTGTGGAAGGGTTACCAGTTGGGGAAGCTCATCTAGCCAAGAGAGGTTAGAGCCAAAAAAGCAAAGCGTGTTAAGCTCCCACAAGTAGCAGTAGTAGTCATCATCAATTCAGGCAACAATGACTGTATCGGTCTGATCAAAGACCCAGGAAAACGAGCAGTTTTTAGATCACAAAACACTTTTTCCAGAAAGGAATCTTTATGATTTTTTTTCTTAAAGATTTCTTTAGAGTTTAGGATGGAAAAAGTGTTGGTATGAACTTAGCATACACGCCAAGCTTTGGACTGCTGAGCTCCATAGAAGCTATCTCTGCTTGAATTAAGGCTAATGAAACTGAAATATGCAGCTTTTTTTCCCTCTTTTTTTTCATTTCAGAATCATGTTCTAAGGACTAGAATTCACACGAATTATATCAGAGTCTGAAGTACGAGAATTCTAGAGGTTCAGCTCAACTTCTTTTTAAGGTTTAAAATGGTAAAAATAGATAAAAATTAATATTTTTTATTTTAAATTCTCCTATCGACATAATATAGCATTTTCTTCAAATTCAACTGAAATTAGATTTTAAAAAAAGTAAGAGAGCCTTTAGCTCCAAGTTTCAGAAACCAAATAATAAAGACCAACAGGGATTTTTCCCCAACTTTTAAAAAATTTTTTAAATTCAACAAATGGTATAAAAAAATAGCAATTTCACTTTTTCCATTTTAATATTTTGAAAAAAATTTTTGAAAATTTTAAAGGCGAATAAAAGGCTTTATTTTGACTACGAAAAAAATAAAACTAAACTCAAGAGGAATATAAAACTGGACTAACAGATTACGTGAGGTTATCAAAGAATATAACACATATGCTATGCTGTTAGGAAAAAAAGTTCCATGAGAAATTCATCAACACCCGCGGAACATTTTCATTGCAAAATCGATCATTTGTAATTAGTTTTGTCTTGACCATATCACTATTATCCAGAAGGTGCTCTTTCTTTACCTGTCTTTCTCCTCCCGATCAGAGGCTCACTCTTCTGGTTGTTCTTAAGGGCAATCACTTGAATTGTGTACTCAGTTCCTGGTTCCAGACCTGTTGAAAGGACAGAACATCACGTTACGTCTGTGGACTCAGCTAGTCAAGTGGAAGTTGAGCTCACCAGATGACGCTCCTAGGAAGCAAGCATTCTCTCCTTCTGGCTATTGGCCTCTTGAAAGATAAAAGAGACTTCACTTTTTTCCAATAAACACCCAAATACTCTGCATACCATGGTCACTTAGCAAATTAGTGATCTGACCAACAAATCTAGCACCCAAATAAACACTTATATGCTAGCTTTTCCTGGGTATTCTTTTAACATGTGGCCTTATTTGCCTTATTGAATTCCAGAAAATCTATCAGCATTGTGTACTGCCATTGGAACACACATTTGGAAGAGATCATTGCAGATTGTATACTTGAATCTGCTTAGGCCTAATAACCAGACAGCCCTCAGTGACAAGATCAATGAAAAGTTAGACTACAGGTTAAGTGAGCTCTGCAGGAGAGAGGGACCAACTTTGTGAGGTCCTTGTAAGAAGTATCTAATTCAACTTCTCCCATATCTGATTCTATTTTCCTGTTCCCAAAGTTTAAAAAAAAAAAAAAAAAAAAAAAAAAGCAGTGTCTCCTTCTGGTACCTGTGTGTTCTACAGGATTTTTAAGTCTAGATGATACCCTATACACAGTTTGAAAATTTAGTCTCTTGGACAAAAATAATACTAGAGGCCTGTGATCTTTCCCACTGAAATAGGCAACTCTTAATCCCCATTTTCCAGCATTCTCTCCAATATGCGTAATTGGGCATCACTTTGCATCAAGACCTATTCTGTGAAAGTAGATAATGAGGGGCGACAGCAGGTGGCACTCTGGGCAAGTCCTGCAAGATCATCAGGTCTTCAGGGTGTTGAGTGAGAGGAGAGGACCACAATTAGCTAGTTTGCTTTGAACAGTGTATTTTTCTAGGACTAGACGGACAGGTATCTGGCAAACATACAGCAAATAAAAAGACTGTGGTATGCCTTATGACAGTATGAAATGACTGCATTTTTATTTAATTCAATTGAAATGACTGCATTTTATTAATTCATGCTATTTGAGGTGGATTGAGCTTTACAGCTCCTACACAGAGATTGTTTCTTTTCTTTCTTTCTTTTTTTTTTTGAAGTTATCAGAAATGGGCTTCTTGTTCTCATGGTAAGCATCCAAGACACAGTTGGAGTCTGCTAGGCACTTTGTGTATCTTAGAGAGTAAGGAGAAAAATGGCAACATGGAAGCAGCAATACCAGTGATAGTAGCCTCTGTGACACCAGGGCGAGGCCGGGGGACCACTTCTCTGGGAGGGGATCCAGGCTTCTCATACTTGATGATGTAACCAGTAATCTTGGCACGTGGCGGCTGCCATGATACCAGCAAGGAGTTAGGTGTGGTGGCCAGGAAACGTAGGTTGGATGGTGCATCAATGGCTAAAAGAAAACAAAATTAAGTCTCTAAGAAAATGAACCACCAAGAAAATTACTTTCACACTCTTTTCCCCAGTCCTTAAAAATGAACTTGAGAGAATCTGAGTGTTCTATGAACTGTAAAAATGCACCGTGATCTATAATACAAAATCATCAGCTTCGTTTTTGTTTCTTAAGTTCACATGACTGATGACATAAGTAGTTGGAGTTTCTTCAGTAGAAAGTGTAGTTACCAGTGGAGGCATCGATGACAACAGGGGAGCTCCGGGCATTGTCATTCAAGGTGTACAAATGGATCTTGTAGTCAGTGCCGGGTTGTAAACCTGGGATTTGTAAAGAGATTATTTTTATCTGATCTCGATTTACTAGGAGATGCTGCAAACTCATCTACAATTTTCACGGTTACTCTACCATCCCTTATTTATACAAGCCACAGAAGTGGTTCACATTTAAACAATAAATTAGAGCACGGTACGGGTGTTAACTGTTAATGAGAAACATTATCTCGAAAGAAAATCACTGATTGCATACAAAGACTAAAATAAATCTGAAAATACAAAATGATATGTTAGAAGTGGCCCTCTTGGCGAATGAGGGGTGAGTGCCTACTGGAAGTGTTTTCTCTTTATCACAATCTGATAGTCATTGGTCGATAACTGGAATCAGAATTTTAAATCTCGAAAAGACCTAGTTGACCCAGATAGTGAACATTCTCTGATCACAACTTTGCCTTTATGAAGTAGTGTTGTTTGCTTTTTAAAATTTAATTATGCTTCATAATCTATAATGTTAAGAACACTATACCACCATTTCAGTGTTTTTTAATTTTAAGCATCATGTTATAATTTTTTTATATATATAAAAAAGGTACATTGATTAAAAATCAAAATGATGAATGGAGCTCATGCCATTTCTCTGTCAAATAAAATCAGGCATTCACAGGACAAAACTATTCCTGATCATGGTTTGAAAATAAGTGTTTAAGAAATACAGCTGGGCTATCACAAAACACTGAAAATAAACAGAAGCAGTGAAATGGTAGAATAACTAATAAGCTAATTTATGTTGTGAACAGCAGTGCACAAATGGGGTCAGAACAGTGAGTTCCCTGACCTGTGATGGTGTAGCTTCTGACATCTGGACTGATGGTTCTCTGAACTGGACTCTGGCCATTTGCTGGCAAGGCATCAACTTGGAAGCCGGTGATCGTCTCAGTCTTGGTTCTCCAGCTAATGGTGATGGTGGTCTCAGTAGCATCTGTCACCCGGGCCCTTCTTGGAGGGCTGACATCTGCGCGGGATCATAGCTAGAGATTAGTGCCTGGCCAGCTCATGCAGATAAGGTTTTGACATTTGAAAATGTTTCTTTATTATGTACCGAATATGTTTACTTCTATACTTGAAAAATAATGTGTAAATTTTCTCCAGTGGCATCCAGAATGAAAGTTTGACAGTAATTAGAAATTTGAAAGTATTCATCTCGTATACCTTTTTTTCTGAAGAACTGAAAAGCTACCAGTGGTTCCCAAGCCTGGTTTTATAGTTTCTATAAATATTTAATTAAGTGATAAAATTATTAATTTATTAATATGTAAAATATGTGTAATAAGAATTACAATATTATGGCCAGCCAGCAATTATATATACATGTATTATTAGTATTTTGTCATTTTTAACAGGGCTTCATATTTTTTTCTCTCAACAGGAGCTATGCCATCCCTGTTTGATAGATGATGAAACTTTTGACATTTTCGGAAAGATTTCTGAAAGAGCAAATCATGAGAGCGTGTGTGGCAGAAAACTAGAATCTGGGCCCACTTTTGTCCAATATTTATTGCACTGTTAAGATAAGTAGAAGGCAGCATGTTCTCCCCAAACTTAACTCTATGAAAGTAAATCCTAACAAGTAAAGCATAAAACAGGTGTTAGTCTTCATTCATAACACCAATGTTTAAACATTATGAAGTGACTTCATTTCTGTGCCAGTTGATCACTTTCTGGAGGAGCATAAAAGGTGCCAGTATTAAGTCAAAAAGATGGGCGAGCAAATCACCTTCCAAATTGGGAGCCATTCTGTTGTTAACTTAATGATCTAGAAAATCATTTACCGTTCATTAATTTCTGTACCATTTATACAGAATGTTTGTCGATACTAAAAAGTTTGATTACTCACTCTCCAGAGTAGTGACAACTCCCTGAGCTGGTCTGCTTGTCAAAGTGTCCTTAAGAGCATAGACACTCACTTCATATTTAGTGGCCACCTAGAAAGAAGGACACAGTAAGCTTTAGTAATGTGATCTGAAGCCCAAGGATTTTTACTACAGCATTAGAAAAACATCATAGTTGTCTACAGCCATGCTACCATGAATAAGCCCAATCCCATCTGATCTTGGAAGCTAAGCAGGGTTGGGCCTGGTTAGTACTTGGATGGGAGACCACCTAGGAAGACCAGGTGCTATAGGTATAAAAAATCAAAAAAATTAAAAAATAAGGGATCGTAAAGTGACAAGGCCCTTGCAATCTGTGAGGTCAACCAAGGGTTGTCTCACCTAAAAAGTTAAAAAAAAAAAAAACATGGTTATAAAAAAATTAAGTAAATAAACTAACAAAACTCACAGCCTATACATTCCTGTTAATTTCATTCCTACGTTGAAATTGTTCAACAACATATTTAAATTACATGAATTTAGGAGTTAAGCCCAACTAAGTCACAACTTACATACTTAAACTAAGCTGAAATAAAATGAGAAAAATGAGTATTAGCCTTATTTTCTCCTTTATGAACTGACAGGTATAAACCGTAATTTTTTTTCATTTTCGAGAGAAAGGAGAATCCTCTATTCAATCTCTAAACCCTCTTACTGTCGTTTCTCTCGGAATTAAGCTTATATTAAAATGTACATAAATTTCCTAGGTTCCTGGATAGTTTTCTCTATGTATGACTCGGAAAGACTAAAAATGCTTTAATGAAGGTAAGGTCAGGCCGGGTTGGTATGAACTGGACAATATCTTTGCCAGGTAACAGAGCTCAGAAAATGCATAACCAAAGTAGATTTATGCATGCATTCAGTCTGTAGATATATAAATCACCTCCAACATACAACCTTTTAAAATAAACAATACATTTAAAGAACTGTGCAACATCCAAAGCTATTTATAAAATTGTCCCCAATGGTCATCTGAAAAAGCTTAGGTCAGCATAAAGGAATTCTACCTGATACGAAATTACAATAAAATTATTTGATGGCAAGGACAAAGAACAGATTTATTATATTTCTACAACCTTAAATTGTAAGAGATGACCTAGTTCTTTATACCAATGTAAAAGAGCAATTCTCACCATGAGTCCTGATACAACTACAGATGAGCTATCAGGGGCAAGGTTGATTTCTTTCATCGGTCCTGTCTTCTCCTTGGGGGTCACCCGCACTCGATACCCAGTGAGTTGAACACTGGGTGCTGTCCACTGGGCGGTGAGGCTCGTTGGGTGTAACCTGAGTGAACTTCAGGTTGGTTGGTGCAGGAATGGCTGTTGGGATGGTCATTGGTTAGAGGTTATCTTATAGGAAATGGGGAAAATGGAAACTAAAGTGAAATCCAAGAAGTAGAATAGATTGTGCTTCTTTGGTTAGGTGGGTTCCCCGGTCGAGCAAAGACTCAGTACGAGAGAGTACGAGAAGGGAAGCAAAATGAAGCAAATGTTCCCTGAAAAAATGTTTTATATCCACCCACGTTCAGAATCACTGGAAACATGGGTGAATGTCAGAATTCTAAGAGACTGTAGGTTTTAGAAGACATTTATTGCTTTCCCTTAAAAAATAACACAAGTCAAATTAACTTATTGTCCATTAGGATTGGTTTTCCATTTGTATGGAAAGATGAGCAATAGCCCTTTTCCTATGTAAGTTATCTTTTCACGGAAAACCTTTTCAGAGTATTCCATCCTCCTCATGTTAAAATATTCTTTTTATTTGGACCCCATGGCTGACATCGCTGCTAATTTTGAAGTAATCTGTGGTGGTGCAGCATAAGAAAATTGGCTCACAACAGAAGCAGAAGAGAAAAGCAAAGAGCAATAACACAGATTGTCACCTCCAGGGTCTATGCTGTCACATCTTTAGCATCCCACTCTGCTTCGGAAACAAAGCACAAGAGGGGAAAGTATTGTGGATAGCATTTGCTCTACCAACTGTCCCTATGAGTCTGATTCTCAATCCTTTAAGCAATCATACGCCAGCACACGCTAACTAACCAGAAAAGGAAAGTCTTACCCACGTGTTCTCAGAATCATGATGCTATGAAATGGCGCAGTTGGGGTTCCTTCGTTAGAGTCAGCTCTAGGATACCGAAATTCTCTCCTTTATACACAGTGAGCATAACTACAGGGAGTCATAGCTTAGGAAACAATCCACAATTTTAGTATTGTCTTCTAATGTCTTGCTTCATGGCCTTGCTTATAAGCCAAGCTACTCCAAAATTTCCTTTTATTAGACTTTACATAAACATCACCTCAATTTCACTGTTTAGTACTCTTCCTCTTAAAGAGGGTCTTTGCTAATAGAGAGGCTGCTTTTTTCACCCCCTAACACGGGAATCAATAGCCCGATAAAGTATAATTCATCATTCAGCAGAGCATAAAGCCGCTGCTCCCATGAGCACCCAGTGGTACAATTAACGATATACCTGTGGACTGGGTTCCAATCAGGGGCTGGCTCTCCATATCATCGTGCAAGGCAACCACACTGACTGTGTACTCAGAACCGGGCCTGAGGCCTTTCAGCTCTGCAGTGTCTTCTTCACCATCAGGTGCAGGGAATAGCTCATGGATTCCATCCTCAGGGCTTGAGTAGGTCACCCTGTACCTGGAAACTTGCCCCTGTGGGCTTTCCCAAGCAATTTTGATGGAATCGACATCCACATCAGTGAATGCCAGTCCTTTAGGGCGATCAATGTCTGTTAGGCAAATTAATGGTAAGAGGTTATGTGAAAAGCAAGTTGTGAAATAAGCATTTTTATAACGTGCAAAGCAGTTTTGCAGATACCATTTTCTTTGATGAATTAAATTCTAATTAACTCACTATTGCATGGAAAATTTCTTGATACTTGCTTAAATATTTTTGGTTTAGAAAATATTTAATGTTACATCAGTTATTAAAACATAGGTGTCCAGGAGGTGCATAGATGCCCTGCAAAATGTCCTCACAATGAGGATTTATTCGTGTTAATTTTAAGATATCCCACCAAAATTTGTTTTCGCAATGTGATGTTAGTCTCATAGACCTGGATTTTCTATACCTTGGAAATGATAAAGTTGATTTTCAAAGTTAAATTTAAATTATTAAAATCCTTCTGTAACTCTTCTCCCCACTTCCCCCTCCCCCCTGCCACACACACCAGTAAGTATTTACATTAAATGCTGGTCCAGCCACAGTCCTCCATACGCTCCAGATATAACAGCTGCATGAAGCACACATTAATCAACTTTACCATCCAGTCATAGAAAAATAGGTCCTAGCAACATAATTCGTAGATGTGATATAGGCAAATAAGATTTTGCTGAGGCCATTTGAGCAAAAGAAATTTTAAGCACAGCAACTAACTACGGTAAATCCCAGAACTTCCTTCCCTGTATGTTCACTGCTTGGCACTAAGAAGGGAAAAAAATGTTTATAAGGGACTCAGCTCAAGATACAAACGAACCAAATTGACTTTCCCTGTGTCTAATCGCAAAAGACACGCAGAGGGCATTCAGATGCCTAAGAAAAAAATCTGACTTTGAAAATGGAAAAGAACCACTGGTTACGTACTGGTTACTGCAGTCTGGACCAGAGGCTGACTCTCTCCATTTTGATTCTGAGCGTAGACACTAACCACATACTCCACTGTGGGCTGCAAGCCTTCGATAATCATTTCTGTTTGATCTGTAAAGGGAGAGAAAAGCAAATGCAGCATCTCTGTCATCCACTGTAAGGTCATCCAAGTGACTTTCAGAATTTGGTAGTAAATGCATGGTGGCCTGGACTTTCATTTGCAGAATTATCATGAAAATATGAAGGAGTCAGGCATGGATTTCCTCTTGAACAAACATGTTCACTGCTACAAATTACCATATTAGAATAAAGTCTCACCAAAGAATAAGCTCCAGAATTTAATAGGAAGCCCCCAACAATGAATAACACTAATCTTGAAAAATAAAAATAAAAATTACCTATTGCCTTAAGATCCTAATTTCACAAGTATTTTGTATAAAACGAAAAATGAAAGCTAAAAAGATCTTTAAAAGTCAGGCCACCTCTCTCTTCCTGGCATTCATGACGAACACCACCACAAAGATGCATCTAATAATTTAAGATGTCCACACCATGAAACAGGACTATCTATATAAAAACAGATCCTAAAAATTATCCAAAAATTCTACTGTGGAGGGAGTAGGAAACAATCTTGGGCACAGAATTCACAAATGAAGAAATCGACATAATAATAAATGAGTTAGGTGGTCATTTATTTAAAAAAGCATTCTGGTCTGTTCATCCTGATACATGTGAGATGCTGGCTATTCTCACCTGGACCTGCAGTTTTAGTTTTCGATGGTCCCAGGCCATTCTTGGGAGTAGCAGTCACTCTGTAACCTGTAACGGGGGAAGTGGAAGGCAGCCACCTGACACTGATACTGTTGTCCTGGACGTCAGTCACTTGCATCTGGGATGGTTTGTCAATTTCTGTAAAAGGCAATAAGGAGAAACAAGTGAAGCCACAGTCTACAGGCACAAGACTAGACAAGTCCCTGTCACTAGTTACAATACATACAGGATGATCTCTTATGACAATTAATGACTCCCAGGTGTTTCTTTTGCAGAAACAGAGAGAGCTTTGGGGGGCGGGGCGAGCATTTAGATGCCATCACCCATTTTCAAGATGGCTGCTTCGTTCACAAAGAAACTCCATTCCAGGTAGGTGTTTATCCTCTTACCTTATCAGCGCATTCATTCATTCATTAACAAATATATATTGAACACACTCTATGTCTGTCTCTATTGGAAAATATCGATAACAAAATCAGACAACAATCCCTGCCCTCGGGGGGTGCTTCCTTGTATATCCAGCTCAAAGTTGGCTAGCTGTAGGTGTTGCTTTGTCTTATCAAAAAAAGAAAAGCAACGTACAATGGAAAAAATACCTTGGGAGAACATTGTAAAAACCATCAAAGTAATATGCGTGTGTCATCCCAGAGGAATTGTACCTGTTCGATAATCAATGGAAACTGGCTTGCTGCTTGCTGGGCTGTCCCACGGCCAGTGACAGCATAAACGGTGATGGTGTAGTCTACTCCAGGTTTAAGGCCACTGATGGTAGCTGTAGACTTGCTCCCAGGCACAGTGAACTCCTGCACAGGGCTATTTCCTCCTGTTTGAAAAGAGGGCAGTTCAAAGTACGAGGGGCTAAGCGATGATACCAGAGAACTGAATGAACATACTGAGAGCAGCATGTACGTCAAACCTTCGCTTATTCCCTTTAAAAGAGTGCCATTAACAGGGCTTGAACAGAAAGGTATATTTATTTATGCAAGTGGGTAAAACTTGGGAGAGAACTGCAGTTAACGCTATTTTAACATGCCAGCTTTAAAAAGTCACTGAGTTGTCGGTTAACATGAAAAGAGAGAAGAAAGTAAATCCTCAACCCAGGATTGCAAAAATTGTCTTCCTTTTTCAAAATTTTAATGATGTATATTCATGTTAAATAAAATTTTGAAAATACAGGAAAATAAAAAAGAAAAACACAAAGCACTTATCATTTCACCACTGATAATATGCTTGTGAATTTACAATCCTTTCTTCCTCAATTCTACTGTTTCCCCTCTAGTATTATACAAACAACTTTCCATCTTGATTTTGCCACCAATTATATCATATATATTTTCCACATATTTGTTGGAAAAGACAAGGCTCCACTGAATGGACTTGCCAAACTTCCTTTTATGATGTGTTTACTGTTGGGCTTTCAGATTACCCACAGCAGAATCTGGCTTGATCAGAATGTGAAACAATATTTCACTAACGCACCTGTTTCTCCATAGGTGATCCTGTAATATCTCACTGTGACAGCAGGAGCATCCCAGCTGATCAGTAGGCTGTTGGGGGTCGTGGCAATAACTTCCAGGTCCCTTGGAACATCAGAAACTAGAAAGAGTAGGATAGTGAGGGGTGGGAGGGGTTTTCATATCTGTAACTTTCAAATGATGCCCAGATTTACATTTTGTTCATTTTCCTGATAACTGCTTTATAATTCTTTCATATGACAATGTAAACACTATACAAAATTAACAGAATTAAAAATATAAACAATTTAAGGTAAAGGGTTAAGGAGTCAATTCAAATTGTGATAAAATGGTGATTTTAAATTTATCAAAGGGTTTTTTTCCCTCAACTTATTATTTTGAAAAAATTAAAATGACATAAAAGTTGCAAATATAACAAACATGCATATTCCCATCTTTAAGTATTTGCTAACTACTGTTTCTCTCTCTCTCTCCCTCTCTCTCTGTTAATCCATGTGTGACTAGATATCATAATGATACTACTCTCCTAAGTACTTCAGCATCTATCTCCTAATTACATTAAAATAATTATGTCTTTAAGAGAACTCTGAAATAGAGTGTTTTCTACATTTTGAATAAACCTGTAGTTATTAAAATGCATAAATACCTAAATCAGGAGAGAAATTTCTTGGGATAATAAAAAGCATCTTCTTTATATAGTCGAGGAGATTTTTCTCTATAAATCCTCTCACTTCCCTCTTCATGTCTCATAGCCATGATCTACCTTTTTGAGATGATGACTCAGACAACACAAAGCTATTTCACAGAAGACATCACCTGCATTGGAAAGTCCTTAGAGTTTCTTCGAAGACCAGAAAACAAGTTACCTGTTGATTGCTGGCCAACCAAGGGGACACTTTCCTCTCTGCCATTAAGCGCAACGATGCTGACCACATATTCTGCCCCTGGACTGAGGTTGGTGAGGGTGATGGAATTCCGAGATGGGGGCACTCGATCTTCTCGCGGTCTTCCGCCACTGTGTTCAGGATGATGGCGAATCCTGTAGCCAGTATAGTGGCTCGAGGAGCAATCCAGTGGACGGTGAAAGAGTTGGCAGTGATATCAGAAAAGTCAATGCCAGTTGGAGAATCGAGACCTGTTTTTTCCACCCCAGGGGAAGAAGAGAGAGTGAGAGAGAGAGAGAGAGAAAGACACCAGCAGCTTAGGGAGTGAGAAAAAAACAGGGGAAAGTAACAAACATCCCATTTTCTGTTTTTCTCATTAACACAGTGAACTGCCATAAACCTCAGATTACGATGCACTGGTTCTAAGCCACATATAAATCTCAAATTCATAAACTGACTCAGTTCAAAATGGCCGACTCAAGCATTCTCTTCATTTTTCTTTTGCTGTGGTCCAAGTGTCATTACAGTAGGTTACATGCATCATTAAAGTAGGTTTACACATCATATTTGAAGACTTGTGTTTAAGAAATTCTGGGAATTGATATTTTCAAATGCTTCAGTATTCAAGTCGTCTATGTTTCTTTCCTATAAGTGGATCTCTCAAAGTAAGACAAGATCTGCCCACTCTCAAGTTAAGAGTTTGGCTCTCAAAGAAGCTTCCTATGCTTGAGGGAATTGATATGTCAACATGGTGATAATGATGTCAATCACAAAACTTTCTAAAACTAAAATAAGACATTATTCTGGACAAATTACAATGTAAGTAATTCCTCATGAATTGAGAATTTAGTGCAGTACAGAAAACTAGCAAAAATTTAGAGTTCATTTCCAATTCAAATCACTTAACCTCTCTGAGACTTCCAACAAATTTCTGTTTCAGTTATAACATTTACTTATTCTATTCAATAGTATATTCAAACCAAATTGAGATATCAGAACTCCTTTTTGGAAGCAAATGGACTATAACAAATATATTAATAGATATACTAAACTGCACTTTGTTAAAGGGAAAAATTTTTTTAAAGCACTCCATTTAAGAAAGGACATCATATTATGGGATTCAATTCAAATTCCTTTTTATAGTAAATGAATATTTCCTCAAGTAGAAAAAAGAGATAAACTTGTTGGCTTAGTAAAAAAAAAAAAGAAAATACTTATATGACATGACAGCATTGGGTCCATCATTAGACAGAGCTGCCTAGTGAGAAGGAATGTTTGCCATCTCTAAGTAATAGACATTATGAGATACTCTTCTTGGGAAATTTTTTAAAAAGATAGACAATGAAGTTTCTGGACTAAGTTTCATCCTCTCTGGAAGCAGAGAGTAGAATCTTGGTGACAAAGTCAGGGTAATAGTTGAATAGGTGTCTTTTAATTTTTAAGACCAGTGATAAAAAAAAAAAAGTAATGACAAGACTACAAGCACCACCATCACTGCCACAAAGACGGGGACGTATTTTTGGAAGAAACATCCCATTTTGTTATTTCAAATCGGAAGGTGAAAGCTACTTGATAAGCATATTGCCAACACAACTCACCTGTTTTCTGTCTTCCTCTAAGAGGCGTGCTCTCATGTTGTTCATAAACACTGGAGACACTGACCAAATATTCTGTACCAGGCAGGAGATCTGAAGAGGCAAATGAGACTTATTTTAAAATTGTGCTTGAAAGCATGAAAACCAAAGCAGCCCTGGGGCTATGTGAACTTATAAAATGTCCAAGAGTCCAGTTCTATAGCCTGCTTATACCTGAGTGAATGACACCGCTTGGAGATGGCTGTCATTAGGTGATAAGAAAGGGTCACTTTGCCCCATAGCATCTCTAAGTCTTGCCCTCAGCTCCACCTCTGTAAGGAACTCACCTCCATGAGTGTGACTCAGAGGGCTCTGCAATAACGTGGAGTTGCTGTAACATAGTTATATTGCTATCACCCACTTAATAGTACGTATGTCTATTGAAGGCATGGGATAATGGTGACCTTAGTGCTATAGATTGTCATTTACTCCTCAGAATAATCCAGTGAAGAAGCTCCTTTTTAAAGCAGCTTTACTACCATACAATAAACTGTATGTATTTAAAGCGTACAGTTTGGCAGGGTTTGACAGATGTATACATTTGTGAAACCATCGCCTGTATTTTAGATAATGAGCATATCCATTACCTCCAAAAGTCTGGTTTACAATTACTCCCATTTTGCAAATGAGAAAACTGAGGCATAATGAAGTTATCTTCTTTGATGGATTTACCCAAGATCACACAGGAGTTTCCCAGACCATGACCAATGGTCTTGATAATTAACTTTTACTGGAAAAGTAATACTTCAAAGGGTAAGTGATCAGTTCTACCATATTAAGATGAGAACAGAACACTTAAAAAAATTTCTTATACATTTCTGTATATCCTCTTCTCTCATTTTTAGGTACCAAAAAAATGTACAGCATAAGGTTATTAACCATTGAACTACTCACTAAACCCTTTCCCCTCCACATCATCTCCCTTCAGGCTTTTAAGAGACTCCTGCTGGGGGCTTGGACTCCACTTTTCTCCTTTCTGCTTTGGCTAGGGGCAATTTACTTAACCACTTGAAACCTCAGTTGCTTCATTTGTAAAATAGGGTCATAATGGTTTCTCTGGGGGTAATAGGCTACCTTGGGATCTAGAGTAGGATCTAGAATAAGTTCTTAGAACACATAATGAACATGTGACAAGTCTGTGGCTAAGGTGGGGCAGACACTGGTCCTGAGGCAGGGGCCCCTGTGTAGTGACTGACAGTGCTCAGAACAGAAACAACAGCCCCACTGGTAGGCAGATGGAAGGATGCTCTTGCCCTCAGCCACAAAATGAGAAACCAAAACTATGGTCAAGCAGAGTTGTTTTTCACTTTTTAAAATATGTCGGAAGGACAGAGGGTGTTTTCAGCCCATCGTCTGGTGATGACCAAAATGTGAGTTATTTTTTCCTTATGTAGAAACTGGCTGTTGGTATGTATGTACTTTATTAAAATGAAAATACTGAGAAGCAACATTTACTTGAAACATAACACCATGTTGCAGCTCACCTTAATTTTCTTTAATAAAAGATATCTATTTCAAAAGAGTAGGAACTAGAAAAATGCAATTTCCATAAATTGTTGTTTTTTAATGTCAGTTGTTTTCTAAGTCCTCAGCCTTCAGAGAAATTCTGCTAACAGATTCTCTTTGAAATACAAATTAAACTGGTTTTTTCTTCAAAAGAGCATCTTGATCTATCTTGAGTAACCAGTTTCTACATTTTCCAATGCTAAATAGATTCCCTGCTGAAACTTTTTTAAAGAATGATAATAAAACAGATATGGGGACACTATTTTCAATCTTCATTTTCTCTCTAAACATTTAGATTTAGTCATATAATTTCTCTTGACATACATTTATTTTTACGTGCTTATGTGGAAGCAGAACTTGTTCACTGCTGTTTTTCCAGATTTTTAAAAAAAGTTGTAGTTATCAAAGTTATATTAAAATAACAATAAACATGACATCTTCCAAACTCAACAGAGCTTCATGTCAGAGTTGGAGTTTAGTTTCTAGCTCTGTCGTAGCTGTCTTGAGCGTAGTTGCTTCTACCTGATAACTCAGAATTCTTTCCTTCTGCTCCAGCTCAGTATTTATTGAACAGATGCATTTGACCCTTACTTGTTAAGACCACTGCATTGTCTGAAGGAGAAATGGACAATTCTGCGACATCTTCCTCGTTTTTCACAGGTGAGTAGCGCACCAGGAAGTTGGTCAATTCAATGGATGAAGGAGGGGCCCAGGTGACACGAATCGTGTCTGGACCAACGTTAGTGAATCGCAGGTCAGTCGGAGGAGGGACAGCTGGTTTCAAATAGGAAGGAAGACTAAGTTAATGTGATTTAAAACCAAAAGCTAATAAAAATAGCTGGAAAAGTAAAATCAATATTTCATGCACAGAGGAAACGAGTCATAATCATGCAAACAGTCTAATCTAAGTCTAACCTAAATCATAGTAAACTATAGTTGGCCCTTGAACAACACAGGTTGAAACTGCATGGATCCACTTATATGTGGGTTTTTTAGTAAATACTATAAATGTATTTTCTCTTCTTTCTTAACATTTTCTTTTCTCTAGTTTGCTTTATTGAAAGAAAACAGTATATATCCATATGACACAAATACATGTTAATTGACTGTTTACGTTAGTAGTGAGGCTTCCAGTCAACAGCAGGCTATCAATAGTTAAATTTGGGGGGACTTAAAAGTTATAGATTTCTGACTGCAAAGAGGCCGACATCCCTAATCCCCGCGTTGTTCAAGGGTCACTTGTACTGTTAAAAATAAAATACTACACATAGTACTGTTAGGCCCCTTTAACCTTTCTGCCATGAATATATCTTAAACAATAATTTTAATCTACTTTCAAATACATTGATTTTAAGTACATTATTAACACCGCTGAAGATGATTTTATCCCAGGCTGAAGAGGCTTAAGTTGCCACACAGCAAAGAGAAACATAGCAGTACTTTCCGAGGAAACACATGCACACAGACAAAAAGACAAGAGGGTCCTAAATTTCTCCCGGACATGAGATGACTACAGCTACAATTTCATTCAGTGAATTCTACTTACAAGTGAAGAGGGTTCATGCATATTGGTTCTCAGCATGTTTCTTACCATGCAGGGCAGAGAACCTTTATAATGTTGCATGCTTGTCCCCAGACTGAGGTTAAAGAGGAGTTTCTTTGCCTCTTTACGGCAACGAGACCTAGAATGTTCCAAGTTACTTTTTCTTCTATCTCAGAACAACATCCTTCCCCTTCCACTCTACCCTAAATTCAATGGGTTTTTAGTCAGCTACAAAAAAGGAACGTGTAGAGTTTATCAAAGAGTAGGAGGAAGAGCAAAATGGTACATTTTGGAAGTATATCTCTTATTAACTGGTGCTCATTGTACGATTTGGTAGAAATGTTAGATAATTTTAACAAACTACAGGTCTGAAAACGCAATTAACCCCACCATTTTGTATTTAGTAGATCAGATATCTACATTTCTTTAGCTTTATACATATTCGTGGTTAAAAGGAAAGTATACTTAGACTACTTGAACGTCTTCCTCCAGTACGTTTAGCATTTGCATTTGACCGCCTGCCACCCCCGATTCACCTGCTCTTAATCTTAGGCCAATTGCTGGCTTCCCTTGAAACATCCACATTTAACCAGAGGGACGGGTGGCCGCATGCAACACTATCCATGTCTCAAACACAGAAGTTTTCAAAATTCACCCGTTTGCTGTGTCAGTGTAGTAGGGGCACTCTCTCCGCCATTAATAAGAGTGATAACGCTGATGTCATAGTCAATGCCGGGCTCCAGCCCTGTAACTGTGTAGTATCCTACTGAGGAGTCCACAAAATCTTCAAAAATAGGGATACCTTCTCCTGCCGCAACTACTGTGATGCGGTACCCAATAATGGTGGAAGAGTTTAGCGGGGTCCACCTCAGGCCGATGCTTGAATCGGTTATGTCAACAAAGCTTAGATCAGTGAGCTGGGGCACCGCTATTGAGTTACGAAGCAAAAAGGGGGGCAAAAGGAACATAGAGGCAAAAAAAAGAGGAAAAAATAAAGCAGTGTACATCAGGTTACTAGTAGTAAAATTGATGGAATGTTAAAGCAATGATGGTAGTATGCAATCAGTTCCAAATTATATGAAAAGACTTCCTGAGCATCGTGAATCGTTTGTTTCCCTGGGAAAATCAAACAGCTTACAATATTCTTTTAGGGATTTTCTTGCATTTTGAAAAGGTCTTTAAACAATACAGTTGAATCTCTCAGGTTCCTAAAAGTTATAGGCCAGTTTAGTATGTCAAGACCATTCCCAGGACCTAGACATAACATCTACAGTAAGTATCAGCAATGTTTAAAAAAAAAAAAATCCCAAACTTTTTTAGTAGAAAAATCAAGCTTGCATGATTTAAAAAAAAAAAAAATTGATTGATGAGTTTTCTTCCCCCACCCCCATTACAAAAACTCATGACAACCTTATGGCCATAATGCTAAAGCATTATGAATATATGATGGGAAATATGCCACTTAAAAGCAAATTTAGGTAAAAGATATATAGGCCTGAGTCCAAGGCCACTGCCAATATGTTGTTTAATTCATAATCAAGTTATTTAATTAGCATTACTAAAAGCATTCTACAAAAAGTGCAAAGCGAGGCACAGTCTGTCTGCTTTCATTCCGTTACAATCCAATTTTGACAAACAACAAACCTATCCCTAAATAAGTCTTTTCAGTGCTGTCTTTCAACCCTTATGAAAGAACATCCCGAAGATGTGGTTTTTCTTTTTTTCCCTTTTTCGTTTTTTTTTTTTTTTCAATTTAAAAAAAGAAGGATTCGAAACGGCAAGATGAAGAACTGGATGTGTCAATCAAGTGCTATTTCGGTGTCCACATATGGAGGTAGACACTCTTTTATAGGCTGCTGTTGAAAATCGATATGGACTGTGAAACCAGGCACACATGTGCCAGTGGGATGCATTCACCACATTACTTTTAGCCCATCAGTACTGCGTACAGACACGTGACACCTTTTTAGTAATATTTCCCCTTGAGCAAACAGTACAGTTAATGCCACAGTCGCCACTCCAACACATACTCATCACAGCAGACAGTGCCCCAGTGAAGCACAGACAGGAAAGCAGTGTTAACAGCAAGCAGTTGTCCAAACAGTTGCTTTGCCTTTGTGGTTTTGAAGAGTGCGGCTGGGAGATCAGAATTAAATCCCAACTATATTTGACACACTCGGCCATCTGGAGATTAAGATGTTAAGCCCCACTCTTACTGAAACTGCTATTCTGAAGATAACAGCTTATTTTTCCATTACCTGGAATGATGGTATCAGAGATAGGGACACTTTCTTTGTCATCTTTGACAGTGTACACACTGACATTGTACTCCAGACCAGGATTCAGGTTTTCAAAAGTGCAGGAACTCTGATCTGCATGGACCACTTCTTCCAGAGAATATCCTTGCTGGCCATTTGTCGGGGTGGTAGTAATTCTATAACCACTGATGTCTGGAGAAAACAGAAAGGAGGGAGTGACTGCATGGAGGATTTGCGACCCAGAGCACAGTAAACTCTAGGAATGATGGACCCATGAAGGGAAATGGGGAAAGGACCTGGCATTTGTTGAGGACTCTATTGTCACTCAGTGCTTACAATAACCCTTTGAGGCAGGTATTAAAGATGCTCAGTTTAAAGAAAATCTTGGAAGGGGGAAGTGATTACCAAAGGCTTTCCTGGCTCAAAATTCCACACGCTCCTGCTACCACTCTACCCTGATTTTCCTTAATGGATCATCTGCAGGACAGCTGGGGAATATTCCATTTTAACTGCTTGATATGGAATGGCTCTCAACCTTAGGCACATTCCCCAAAGTGGGCCCTCCTAATTTATAAGGTGTGAACCTACGGGATTTACAGGAAAGGACTAAGGAAAGGAGACAAGTGAAAAACGAAAATGACTCTACTTATTCTGGATAAATGATATTAGTTGCTGAAGACTTCAGGAATCATAAAAATAGGCACTAGGAGGATTGAGGGGAGAAAGAGATTCAAATTAGAACAGTGGTAAACAGAGATCTGAATAGACAGATTAAAAGTAAAATGAGAAAATATATTTAAGTTAAATTTACCAAGGGCAAGGAAATAATGCTGTATTTTGTCATAGGAACAGGGTGAAAACTAAAGTGGTAGATACAAGAAAATCCAACTGGATGGGAAATAAATGTTGAGATTTGCTAGTGACCATGCAGATGGGCAGGCTAGGCCATCCGTTAAAACTAAATATTAACTAGCCTCCAACAAGCATGAAACTTGCCAACTTAAAGTTTCAAATTCAGAGCAATTTGGCTGGAAATAGTATAGCTTTGGCTTAAAAAATGTTTCCACAGATAATTAAAATTTCACCAGAATCACCTACTTTAGAGGGGGATTAAAAAGGATATTCTGAACTAGTTTTATTCTGTGTGATTGCACACATTGATCAGATAATTAGAGGTAATAGTCCTAGTTGTGTGCCCAAGCAAATGTAAGAACTACTTTTAAAATTACAGTAAGATTATAATTAGCTAAATATAGCCCTTAAATTAAGAAATATAGCAGTTATGAATGCAATCAATATGAATTGGAACTTTCATTTTTGTTTAATTTAGAATTTTCTCAATTATGAGTATCCTGATATCTCAACAGTGATTCTTCCAATATTCCCTATATTAAATAATATAATTACATTTCAGTTAATCCTTCTTATTTAAAACTTTCACATGTTTTGCAAGTCAGGAATATCTAAAATTTCTCCAGTCATTGCCATGGTATATCATGCTACTTGAATATTGATATAACTATCTTTACATATTTTTGGATTTTATAAGTAATTTTCAATGTGTGAACAACTAATTTAGACAAAAGCTGCATTTAAAGCTTTAAAAATAGTCATGGAACTCCATTTAACCAAATTTCTCAGAATTGAGTGTAAGTAAAAAATGAACAAACAATTAAGTTTCAGATATGCAATTTTGGGTGTAAGAAGGTATCTGAAAAAGTTCAGTTACAGTCCCAGTTCTGCAACATTTAAAATTTGAGACTGTGAGTAGATCAATTTTCTTTTTCTGAGTTTCAGTTTTATTTCATTCTGTAAAATGAAGGTCATTTCTATCTATTATTACCCTTAGATTATTGTGGTACAATAATCATGACAAAATATTTGTGAAACTTCATTGAATAATAAACTTAGACTCTATAATAACTAATAAAAGGGAAATTACATAGTATGATTTCAACCATTTCTTGGGTAATTTTGAATGCCAGTGAGCAAAAACTACCTTCCAGAATGCTTTTTCTCAGCCCTCATGATTCCCTACAGCTCAGTAAGGGTCTGCCTTATTCGCTCTCATGTGAGTTAAGTGAACATGCAAGAAAACACTGTACATGCCTCTCTATGATGTATACTCATGTCCTCCTGTATTTTTTATGGAGGGTCAGGTACTTAAATTCTGTCCCCGTATTTCTCTGAAAGGAACACAGTTTCTAAAACCTTCGTCTTGGAAAAGTATTGCATGTCCTTGTGCTCTGATACACCTCAAGCTTACCTGGGGTGGTACTCCTTTCCCAGGAGACTACAAGCACTCCAGTGTCAGGGTTTGCTTCCAGGTGCAAGTTGGTTGGTGGAGACAATGCTATGCAGAAAGAAAATTGCAAATTAAAAGTTAAAGCTAACGCAAAGCACTTGGCCTATGGAATAATTAAAGCATGTCCCCTCTTCTTCCCTCTCTCCTTTCTCCCTTTTTAAAAAAAGAATCAGGAAAAATAACAGAAGTTGTACCATAAAACCATGATGGACAGAAATTCTCTGACAGAGAATTTTTTTATGATTACTGATTTTTCAATACTATTAAAATTCTTTTCACCTTGGCAGTTCATAAATATTGTTGACATTGGAGAAACAATTCTGATGCCATGGACTATATGAGTAGAATTTGCTACTTAGATTTAGAAATAGCTCATAATATAACTAAGGGTGGATCTTTTCCCTTAATTTAGAATTTTCTCATTTATGAGTATCCTGATATCTCAAGAGTGATTCCTCCAATTAGAAGAATCTAATTAGAATCAAGTTAGCATGACAGTGTTGAGGGAAATTTAAGAGGTATGCTGGCCATTATCATAAGTAAAAAGTAGTTGATATTAGCTATCTTTTGAAAATGGAACAGTTTTAATAGAAAAAAAAACAGAAAAGAGACAAAGAACTCCTCTTACGTGTCACCACTTTGTTTACAATTGGTTTATCTTTCTCTTGCCCATCTCTAAGGACTGTGATGGTGTAAACGTATTCCACGCCTGGAGTCAGGCCAGACACAACGATGCTTCCTGAATCCGAAGTCACTTCTCGTGGTGCTTCCCCTCCCTGGCTTGGTCGCACACCCAGCTAGAAGAAGGGAAACAAAATAAACATCAAGGACAAATATTTCCGCAGCCAGGCTACTGCCGAGAAGTTGTGGTTATGCTTCGTAGAATGCGAACTCCTCAGGAACTGTACAATGTGCCTTTATTAGGGAATGAGTGGGGCCTTACTTTAGCTCAGTTAGATAGTTTAGCTGGAAATTCTAAGGGGCTGGGTTGCGGGAAGTATCTTTCAAACTGAATAAAGGTGGCTGTAATGAAAAGTTCCAAAGAAATGTCATTACATACTATTTTGCTTAATAAATCATCCGCGGTACAAACCAGTACACAAGGGCTTTGGGCTGTAAGGCAGTTCATTACTATTTTCACTGGAAGAAATCCCTTAGCTCTCTCTTTAATGAGTTATTAATATTCAGTTCACTTTTTAGTTGCCATTTAGAAACACCAGCTCCTGTAACACTTTGTACTGCAAAAACACTCCTTTTGAAGAAGTATGTTCATAGGTTCAACTGCAGGGACGATATGTTACACAAGGAGAATTAAAATGAATGTGCCCATGATT
This sequence comes from Eonycteris spelaea, assembly GCA_003508835.1. NCBI lineage: Eukaryota > Metazoa > Chordata > Mammalia > Chiroptera > Pteropodidae > Eonycteris > Eonycteris spelaea. The sequence continues at coordinate 1,077,395 of PUFA01000050.1, read as the reverse complement.
TTAAATCCTTTTAAACTTTTATCTCAAAAATCTAAGTAATATTGTATCATCAGTATTCAACTCTAGGGACATCCTTTATATGGTGTATGGCTTCTGAAAGTTAGAATGAAAGGGAAATTTAAAAGGTATGCTGGCAATCTTCAAAAGAGCCATTCTGAATTTAAGTAGCATAACTATCAATATGGCCATCTGCATTCCTCAAAAAGGAAGTGACTTTTGGTATATTCTTTTCAAACAAACGATTATGAGGATTTAGTCTGGATTTCCAATCATAATAAACAGTTCCCTATATAGACCCTAAATTCAAAAAAAAAAAAAAAAAGCAACTTTTTAAACACATTTGTATTCATCACTTTCCTGATATCATCACTTTAAAGAACAGGGATCTATATACCTACATGGAAGACCTTAATCCTAACTACTATTAAGAGATGCGCCCACAGGGCTTTGAAACAAGTTTGGATGAAACTGATTGGATGAAAATGTGATTTTTAAGTGACTTAGAGTTTATATGGCCTTCCTAAATTGGCTTTCATGAATTTGTTGACAGCCATTCATAACAACACAGCAAACAGAGTTTCCTTTATATATTTAAATGTTCCCTGGAGGAAAGGATAGAGAAAATAAGATAACAACAACTAACAGTCCCATACCTAATGCCTTATCCTTCTCAAAGCACTTGTCACTGTCTCTGTCCATCCCTCTAGCCATTCATTGAGGCAGAAGTATTGTTATGCCCTGACGATGAGGTCAGAGACGTATGAATGGAAACAAGTAACAAAACCAGGTCTCCTGACTCCTGAACATCTTGCTTCTACTTCTACCACGTTCAGAACCATGAGGGCACCTCAGGCTGTATCACAAGAGATTAGGAACGTTCTGCGATTTACCTTAAAACCAATCCTTGGGGCAGGTGTCCATGTAATCACAATGGTGGTCTCAGTCACCTCTGTGTTGTAAGGTGGAATGGAGCCCGAGGGTTGTACTGTGAAATGGAATCAATGCATGTGTCAAAACCTTGGAAGCACAGGTGATGCACAGGATGTAAATAACAAGTACTTTTATTGAGAACCTCATTTTAGTCAGCTTGTAGATCCACAATGTAACTTATGTTCCTTTGCTGGGTGAGAATTTGGAGTCGGCCACAGCTTCTCCATCTTTCATGTGCCACCCAAATCATCTGAGACTTAACTAAAATGCAGGTTTATGTCTTTTCATCACGATTGGAATTTGCATTTGATGACAAAGAATTCCCTTCTAATGTCAGCATGTAAAACTGGTCATCACACACATTATTATCATACACATTATTCTGCTTCTTAATCATTAATTTGAGAACAATGACTAAATTATAGATGGTGATCTAAAAATAGCTTTATGTTGCATTATTCCATAATGACGGTCAATTATTTTTGGTTGCAAGAAGAGATGGCATATGAAAGTTAAACAAAATTGGCCACCTTGGATACACTTACAAATTCTAAAGATTCTTTCCTTAAATATGTGAGTGCCCATTCAGAATTACAATACTGTGAAAATTTAATATTCTGCCACTAAAATCAGAAATTATAGAATGTTTACTCCCATATCTTAGCATCCTGACACCACTGTTTTTTCTCTTAGTGAAAATATTACTTAAAAAAAAGAAAAAAAGGAAGAAAAAGACTATGTATACAGAAAGTTAAGACTGACATTTTAAGTAACCTTACAAATGTTATTATCAATTTAGAATTTCTTAAATATAATTGGCTGAACAACTGAATCTTGTAATAAGAATTTCAATAACTCGCTTCTATGAAAAAATTTAGGTCTCAGAAGCCAAGACATTTGAGTAGGGTGAGTCAAATTCAAGGGTTTCAAGTATGTTGATGGCTGTGGTTATATGCTTAGGGCCTTCACAATTGCTTCCTCTTCACATACCAACCAAATTCTGTACCCACTGAGGAAAAAAGAAAAACCCTATTTAATGCATTTATACTAAATTATGAATGAAGGGCTGGTGAGACAAAAAGTTACCCTCCAGAATTATACAAATGAAGATTAAAAAGTCTTAAGACTCCAGTCGCTACTCAGCTCAGTTAATCGTTTTTACTTTGTCATGTGGGAATTCAGACCCTGTATTTCAATTCTTCTTTTTTTTTTTTTTTTGGTTAGTCTAAATTTTAATGTACAATTTTTTTAAAAAATATTTTTTAAATACTGTGTAGAAAAAAATAAAATATACATGTGAGCTACTTTGTAATGACCATTCTACTGGCTGGACTGCAGTACTATTGGTTTAGTGAGCTGTTTCATAAGTATGTTATTATTTTGATAGCATTTGGGGGGAAACTAAGATGGGTGACCTGCAATGCCTTCCCAGTGCCCTGAAATCATACACTACTTGGCTGTTGCTGACTTAGCTGAAATGCCATGGCCAGCCCTGTGTGACCATGTTAATGCCCACGAGAAACAATTCAGTAAGCAGCTTCTTTCATTGAACATCTGTGAAAGCCACAAATTCTTCACAAACTACATTCTCCTGGGCTTTAAGGTTGGGCATTTCCTATTGCTTGAGCCAGCCAGCTAGAATCTTCTGAAGTTTAAGACGGTGCTCTCTGTCTGGGAAGACCATTGCAGGAAAAATCTCCAAACCACAAACCCACAAACTGATGTCAAACAAAGGGTGTGACTGCAAGTATGAGCAATGGGTACTGGCAGGTCTTGTTAAGTGAAGAACAACCTGGCTGTTAAAGAAATAAAATTTCCCTTATTTATAAAGGAGAAAGCTGAATTTCCCTCAAAAACAGCCCCCACCCAGAGTTGCTTAAGAATTTAGCAGGAGTTAACAAAATCCAGCAAAGTTATTCCCAGAATTCAGCCTAATAAAACAATAAAAAGTTACAGAAACTTAAAGCAATTTCAAAAATATGCAGGCCCTGTTGATGTTTATAGCCTCTGAGAGAACCTGAAGTTGAAATAAAGTTGTGGAACTTCTTGCTTACGTTGGTTTATTTAAATCTAAGCTTGGTTGATCTGTTTTCAATATCATTCATTCCTCAGTCATTCATCTATTAAACAAACTTTTAAAATATATATATATACTAGGTGGAAGGAACTATGTTAATCTTTATCTAATAAAATTAGTTTTGATTATCCTCACTTTAAATATAGTGATATTTTATTTAAATGTATTATGCAGAACATAAAATAACATATCCAATATATCAGTCTCCAAAAGTACCTGAGACAGCCTATACTGACCCATCCCACTCCACATAATTATTGTTAGTATTATTAAAAATTCTTCTTTTATAGGCTCTCTTTCCAACAAAAGAAACTATGTAAAATACATCTTCAGGGGTGAAAAAGATAACTGTAGAATTATGTGTAGTCGGTAAAAACTACATCTACTGAAATTATCATTCTAATGCAATGAAGGCCATCCATAAGAAATAGATATTTACAAGTAACACAAAGACATTGATTTCACATTAATAGACTTAGTAATGTGCAAAATAAAATAGTAAAATTTTAAGACAAACTTCCAAATAAAAAGCAGATTTTACTTGCTGATGAACAGCAATTCGTTAGGAAGAAGACTTCACAAGCTAAATCTCATACACCAAATTTAAAAGAAAATAAATTTTGGGTAAAATGAATTTCCATAGAGAAAAGCTTATAGACAATTTCTTTGGGAAATAATTCCATCGTTGTTTTTTAACTAAGCTTATATTCACTTTTTTTTATATTAACTATTTTTAAATTGGTCAAAGAGTAAGATTTGTTGAAAGCTTTTAGAAAATTTAAAACTAGTTCATTGTTACACATATATATGCCTATATATATGTTTAAAAAAAGTTATGTCAGGTGCTTCTGTAATTGAAAATGTTAAGTTAAAAATAAATCATGCTCAGCTAGAAATAAAGGGTCTCATAATTCTTTGCACTATAAAATGAGAATGTATTTAGTAGAAATCACTTTATGAATACAAGCTCTATTGTGACATAGATGCGTAAGAGATTTAAGGCCACTTCCTGTAAAATGTTGAGCAAAAGGACAGACATAACCAAAATTATTGTCAGTATTTTTTTTCCTCTGTGGAATTTCAAGAGAAATTTAAGAAAGATTAAGGTAAAAAAAGAAAAAAAAACTATTCCGTTCTGCAGAAGTACTTTTAATCTGCTGCAGGCAATGCTTATAAAGAAACCATTTCTTTCTCGTTCTGTTAGTGTGCATTCAATGGGTAGATGTTTTTATTTTACACTTACTACTATTATTTGATACACAGAGTAGTAGAATGTAGACATTGTACTAATTTTTTTTTTTTGCCTTAACATATATTTGGTAAATTCATTTAATTCAATAGAGTTTGAGTTTGCAAATAACTGGGTGCTTTAAACTGTGCTACTCAAAGTTTTGGTCCTAGAGGAAATAAGGAGCTCAGCAACACATGCAATTTAAAACGCTTCCTTCATCAAGAAAATCTTGCCTTAAGAAGTCATCAGTCAGATTAGTGTGCTTCACGATTTGCATTCTTGCACAAGCTCCTTATTGTCTAGTAATAAACAGTTCACCAGCAGCTGGTCCATGAACTGCACTCTGAGTACCACCACTTTAAATCTTTAAAAAAATTTTTAAATGTATGTTTTTATTTAAATCTTGTACTAATCTTTTTAAGATAACTTTTGAAAAATGGATGCATATTACTCAGCCATTAAGAAAAATGAAATCCTACCATTTGCTATGACATGGATGCACCTAAAAGTTATTATGCTGAGTGAAATAAGTCAGACAGAGAAAGATAAATACCATATGATTTCACTTACATGCAGAATCTAAGGAACAAAAAGAACTAATCAAAAACAGACTCACGAATATAGTGGACAATTTGATGACAGACAGAGGGGAGGGATGTTGGGACTGGGAGAATGGGGTGAAGGGTTAAAGAAGTACAAATTAGTAGTTGATAGTTGGTCCCGGGGATGGGGAGCATGGCAGAGGAAATGCAGTTAGCATTAATATGATGGCTAAGTGGAGGGCCAGGGGAGGGAGGGAGCAATTGCAGGGATCATTTTATGAACCATATAGATGTCTAACCAATGTACCGTATACTTGAAACTAATTTAAATAAACTTTTTTTTTTTAAGAAAAATGAAACTCTGAAAAAAAAAATCGATGCAGAACAGAGAATGTCAAAATAGGCGAGAACCTACAACATCACTAAGAAAAGACAGAGATTTTGGCTTACAGGTATTAAAGACTCCAGTGGCCTTGGGGCTCTGCTGGTTGCCTTTTACAGCCACGAGGCTTGCCGTGTACTCGGACCCAGGCTGCAGATTCCTCAGTGGGTACTTTGAAGCCGAGGGCCCCACGTTGTACTGCTTGGGCTGGCCTCCCCGTGTCAGGCCCACAGTCAGTCGGTACCCGGCTATCTGGGCCCGAGGTGGCGTCCAGGTCACTATGACAGTCGAGTCAGTTTCATTCACAAACTGGAGGTTAGTGGGAGCATCCAATTCTGGGGGAAAAAGATAAAATATGTCAAGAGATACTTGAACCTCGGGAATTATCATACTGAAATTCTAAAGTTTGATTAAGTTTTCTGAAGTTTTCTCTTCTTAAGGTTGAAACTGGGTATAAGTCAAAACCTTGAAAATATTGAGCCAGTAAGAGATTGAGGGCTACAAAGAACTTTGCAAAACTGTGTCAGTCATGAGAAACTGCTGACCTTTTTTGCTTGGCTATGATTCTGTGGAAAGTCTAATTTTCCAGCATGACTTTTTCATTACCCTCCGGAATTATACTAACATTATAGAGATGGCATTAAAAAAGAGAGAGAGAGAAAAAAGACACTTGTAAATGCCACAATTTACTCTGCTGAGCCAAACAAGAAAAGAGGAATAGGCCTACTAAAATGAAGACAAGAAGAAAGCTTCACATTAAACAAAAGCAGTATTTTCTGCATTTATCAAATGAACAGTCCTTTGCTGGAAAAGTAAAACTGATTTTCACATGATTCCTATTCAACAGTAATTATTTAATATATACTCAGAACTTCAGAATCATGGTAGGACCCTAGCAAGTTTGCACTATCAGGAAGAATCACACAAATTGTGTTCTCTTCTTATGATAACTAGCAGTTTTCCTGCAATAATTTAAAACACTCTTAAAAGACATTTTTAAGAGATAGTTAAGTATCATAATTGGAAGCATGGGCTTTGGAGTCAAAAAGACCTAGGTCAGCTCCATCATTTGCTAGATCTGTGACCTTACAAGTTGCAGGAGTTTTTGTAAGCCTCAGTTTCTTCATGCACCCAATAGGGATAACAATAAGACATTCCCATTAGGTCAAAATATGAGGATAAAGCTTATAAAGAACTGAGCAGGGGACTTGGTGCTGAACAAGTGCTACATGTTTTAGCAATTACTATTTGTAAACAATTATACAATAAAAGTGCTAAGAGCTTACATTTGAAATTTGACCTGGTTATATTTATTTACACAAAAAGGCACTCCAATTTTTAATCCACATCTCCAGTAGCAAAGAAACTTAGGGTCTCTTATGTTCTCTCTTGGTGCTATTCCACTGGTACAGTACGTAGGAAATGGGTTACCATTCAGCATCTATGTCTGAGTTTTGTTTTCAAGTTTAATATGCCTTATGTCCACTATACTGTCCCTTCTTGGCTGAGTTTGTTCCTTTTTCTAACCGTAAACCTCAGCGCAAGTGGTGTGCTACACATTCATCACAGGCTGGCACTGAGGGTGGAGAATCTGGGGTGGAGGGAAGGTCAGAGGCAGGACGTACTGGTTGTCTGTTCTGCTGTCAGAGGTTTGCTCTCCCTCCCCTGGTTCACAGCATAGACTTTGAAGTGATAGGTGACCCCAGGGGACAGCCCCATGACTTCTGCGAAGGTGTTCCTGCTGATGGGCAGCCTCTGCCCGTGCTCCCCAGGTAGGTTGACGGGGATCACGTCCACGCGGTAACCGGTCACCGCACTCTCAGGAGGTGTCCACATGATGGTGACTTTCACGTCTGTCACCTCCACGAACTGCAGGTCCCGGGGAGGAGGAACATTATCTAATAAACAAGAGTCAACCGGTCATTCACAATTCCTGCTGAAGATAATTCTTAAAAAGTCAGTTCCCTGACATGGATAAGATGATTCATTGAGACTCTCATTCCAAAGCAAAGCTAAGTTTTGTCTCTTAACCAGAGAATATGCTTTTTTGCTTATATTCACACTTCAGTCATATTGCTTACATATGTCATTTGAAGATTTTATTTAATAAAAGTAGGTAAGAGGATGAGTTTCCAATATATGAAGTATCCTATTGAGGAGTTTAAAATGAACATACAAAACACACACACACACACACACACACACACACACACACACACACACGCAAAACACCTCATTGTAACAACAGAAAAAAATGGTGGTTTTCATTTTACTGAATCATTTTATAATACTTAAGAGTGACAGAGGAACTGACCTTTAAGTTTCTAGGAAAAAATATGAAGACTTCATGGTGTTAGCTTTTAATTGGGGAGGTCAATAGCCGGCTTTGATAAGTTACTTTACAATCAGGACATGTCAGCCAAATTTCATAAGTTTAGTGATAAACTAATCTATAAGATTATGAGCATATAGGAACTATTGACAGAGATAAAATTTAAAAAACAGAGACAATTATTCTTTCCTCTTACACTTCCAATCCAGCAGGCCAACAGCATGGACACAACTCAAGGATGGTTTTGTTCCTCCAACAAAAGGAAGGTTTAAGCTGTTACCTTGTTCAGCCCTAAGAGATAAGGTAGGAAGCGTCTTAATTACCTGGACGTGGGACGCCAGTGGTTTCTTGTTGGATGAAAACAGGGGTACTTTCTTGATTTTCTTCCACAGCATAGATTGTGATGTTATACTGAACGCCAGGTTGCAGGTCACTAAGGGTGACGGAGTTGGCCGTTTCAGGAAGGTTGAGTTCTGTGCTACTACCTTCTACTGATGGCGAATACACGATTCTGTAGCCTACAGATCCATGAGAAAAAAGGAAGACACGCTATTTTACAGAACAGAGGTATAAAAAGTCATAAATCGCTCATTAGTCCTTAGCATCTTGCTTGACTAGTTAAGAACTAGAGATTCTTTTACTCTTTTTTCAATGTTGCCACTCCTTTTAAGGACTATTCAGTACAAAGATAAAATAAGAATAGCCGTGCAAACCTTTTTAATAATAAATATCATGCTTGACGACCCAAGATCTTTAATAAATGTCTATTTGAGGAGCCATGAGGTGAAAATAAATATTCATGTTAAAGCGAGATCTTCTCTTTGAACTCTGGATGATGGAAGCAATTAACAAACCTCCTTGAGCATAGAGTTGTCCAGTGCCATCTGTGTCTTTTAAGAATGTCAGAGACAGTTGGGTCACCTAATGAGCTAAGTAAGAAAGCAACTCAGCTACCTCTTTAAAAGTCTTAGAGTGAGGTTTTAAGAAAAATTACCTCTCTTCTATCACAGGAATGCCTGGTTTAACAAATCAATGAGCTAGCTTTAGAGGTTTTGTGTGTGTGTGTGTGTGTGTGTGTGTGTGTGTGTGTGTGTGTTGGGGTCAATAAAATGGATTTGAGGGGAAATAATCCATAAGAAAGTAGGGCCTAAGACTTGAAAATCATCACATTCTTAATTAATATTACACACACACACACACAACTCTACCCTAGGCTAGCTAGTATATAAGATATTCAAGTAATATGCTGGTACTCAGATAAGAATCTACTCCTTCACCTCTTATGTCATCAAGACTAACATGGCAGCCAAGAAGAGAAAGCTAAGCTGACCTGTGATGGGCGCCTGCGGTCTGTTCCAGCTAACGACAATCGAGGTATCATCGACTTGGTCCACAGTAGGGTCAGGAGGGGCATCGGGCGCTAACAAAGAGAAAAAGGAAGAAATGAGAAACAGTTAGGAAGTATTACTATAAGTCTGTAGAAAAAGATTCTTCTCATACCACATGGTACACATGTACCTGTTGTCTGTGAAGTAGACAGGATCAAACTCTGCTCTCCTTCTTCAGAGATCTGATAGACATTTACAATGTATTTCCGGCCAGGAAGCAGGTCGGGGATATTCACAGAAGTGGCTGTGCTTGGAAGATCTTTGAAATAAAAAGGAAAGTTCACTGATCAGTGCATATCAATACCTCAAATGACTGCACAACCTATGAGAAATACATTAAAAAGCTATATGTTCATGAGAGGCGGGAGAAGACCAGGAAAAAACGTACTTATGGATACTCAATAATTATCAATGAACAATGGGATCATTTTCTTCTTTTTCTTTTCATTTTTCAGTTTGTTCTCTAAAGATGGATAATTTTTTGTAATCCACCCCCAAATCTGTAAGCTTAGTCCTCTTGTAAACATCATTCTTACATTGTCCATTGTAAAGCACAGTAACCAGAAGTCAGGGTCATAGTTATGGGGAGGGGATAAGGGAGTGGAGTAGGAGAGTTATTCTCTTTCCTGATGTAGGTGCTGGTCTTATGGGTGTACTCACTTTATAAAAATTTATTGAGCTCTATATTTATGATCAATATATAGATTATTCCAGAGCAAAGTTTCTAAAAGGTCCCTACACGTGAGAATTTAAAAAGTGCAAATGAGGGCATTGTGTACCCCCAAAAGCTAACATTTTCCCCGGTAGTCCTCATACACCACCGACCACCTGCCAGGATGCCATCCCCTAAGCAGGGTTCACCAGCAGCCACTCAAAACCTGTCACAGCAACATGTTTAGCTTACCCAGGTACTGGGGCTCATCTCCCTCCTCACTCAGCTCATATTCCACACGGAATCCTGACACAGTGTCCGAAGCAGAAACCCACGAGACCACAAAGCTGCTGGCTGTGATTTCAGTCACAGATTCAGAAGTGGCCACGACAGGAGAATAGGGTGCTGTCTCGCCTGTCACAGTGTTGCCTAGAAAGTCGCAGAAGGGAAAGAGAGGCTTCAGCCAGCGAAAAGATTTACTATTGCTTGTAGGATGCAGTTTTTTTTTTTTTTTAAATGTGAGTGTCATTCATGGAAGAAGATGAACCAAGAAGCAAAACATTTCTCGGGGAGAGCCCAACTCTGAAAAACTCAGGCACAGACGTGAGGACGGCTGGGGTACGTACTCGTCACCGTTGAACTTGTGGTGAAGTCAAAGCGGGTCACCTCTCTGTGGCCGTTCTGCTGGACACTGATGAGCTGCCCCTCATATACCACATTTGGCTTCAGGCCTTTAATGGTGTATGAGTTTAAGTGGCCTGGAATGATGGCTTCCTTCCAACGGCCTGGAGTATTTTTCTAAAAATTTAAATTAAAAAAAAAAAAATCATACAAGTATTCTCAAGCAAGAACTTTCAGAGATGATGTGGAGTAATCTTCAAAGAAGAACGAAGGACCTGTGCAGTTCCATTATGGAGGAAATTGGATCAAAATATGGATGTGAGGAAGAGTTTGTTAATATCAACGATAATTATTTTCACGGCTAATATTTCCTGATAGTTTATTATGTGGCAAGTTCTGCGCTGTTCTACTTGCATTATTCCATTCAATCTTCATCTCCCCGCTCCTCCAAGTTAATAGTATATTGTCTTCATTTTACAAGTAGAGAAACGGTTTTGGAACGTGCCCGAAGTTACACAGTCACAGGTTCTAGGCACCTTCTTTTTTGCCAGATTAATTATTTAATATCATCAACATAATAAGATGAACCCAAGTTTTGCCTCTCCCAATTTTTTAATTTTAAAATAGACAGAGCTGTATTCTTCTCTGAAATAGGGAAAGCCACATATTCAATTTTTCAGTTGGTGGGAGACATTTAAGTTTCTTGCCTTGTAGAAACTGTCAAAGGCATCATATGGCTTCATGAGTCAGTTCTTGGAGCCATCACATACGAGGTTCAACTGGTCTGATTTTATGACTCATTCTTGGATAAGAACTACCCCATTAAAAGCGGTTATCAAACATTGGGCAAGACTGCAGAAGAATGCGATTTCAGTTTATTTAATCTGCTTCCAGTTTACATTTTCGCATCCTGTCCAACTTTATTAATATGTCATGGATCATTGCAGTAAAATGTGTGAAAAAGAGACACCTGTACTTCAGACAAAATAAGATCCTTTTAAGTTATAATTATTCTAAACTAATATGTCAAAATACATTTTAATGCCCAATGATTTTTAAAAACTATCCAATCAACCAGTTTCTCAATAATTCAAATACTTAGCTATCCATTTATATTTTGGAATAAATGAAAATGATCTTAGTACTCTTTAAATTTAAATTTTAACTCAAATACACTATGAAAAAAATTAAAATTAGTCATTACAATTAGTTCAGATTTTGTGATAAGCCTTTTATTGAATGTGAACTATTATGGGTAGAGATCAAAAGAAAATACTGGAAAACAAACATTCAGGTGACATACATAAGAAAAACCCTTGGGAGGGGGGACTTTTTGAGAGTAGATGAGAATTTAATACTTGCAAATATTTTAAATTATAGAAATGAGTATAAATGACACCATGTCATTGGGGATGGGAGAAGAGATGTCTCAGCAAATCTGAAATATTTTAATTGTTAAAAATCTCAGAGAACTCCATTATTGCCACCCTTTGAAGACCTTCAAATTTAGTGTACAATTTTATGCTCCTTATAAATGTCATTTATTACAGTGGTTTCCCATAACACTTCAGAGTTAAAGTAAATAGAATTGGTGATGAGTTGAAAAGATGAGAGACCACAAGGTGTTAGAGGGAAAAATATATTGATTCCAATAATGTCACTAGACACAAAGTTTTGCAAACGGTGATTCAATATAATATGGATATTACAAAGAAAGTAAAAGAAAAAGAGTGATTTCAATAGCTCGATTTTTTTTTCTGAAGAGTTTAAATACAACTGCATGAGTTGGTAAAATATTTTGTTTTTTATTGCTTTATTTGCTAGAATTCAATAGTTGTAGTTTAAATCTGTATGCCAATCGACTGGCCACATATTGTTTCATCACTAAACAAATATAAAAATTGTATGGATAGTTAATTTAACCTATTGACTCAAAGCCGGAAATAACATTTCAGAATTATTAATTTCAGGATACTCAGTGTCCAAGTTTCTGAGTGCATACTCACAGGTTTCCATCTGAGAATGTACTTGGAAATGTGAGATGGTTCTGGTGCATTCCACTGGATGGGGTGAGAGTTGGGCTGACTGGGGGTCTCAGTGATAATTACTTGGACAGGACCAGTTGTGCCTGAAAACAAAAATATGTATTTGAAAAAATTTGAAAACATTCGTTCATGAAGATATACGAACCCCTATGTTTGTTGCAATATTATTCATGGCAGCCAAAACATGAAAACAACTGAAGTGTCCTTTAATAGATGAGTAAATAAGGATATGACGCATATATACAATGGAATACTACTCAACCATGAGAAAAAATGAAATGCAGCCATGTGCGACAACATGGACGAATTTTGAGAATATAGCATGCTAAGTGAAATAAGTCAGATGGAAAAAGCCAACAACCACATGATTTCTAACCCGTATGTGGGATATAAAACTGAAAGCAACAAAAACAAACAAGACAAAAGCTCAGACACGGACAGTAGTATGGTGGTTATTGGAGGGAATGGAGGTAGGAGGAAGGGTAAAGGGGGTCAAATACATGATGACAGGAGAATTGACTTCCGGTAGTGATGACGTAATGCAATCTACAGATCTGGTATTAAAGAATTGTACACTTGAAACCTGTATAATTTTATTAATCAATATCACCCCAACAGGTTTAATAATTATTTTTTAAATGTGAGATTTGGTTTTATTGGATATTCACTCACTTCAACTTGAAATGTAGTACACATGGATGTCCATCATTAAAGAGGTTTTCCTTATCAGTAAATGTGAATAGAATAAAAATTATCGGGATCAATGTTTCACATATTGACATCAGAAATCAATGCAATGAATCCCTTTTTAGTTGATAAACTATTATTCTTCACATGAAAAGTGCAAATAGAAGTTGTTTACAGCAAATAAACTTTTTTATAAAAGTATGCTTCTTAGCTTTCTTTCTTCCCCATTTTCAAAATAAAAATTATAAGAAAATTGTGAAACTACCATAACAAATAACATAATACAGACTACGAAGTTTATTTACTTATTTTTTAGCTTCTTTGAAGCAAATTCTAGTTTATGGAGGCTTTAATCAAGAATGAATCTACCACCTAAGAAACAACATTCCAAAGGCCTGATGACGTGATGTAAAACAAACACATTTCTAAATAGGGTACATACACTCTTAAGACAAACAGACAAAAACACTAATTAAAGACTTAGTTTTATTTCTCATCAGTTTAAGCAGCCTATCATTTGGAGAAAAACGTATTTTTATTTCTATTCAGTAAATATACTCTAATATCATACTATTGTTTGATCAAATTATTGAGAGAGAATTTTTTTCCTAAAGCAATTTTCAACTGAAATGAGAAAAAAAATTGCAGGCTACATTAAATTCTGTATTTCCCCATCTTAATTTAAAATATAGTTCTAGTTCTTTTTTTAAGCAAAATAAGGGAAGTGGAATTAATTTTTTGATAGTGTAGACTCAATTCAGAATAATAATGAAATAGCTGAATAATTTATGCTTACAGAACAGAACACTATCTTTTTTCTTAAACATCGTCTTTTTATGTCAATCAACATTCAACTTATTAGAAATAAAAATAAAGTTCCTTGTAATAATCTTCCCAAGAATTTCTAACCACCACTCTGTCAAATAGAGCAAAATTTTGCATGTTTAATAAAATACTTCACCAGATTAACAAAGTTTCTAAAAGCTCTTATGAAACAACATATTGATTTTTCAAATGTACTATCTGTTAAATTCTCTTTGAAATTAAGTTTTCTGTAGCAGAAAAATATATAACTTACAATTCTATGTAGAAGCAAAAATTCTAGAATAATACATTTGCTTTCACATTGGTAATAATTCACGGTTGGTTAAAAACTAACATATTCTTTGAATCTTAGATTCATTTAATACAAATATTTCCAAGCCATGTGAATTCCAAAATTCATGTACAAAATTCTCAATTTTCCATTCTAAACTGGTATACATTTTACAGAACATGGCAGGGTGTTTCTTTTAAACAATTGGCAGAAGTCTAATCCATATTCCTCCTTGAATCACTGTTTCCGTTCATGAAGATTCTCACAAATGTAATTAAGTTTTTAAAGATAACGCTGAAGCAAAATTTTAGAGACGTGACTATTTAAAGTACCTGCAGGTAAATCAGTAAAATATAGGAATATTACATGCTTAAAATATTTACAATAATTGGTGTAAAGTTTTTTTAAATATCAATCCTTTAAAGATATCCTGTTATAATTTCCTCAGTTAAAGAGATACCTGATATGTGTTTTGTTTCATTTGGCAATCACAATATTGAGGGGGAAAAGTTTGTGATACCATATAATATACATCACCAGAAATAATGCCTAAGGTAAACCATGAACTTTGGATGATAATGTTGTAGGTTCATCAATTGTAACAAGATACTGATAATGGGGGAAATTATGCATGCATGGGGGTGGGGAGGTACATAGGAAGTCTTTGTATCTTCCTTTCAGTTTTTCTGTAAATCTAAGACTACTAAAAAGAAGAAAAAAGTCTTCCATTTAAAAAAAGAAGTATGAAGGTTAAATGTCTATTAAGATTAAATTTTAGAAAGACAACACAAATGAGCCCACTTTTAAGCCTAAACGTTCTCCTACGCCCATAAGGAGGATAATAAAGGAGAAGGAAGGGAAAAGAAAAAGGCAACTTGCTGATTTTTACCCCAGTAATGGAGTGAAACTACAGAAGCTTCTTTTCCTTCTAAAACTTCAAGTGCTGGTTTGAAATTCTATGCTTTTAACATTAGGCTGGTGACACAGCTCACCTTTAAGAGAACTGGATTGTAATGCAACAGGGATGGCATGCATTTAGCACATTGTTGCCCAGAAAGCAAAGAGACTGTGACCATTTTGTAAGGTCCATTAAATTCCGAAGATCACTGTATCTACCTTACTCTTTATACAATTATTTTACAATTCTAGTGTTTATTAAAATTATTGAGGGGACATTGGTTAATAAAATCAAATAGGTTTCAAGTGTACAATTCAATAATACCTCATATGCATATTGCATTGTGTGTTTACCAGCCAAAGTTAAATTTCCTTCTGCCACCAAATATTTGACCCCATTACCACTATCAATCTCTGCCCTCCCCACCTTCCCCATGGTAATCATTAATCCACTGGCCATGTCCTTGGGTCTCTGTTTGTTTGTCATGTCCTGCATATGATTTGAAAACAGAAAATCTGAAATTTCTGACATCATTTACATTATTTAGACTTAAAATTGTGATAATCCTTTTGATACTGGTTAGTTGGTAAAACTTTTCAGATTAACCTAACTAAGCAATTATTCGGCATTGTGAAAACTTTATTACCTCTCTTATTCAATATGATCAGGCTAACAACAAAAAAGTTAAGTAAAGATATGACACAAAGTCTATACTTTTAAAACCAGTTTTCAAATAAGATCAAAATGAATACTGTCCAGTAACGGTGACCCTGGAGAAGTTAAACATTTATGGGTTTGCAACTCAGTCCTTTTTTCTCTATTTAGTTTGCTGAGAGCTGTGTTTTCCTGGTTGTTTATTGACAAACCACATGCCTCTTATCTTCTTTTAGTTTGAACAACTCTACCAAGTCCTCTGTAGGACAAACAAATGGGGCAAGGCTCAGAGACAGTCTATCGATAACCTGTTGTTCCTTTATTTTCCCATACTCTCTGAGCCCCGCATGTGAGGCATGAATCACTGAGCAACCAGACATACAGTTAAGCTGTATACTGAGGGGCACGCCAATCCCTCCTGCCCCAAATTTCCTCTGTGCTCAGTGGGCTGCACTGTTACCCTTTTTAGAGAGTAGGAACAAGGTCAACGTGTAAAACTTCAATACGGAAGGATTCCTTCCCCCCTAGGTTTCATCTCCAACCCAAACACCAAAATGCTTCTAGCCAGCAGCTACGTGAACAGGCTTATTTTAAGACAGAAAAAAAATTCTCTCTAAATCATTGAGCAGGAAATCTTTCAATAGATTGCCACGCCACACCAATAACAACCAGAAACACAGAAACTAGAAAGCATTTCTTTAGAAGTTTCGATACTTTGATTGCAAAATTAAAGAAAAAAAAATTTTTTTATACTTTCTGAACTTATGGTAATTCTGCAATCAGACTTTTAAAAATTGTTTTTAAAAAAAATTAAGTCATTTTTATTCCAAATTCACCACAAAATACAATTCAAGATCCAGGCCAATCTGTGCTACGAGTCTGCCTAAAACGAAGTCACCTTCACAGCCCTGGCAAGGCCTGAGGCTTGGGGATCTTTTTAAAGCCTATAGAAAGAGTACTTCTGGGTGAACGGTATTTAGTATCACAGATTGTTAAGACTGTTCTCTGAGGAACTTTGAAGATAATCAGCTACAATCTCCCCATTTTACAGATGAGGAAATAATGAGTGAAGTCTAATGTGTATCTCTCTAGAAACATAGAGAGAACTGGGACCGATGTCTTGGTGGCCCAATTGTTTCATATCTCATTCTCTAGCATAATGAATTTCTTATCACATTATGAAGGGACTTAGTTAACTTAATTAACTTAATCCTAACTTAGTTAACTTAATCTTCATTTCTGTCACAGGCAGATTTTGTCTGAAAATCTCTTTTCGTTGCTAAATGTAGGCCATGCTTTAGGCGTAAAGTTAACAGAGGTCCAGGCGGCGTTGCCCCTCAGTAGTTGCACAAATAACTGATGCCTAAAAATTAGACTTCCATAATTCAACATACTTTGTTAGAATTAATCATTCAGTGGAAATTCAATTCAATTCAATTTTTTTTTCTAAAGTGAATTAACAATACCTACAGCAAGGCATTATGTCCTATGACCTGAAAAAACCCAGCAATAAATATTTGAGAGTATTTGAACTGTGTGGGCAGAGAATTGACCAAATTACTCAACTCCTGACCCAAGATACTTTGTTCCACACTCCAATTGATCAAACAAATGAAAATTTTTCAAAAAGGGACTAGATAGAATGATGAATGAACATGCTCTATATTGTATTTCATATAATTTCTCTATGCAACTCCTCTGTTTATAAAACAATTAACACAGAACCCCAACCTCTTACTCTGAACATAACTCATTTCATGGTCTCTATTTCCACGTATGAATGTGAGACGAAATTAGCCAGTGTTTTAACCTAATGGAGTATTCTATAGTGTCAAGAAACAAATTACATACAGGTTCATTTTCAGAGCCTTCTACACCTTTTACTTGATTGGGGAGAAAGAAAAATCATGTTAGTCAAAAATTTGGTTATCAGACAGGGATGTAAGAAAAGGATGGGAAAGTAAGGAGATTCCAACTTACACATCAGAATATTAATAAACACTGATGCTGTCTTCTTTTCATAACCTAGCCCATGGTTCTCAGTTTGTAATAATAGAGCTACTCACCTGTATAGGTCTGTAAGGGCTGGCAATGCCACTCTCCAATGCCACGGCCATAGCAGTAGCACTGGTACCTGACATTGTGCACATATTTCTCCCATGAGTCTCCAATTTGATAAAATGTCCGGGTTTCTGAATCCTGGCATTGGTCTAAAATATATACAAGTAAAAGATAAGCAGCCTTGAAAACTTAATGCTACAAATTTAATTTCAGTGTGATAAAGCATTCATTCTTAGTTTTAATAGAAACCCGCCTTACGAATACACACAGTTAAAAAAATATTTTGTTCTTATCTTTTACCTTACAGGACAAGTAGTGGTTAAAAAAAAAAAAAGTACCCATTGGGAGGAATATTTAGTTCTCTAAAAGAACAATATTTCTAAATAAAAATATTAAGATTTAGATGTCAGTATATATTGATACTCTGAATATTAATTTGAGAAAAATAAATTAGATATTATATTTTACTCATATTAATACAACCTATTTACTATTTGAATAGTAAGGACAAAATATCACTTAATACACTTCTTCAAAATTTGGAAGACAATTTTACATGTCAATAAACTAGGTTTTTACTGTGAATACTTGCTAAGCAGTTCCTAAGAAAACCTCTCAGGCTTCTCTCTCAGCTTTGGCAATCTCAAGTCAAACAAACTCATCAGATCAGTTTGTTTTCTTAGTGAGTAACCTGTCTCTTAGTAAAGGACTATTAATGGATTACCTTAAAGCTGGTAACACAGCTCTTTTAAAGCTCAACCCTCACTATTTGCTTAGATATATTATAAAGGACAGCCAAGAAAAATAAAGTATTTGGAAGGAGGTATTTACTAACATAATTATTTGCCTGTGTTATTGCACAGTCAGCAAAGTTCTCTTCCATAGCAAGGACTAGTTCTATGATTCAGAACCAAAGAATACATTTCATTGAATTAGCATATATTTGCATACGTCACCAAATTCAGCAAAAATAAATGACTGCCAATACCAAATTATACATTGATCCATGATTAGAGGAAAGACTTTGCAAAACTGAAAGCCACTGATCAAAGTCTGGATCCAACTTCAATCACGTAACATCAAATAGCTCTCCTTATTTGAAACTTGCTAACTATTCTCTATAGCCAAATCCACCTAGAGAGACAAGGCTACTTACCAATGGGATCGCACTTCCATCTGCCCCGGCCCTGACCGAAGCAGGTACAATTTAGCATGTGTCCCTCTTCATGACGCTTGTGAAATGTGTCGTTCACGTTATAAGTGATGTCGTCGACAATGCATTGATCTATTTAGGAAACAGTGGGATAGGTAGAGAACTTTTTTTGAGTTTTACTAATTAAATTTTTAAAAAGGCATTTCAAAACAGTTTCTTCCACTAAATTATCAACATCTCCCATTAAAATAATTTTTCTATTGGCATAGAACAAACATTTTTTTCCGAAGCTTAGTAATACAACATTTGCACAGACAAAAAAATCCTCTCATAAACTTGTAAATGATGAAGGTCAAAGTATATACTACTAAAGAATATGGTAAAATACACCTTCTTGTGGAAGCCAATATTTGAACAAATATGTGTCTTACTTTTGGAAAAGTTCTCACTTAGTTGATAATGCCCTTTAGATCTCTCCTTGTTATGATAAATTGGAGGAATATTAAAAATACTTAGGTAGCACCCAGCATGGTGTGAAGATCTGATCTCTAGAATGGTAGAGGTGAGAATGTATTTGGATTTGGGCAATAAAATGACATTGATGGCATTTGTAAAGTTAAAAAAAATTATGCCAACTCTCTGACAGACCCTGAGAAAATTACTTCCTCTCTTTGGATCTTTGCTTCTTCATCTGTAATATGAGGAATTGGTCTGTAAGTTGGATCTTCCTAGGATCCCTTTCAGCTCTGCAACATCTACAAAATTTTTATTACTCCTGGGTTGTGTTACCCACTGAACACACAATAATATTCTCTACAAAAAAGAACAAGTTCAGACCGATGTCAGTATGCCAGCTACATGGACTGTTTATTAGTTCAGAGTTCTACCTAAATCTTATTTTTCAAATCCCAAAAATGGAAAATCTAAAATAGTTTTAACAAACCAATATCCTTATATTATATACTTAGGTCCAAAAGGGAAAAACTGATCTGAAAAAAAATAAACTGGCCTCTATAGATGTTTATCTCCTTAAATTTGGATTCGCGAGGATCTAATTTTAGAATAGCAAAATCTCTTT
This sequence comes from Eonycteris spelaea, assembly GCA_003508835.1. Classification (NCBI taxonomy): domain Eukaryota; kingdom Metazoa; phylum Chordata; class Mammalia; order Chiroptera; family Pteropodidae; genus Eonycteris; species Eonycteris spelaea. The sequence goes on along the minus strand of PUFA01000050.1, from coordinate 1,057,568 downwards.
TTTCCCCAGAAATTACCCAGTCTTTTCTAGACATGAATCCAAGGCCACAACTAAATGCTAAAAGGATTAAAAGATTGCGTTCTAGCCTTTGAAGTCATCTTTTTGGCTCAGCCTAAGTACTTACATCTTGGGAATGTTTCAGAATCTCAGAATTGCTGTGCCAGCTTTTCTGAACTAGCTGTCTAAAATGCGAGACACAGTAGACTAACGGAGTGGCATTGCACAATTTTTCTCCTGCTTTTGGTACAATACAAGTTTTCACATAAAAGTCTGCCTCTCTGTACTCTTTGTCCTCTCAAATGTTTTCATTGAAAAGCAAGCATACCTCGGAGCTGAGAGTAGGCGACACAGGTCCATTCCCCACGACCATTCCCCACACATTTGCATCTCATCATGTGGCCCATATCATGCTGCTTATCCCACTGATCTCCAATGCGATACATGACCCCTTCATTGGTGGTACAGATTTCTTCGTGGGCTATTTGAAAACAGATGAGAAATGTATATTTGATAAATGATCATAAAGTCTAAAAAGGTATGCAATATTATAAGTGTGGTTATCCCAAGAACTCTCACTTGGAAAGAAGTCTTTTGTGCCTCAAAGAAATTTCAGTTCTGCCCTGCACGTGTAGAGTTTTGAGCAGCAGAGAGGAAAACACAGCCCAAAGGTGAGGTATGTTGTAGGGAATAATTATAGAAAGGGTTGGGGGATGTTAAAGCAGGATGCCACCTACACATTCCCACAAAGGGCTTGTATTGCTCTAGAACCCTGGATTTGACTACTGTTCCATAACTTTTTGTAGTCTAGTTCATTCTAGTTCAAAGAAAAACCATGCGTATAGATATAGAATTGTAAGCCAAAGTGTGTTTTCCTTCTAAGTCCAAACTCTTCTGTTGGAAGAAGAGAAATAGAAGTGGAGGTGGTTTTCTTAATTTGTTCTGTTGCCTCACAGTCACATGTGATAATGCATAGTGCACAGATTCTTGGTTCTACAACTGGACAATCGAATAATCTATGGGGTTCTTGAAATTTGAAAACGAAAGGCATTGGTTCCCCTTTCTCCATTCATACAAACTGGAGCCCCCACCCTATCCCTTACTTGTAAGAGTTTTGGTGATTTGGGTATTTAAGAAGTGATAGAGCTTATGCCAGTTAAGCCAAAATCATGCAGAAATACTGCAGACCTGTGACTACCGCAATCAGTTACATCCAAAATGTTTTAAGCTCCTCAGTTGTGTGTTCTTTATAATTAGATGTCCAGGCATTTTGAAAAGTATTGTTGATGGTATTTATATATTTTTTGAATACGAAATTATATCCATGGGGGTTTTTAAGTTGTATAAAGAATTACATAATTCATCTATGTAGTATATCACATAAAGTTTTGCGCCATCTCGACATGAGGGTTTAACGAGTAAAGCGAGAGCGGAGCGAACATCATTCCGTCTTAGTTTGTAACCGGTAATCTACAGAGGCTGCACCTTACCAGCCATGGGGCAGAATCCGAACTTCTGGTCCGCGTCATAGTTCTGTGTGGTTCCACACCACTTCATGTTGTCCCTCCTGCCCTCAGAAGTACAGTCCGTGTAGTTGTGGTTGTTGTACAGGAAAGGGAAGTGGCAGAGGGCGCCGTTGGAATTTCCGCCTCGAGTCTGAACTAAAACTGCCCAGAACAATACACAAATAGGAAGGGGGAAAAAAATGACACCTGAGCTTTCCAGCGTACAGCTGGGAATTACTATAGAAGTGTCTTGAGAGAGCCAGGTTTTCTGCAGCTAATTTATAGTCTATCTCCAAATAAAATATGTCTGGTAATATAGTTCCGAGCTCCCTGCGCAGATTCACTTTTACCTTCAAAATAGATTTCAACCCAATTTTCACTCTCATTATCTCAGCCCAAAAAAAAAAAAAAAAAAAAGGAAAAGAAAAACATCAATAGTCACATTGAATAAAACAGTTTTAACCAGAAGACAAGCAAAACCACTCAGGCATCCATCCTGTGTATTCTTCAGCCCTGCGGGATTGCATTCTGGTTTCAATATACAAGCATATTTAACACATCCTAATTCCGATGTGTCAGAAATAAATGAACTGGAGGGCTTTTCCCTTGGCGTCATTTCCCAAGGATACTGGGACCATGGCAGGATCTTCCACTCCTAAATTAGCTCCATGTCTCTGGGGTCTAGACTGAAGAAAAGTGATACTTTTCGTGCGGCTTCATGATTAATGGCTAGATTGCTAGCTAATAAACGCAGGGCATGAGAAATGGGTCTTTCTCACTGCTGTGTTTCTCCCTTGGGATACTCACCAGTATGGTCTGTACAGAAAGAATATTTCTGATCTTGCTCATAATTGGAAGTCGTTGCTGAGCACCAGAGATGTCCATCCTGTCGCCCTTCTGTGGTGCAGGAGTAGAAAGTCCTGCCGTTGTAGGTGAACGGTAAGACACAGGGCTCCCCGTTTGAATTGCCACCGTAAGTTTGTGTTATAGCTACGAGCATAACCGAAAGGGTCTCGGTAAATACAGCTGCATTTATCAGCCACCAGTAGGCGCTTATCTATACCTTAATAGAGAGAGTGAGCTTGTGCTGCAAATACAGATGATCATCTGGTTAATTTCAGTCAAAATGCATGACACAGGAAGCCATGTCTTTTGTGGCTAGGGCAACACCTGATTCCTCTGCTAGTGGCCCTTTGTTACAACTTCTGCTACTATGCCTCAGTTTCTCCATTTGTAAAGCTCTATTAATACAAGTTAATTAAAGATGCTGCTCAAAGGATACTGGAGGGATATGCTTGACTCTGTTGCTGGCATAAAAATTAACATATGAAGCTATTCTAGGGGAAAAGTCAAGCACACCAATTATTATGGCTATAGTTACTAACTACCACTTTTGTAGCCCAGAAGAGATGCATTAGATTGCTGAAGTTTATATCACAAAGCTCCAGAAATTTGAGATGTGGAGTCCAAAATATAGATGATTATAGTTATTGGGAAAGTGACCCCCTTATAACAACATTTTAGACAAATAAATACAGAGCAGTTTAATCCATGTGACAGAAAAGAAAATAGACTAAAAATACTGAAAGATAACATATCAAATGTCAATCCTGGTTGTTATCACAAGTGGTGAGATTATAAGCTTTTCTCGTTTGTTTTGTTGTTTTACATTTTGGGGGGTAAATGAATGTATTTCCTTTTGAAAGCTAAATATTAAAGAAGTTATCGGTACTATTTTTTGAAAAGATAATGCAGACCTGTCTCTTGGCAGCTGACTCCGTTGCCCAGGCAAGTGCACAGCATCTGCTTGTTTCCCTGTGTCTTCAGCCACTGCATCCCCACCGAGTAAACCACACCACTGTCTGTGACACAGTGACCATACGGAGCAGGCTGGGGGTGAGGCTGGGGCTGGTAAATGGCCGTTTGGACATGTGAGACAGTGCCAGATCCTAAGAACACGAAAAAGGAAACTCACAAAGTTAGACAAGAGAAAGTAACTATTTCCTGAAGTCAGGATTGTTAGGGTCCTGTACAGAACACTCTGAAATCCATGTTGTTACTGACCTGAAACTGGGAAAAAATGCTCCTCCCATTTGATAGTTTTTACATTCAGCTGACAAAATAATCCACAAAGTCTACCAAAGAGCCTTTATTTTCCAAATCATCTGGAACTACTGGGATTAAATTTCTAAATCACACACATTATTCTTCTACTTAACAGAGCAGACACCTTCACTTATTACTCTCTCCAAGAAGCTCACAGTCCGTGCCTTCACAATCCTTCACACCTACTTTCATTCCAGCTCACTTCTGACCTATGCCTTGTCTCACGAGCTATGCACCATTCTCTTATGTGCCCTGTGCTGTCCTCATGCTTTTCTCTTCACCTAGAATGGTCCACCTCATCCCTCCTCTCTTAGCAGCTTCCATAAGCCCAATATACCTGGGCATTTCTCTTTCTGACCTTGTTTTGAGAAGTCCCTGCCACTCTGCGGTGGACCTCTTGCCATCCGCATAACTCTGGGCTCTTCAGAGGGTACCCTAGGCAGCGTATTAGAGTGTCCTTCCAAATTTTGTTTCTCCACTGGATTATTTGTGGATCTGTTGTGTTTTTCTACTAAAACCAATCGATCCTCCTAAAATACCCTTCCTTTCAAGGTAAGACAACAGATTGCATCTACTTGTTCTTTAAACTTGTAGAAATCTGTTCTCCTGAAGGTCAGACCCACAGCAGGGAAGAGTCAGAATTGACGCTAGAATGACTTGTAAATGGAATTCAGTTCCTTCCCTAACTGAAGCTGGACACTAGAAGCCAGAGATACTTCACAAACGATACTTCCTAAGATCATATATCCTGGGAACAAGGCCTCTGTACTCACACACCCGACCTGGGAGAATCAGAAGGCACATGAACACAAAGCTCCTATAAAAGTAGATTTCATTTTCTTTAACCCAGTGTTTCTCAGATTTTTTGAATAAAAATAGGTAAGATTTATTAAATGCTTACCCCATTTAACCCTGACTACCCTTTTAGAGTAAAATTATTTCAGTGAATTGATGTTTTTAATTTTCTTTCAGGAGTTAGCAGTAATTCTACTGATGATAAACAACTAAAATATATTATTAAATCTAATCTTGCTCACCTTCAATAAGTGCTCAGAATAAGATGAAAACTCATCAAAAGGAGAAAAACCCAAGAAAAGATATTAATAGTTGTAGGTACATGATAGTTTGCTAAGAGGCTAAGCAACGATGCTAGCATAGTACACAATGAAAACTTAACCAAAATATATTAAGAATAACAGAAGAAGTACACACCCTTGATTGCCATATGTCTTTCTTCTGATTCTTACAAAAGAGGCTATAATACAAAGATCTTCTACTTGTACCAGAAATATTTAAAACATCCTGTTAAAAGAATACTTAGATACTGTGTCATTCATTACCATCTCTAGGTTCTCTACGAATTTCTTAAATTGTGAATGCCAATACATGAAGAAAATGATACACATTATTTTATGGAATGTAACGAAGTTTGCTGGAGCATGGAAACCACACATAAAAGATGGTTTCCGCTAGAAAAAGAGCCGAATGTCAGGACAAGGAAATATATTCCGTTTTGAAAAACAACAAATGTATTTTTTTCTCCTTTCCTAGCAGAAGAATCAAGCAGTCATATAACGCATCATAATTCTCATTTCTATTAACATGTGCTTTAAATATTTAAAATGCATATACATGTATGTATATGTATGTAGCTATGTGTGTACATATATAGGTCGATCTATATCTATATATCTATCTTATATATTTAGCATTTATGATATTTATGATATTCGCATTTTTTTAAACATCAATTTGACCTCTTGGGGCTAAAACTGCTTTCCCCCTAAAATCTATTTTCATTTCATTTTTATATAAATTGAAAACATTAAATAAAGTTTTAAGAACTAACAATACATAAATGAACTCCGCTTATTAGCCGAAACACTGCAAATCATCCTTAAAGGGCACGTCAAGGGAAAATGGACTTGCAGAAACATTTTGGGGAACGCTACCCCGTGTCCGGCCCCGCTCCTTCCGTGCCTCACCGGTGGATGTGGTCTGCAGAGACGCATGCCTTTCACACTTCCACTCCCCTCTGCCATTGCCCGTGCAGATGCACTGGAGCAGGTTCCCCCGGTTATCCTTCTTGCTCCAGGTATCACCGATTCTGTAGGATGTCTTAGTGTCCTGATCATTGCACCTGTCTGTGTTGGGAAGAAAGCATTTAAATATGGCCATCAGGTCAAGTTTGTCAAATGCTCAAGTGAAACCCAAATAATGAATATAGTAAAGCTTGGCAAGCTATTTTGCGATGATAGGTTTATATTGAGCTGTGGTCTCTTCTTCTCCCTGTGCATATGCTTATTTAAAACCACTAACAAAATGGTTTTCTTTTTTTAAATTTGTCAGTGTTAACTCTGCAGTGCAAAAGTGGGATTATAAAAGTAAAATTATAATTTATAACTAAATTACCATTAGTCTATGTGTTCAATTATCTGGCAAATGGATTGTTTCCGTTATAATATGGTTTTGTCCATATGCTACAATGTGAGTAGAGAGGATTTGATTTGTGAATCAGAAAATTACTGTGCTGAGTGAGAGAAAAAGAATTAGACAATTGATGTAAATTCACATAAATATACACCCACATTGATCTATCATCAGAATAGAGGTTTAAATGAAGATATTATGGCTGGTTACAGCTTTTCCCAGCCCTCAGCTAAAAGTATTGTCTTCCCTTGAACTTCCAGAGCACTATTTTCAATATCTGTCTCGAAGCCCTTAATATTGTGCTTTGTAGAAGATGAATACATAAGCAGTTCTCAACTTCCTGACCTACTTACTCTTTGAAGACTGGGCTGATGTCCAATTCAGTTTTGCATTCCTATACCATCTTGTACAAAGTAGGGACTTATAAAATTTCATACAATAAATGACTTTTCTTTGAGAAACTTTTCCCAACTTGCTATTAGAAGAATTTTAAATAATAGATAAGAGGCTGAGTCAGTCATCTAATTTGTCTTAAGCTAAAACATTACCACCAAGGTCTTAAAAATCTGATGATTATAACATTTTAAAGGCAAAAGGTTTAATGAACCAGCAAGTTTCTGGGAAAGATTTGGTAAGAATTATTACTTTCCATGAGAGATTGATTTTTTTGTTAGCAATGAATTCACATTTGGATGATGGACATTTAAAAGTGGTTATTTTAAGCAAGATAAATAGGTTTGAAATATTTAGATTTGATTTAAAACATTTTTAACACCAATAGTTAATGTCTATTTTGCCTTAACAAACTCTATAGTTGCTATTATTTTGAAGTTTCAGAAAAAAAGAAACCTTGAAACCCTAAGGCAACCTTAAGAAGCCAACTTCTTTATAGGACTAATAAGCCTATTTAAGAACTATGGTTGAGAGGCCCTGTCCTTAACTCCAGAAGAGACATATAATTTTAACCAATGGCTATGGCCATGCCACCCTGAACACGCCCGATCTCATCTGATCTCAGAAGCTAAGCAGGGTCAGGCCTGGTTAGTACTTGGATGGGAGACCACCTAGGTATACCAGGTGCTGTAGGCACTAAAAAAATAAATTAAAAAAAAAAATTTTAACCAATGGAATAAGGACTTTTTATTTTCATCAATTTTGCCCAAAATATGCCTTATTGAATTTTGAAACATAAAAAGAAACTTAAAATTTTAAAGCTTTGCTCCATTCTGCCAATTGTACCCACATGCCCAAAGATGCATACTTGCAAGATATCTCGAAGATAATTCAGATTAAACATTTGCAACTAATCTTAGTGTCCACAGCACATTTGGCATTGAAGTGAATATTAAGGCTTTTTCTTTGTAGCTGATAGTCTAAGTCCTTATTAAACTAAGTATTTTTGGTTTTGTTCTTTAATTTAGTCTTTGAATAAGCAGAAGTTGGTTGGTTGGTGTATTTATTGTGTTCTACATGACAACACATTATCCTTCTCTCTAGGAATTCAGAAAACAATACCTGAACTCATCTTAACATAAAGATCTAAAGCATACTTCGAGAGGTACAGGTGATACGTCCACTGCCTTCTCCCAGACAAGTACAATCCACCATCATCCAGCCTTGATAGGGCTTTTCCCAGGTTTCCCCAACAACATAGGAGGTCCCACCAGCATGATCAAAACATTTCTCAGCTGTAGGAAAATGTGGAGAAAAAAGGGAGAAAGAAAAGTTATTTTGAATTGTGCTGTCTCCCTGTAATTTAAAGTGTATTGTGTAAGCAAAAACCAAGCCACATTTTTTAAGTGGTACTCTGTTAAAAAAAAAAAAAAAATTGCCCTGTAACTAAGCGCATAGTAAGTAACCAAAGCGAAAGAAAGCTCAAGTAGAGTTGGCAGGCAGAAATTTTGTTCTCCTAATAAGTACATGGACTGTGTATTTTCAGCTAGCACCTTTCTTCTTCATATCAGTATTTTAACTGAAAAGGATTTATGTATGTATCCAGTCTGTGGAAGACTAAATATGCAAAATTCCAATCTAATTATGAATGATCAATTATGAATGACTAAAAATATGACAAGTATTTAAAAATCGTATTTCTGTAAAAACAAACATAACACAAAACAAAATAATAGCTTCTGAAATAAAGAACAATAAAAAGTAAAATTTCCAGCCAGAAACTTTTAAATTTGTACCTATAGAATTCAACTGAATATTGAGACCAAATGAAACTCAACAATTTTTAGAAGAAAATTACTAAGGTTTGACAGAACACACCAATTTTGTGTTTTAGTCCAGTGTGTTCCAATGGGAAAAAAAATATTTAAAAAGTATCATTTTCTCTTTTAAATAAGTTTATCTTGACCAAGGAAAAATCTCAGATTGGATATTAGACAAGAGAAATGACTTTTCTCTAAATCTTTTAATTCTATCTTACGCTTCTGAAACAAAATTCAGACTTTTATACAGGGTGAGTACTTTTTGATTTGATTCCTTAAGACTATGGATTATAGAACATTTCATTTTTTAAAAAAATAAACTTCTCATTTAGTTGTTTTTTGAATTGGATATCATGGATTCTTGTTTGTCTATATGGATTCTGGTTTCATTCCAACATTTGACTGTGCATTCCCACCCTTCATTCATCCCTACCAGTCACACACCTATGGGTTTGCAGGTCCATTCCTTTCCCATTGCCGAGGCACACACACTCTAACATGTAACCACCGGTCTCATGGGGTCTCCTCCAGGTGTCACCAATCTTGTAGGACTGGCCCCCTTCATGGCAGCGGTCTGGTCAAGATAAAAAGCAATCGTTAGAGGTGGGACAGAAAATATTTTTAAAAAAGAATAAGTCTCATGTTGTCCAGAGTAGGTACTTGGGTTAGCCCAAGTAAGGACACAGAGAACAGCTTTCCCATCAGAGACAGGGGGAAAGTTAATAGTTCTGGTCGCTTGGGGTCATTCATTTAAATGTTTTGTTTAAGCACAATAGGAAACCACAGAGAAAACTGAATGGCAAAAAAAGTGGTCATAAACCTTGGTTCTCCAGAGGGATCCCAGGAAATTGGGTCCTAAAGCAGAAAAGTAAGGCTGGCAGCCATGGGCTGGTCTGCACACACACACTGCAGGTTAAACCTGAGACTAACCCAAGAGGAGGCCATATCAGGGATAGTAAGTAGTTCAGCTTTTGGGAGTGTGGAGACTGTACTTTACCCTATGTTAGAAATGTCATTTTGGCAAAAAGCAAATAGAGGTACACATATGAAGTATGGAAATCTGGGTACTTTTCTAGTCTATTAAACATAATGGCACATCCAAAGACTGAACTGTCTACTAGATTGTAAACACTATGGATCCTTGACAATTAAGATTTGCCAAGCAACTTGGACAAACCCTGACATTAACTATTGAGCCTATTCACAAGGAACTGAATTGTTCTTTCAGACAGAAGCCTTTAAAGTGACTTAAAGGATAGATTTTAAAAAACTAAATGCTATGTTAACAGAATCTATTGGTAACACAGTGAATCACACTGGGAAAAATACCTGAGCTAAACTAGAATTGATGAGTCAACCTAGTTCCAAAGTACTATGGAAACACTATTAGGCTTATGATTCCATATTATCCCTAGGAATAGAGAGATCTGCTTCCTGTGTATAAACTACTGGTCACAAAGAAACCAGACTTTGTGGAATGCACGAGGTCTTCACATTGCAAACAAGAATTGCTGTTCACACAATGTTTAATTCGCTTTCCATGACCATCTTCCCAATCACTGTGGATGATCACATGATCAGTCTGGCTTGAAGATGCTTCTAAGTATGTATGTTTTACTGGAATGGAACCCAGGAGATCTACTTGGTTACGCTATGTATTCATTCATTCGCTTTCTCTCTCTTGTCCATACAGACTAAACAGTGATTCCACCTGTTCAGAATCATCTTCCAGAAGCACAGGAGCCAGTTGGGTGACCACATAAGAAAACCTGGTCACCTGGGGTAAATCTCTAAATTAGGAATATCCCATCATGGGTAACAGAAAGTGACGGTGACCCTCATGGAGAAATTCATATTACGATATTGTAGTATCGTTTTACAGAATGTCTTTCTTACTTGCAATGGTGCAGCTTATTCTCCTTCGTCCAGCCCCAATGCAGGTACAGTCCCAGATCATGGAGTCTTTAGGGCGCTCATAAGTTTCACCCACCCGGTAAGTGTTCCCAGTATACTTGTCAAAGCAAGTCTCTTCGGCTGAGGGAAAAAGGAAAGTCCATGTGAGCCTCACATATGTAAAAGCTTTTCTATTCCACTAATCACACCCAAAGGAAAACTCACTTTTCCCTTCTATGAGTTGCACGGTACAAAAGAAAAGTTTTAAAAACTTGAAGTGGGAGACCCAAATTTGACCTTAGGCTCTAATAAAGCCTCAGCTTTTGAACTTTTACGAGTTCTCTAATTTTCTGTCAATTAATTTCTATTGTAAAGGAGTCTCAGGCCTTTCAGAAAAAGCCACATAAATACTCCCTTAGGACCACTTAGATGGTAAAGGAAGGGCCTCAGATTCAGATCTATGTCTAACTCAAAAAGTCAAACCAAGGTCCATGTGAAAAGCAAACAACTTAAAGAGCCCCACCCCCACCAGGCACAGTGGTTTGTTAATCCTAACCATTACCATTTTAGCCTCATCCCTGCTTCTTTGTAAAGGTTGCTAAATTTACAAGAAACATATCAACAGTCATAAAGCAATGAGAAAGAACATTTTATAATACAGTGCCCAAGTGTTTTCTGGCCCATCATCTTACAGTTTAAGATCTGAAATAACTCTCTTAATAAATTAAAATTTTACAAGCAAGTGTTTTTGGAGGGAGAACACACAAAATCTTTCATTTTTCTCATCAAAGCCTTTGGGAGAGTAAGACAACAAGAAGGAATGCCTTGGGGATACGTTCGTTCTTTTTGCTTTAAAGGTGAAAAAGTAACACATGAGCTGCGAATAGAAGCAGTCACTACATGTTTTTAAAGGGGACATGACAGATCATTCTATTAAAAAATGGCGTATGTGTTTTTACCACTGATGTGAAGTGTAATTATCAAGCACCACTCCTCCATCTGTTACAAGGTGCTAACTACCAGGGTCCCCGCCACTCACGTTCAGGTTTGCTCTCACAACTGAAGCCGCGGCTCCCTCCGTAACAGGTACAAACCAAGGTGTTGCCCAGGTAGATGCGTTCCCATTGTTGATTTATCTGATAGTGATTCCCGTTGTCGAAACAACCAGCTGTGAATAATTGATGAAAAAAGTTATCACGTCTGCATCTCCCCCCCCCCCCGCCCTTTTCCAAATCATGGACTTTTTGTGCACAACGAAACTGGTGAGCCTAAGCAACAAACATAGAAAAGTAAGTCATCATCAAGCACCAGGAAAATTAAAAGCAATATTCCACTAAAATGTAGATATAGAACCCAGCTATATAAAGAGTTAACCACAATTTGTACACGTAGATATTTAGGTATTTCTTTTTTTTTTTTTTCTTTCTTGTAACTTAGCTAAATGTTATAAAATGATGTCATTTCCATCTGGCCAGGGGTCTACATCAAAGAAGTGGAAACATTTTGAAAAGCAGATAACTGGAATTGCATTTTTAAACTGTGCAAGGAATTTCAATGCTCTTCTGAGGTAAGGAGTTAAGAGGGCAATTTCAAGCAGTTTTCTCTAGCCAAGGCAAAGGGCGGGTGTGTCTTTGAAAAACTACGAGGAATTCCTATCTCTGTTCCAGGAGAGGCGTCCTGAGGGGCCCCAAGGCAATCTGAACTAAATCACCTCTCTTTCAAGTTGGTTAGGAACAACATAGCTATGTAGCCACCTTCTTCCTACCCCCCTTCTGAAAATATTTAACTAGGTATTTAGTAGCACAGAAAATAAGCAGGACCACACTAAGCCCAAACGAAAATTGAAAGGCGTACGTTATTTTCTCTTTAAAGGTAAGTTTTGATGCATTCACAGGAGGGCGACCTGGCAGTGTAGAGTTGATAAGAGAGCAGCAGGACTTGGCAGAGCCCCTGTCCTCCAATGTATTATCTTATCCTAGGCTCTCAGCCTGCTCAAACCAAGAGCCTTTTGTGTCCACAGCCGGTTTCTCTCGTTAAGGCGTGCAAACGCTCCACGCACGCAGGCGCGCTAAACTTCAGCTACAACTTTGGTTGGCTTTAGGGTCCCATCCCTGCGACAGCTTGTTTCAGCTCGCGGTCAATACTCACGCTTGTTTTGGCTGACAGCCACCGGGACCTGAGGCTGAATGATTTGCTGAGCCTGCCTCTTGCTCCTCCAGGCTCGAGTGGAGGACACAGCTATCCCCAGGGACAGGACAGCCAGCAGCAGCAGCCCGGGCCCCGGACCCCTGAGCATCTTGAGACGCCCTCACCAGGAGGCAAGTTGCCACCAAGTTTAGTTCCCTTCGCAGCCTGCGGGAAAAGTCTCTTCCAGTGCCTCCTGGGGGTTGACGCCTCAAAGGTAAGGGTCAGGGGATGGGGAAAGGGTCGGGTAGAGGGACGGAGGGGAAGGAGAGGACGAAAGAGAAGTTGTGGCTGTGGGTCCCGGCACGCGTCAGGGGTCCCCTCTGCACCCCCTGTACAGCGCTGCCTGCGCGGGCGGCCGAGCCCGGACAGCCGGGGTTTATATGGGACGGTCCCCTCCTGCCCCCCGTGAGGCCCGGGCGTTCGGGAGGAGGGACCCACCGCCGCCGACGACTGCGGATTGGCTGCGGCTCCAAGTGACGTCAGGGGACTGTGGGTTCGCCGCGAACAAAAGAGATGCTGATCGCCCGCCAGGGTCGGGGCTAGAGAACTTTTTTTCGATTTCCTTTGCGGTCGTCCAACTTTTGGGGGCTGAGGGGGATGGATGGGAAGCGGCTGGAAAAGGGAGACTGGGAGGAAAGGGAGGAGCTGGAGTTATGTGAAGCGAAGAGTTTGCAAGCCCTCCTCCCTCGTCGTCCCTTCCCCCCACCCCGGGTCCCTTTTCTTATTGTGATGGGGTCCGGGGGCGGAGGGTTAGAGGACATTTCATCATATCTAGAAAAAAGTCTCTCTCACTGGAGGGTATTTCGGGGGAGGAAAAAAAACATAAAGTAGCCACCACCTTGCAGCTGTAGGAATGTAGACTCTGCAGTCCCAGGGCGCGGCTGGCTTGTCTCCTGTTCCGTTTCTTTGGTCTAATGTGCACCGACTTGGGACCCAGTTTATTTGCCTTCCTAGCTTCCTGTTCAAGACTCGCTCCCTTGCAAACGCTGTACCTGTCCAGTTCTAGGGAAGTGCTAGCTGGGGAGCGCAGGGGGGAAACGATCCTTAAATGAGCTTCTACTAAGGACCAGGAATTCCGCCCGGCGCTTGGAGGAGCCGGAGGAATTCAGAGAACGGTGTTTCTTTAGAAAGAACAAAGCAGTTTGCTTTAAAAAAAAAGAGAAAAGAGAGAGGAGAAGAGGGGAGAAGAAGAGAGAAGGGGAGAGAGAAGAGAAGAGAAGAGAAGAGAAGAGAAGAGAAGAGAAGAGAAGAGAAGAGAAGAGAAGAGAAGAGAAGAGAAGAGAAGAGAAAAAAGAAAAAGAATGCTGTAAAGTCTTCCTTTCCTGGGGATGAGTTGCCTGTTTCCACCGAAAGTGCAGTCAGTCGCGGTCGACCTGAAAACTGGGAAATGGACCGGCTGTGGAGAAAGCTAAGAAAAGACTATTTACAGTCTTGCCTTCCCTAACGGCCCCTTTCTTGCTATTATTTGTCATTTTCTTTTTGTAGACATCAGTTGCATCACGGAATTCCCACCCCCCAGACCCGCCGCTAGATTATATATATATATATATTTAGTTCATTTATTATTTACTGCAAGAACGTGGGAAGTTCCCATTTAAGATTCCTCTGTCTCTGTTGTAACCTCGAGGCGGGGGGCAGTGGATGGAAACGGAATCCGAAGTCTCTAGCATATAGCAACTCATCATAACAGTCCTTTTCCAGACAGACGAGTCACACTTGCTTTAAAGTTCTTCTAAAAGAGTAGTCCACAATATTCTTCAGTACCTCCTAGGAAACCTAAACTCAAATCTTTGCCTCCTAGTTGTCAGCAGTGCAGACTTCTCGTTTGCTTTGCGAACCTATGAAAGCTACTAGCAGAATATATTTACTTCTGCAAGTACTTGTTTGCTTCAAAAGATACACCTTCAGTAACTGCCATGGGGTAATTCAAAGCCTATGGTCTATAAAAATGTCCCATACATCAAAAACAGAAAACTAACATTTGTTTTTATTAATGCAGGGAAATTAATACACACACACACACACACACACACACACACAGAGCAAATACCAGTTTCCTACAAGTAGTGTAAAATAACTCCTTAAATTTGTGTGACCAACATTTCAAGTTGAAAGTGTCACAGATTTCCCCAAATTTAGAGTCCCATCTAGGTTAGAGGGTTTTTTTTGTTGTTTGTTTGTTTGTTTTTAATTTCTCATCATTACTTGACAGAACAGTTTTCTCTTTCAAATATAAAAGGACCTCTTGTAAATTCTTAGTAAATTTCTGGGAAGCTGGGTGTTCCTTCCAGTGGTAAGGATACCTGGAAATCAGGATGTAAGCAAGATAGACCTGAGGCTAAAGCTTTCTTAAAACACAGATTCTGGAGGAAGGAAAGAAGTGGTTAGAAAAGTATTTTGTGAACCAAAACCATGATAGTTTGATATATTTACTGTACTCAAAATACATTAGAATAATATACATTTGAGAACTTGGAAGAAAAAAAACCACCTTACATTTCAGAAAAACTTTTGTATATCGACCCCGTTGAAATATAATTCATTTAAGGAAATGGTGTCTCTCTGATGTCTCCTCATAAGCAAAGATTTAAAAATATTTAACTGAACTTTATAGGAATGCTTGGGAGTTTACTCTTACTTGAAAGTTACTTTTTTTTTTTAATTTTAAAGATAGAGACATTTTCTTAGTTAAGATATACAAGACTTGAGACAATATTTTTTCATTATCAGAATCCCTTGTAACTATGTAAGTCTATTGTCTTTAACTAAAGAGATAATTAAATCTCAGACACTACACTGACCTCCTTCTAACTCACTGACTTTCCTAGTGTCCAAGATTCCCTTTAAAATCCTAAAGACCATAAATCCTAAACAATATCTTTCTACTTGTATGAAAGATCCTTGGATTTCTTTGTCTTATCTCTGTTTGGAGAGGAAAATATAACAAAAGAGACAGAAAGATTCGTGGATGCCTGGGGCTAGGGCTCTGGCTAAGAACAGGAATTAATTGCAAATGGGCCCAAGGAATCTACTGGGGTGATGGAAATAAATGTTCTAAAACTAGATTGTGGTGGTGGCTGCACAAGTTGGTAAAGCCACTAAAAATCATTGAGTTGCACACAAAGTGGACGAAGTTTATGGTATGTAAATTATACCTCAGAAAAGTTGTTTTAAACATTTGATTAAAAATAGTATTTATTCTCTTTTACTTATACCATCTCCTAAATTTGTGTCAAGAACATGCTCTCGGGTGACAGTACACACGAGGTATCCTAATTCCTTCATTTTTCTAAGAGGAAGTTTATTTTTAATACAGTAGAGAATTCTTCTACACCAGCAATTCCTTACAAAACCTAGCATCTGTGTGACGGCACGTATGTGATAGAGACAGAACAAATCATCAGTCAAGACTGTGTGTTGTTTCTTCTTGAAATTGCCATGGTGATAGGATTTTTCCAGATCTTATGTCAACTTAAATTTTCAGTAACAAAAAGGAGCACATATATTTGTGGGGGTGGGGGAATGTTATTTGGATGTTTTGTTACTGGAGAAGGTTAGTGAGGAGCATGAGCAATTCGGGACATCTAAACTGAATTCTCTTTATTTGAGTAAAAGATTTTGGTTATGCACAGAAATAATTGATCAGATCTAGTCATTTTTAAAGGACTGAAATTAAAACAATTTAAGGGATAAATTTTAAAAGGCAATCATCACCATGTTAAAAAAAAAAATGGGTTCCTTTTAGGATAATAAACACATTACAGGCAATCAATCAATACTCCTCCTGGCCAAATCCCTTGCCTATTGGGAAAAAAATCTGATCTCTGATAAGAAATAACTTCTTGACGCCATTGGGTTACATTTTAGACGCAAGTAGCCTGTTTTTCCTGAAAACCTTTGCTTTTTATCTTGTTCTTAATCTCTTTCAGTTCTGTTAGCGAGGCAGCCAGTGCCTGGGTGACCTTTGGGACTTTCTGTCTTGAGAGCCTGGAGTATCTTTTTTCTATTTCATGGCTTCCTATAGGTTAGATGGAGATAAATTACAGCAGTTTCTTACCTATCTTAATTTTTTTTTTTTTTTTGACAAGAACTCCTTCTCATCTTCCTCCCTTAAAAACAGCCAAGCTTGCAAAACTGCTCATCCTGAGGCACAGGTGTGAAAATGGAAAATAAATGGCTCCATGGGCAACCCTCATGGGCAGCAGTCTGAGCAGTTTGTCTGGAGATGACAGGGTGCCTGCCCCCAGGGAGAGAATACTTGATAAAGGCTTTAAAGTATGCCCTGAAAGCCAGCCAGCTTTCGCTTAATACGCCTTTTGTTTATATTTTAAGTTACTTTATTATTTAATCAGCACTTTTAAAAGCCTTAATCTATACCTTTTGTTTCTCAACAGGAGGACTCTTTTTCTCATTAGAGGGATAATAATAACTCTCAAAAGTCTTTGCAAAGGTGTCCAATTCATCCAGTAAAAGGAAGGGACTAACTAGTGAGTAGCTGGAACACTTCACCAAAATGTTATAGAACATTTCAGCTTTCCGAGATAGGTAGCGTTTTCTTGGAAAATTTTAATTTTTTGAGTGTTGCACTCTGTTTTCCAATTTTGCTTGATTTTATGTTTGTGGCTTTAAAGGTTTCTTTTGAAAGGCTGAAATTTTTTTTTAAACTTAATAGATTTTCGTATTTAAATTATTTTCTATCTTTTTTTCGCATTTGTATATGTTTAGTATCTCATATGCAACTAATCATAAGGTTGTGTCAAACTTAAAAATACTATAAACATGATCTCTTAAGTAAATTTTTATATCGTATCTCTTAAATAAAATTTATATTGACAAAAGACTACTGTGACTATTGGCTCTATTGATTAATTAGTTATAATAAATCAAAGAAATTCAACTGAATAACAAAAATAAAAGCATAAATATAATTATTAAATTTCTACTGAACCATTTTATAGATAAATTGATATATTCTTATTAGCTATGAAAATTTTACTGAGATAGAATGGACATTTAAAAGCATTTCATTTTAGTCTATGGCCTTGCCTCCCTGACCGTGCCTGACCTCATCTGAACTCAACAGCTTAGCAGCGCTGGACCCTAGGAGACCACCTAGGAATACCAGGTGCTGTAGGCATTAAAAAAATAAAAATAATAAATAAGTAAGTAAATAATTAATTAATAAATAAATCATTTTATT
Organism: Eonycteris spelaea; assembly: GCA_003508835.1. Taxonomy (NCBI): domain Eukaryota; kingdom Metazoa; phylum Chordata; class Mammalia; order Chiroptera; family Pteropodidae; genus Eonycteris; species Eonycteris spelaea. The sequence goes on along the minus strand of PUFA01000050.1, from coordinate 1,040,037 downwards.
TTAAACATGAAAAACTAAGGCAAACTGAAGTACATGTACAAGGTTATAAAGATTTCACTACCTGAAGAAAAATACATTTAAATAGCTAGATCTTATTAAATATCTCCCCTGAGCCAGACCTGGTACTAAGTGCTTTATATGCATTTTTTTTTTTATTCAACTATCGACAGCCCTCTGAGATAAGTACTGTTATCGTCTCACTCTTACGAATGAGGGTATAAGGCTTAGAATACTAATTAGAATGAAGTTTTCTGAATCACCAGCGTTATAGAAATTGTGATGTCACTTAACAGTCTCCCTCTGGAATAAAGGTGTGGGCAAAGCAATTGGCTAAAAGATTTTGTGGATGACTTCGCCTACGTGAGCCTGATTTATTCAGAAGATGTCACATCAAACCTTAATAACTGACATGCTACCAAGTTTCGCCTGTTATGTCTAGGGCAATTCTTTTGTGGACCAGTGTCCTTCGAACAGTCTGATTATATTTTGGCATTTTGAATCAGATGCAGAAGAATTTTTCCTCTGACTCCACTAGACAGCAAGCTTGATGGACAGAGTGTCTGTCTTGTTTACTCTGTATGCCCAGCACTGGACAAAGTGCACCTTTCGGTAAGTACTTGGCACTTATGAATGAAAGGATAGAAGGGCAGTAGATAAGTGTTCTCACATTCACATTTAGTGATTATTTATCCAGCCAAGCACATTACTAAGTACTCTGTGTATGTTATTTTAGTTTATTTTCAAAGTAACTGCCAGAAATAGATATTAATAGCCCCCATTTACCCTCTGAGTCAGAGAGTTTAAAGATGGTTCTTAAGTTAATGCAGTAAGAGAGGGACAAGGCTGGAATTTAAATCAAGTTCTCCCTAACACAAAATTCTTATTTTTTACCAAGACATGCAAGGCTTCCCTAAGGAGATTTTGCCCTATGTACATTATAAGAAATTTTGGGAAAAGAAATGCTGATGGTTCCTTTGGTTTCATGTTCTGCCCTTCACTGCTTTGCTCTGCCCTAGGGCTGACCCTTTGAACTGTATAGCAGGCTCCTTTGCTGCTGGAGGTCAAGAGGCAAAAAGGTTAAGGCGCTTTTTCTGAAGCATGCTTCTGCTTCAGGGCCACAGTGCTAGTGGCAGCGGCCTCCGGCCTCCGGCCTCCGCTGGAACATGTAAACACAAGTTCTCAAAAGGGACAATACTGAGCCCAAGGGGGTGCAAGTCGGTTCTTGATGGAGAGGTAGTGGTAGAAAAAGAAACTCAACCCTACCTGATAAAATCTCATTCCTTAGTTCATCTCATTAGGTAAGACTTAAATTAGATATAATTTTTTCCTGGGGTTGGGGATAATAACTAAAAAGAAATGGGGAGGAACCCTGCTCTGGAACAAAAGCTCCTGCCAAGGTGTCCCCAGAGGCTCCAGCTCTCACTGGCCCTCTCTTGGTGACAGCAGCCTGGGAGAGAGAAAACTTCCTCCCCTGTTGGTCTTTGAAGCTCGACATCCCTCGGCTGTACCGAACCTCTTCAACAGTATCTTCACAAAAGTCTTACTGTGAAAATCATTTGAATTCTATTTCCTGCTAAAACTTTAACAATCCAGATTCTAACAGCCTAACCATGTCACGAACAATTCACATAAGCTATAGTTTAAGTCCTAAATTGTAAAAATTGACTTAGGACATATGAATTATGTTCCACACTAAGCAACTAATATTACTTGGTGATTTCTCCTTGTATTGCACACGTTTAAAATTTTCCTCTCCCTCCTCCTCCCTCCCTCTCTCCTCCTCCTTCTCTCCCTCCCTTCTCTCTCTCATTCTCTCTTCCTCTTTCTCTCCTGCATGTGTGGCTTTCAAATACTATATCTTTCCCAGAGTAAAATGCTGTGTGATAGGCGCAAATAACCTAATGATAGAGAAAAGAAACCAGGATTTTATTTTTAAATATAGCTTTTACCTTAACTTCTTAATGACCTTCAAAATAATTTGCTTTGTCCACTCATTAATTTGGTTCATGCAAAGAAGTTGTGATCAGGAGCTCTGCCATATCAGAAACAGAAATTTATCTTTAAAAGTCTTATAAATCTATAAATGTCATATATGTAAAAGCTAAAAATTTTTACGGATCTTTCACATGTATAAAAATGCAAGTTTTGCTTTTGAATTTCATTTTAGATACTTTAGCTGAAATAATTTAGCTGAAAGCTTGTAAAGTCAAAGAAAGTTTACTCAGATTTACTTACTGTAGATGTTCAGATCTTGCTAAAATTTAGTGAAGATAAACTCATTATGTGGAAAAAATATTTCTTTTCTTTTTTTTTTTTTTTTGGAAGCCCATTCTTTTGGGTTTTTATTTAAAAATTTCTTGAACAGACCTGATACACTGGTAATTATTTTCACCTCAGAGACTTTCCATCAAAAACCAGCAAAAGAGTTGGCATGTTTTCAATCATAGAACACAGTGTGATATCAGAAACACAACTATTTCTGAAATGCTTTGAAACCTCTCATACTGCTCTGTTAATTTTTTAACTTATTTTACTCATTGTTTGAAAGCTAGAGAATTCATTTATTTTGAGGGTAATTTAGAAATTAAAAGTAATTATTAGCTATGTGTGATCACTAATTTCTTTACATCTTATCTTAAACATGCTTGATACTTTATCCTTTATTTTTATAGCAAAGTGCTCACATTTTTGTCAATTTATACAAAATCTTGAAGAATTCCTGGTATACCAGTTTACACATTCAATTAATCTTCCCATTTTCTTTGCCCAATTAAATTTTGAAACAAAATAATACAACTATTTAAAGACCTAAATTGTTAACCCATTTCAATTTAGAAGAGCAGCAAAAAATAAATACAGCATGGAATTATAATTAGAACATCAAGTTTGTTCTGATATTTTCTAACCTTTCTGAAGAACTAAGATTTTCAATTTAGGCACACCAAATATCAAATTAGAAGGTGTTTTCTTTTCCTCATGAAATCTTTGTCTTTTAATTGCTCTTTTTCAAATTTGCATTTTAATTATGGGCTAATTAAAATTGGTTAAAGTTTTTACTAATTCTGTTTATTTCCAAATCATAATAGATGGTTTAGAGGGAGGTATGATAAGAGAATTTTTTAAAAATTAAAAACAGGAACATATTTTCTCTAAAGTGTTTCTTTGTTTCTCTAAATGTTTAAATAGTTTTTTGGGGGTATAATTGCCATATAATAAGTGGCGCATACTTATAAAAAGTATTCATCACAGTTAAGAGACAGTTAAGTGAACATATCCATTGCCACCGAAAGTTTCCTACGCCTCTTGGCAATCCCACCTTCCTGCTTTGCCTATTCCCAGGCAACCACTAATCTATTCTCTGCCACTAAGGATTAGTTTGCATTTCCTGGAGTTGTATATAAATGGAACCATGTAGTATATATCACTATTTGGAAAGAGTCTTTACAGAAGTAATCGAGTTAAAATGAAGTCATTGGGGTGGGCCCAATCCGATATGACTGGTAGATCCTTATAAAAAAGGGGAAAGTGAAGAAAGATTGTACACATAGAGAGAAAGCTATGTGAAAATGAAGGTAGAGATCAGGCCGATGCATCTACAAGCCAAAGATTGCCATTAACCCACCAGAAGCTAGTGGACAGGAAGGGACAGATCTTTCCTTCACGATCCTTCAGAAAAAAAGCGATCCTGCTGACACTTTTATCTCAGACGTCTATCCTCCAGAACCGTGAGACAATAAATATCTATTATTTAAGCACCCGGTTTGTTGTGCTTAGACAGCCCTAGCAGTCTAATGCAAGCACCTATGGTATTCATTCTAAAAAGAGTGTTAGCGATAAATTCAGATTAACATAAAGAGCTTTAGAAGCACAGCATAACATGCCTAAAGGCAAACTCCCAGTCAGTTGAAAAGTTGGGTTGCTTGACTGTTTGGCCCGTGCTCTTTCCTGCAGATGTTTTTGTGCCACACATTGTGTGTAGGAAACAAAGACAAGCAAGACATAGGTCTTACTCTCAAGAGATATAAAATTTAGTAACAAATTGGCAGGGATGAAAAAGTTTGATTTATACACTATGGGCGAGAGTGTCAGTTGGAAAAGGTATATATATGTGCCACAGATTTTAGAGGTATAAATTGGTGCAGTTTTTTCAAAAGACGTTTTGGCAACATTGAAAATGCCTATTGCTACCACGTCATAGAGCACGTGCATTTTCTCTATACCCTCCCTCCTGGAACCACTAATATGAACTACTGAACTACTATGATAGTTCAGAGAAAAAAACAATAAAGCACACAATAAAGAGAATAAGAAAGAATAAAGACAGCAGATGAGAGATATCAACAAATTTTTGGAAGGAGAAAAATAGGGAGAGAATTGATAGCTGAGGTCGCAGAATAAGCCGATAAGAAGCAAGGTTGTTTACATTCAAGAAACCTTGAAAAACTCAGTAATCAGAGGCACAAGGTACCTGCGAAGAAAAGTGAGGCTGAGAAGGATTTGAAAGTTTCTGCATAAGGACCAATAAGACACCCTCTTTAATCCGTCCCTTGCTCCACCAAGCCAAGGACTGACCCATTCATCCCTCACCTCATTCAGGCACAGGAACCAGGAATTTTACCGTCTGGGTCGATGCAACCAGTGGCAGAAAGGATGGTAGAGGTGAAGCACAGTGCTGGAAACGAGGATCGAGTGAAAGTCGACGTGTTTAAACCTTCCATGTGGCAACTTAGAAAATTTCTCTCTGGACTCTCTCTTTGGAGATAATCATCTGGAGATAAAATAAAACAGCTGGACCCCAACCCAATCTCCTAGAGTGATGCCAGTCAATCTGCCCCGCCACATGCACAGCTTCCGATCAGATCTTAGAGCCTTGGTTCTACATCGGAATAGGTAGCCAAAGGTCACTAAACACTTGAGCAAAGCCTCTAACATGAAGATCAAAATGGACATATGGCAAAACAGAAAAATCTGAATAAAAGGCAATGCAAGAAATAAAATAAAATGAAAAGCAAAAATAAAATCCCGAAATCAGTGACAACAGAGAAAATATTGTATCAGCAAAAAAAAAAAAAAAAAAAAGGAAAGAAGAAAAAAAAAAAAAGAAAAGTACTAATCTGTAGATGTATGGGCATTCAGAGAGCAAGAAATAACTCTTAGAAATTAAAAAGTAGGATAGCAGAAACTCTAAATATTGATTTTTACTAAAACTATGGTGGAATTAGGAAGACGAGAGGAAGGAAAATGTGCTTAAGGAGTGTGCTAGGTGATGGTGGAAAGACAGATGGGAAGGAACAGGGTAAGAACAACCTTTTTTTCATTATAAACCTCGTAGTACTATTTACCTTTAATAAAAGTAAAATAAAATTATTTTAAAAAAATAATCAGAGAAAAAGAACTATTAAGACACTTGATTTCAACTGAATATTCTTAATTATTCTAGCACTGGAGACAGATTTTGTAGTTTCCTCTCTTTCAGTAACTTTCCAAGGTGGAAGGATAATGAGAGGCCAGGACAAGTGAGAAAATTTACTACCCAAACCTCATAAGCAGTGTTTGCAAACAAGAACTATTTCAGTTCGTTGGGAAGGAAATAAAAGTGCTGTTCCTAGACCTCAGATACCTCAATGTGTTCTGACCAATGGGACATTTGAGCAATGAGGGGATTGTAGACACAAGGTCAGAAATCAGAAGGGAGTAGTGATTTTTTCCCAGAATGTGCTGATGATCGAATGTGTATCTATTAAAAATATTAAAATGTATATCATATATTACATATTGCATTAAATAAAATTAAATGAACACTAAAAACAAAGGGCATGTGCCACTTAATACAGTAATTCCAAATTCCTCTATTTTTTAGGACACCTCACTTAAACCTAGAAGTCAGCAAACCTAGGGGCCAAATATACAACCCACCTTTTGTTCTTATGCAGTTTTGGAACTAAGAATGGTTTTTTGATTTTTAAATGGTTGGCGACTATAAAATAAATAATACTTTATAATATGAGAAACATATAAAACTTAAATTTAAATTTATTAAAATACTACCATGTCTATTTTCTTACATATCGTCTAGGCTGCTTCTGTGGTAGAGTTATGTAGTGACAAAGACCAAATGGACCACAAAATTGAAAATATTTACAATCAGTCTCTTGAGAAACAAATTTGCCGAACCCTAGTGTAAACCATCTGAGTAAATATCTTTCCAGACCATATTTCCCTTAATCTGTTAGTTGTGCACACCCAATTCAAAAGCAATATTTTAAATCTCTTGACTTTTTTACTTTTCCAAAGTAATTCAAATTAGTTTTAACACTTCTATTTCAAAAGTTCAAAATTATTTAACTAAATTCCATGATTATAAAAACAAGTAGAACTGGAATACATGGTTTAGTACCCAACAATGGACCCATGGTAAACATATATCTCAACTGACAGGAGCAGAAGAGCATTGACATGTTGGGAGGGACTATGGACTTTGAGCATACCTTGGCCATCACTAGCATATTTTATAGAGAGAAAGCTGAGCACAGGTTAATGCAGTGAGTGGGTTAAGGGGAAGATGTTTAAGAGATTGTAGTCTGATTGTTTCAGCTGTTTGGTTTTCTCTCCTCAACTAAACTGTAAACCCCGTCAGAGGAGAGAGCATCCTTACATTTCTTTTGCATCTCATTTCTATGCTTGGAACACTGAGTTGAGCACATGACAAACGCTCAGTCAATACCTGTTGGGAGGTTTGATGATGAAGCTTCTATAAGCCAGAGGTGACAGTTTCTGGGGTAAGCCAGTTCTCATAGCTACATAAAAAGGTTTATTCAAGCACTGATTTTAGACCCTCAACCTGTTTTTATTTGTGATGCTGTATTCTTTTTTTTCTTTTTTTTTTGGCCATTCTTCTAAATGAGATATCAGCCTTCATGATTTATTTTTATGCTCTCTCATCTATTGTTTCAATATTGAACTTTTGCTAAAGCAGCAAAATTCAAAGAAAACGCTCCTGTCAGAATCGCTGATGCGAAAGAAGACCATAAGGTTCAAATGACCTCACAGTACATAAAACGTGAGTGAAAATGAGCACACTATTTATTGTTCACGACAAAGGCGAGGATGCTGTGGCAAGCTTGCTCAGTTTTGGTGAGATGGGAGACCTTGCTGCACACTGCCTGAAATTTGAGTTATAAACTATCATTAATATTGACAACAAAAAAGAACTGTCTCAGAAGGCCCATTGTTATATATAATTTATGTAATTCTTGCTTTAGCAATTTTCATTTTTAGCTACCCAGGAATATGATTAAGAATCTGTAGTAGGAGAGCCTAATCTAAGGTTCCTTGTTATTCTAAAAGGAAAGTGCTTTTGTGTTGAAAGTTAACCCAACATTTTATATCTCAATGTATGACTACTATCAAGTGCTAAATATGTGTAATCTGATATAAGAAGTACTGATAGAAATTAGGTTTAATTTCATTCATTATTTGCCTATGATTATAGGAAAGTACTTATTTGTATAACTTAATCACTACCTTTTTGTAAAAACTGGATAAAATTATATCTGCCTACATCATTAATATATCATAAAGATGCATACGAGTGGTCTATAGAGTGGCATTTATGGCTTTTGGTTTTCATCAATTAGTATTTTTTATGTAATCGACACTCAGGTTCCTTCTTTGCTAGCACATGTCTATGTGACCTTGACTATGGTTAAAAAAAAAAAAAAACAAAACCTCTCTGTGCCTCAGTTTCCTTATTTGTAAGACAAGGGTGTTGAATTAGCTTATTTTTTACTCCTGGGCTGAAAATTTACATGATTATAAAACAGCTCTTGCAATTACAATTTTTTAACTTCACTTTCAAAACTACCTGAATGTAAAATATGACACATTTACATTTGCTAAGTATTCATGTGCATATTTTGCATATACCCAGAATATTGGAATGTATATCTTAGCAAGGAATATGGGTTTGTATTCTAAACTTGCTTTTGTTTCTAAATAAAGAAAAAGTAAAGAGCTAAAGTTTTACTTCTAGCAAGAATAAAAATTTTTGTTTCTCCCTTCTGTTTTAGTAATCAAATGATTTTGTTACTCTGCTTCATGATTTCCCACCTTTAGGGTCCCTAGAGATGAGAAGTACAGATGATAAAACAGCCAGCTCTTCCCTGCCTGAGTTCTAGATAGATGACTGGTGGGGGCTAAGATGAAGGAAGTGATTCATTCAGCTGAGAGCAAGATAGTTTTGCTAACTGCCTCAGGGAGGGAGTCTCATCTGCCAGTTGTAGGCCCAGTGGATGGGAGTGACCCACATAGGGCATGTGACTGCCCCAGGCAAGGCCAACTGTATGGAGGATCAGAGAAGCAATAAAGAACTCAACAAACAGAGGTCATAACTAGGGGGCGGAAGGATTGCAGAGTTGAGCAGGCTTGTCTGGTTATTCTTCCCAAATTTACAAATTCAATAAGTCACTTCCCTTTTCAAAGGAAAGACAAAATGAGAAAAACATCAAAGAGTTATCAGAACTGTGCTTATGGAAAATCATCAGAAACAGGGTAAAGATCTTCCCTTTCTAAATCTATAATTATAGTCATTACTAGTTAAGTCCTCTAGAAGTAAACTTGCATGAATTTTTTGAAATCTTAAAAATTGTCAAGATATAATATATAAAGCAATTTAATATAACATTTCAAGATTTGTCTATAATGAAATCACTCTTGGTTCTACATTTGTTTAACATTTATCTTCAATATTAACTGTATTAGTATTACTATTGCTTCACATTTTAGTTTTAATACTTCTGTTTGGAGGAATTAAAAAAAAATCACTTGACTTCAAAGGAGCTATAACTCATTTTCACAATCTGAGTTCATATGAATGTTTTAGAAGAAACTTTAGAAATAACTTTGAATGGATTTAAAGAATGAAAATGTTTCTGAGATAATATTTAAGACTATGCTATTTGGAAATTAAAATCCTATTTGTGGGAATTGCGTCTATAGAAATATATATCAATGTACAATGTAGAATGTAGTTTGATAGAATGAATATGTTAGAATTTTTATAGTGACTAAATAAAGACCTATAATTAAACAATAACTAGCAAGATAAGAATAAAATAGCTACAATCTTAAGTACAGTTTAACTTCCATGATAATAGATAGAAATTATAGGAAAAGTATATTTTGTTTCAACATAAAGATGACTTTCTAGTGGTAAGAGCTATCCAAGACTCAAATGGGCTGCCATAGTCAAAGTCTGTATAATCACTTGGTGATGATACTTGAAGAACACTCATTTATACTTATATTGTATTGTTGACTTCCAAATTCTCTTTCAGTTCTAATATTCTACAAGACCTACTGAAACATGTAATAATGTCAACCCTTTCAAAGTTTTTCCTTTTTTATTAGTTAATAGAATATATTAAAACTACCCGGCCTGCTTCTGCTTATATAATTAGAAAAGAATCAGGAACATTCACAATGGGTTAGGAAAGAATGGGACCATTTGAAATTAAATTTCACAAATTAAGATATTAAAAACCATGTCTATTTTCTAATAAGATTAAAAAGAGATTCTTGCAAATATGGAGTATCTTATCCTATTAGTATTCTTTTGCTAGTTTTGAAAATAGTTTCTGTGTGTTACTCCTTAAACAATACTATAAACAATCAAAATTTTGTTGGTAAAATTATTCGGCAGATTCTAAATTTATAAGAGGAAACTCATGAACAAAGGCTGCCCAAAGAAAGAACAGTAACAATTTGGAAGCATGGTCCTGAGTATTTGCCAAGTAGATGGATTCTAGTGAACTGGTCATAATTTAGAAACTAACCACAGCTTCTTGTTGTCTGGATGGATGGAGCAACATTGATTTACAGCCCTTGAAGCAAGAATGGTCCAGACACATGACTAATTTCTTTATTCCATCTTAGAGTTAAGTTTCACCAGGAACACATTTCCTGATTTGATGATAAATGCCACGCCCTCAATGACAACTAGGAGGAGCTGTTTTGTCTTTACTGTCTCAAAACCCTTTTGTGGAGTCAAAACATTGCACCTACTTGTAGTGAGTTCACCTTTTGTATCTTTTTGTCCACATACGTAAAAGATAGATGAAAAAAACAGGCTTTTTAAGTTATTTGAAGAAAACAGGATTGCTGTATTCTTTATGCCCACAAAGATTCCTCTGCCCTTTTTGCTCTCAAAAGCTTTCGTGAGCTGTTTCGAAAGGATGGCTTATTGAATTTTCAACTCAGTCATCAGGAGTAAGAGCCCTGTTTCTGCACGTGGGAACTTACTTTCCTCAACTGCTCTTTTACTTTGCATATGAAAAGTTTAAAAGTCTCAATCTATCATCTAAACTATAAAACATCTTTTCTCCCCAAGAGCCATGCCAAAACAAAATCCCCCATGTCGCTCTGTATAACTGAATCACTAACTGTTTGCATTTTAAAAGGCCTAGACTATAAACTAGAACATTGCAATGTTCATTTATTAAGGCAGTGTTACATTAAAAAAAACTTGTGCTGGAAATAAAGGTATGGTTTCTGACCTCAAACTCTTTAAGGTCACATTTTAGAACAGACACAAGCCATAATATGGCTCATAATTGGTAACAGCAGCAGTTAGAAACAACATGATTAGAGCTGGGAGACATTTTCTCTGGAGTAGGACTGATGACAAAGTCAACATACATACTTTTTTTTTTTTTTTTTTTTGCCTTATGCATTTTGGGGAGTAAAGTCTGTGAATATTTTTATTGACTTCCTAAGATACCAAGTCTATAAGAACCTATCAGCCAAATGGTATTAGATTGCACACAGCCAAATCATATTAGGCTGAACCAACTGAAATTATTTTTGTAGATCAAAAATGTGAATTTTGACAATTTCATTTGGGTCAACCAATAAAAAAGTGTGCATTAGGTTTATATTGCTGTGTTACAAATTACCTCAAATTGAGCAGCTTAAAACAGGTTCATTATCTCACAGTTGGGTAGATTAGAAGTCTGGGTGGGCTCGAGTGGATTTTCTGATTAGGATCTCACAAACCAGAAATCAGGGTAGGGCAGGGATCTTATCTGGAGGCTCTGAGAAGAATCTGCTTCTCAAGTCTAGTCAGATTATTGGCAGAATTCAGTTTCTTGCAATTGTTGTCAGAGGTTGGTCTCAGAAATTTGAAGCTGCTCTCTGGTCTTTATATGTGGCCCCCTCCATCCTCCACCCTCCATATAATATATTAGATCCTTGTGCCTCAAATCTCTCTGGCTTCTGCCACCAACCCGAGAAAGCTCTCCCTTTTAAAGGATTCATGTGATTGATTCAGCCCACTCAGATAATCTCCTTTTGATTGACTCAAAGTCAATTGATTATTAACCTTCATGACATCTACAAAATACCCTTTGCCAAATATTATAACTAATCAGGTCTTGATAACTCATCATATCAGAGTGGAAAATCACGAGGGGAGGAGGGGAATTTTAGAATTTTATCTACCATGCATATTAAACAGGACCCCAGATACCTTGGTTGTAAAATCTTCAATTGCCATAATTGTATTATCTGTGAACTGGGACCTTTTTCCAGGTATAAGAGATCCAGATGAGGGTGAGGTGTATTTTCAAAACAAACCTTGAAAGATTTTTCTACTGCATTAAATATAGTCAATATTCTCCTAATACATACACTTCAATTTTATTCTTAGTTCTATACTAAATTATAAAATAACACTTGTTATTTCATGAGTCAGTGTTAAAAATAGCTGGAAATGTTGTGATAAAAATAAAATTAATCTCATTTTATAATATATACATGCATCGAATCATTATATCATACACCTTAAACTTACACAATGTTATATGTAAATTATAATCTCAATAAAGCAGGAAATTAAATTAAATTAAAATAAATCTTATGAGTATCTGAGAATATGCTCCAGAAAGTCCATTCTATATTTTTTACCTGACATCACTTTAAAAAAATAGCCAAGAGTTAAAATCATTGGTACATTTATGAAACTTAAGAAGTTATAAAAGACCTCTGCTTCTCAAATTAAAAAAAAATAAATAAATGTTTATTAGTCCTTCTATAGAAAGAGTAATATTCAATGTGTTTCTAATCGATAGATTAAATTCAATAACACTTTAAAAGTTATGCCTGCCTCACAAGTTGTGAGAGCTGTGCTGTGGGGAGGAGAGAATACAGGACAGCTTTATAACAACCTACAATTGTGATGTGATAATGATAACAATGGCAATTATTTATTGAGTGTTAACATCGTGCCAGTTACTGTGCTATAGATAGGTGAGACTGACTATGAGTGCTGAGAGAGATTTAGTAGTAAAGAGTGGGTTTGAGAATCAAACTGTCTGCATTCAGCCATGCTTGATTACTAATTATATGACATTGGACAAAGTTTCTTAGCCTCTCTGTGCTTCTACAAAACAAGCATCATCTTCACTAAACTATCTTGTTGAGTGAATTAAATGAAATAATCTACGGAAAACATTTTTCACAGTGCCTGGGACATGGAAATTGCTCAATGAGTAACACATGAGTAACACATGAGTAACAATGAGTAACACTTAGAGAAGATAGTAGAAAAAGAAAGTGGAATGAAATTGATATAGGTATAGTGATTAAAAAAGAATTTATAAAGGAGATGAGGCTTGACCTGGATTGGATTAAATTGAATTTTTGTAATCGCCGAAGAGGGAAAATGTTTTTATTATAAATCATTTCAAATTTATCAATAAAGAGTTTTTATTTTATAGAAACAAAAAACTCATTATATCTGATTCTTTGGACAGTGAATGTGACTAGAGGCACGCCACACATTCTGCCTTTGGGCAAATACCAGGTCTGTATAATTTCATTTTCTTCAAAGATAAGTAAACAAGTGTCTAGTCTATTCAGGCTACTATAACAAGATACCACAGACTGGATAACTTATAAACAAAAAAACTTATTTCTCACAGTTCTGAAGGCTGAAAGTCTAAAATCAGGGTACCAGATGATTGGATTCTGATGGGGGCCCTCTTCTGGGTTATAGACTGCCAACTTCTTGTTGTGTCCTCACATGTTGGAAAGAGCTAAGGAGCTCTCTTGGGTCTCCTTCGTAAGGGCACTAATCTTATTCATGAGAGCTCCATTCTCATGACGTATTCACCTCCCAAAGGCTCCATTGCCTAATATCATTACATCGGGCATTAGAATTTTAACACAGGAATTTTGTGGGACATAAATATTCACACAATAGCAACAAACAAACAAATCAACAAGACACACTGGATCAATATGCTACCATGCTATATTGAATAAACAGGCTTATTCCTGATAGTGAACTTACCCCAGGAATTGGTAAACTGAGTTTGAATATTCAGGTAGACTAGGGAGGAATCCTGGGTATGCTCTATTATCATCATTTGATTGGTCCAAACACCTTAGTCATTACCTCTAAACATAATCCAAGCTATAAACAAACAAACAAACTAATGATTAATTGCACAAACTTCAGTCAGAATGAAAAAGCAACACAGCCATTTAGATCACAAAAAGCCTGGCTCTGTATATAGCCACCCAGTCAGTCTGTTATGTTAACAACTTTTTGTTTACATAGTTTCTATCCAAGAACTGACTAATCTAAGACTGGCCTTAGATGGCCAATCCACAGATCAATTAACCAATTGATGATAACCTCTTTTTTAATGTATGACCCTATGATGAGATAAAGCATCTTGATTTTCCTTTAAAGAACCACTCCTTTTCCATTTTCGGTCTATGATTTTCAGACACGACTCATCTCAGGGTGAGATTTTGACTTGGATCTGGGGACTCAGAATATCGAAATGCCCTAAACTTTGCTATTGCTTCATGGACCCACAATCCAAAGTAGGCCAATGAAAATATTTTCTAAGAATTTTTTAGAACCAGTAAATAATTTTTCTTCCTTTTGGGAGTGCTAAGACAGTAGAGTATAGATGTGAAGCTACTGGTGGGTAACTTCCTCTGCTATAAAAGAGGCTGCCTGGGAATGAGGACAACCCCCTGCCCCCATCACCACCACCAAAAAAAAAGTGAACTCAGAAATAGAGAGACTCAGTTCTGAAGGTGTCGTTTGAGTACCTATACCCAGCCATGCAGTAAACAACATTCTCTTGGACTTCTAAGTTAATGAGCCAATAAATGGTTTGCAGTCTAAGCACATTTGAATTTCTATTTCTGCTACTATCAGCCAAAAGAGTTCCAATAAAAATTTATCCTCATGTTAACCATACAGATTGATTAATTAATTTTAGTCCCAATCATAGAATCCTGGTAGAGAGACTCTAACTCCTGGTCTAATCGACTGTGTTTAACATCAGACAGGGTCACAGAGCACAAGCATGCCTCTTTTGGGGGCTGGGTAAGGAGAGATAGTTCTCATCAAAGGGAAACAGATATACATGACAAAAGTCACTTGATTCAGTCACTTGGAAAAGAGTAATTATAAAATAAATTTGTTCCAATTATTATAAAACTACAACAATTAAAATGTGTGTGAGTTTTATAATCAGGGAATAAGAACATTTATTTTTAAAAGTCTTTTTCTTTTGTTAAATCCAGTGGCTGCTAGGAGTTTTTATTCCTGAAATAATTTTAGGTAACATTTAATAATGGAAATCTGTGCAGCAAAAAATGTTTTTTCTAAGTCATTTGAAATAGGAGGAATTGTGCTCAGAAGGTACATGGAGAGCCAAAACCAGTTTAGTCATTCTTCCTTTCCATGCTTAATAGTCCCACACTCCAGCCAAATTCCTATAACTAGTCCCTATGCTTTATTCTCAGTCTCTACCTCTTTCCCTAAGGCACACTCACTCCATGAGATCATGTAATATATTGCTAAGCAGACCTTAGAGCTTATTTAGGACAGCTTTCTTTGTGCTTCTAAGAAGTCAATAATAGTGAAATGTTAATAAAAGGGAAAACCTAATTTTATCAATATTCCCCAAACAACTTGGTATTGCAGGTACTTATCAGTCCTATCTCAGATTGTGACAAGTTGAATCCTCTGTTTATAGGCTTTATTCCTAAGTAGAACCTTTTTTTTTTTTAGAAGTAAGTGTTCAACTTAGCTCAGTAATCATAGGGTGGAAGAGACCTTGAAAGTTATCTAGTCCAACTCTATCATTTTAAAGAAGAGAGAATTCAGGCTCAGAAAATGGAGTCCAGCAAGAGAAGCTAAAAGAGAAGAACATTCCAGAAAGGAAAAACAACTTGAACAAAGGCATTGATTTGAGAAAAGATCTGTGCAGGGACGTTTTGACAATGCTTTGGATGTGGCTTTGGATGCTTGAGAAGTTGACTATAAAACTTGAAAAGTAAATTACTAGGTCTAAATTATAGGAGTTTTGAATGTCAATGAAAATTGTTTTTGTTTTTGATTTTTTTTTCACTTATAAAACATACAGAAATAGAGAAAATCTGATTAAAAAAAAAACTCATGTAGTTATCACCCATCTTCCACAATGATCAATTCATGGCCAATTTTATTTCATCTCTGCCTCCACTCCCTCCCCCTCTTCCATCCCTCAGATTATTGTAAAGAAACTCTTGGTCATAATATTAATTTATCTATAAACATTACAGTATATTTCTTCAAAAAAAAGTTTTGAACTATTTTGTAAATAATAGAAAGCCTTTGAATACTTTTAACCTGGGAAGCAACACATTCAGAACTGTGCTCTTGTAGGAAGGCTATTCTGGCAATTATATGTGAGATGGGCCAGGAAAGTATGGGACAACGTAAACACTTAACTCCCCATTGTCATTGTCACATATACTACATTAAAATTATTTCCTAATTTCCAAATTTGAAATATGCTGTATGGCTTCCTATGCTGGTTTTTAGGTTAGAAATAATTTATATGTTCTTGGCCGACAGAGCTATTTCCCTTTGGAGGCGTTGTCATCTTGATATTTGTTTCACACTTTGTAGTTCTTTTATTCATTGAGGTACATGGTAATAATGTTAAGTGTGAATTTTTCTAGTTCTACTTATATATTAAATATTCATTTTTTTTATTTGATTATATTGTTCATAAAACTTTCTGAGTATTACCTTGAAGTTTATGGGGGAAATAGCTTGCCTAGCTGTAAAAAAGTTGCCTTTCGAGTTCTTCTTCTTTATAAGTAGCAAAATATATCACATAAATTATTCAGGAGATATGAAAATAAATACATTTCAAATGGCCATCTAAGAGATCATTACTCTGTGTACTGAGTTCTCTTTTGCATAGACACTGGAAAACTATGAAAGATTGAAATATTTTCTGCATGAAAAGCTTTCAACATGATATACCATATAAAGCATTGAAAAAAGAAACTAAAATGAACCTTGTCTGGACTTTGGGCTCATGTTGAATATTTAGAGTGGGAAAAATACTCATTTCAGGGTACATTTTTCTTTAATCTCGTCATCCCAATGTAGAACAACACCACCAGAGAACAGATAAGAGCACCCGTCTGGCCAGTTGAATATGTTGTCCTTCACACTGCTGAAAGATTTATAGAGGTTTTTAGATTCTGAATTCATACAATACGTTTTCTGCTTTTAATTTATGCTTTGAAGATTTACACAAAATGGAAAGACCAAATAACTCACTTTCCAGTTAAAATGCTCACATTTCCATCTGGCATATTGTTAGGAATAACATGTCTGCATTACATAATAATAAATTTTTCATACTGATGCTTGTCTGCCATCAATTTATAATCAGAAACGTCACATAGTGTATTGAAAAGAAATCAAAATTATATGTGGTTGCTATAATTGCCTTTTAATATCTCTTACTAGAAGCGTTTCCCTTCTGCTGGTTACCTCCATAAGTTATGAGGAATCATTACAGAAAAACCTAAGTAGAGAGCCAGCAATTTCACAAAATCGCATAAAAATTTTGTGTGTGTAACCACCGCAATAGTATATATCTTTTAACTCTTCCTAATCTTTTTAGATTCATTTTTCTTCTTTTCTTTCTTTCTTCAAGGGAATTTTCCCCATCACATTTATCTATTTATTTTTTAAGTATCAGTTTTATTGAGGTGTAATTGACAAAATTGTAATATATTTAAAGTGTACATTGTAGTGATTTGATTATGTATACATTGTGAAAGGAGTCCCTTCATCTAGTTAATTAATACATTTTTGTATGCATTTAAAAATTAAAACACAAAGTTGATAGATGGCGAATAGTCAAAATTTTTGTAACCAAATTTCTACTAATACTTGAAAATTTTGACAAACCAGCAGGCAGTGATATGAGCATGTGGTGATTGCTGTAATGGGTCAGGCCAATACATCATGTTGCCAAAAAGTCTGGCTTTGACTGTGGCAGTCACGCATGTTTACAGAAAAAAAAAAAAAATTTGATTACCCTAGAGGATTTCAGCCTTAAAAACTCAGAGATGAACCCAAACCTTTCTCAAACTTCTTCTAATTAACACACAGGAAAGGCAGGAATACTAAGTTCTCAATACTGATCTCTCACTAGTGTTTTGTGCTGTCTTAGGCATGTTGTTAATATTTTCTGTTTTTAACACTTTATTTTCAAATAAGAAAGGACTTCAGTTATATAAACAGTTTTAAAAGAGCACACACCTAGAAGATAGTACTTGTTATTATTTTTATTTACGTAAATCTGAGAAATCAAAATTGGTAAGAACCATTGAGCCACAAAAATTTGTTGAATGCCCATGCAACAAAATGTTCTTGGTGCTGGGGACTTAGTAGTGAACCAGACTAAATCCTTGCTCCACTGGGTCTAGAGTGGGAGAGTCAAACATTGATGAATGTAATTTTAAGTGCCACAAATATTTCAAAAGGCAGAGTAGAGGGTTCTGTGGGATTAAATGATGATAGGGTATGCTAACCAAATGTGGGCAGTCAGGGAAGTCCTCCTAGGAGAACTGATGAAAAAGTTGAGTCTCAAAAGATGAACTGAGTGAAGAGTTGGGGATAATATTCCGGGCAGTGCAAACATCATGGATAAAAGCCCCAAAGTGGAGGAGAGGGTGATGCATTTGTGGAATTGAAAGGAGATCAGCATAACTGGAGTGCTTCCTGGTATTTTTCCCACCATTGCACACAAGAGTCAATGGACCAGCCTGTGCCTCTGGCAGACAAATGTTAAGGGCTCAGAAAAAGAGTTGGGAAGCTCTAGGTTGGCCTTCAAGAGAGGACTTGGCATGAAAGGGTGCTGACAAAGATGGGGCTGGGCTGGAGGGGTTGGCGAGTGGGAGATGGGGCGTTAGCACAGGCAACACATTCAAGACTGTCTAAGGTCACAGAGGCCCTGTTGAGGACACTTGACTACACTAAGGACAATGGGGCGCTATGGAAGGGCTTTAAGCAGGAGAGAAGTTTGTTTATAAAGGGGAGGAAGTGATCCTGAGATGCCTTTAAGAAATATACTTGCAGGTGTTATAGGCCTGAAGCTCAGAGAAGGGTCTGATCTAAATCCGGTTCTCCAGTTTCATGCTGATTCTAGGAAACCCTGATATTCTTCCAATACATTCCCTTTGTCTACAATAGCTGGAGTTGATTTCTGTTGCTTTCAATAAAAGAACTCTTAAGTAATGTGATAGTGCAAAAGTAACAATAAAAATGGCACTGATTCCCACAAGATAGACATTCAGTTTAATGTATTGAGTAAAGAGACATAACAAAATGGTCAGAGTTTGCCGATCCAGCATCCCTGTTGGGAGTGTGTTGATCTGTCTGGCTTGCAAGCTCTTTGTGATCAGTAGGAAGTTTACACATGTATTTTCTGCACTGGGCAAAGAGATGTGAAACATTCTTTTAAATTGAATCATTTCATCGTAATTAAAAATAAAAGTTGGAAAAATTAAAGATTGTATAGAAGAGTTCTGATGTAAACACCATGCATGAAGTTTATTTTAAAAAGTCTATCATGGCATATCAAATCATATATTAGACATAAAGTCAAAAAACTTAAAAACTATCAAACTTATTGTCTCATTTTTACAATCATTAAAAGGGTTTTTTTTCTGAGTATGCTGGGAAGCGATTTTTGAAAATTAACAAAGTTTTACAACAGTTAACATTTGATAGGTATGGATAGAACACAAATTAGCTATACTTGCTCCCAAAGGTAAATGAAGTCATTTTATTTGGCTTCTTTTCTGTTTTATCTGAGTTTTTTCTAGCTTTTTTTCCCTCTCTCTTTTTCTTTCTTTCTTTCTTTTTTTTTTTTTTTGATAAGGAATGAAAGATAAATTTCTTTCTCAACTTGTGTTACTTCAGGTGATGAAGTTTTCATTTTGTTGACTTCAAGACTGAGGTGGTAGCATCTCTATGAAAAATCTCTTACTACACATATTCATGAAATGGTTTTGCTAAAATTCAAGAAACCATTTAATTCTGACTTTTAGAGGTAGTTTCAACAATGTACAAAATCTACTGGACTTAAAAAAAAAGAAAATCTACAAAGCACATAAAAATGATGAACTCTAAGAGTTATCTCAGTACACATGGTTTCTTTTCATAAATTCAGACCTAAGTATAACCTATTTCCCACCCTCATTTTTTTTCTTTTGGTAAATTTTTCCTGTTCCTGTGCATGATTATGTGTGGATTCAGTCTAGACATACCAACCATTAAGCAACCAATTTCACAGTCAAGTGAATTGTCTGTGTTTAGATTTCCTGTTGGTCTCTTAAACTCTATTGTCTTCTTCCCTTGTGTTCGTCAATTATATACCACAGTGGGTATCTCATTTCAGAGATATGACCCAGTGGCTCAGATCCTCATGGAGAACATTTCTAGTAGAATTCCCACCCTCTGGTTCCACATGATTCTCTTTGCCCTAAAGCAATTGTCTTAGTTTTACAATTGAGTCTTGATAAGGGAGTCTTCAGGAAATTCTTCCATAATGACAAGCGTATTTGTACTCCTGAAATGTTAATGAGACAATTTTAAACTCTTAATGCTGTTAATTTCTAATTAACATGCCTTTTTCTCTGACAGGTTAGGTAAGGAAGCGTATCTAATTTTTAGATCACTTTTCTTTCAGTTCCTATTAACATCCCCCGAATCAGAAGTGCCACTCTTTCCAAAATTTCGAATATGAGCTACTAAAGTTATTAGTTATTGTAACAAGAGATTTTTTAAATCAAATATATATTCAAATGTGAAGAAAATTAGCTTGCTCTAAAAGCTCAAAAATAAAAGAAAAAAGTACACCCCTCCCAAAATAAAGTATATCATAATGTATTTAGCCACCAAGCAGGCCTATTGTTATTGCATAAAATAACATTTTCTTTCTCAGCCACACCTGTCCATCTGTCCCCCACAAGGAATAGGGCTGTGAGTAACCACTAACTCTGTCTGAGGGTTAAGTCTCAAGCTCATGCTAATGGTTTGCAACTTTTAAATTTGCATTTTTATCCAATTCAGAAACAAATTAAAAAGCAGATGTTTTCGTGACTGAGATTAAAGAGAAACAGCTCATCCCTAAACAATATTGGTCAGGTCTCTTTCAACGCAGGGGTCCAAAATCTAACTAACTGGCCTGAGCAAAAAGGGGAATATGTTGGCTTCCATAACTGAAACGCTCACAGGCATCAGACACAGCTAGATACAGATGCTTAATATCTGTCACCGGGACTCGATCTCTTTCCAATACTCCTGGCTCTGCCTTCCCTGCACTGACTTGTTTTCAGGGAGAACTCCCACTACCACCTAAACACAGTAATAAGATATCTACCAGCAGCTCTAGGTTTCTATTCTACTAATTTAGTAACTCTAGCAGAAAGAACGCCTCTTTCCCCATTACTGGAATCTTTGAAGGGTTTAGTAAACAACATCATTCTCCCATGCCTAGATTCTGAACTAATTGAGAAACAAGATAAATAACAAGGGGCTCAAATATCACCTTTATTACTGACAAAGGCTGTCAGTAGGCATTAGATGTCAGATGACATTAGAGCCAGGTGGATTTCCTAACATGGACCACAAAATTGAGCTGACTTTTCTACCTAGTCCCAGGTCTGGGCAGTGTTGCAGTGGCCTGGACTTCCCAGAGTGGCCTCTGTGAGCCGGCTGGCTCAGTAGATGTATTTATGCTTTTTTCAAAGTTATCAGTGAGCTAAGTCACTCTGCCTCTGAGAACTGGGGGGTGAGAGGTGAGGGGATGAAAGGCCAGGACCATTACAGCTATCACGGATGTGGAGAAAGTTCCTGCCTACTATTTCTTAACTTCGTTTTCTTTACCCATTGAATCAACCATTAAATCCAGGGACAGTTCTGCTTCTTTCTTTATGGGGCCACCACCAATACCAGCCATCCCTCTTATTGAGAATCCCTCTGGGACTTCCAGTGAGCAGGGCAGATTAGGTACCCAGAAAGTTCTGAAGTGGGTCAGAGCAATACATTAATTCAACAAACTCCAAAGCCAGTTTGTATCCAACGCTGAATGTTCACATCCTATTTTATTTCCCAACCCACATGATGTCCAGAATCATCCAAGATAATCTTTCAGACATCAGCTGATATCATAAAGATGCTCCAATAATGAAATACATGGAAATTCCACTGGTACAATTCCAGCAATTTAGGGATTTTTAAAATGTAAATATAACTTTATTTCAATGATCACAGTCCTAGGAAGAAATTAAAAAGTCCATAAACAAAGCTTCTCCTTAAATGAAAATTCATAGACCATTGTGAGCTAAAAGGCAAAAGGTTGACATTCTTACATTAGAATTAAAACTCAAAAGCTATCCTCCCCAATTCATTATTCGGCTTATTGTCTTGGTGTTTGGAGCTCTGGATACCTTGGGAGAAGTTGAAGTTCTTTGAGTATGTGCAGCCTGGGCTATGTTTTTTAGGAAAAGATATGATTTTTTAGGAAAAGATATGATTCTTTTAGGACCTCAGAAGTTGTATTAGTTTAATGTCAAATCTCACACTTTCTAAAGAACTCAAAGAGTTAACAGGCACACAAAATTTCCATAGCACTAGCCTTACATTCATCACTTTTAAGAAACAAGATAATATACCCAAACCATTAAAGCAGTCATCTCCAGCAAAATTATGTACCAGAACTGAGTCCTTAGTGTTGCCGAGACATTGCAGAGACGTGGAAGAGGCTGAAGAAAGAGGAACAGACGAAAATCTTGGTTTTTGTCTCACCAAATGAAGGTCAGTCAATGCTGGCGACCTGGAATCCACACCTGTTAGGAATTTTATAATGGGGAGGTTATCTTAAACTGTGTGGGTGGGCCCAATGTAATCACACGGGTTTTGATAAGAGGGATGGAGGAGGGTAAAAACTTAGAGGAGGGTAAATGACAGAAGCAGAGGTGGGAGTGATGTGATTTCTGGAAGAAGGCCAGGAGCCAAGGAATGTGGGTGACCTCTAGATGTTGGAAAAGGAAAGGAAACAGATTCTCCCCTAGAGCCTGTAGAAGGAACAGAATTCTACCAGTACCCTGGCTTTAGCCTGGTGAAGCCTATTTTGGACTTCTGACCTCCAGAATTGTGAGATAATAAATTTATGTTATTTTAAGCCACCTGGTAATTTATAGCAACAATAGGAAACTAATACAACCCCCTACTCGGTACTTTCCATCCTCCTCACTTATTCAGTTTTCTCCATGAAACTTATCATCATATGCATACTAAATATTTTACTCATTTACTGTGTTTACTTTCTGTCTCCACCCAGTAGAATGTTCCTCCATGAGGAGAGAGAATTTTTCGTCTGTTATTGATCTCTAACATCTAGAACAGTACCTTCACATACTGGACCCTCAATAATTATTTGCCAAATGGAAGGATTGTTTGTCTTTAAAAATCATATTACATCCTATCGTTCTTGTTGCTTATTTTTGAAACAGCCTAAAAAAAGCTTCTTAGTAAGAATGATATTTTCTTCTTTGTATTAAAAAATTTCTTTCTACATTTTCAGCTTTTTCAAATGTAAAATATTAGGCAATACATACTCTATTATTGATTTATTTACACTTACTTGAGATGAATATTAGCAGTTTCATTTACAAAGTTCCCCCATATTTTAAGTGTTTTGAAATAGAAAAAAAATGTTTTTCACATTTTAGATTTTTAAAAAGAGACTCATGTTCCAAAAGCATTAGTGAATTCAGAAATTATGTTCTTACCTAATAAAGAAAACAATCTTTAAATTCCTGGCCAAATATCAATTTCCTGAACTCATACAGCTTCAAATCTAAAGACGTCAAGTCTTCTAGTGAGAATTCCAAAATATGTTTCTCATAGCTTTAGAGGAGGTAAATCATCTTAGAATGGTTCCTTTCCCCCCCTTTTCCTTCCCTACATTACACAGCCTTTTCTACATTTGGAGTAGAGGGAAATGACAAAATGTGCTATGTCCTGATTTTTATGAAATCTGCCATGATATATTTTATCCTAATGATCCCAAGTCCTGTGTTGAGTTTATGGTATCCCACTTCCTGCCCACGCCATTGAAGAATATTAGTTTTCCTCTCACCTTGGGAAAGGGCATACGTTGCACTTCATGTGGTCATGCTGCTCCGAGATTTCTTGGTGTTGTCAAGTCTGCATGCTACCCAGTGATAAAGAAGCAGTTGTCTGCACAGCTATTCCTTCCATTAATTTAAGAATTTTTATTAAATGCTCCTATTTTACAAGAAGTGCTAGAGGTACAAAGATCACAGTCTCTTAGCGCCTTGAGCTTTCAGTCTGGTGAATATCTTCCATCCTGCTTTTTAGGAAACCAAGTGTCAGAACTTGTTGGTGTATTGTGAATTCCAACCGGTAAGAAGAAAAATTGTAGCCCAAAACTAAAGGACATACCCTCTTAGTAGAAAATTTTATTTTTCAGAGAAGAATTTTTCAGTTTGTAAAGCATATTATTTAAGACCTCTCCACTGGAAAAAAAAATTGCAATGCTTCTGCTTCAAAATGGTGATTTGACAATATATGTTCGGGTCCTCCTTTTCCCCAAATTCCCATGAAAATGCAGAAGAAATTCTATATCATTGCTGGGACCAATGGAATTCATGACAGATTATATACAGATAGATAGGACTGCATGATGAGCCAAACAACCGTGGGTTGGTTTGCTGCATAAGAAGACAAACACACAGTAGGTGGAAGAATTCCACTTGTACCTCCTAGGTCCAAAAGGTAGGAGCTGTGGGAAGTGGGGCAGGGGCAAAAGGGTGGGGTGTTGGAAGGTCTTTGAGGTATAAATACTGTGACAGTGGCCACACAAAGCACGATTCCTGTTATGACTCTTAAGTTACTGTATTTCACACTTGATGTAGATGGCGGTTCCTAGGCAAAAAGCCAAGCCTCCCTTAGCTGGCTCCTAATGAGGGCAGTTGTGCCAGTTAGAAAAGGGAAATGCTACTTCATTCAGCCAGCTGGCTGCCATGACGAAGGAGGAAAAAAGTCTCCTAGACCAAAGGGAGCTCTCAGCTATAACAACTTTTGGCTTGGAGTTCTCTTCCTGGTCCCCAAGCTAATGGGCCACCAATTTGAGAGAGCTGTGTAAATTTCCTGGGTTTTTTTTGTTGTTGTTGTTTTTAGTTAGTTAATGATTTGAATAGGTACACTTTCAATGAAAGCATTTTAACCTATGACAATGGACAAATCTCTACTGGCTTTTTGTGAAGACGGCTAAACAGACACATCACAAGGTGATATGTGACGTTGAGCCATTATCAAAAGAAGGGGTCGTGCTGAGAAAAGATGTTTTTTATGAAACTGATTGTAAAAGATAAGGTCAAAAGCTCTAAAACCTTATTCTCCACAATTTATTAAATCAATTACAATGCTCCATTAACATAAAAAATTATAGGTATTAAAAAGAATATTATTAGAAACTTTTGTTGGCATGGAAAGATTATCACGATATACTAAGTTTAAAAAAAAAAAATGCAGACAAACCAGGTAACAAAACAGTAAAATAAATGCATTGTGCTTATGTGTGTGGAGGGAGAGACGAGCGTGAGCGTTGTCAATGATTTAAGAAGATAAATATTGGAAAATTATAGACCAAAATAATATAGGCAAAAAGTTAACATACACTCTAAAATGTGATATAAAGATGATTTTATTATCTTCTTTTTGATAATCTGTATTTTTAAAATTTTTGACAATATAAACATAAGTAAATGTGTTTTTGTTGTATAATCATAAAAAGTAAATAATATTTCTTAGAAAGCTTACTTCTAAAAAAATGTTGGCCTGAGAAAATTATATGGGTGAGTTCTTAACAAAGAGATGGGTAATTTCCATTTTTAAAAATAGTCTATAATGTAGGAAAATATGAAAAATGAACTGATTCATTTTAATGAACATATATCTGTATGTCAAAGTTTAAGAAAAGACCTTAAAAAATCAATCATAAATCAATTTTATTTGTGATTATATGCAAAAAATTTTTAAATAATAGTAATTTGTTTTTGGTATAATGGTTTTTAAAAAATGCCATAGCCAAGTAGGGTTTATTCTAAAAATTCGAACGTTTCGATACTAGCAAGTTTGTTAACAAAATTTTTGATCAACAGATCAAAAAAGATAAAACTATTTGACATTGAGGTGACAATAGAGTTTGAAAATACATTTGATAACACCTAATGTCTAAGTCATTAAAAATAAATAAAGCAAAAAAACTCAACTCTTTAACTTGAGACTAGAAGTTCCTAAACATGATAATGTGTATGGTAAACAAATGCCCAACTTTACATAAAACAATGAAACAATAAAGGTATTTCTGTTAAGACAAAATTATTATTCACAGAGATAAGCTATAAAAACTTAAAGGTAGAATACAACTAAAGGATTCAGAATGATAAGTTGGACTTAAATAGAGTAACTGTACTGCACTTAAACATTATAAATACTTAAATCTTTATGATATTTTCATTTGTTATTCTTTTTAGACAAGTAACTTTCTCCTAACCTGTTTATTTTGTTAAATTGAGCGGAGGTAATTGACCTTCCCAAGTCCTCAGGGCCAGGAGCTGGAGATAAAAGTAATCACTGATGTGCTTAAAGAAATGTATGTATCAACTGAGCTGAGACCCCATGATGAGTGCACTTAGGACACACACAGCAACGGAAAATGGCTTTCATTCCAATCCTGCAGTTTTCTGAGTTGGTACTTTGTTAGCTTGTTTTTTCCTCCTGACCAATTCTGACACCAGCTTGGTGTACTACAATTCAATTCTGAGGCTAACTCACTGGAGTTAGTGCTAGGTTTAAGGGCTCAGATCCACATGACATCACTTCAGATGTCAGTCACAAGTATAAAGTCCCCAGGTTACCCCCTTTTGTCTGACTTGGCTACCAAATTGGAGGTTCCCACATTCCCTCCCCCTTTAGGTTTGATAAGTTGCTAGAATATCTCACAAAACTCAGAGAAACAATTTACATTTACCAGTTTATTACAAAGGATATAAATGAACAATCAACTACAGAGGTACATAGCATCCTGAGGTGAGGTCTAGAAGGATCTTCTGTTCCTGCAGAGTGAGGTATGCCACCCTCCTGACACATAGATGTGTTTGACAACTTAAATCTCATGAAACCCATTGTTTAGGGTTTTTTATGAAAGTTTCATTACATGGGTACGATTGATTAAATCATTGGCCGTTTAGTGATGTAATTCAACCTACAGCCCCTCTCACTTTCCCAGAGGTCAGAGGGCGGGGTTGAAAGTTCCAACACTCTAATCAAAGGCCTTGGTCTTTCTGGTGACTTGAAGGTATCTAGGGGCCCCAGCCACCAGTCATCTCATTAGCATATTAAAAAACATTTATCACTGGAGATTCCAAGGGTTTTAGGAGCCATTTGCCAGGAACTAGGGACAAAACCCAAATATTTATTTTTTATCATACCACACACATTCAAATCAGAAAGAAGACTCATAGCTAAGTCCAACAAGAACTGTGTTGCCAGTCAGGGAATGGGGCAATATGTTTGGTCCTCTGAAACAACTAAATAAAGCAACGACAAAAAAAATCTAAGTTTTACCCTGCCACCCTCTCCTGACTCTGAAAGACTTTTGCATAAATTTATACAATCTCTGACAAAGTCTCCTATAAAATGGACAATGCAAGAAACAAAAGAAAACATTAAGGACTATGTAATTCACCTTATTAAAAATTATGAGGACATTTGATTTCTATGAGGGTGTAAAGTCAGGAAACATTTCTTAGAGGTAAAACATGATGGTGATAGAAGCCGTGAATAGCAGATTTAAATGACAGAAACAAAATCCAATGAATTGGAAGATAATTTAGGAATTCTCTCAGCCAGAACCTTTTCAGGCTCCCCAAACCTGGGCGCCTCCTCTGTATACCACTCAGATAACCTTCCTATATTTTCCATTCAATCAAGAAATGAATCTTAACGCACACCACTGTGATTATAGTCAACAAGGCTGTGTTACAAACTTCAAAGTTGCTAAAAGACTACACAAAAGAGAAATGTAATTATGGATCACAATTAAGGTGTTAGCTAACACCACTGTAGTAATCATATTGCAGTTTAGAAATGTATCATACCAACAAGGTTGTACATAATGTAATATGTCAATTATATCTCAATTAAAAAGAAAGAAGTCAACATAAAGAAATAAAACTTTAAAAAGGAGGAAAATTAGAATTAAAAATATTCTGGGTGATATCGAGACCAGAAAACAGATTTACTCTCTAAATAATTGTTAATATACTTACAAAACCTAGTGTAAATGTAAAAAAAAAAAGTTATTCTGAAAGATAAAAATAATATAAAAGTCAGTAATCATAGATCATAATTATAGGTCATTTCTATAAAATGTGGTATGGAGTAGGAGGAGATATGAAGAGGGCTATATTTCTCATCTTCCATAAACATTGAATTTAGGTTCTATTTGTGATGGCATGTGGTTTTGTTGTTTGATATAAAATAAACATAATATTCTAAATATGTAATAACTGGTATTTCATAAGTGTTTACAACTGGAATATATACCAGTTATAACAACTCATGCTTATCCTTGTGTATATAGAAGGAATACTATTTTAGGTAAAAATGATAATCTGTGGTAGAAAAAATAGTAATCTGCAATTCCTAAATCATTAAATTTTTTGAAAGTTAATTTATTTACCTTCTTTAGTGCAAATAATGGCTTTGAAAACAGTAACTATTAGAATATCGGAAGCAATAACTATTGAGTGGATTAAACAGTTTCTATCCTTTTTTGCTATTATTAAATCAGGCAAACGTAGAGATTATCTTATTACCTCCTATATTAGATTATTAGAATACCAGTGCTCAAAACACACGCTAAGTTGTTAGAATACTAGTGCTCAAGTTATAACAGCTCCAAAGCCTCTGGTGCCTTCAGTGTTGCTTCAAAGAGAGCAGTTGCACCAAATCTCTGCACATAGTGAAAGGGCTGATCTCACTGTACAGTCGCTTTCTTTTCCTGACCCCAAGAATGAAAGCAAAGACTTTTTAAGAAAAGCATTCTCATCATCTGTCATTGACTTGATTTTGTTCTTATCATTTCACATTTATTGGTTAAGAGAAAAAGTATTTTTTAAAATAGATGGAGACCTAAAAATAAACAAACATAATCCCTAAACCCAAAACAACACTATTTCCAGAGAACTTTTAACTAATTTATGCATTTGTTGTATGGAAAATGTTGGCATTGTAACTGGAAAAGTAGTGAACCTCAGACTGGGAACTTTGAAACAGTGATTCTTTCCTACGCAGACACAGATTTAAATTTAGGACCTCTGTTAGTGGTTATAGAAACCATGTCCCCACAAATACGTACTATCTTCCACTTAACTTAGAACCTCATTTTAGTACTTTATCACTTGTAGGTTGTTGGCATAGAGCTGACATCCCAATTATTCAACTGCCTTACCCTGACAATGGTATTCGCTCCTTTTTTTTCACTTAATTATGAACTGTATAGCTACTGAGTACAAATTAGCTCGCTCATTATGTATGTGTGTCTGTGTGTTCGTATGTCTGTCTGTCAGTCTGTCTGACTCAGAATATAAAATTTGCAAGTAACTTAAGAGTCTGATACCAAGGCAAATGTTTCCAGCATCCAAAACAATTTTTTCATGAGTCTGTCAGTTTTTTGGCTTTTGCTTAGGAATAGTTTAGTTCAGTTGCTTGGGTACAGTTGATTGAATACAGTTGTAACAACTAATAAAAATCTGTTATAAGTTAGGGGCATTTTACATTTATACTCTATTGTCTCCGATAGGATGCATTATTTTTAACGCGCCTGCACAAATCCCCTCTTGGTCTGAAGCCTTATCTAATAATAGAGAAGATGAGGAGAGCATTAACTCACTTTGAGCTGAAGAATAGTTTATTAAAAATACAATATTCTGTAGAAAGACAGCAGAGATAGCTTCCTTCTCTTGTTGAAAATAGGTCAGGCTTCCTTGCTAGTAACAGGACTTCCTGGTAAGGGTTGGTTCTGGCCAATGGAGGCCCCACCAGGAAGTTGGAGGCTGGGAGAACTGTCAAGTCAGAGTATTCTCACACTTTTCTGTCTGTCAGGTTGCCAAGGGTTGGTTTTGTGCCTCTACCAAAGGCCACAGCTCCTGTCAGAAAACCTCTCCATGCAGCTTTCTACCTGGGTTCTAAAACTCTCTCCCTCCCTCTGTGTTTTTCAGACGTGGGGAGGTAACGGTTCCCTTCTATTGCTAGTCCCAAGGTACTATTTCATGCCTTTTTGCTTCTCTTAAATCCTGTGCACACCTTTGTAAAAGTGGTTTTAATTAAACTCTCAAATTTTCTAATATAAGTAGATTTTTGTTTGTTTGTTTTTGTTTGGTTTGGTTTGGTTTGGTTATTGTTTTGCCAGGTCCTTGGGTAAGGCAGCACTTTTAAACAAAAAGAGACATTTTGACCAATATGAATGATGAGTAAGAGAGAATAAAGAAGCCATACAGCACTAAATGAAATTTTTACACAGACCCTTCCTACTTCCCATCTCCATTTGATCATCCTGATCTCTCTCTCGTCTTCTGGCCTCCAGTTTCTCATGACTGATTAAAACATTTTATGTTCATTTTCCAAAGAATCCTCTCTACTTTGGATTAAGTTCAATATTCTAAATATAGCACTCTATCCCATCTCCTGAACTTCTCATGAATTTTCATTGCCTATGACTCATTGTCTCGGATTAATTGGGAAAATAATTTGATACACTAATCTATTCTCAGGTTCAAATTTCTAATAGTACCTTAATCATATGTAGCATTCCATGCAGTACTGACTTTAAATAGAATCTTCTAAAGATAAAAATGTCTTAACTCAGGTTAACACAGACAAAGGAGTAACTCTCTAATGGTGAAACTATATCCCACAGTGGCAGCAAGTTCTCTTGGGGAAATATTATGAAGCAATAAGTGCAATTCTTAGGTCACATAACAGGAGTCGTAGGTTCTACCTGGATATAAAGTTGGCGTTGAGAGGCTGAGTGGTAGTTAACAATGCAAGGACCATGTTAAAATGAGATCATTCCTCTTGGAGGAAAAAATGGAGAAAAGGAAAGTAGACTAGATAGGAACAATTTTGATACAAAGAATGAGAAATACTATGATTTTTTTTTCTGGACATTGGCAATCTCCATGTGTATATGGTGTGAGTATGATTTAATATATCAAAACTTAAGCAGAAATCTGAAAAGAGTACGGAATTTGATGTGCTTTGTACAGAGTCAAGATCTATTAGTGAAATGGATCATTTTTAGAGCCATATATTTTTATTCTTCTGATATGAAAAGTTAATACTTACAGCCAAATTTCTGATAGCTTGCATTGTTATCTATTTGACACCATTAATTCAGCACCCAGGTGTGTTTTACATACCACTTTAAAAAGCCTTGGCTGGCAGTGCCTTGCAATTCAAACCCACAGACTGATGAACAAATCTCATTTTGTCATATTCACTTGAATCCAGTTGATGAGGACATGCATGTAAATTACATCACAGAACGATTTTTATTAAGAGACTGCATATCAATTCATCTGGATGGGGGAAGCTCAAAAATATCCCTCCAGTGTCACTATCTGATCTCTAGTACCCGAAACCCTAAATCTCTCACCTGGCCTAGAAGCAGGAGAGAGTAGTTAGGTCTCAACATCAGGTGTGGAGGCTGAGGTGGAGCTGGATATGAGTTAGAGGGAGGTCTGCAGGTGATAAGCTTAAAAGAAGCATTTTGACAACTTTACCTAAAGGCCTTAAATACTGACCATTGTCATGTCAAAATAGTATTTTGCAATATTTCTTTTTAACATTTACCATGCATTTATTCAGATTGGAAAAAAAATGCCTACAGACATTGTTCAATGTGCTAGGGATGCATCAGTGAGGAAAAGTGATACAATAGTTCTGCCTTATGGTGGGTGGGGCAGGGAGAAAGATCATAAACAATAAATACAGTAATCAAGTAAGCTGTGTAGTGTGCTAGGTGATGGTGAATGTTAACTGAAAAGAAATAGAACTGGTTTAAGAGGCTGTAATTTACATTCAGTGACCTCGTCGAGTAGGTAATATTTGAGCAAAGACTTGGAGCAGGTGAGGGAATGAGCCATGCAGCTACTTCTTCCACACAGACCTAACAACTGATAAATCAATGTGCTAAAGTAGCTCTGTCCTATTGAACTATAATGCAAACCACGTAATTAAAATTCTGTAGTATATACATTTTAAAAAGG
Organism: Eonycteris spelaea; assembly: GCA_003508835.1. Taxonomy (NCBI): domain Eukaryota; kingdom Metazoa; phylum Chordata; class Mammalia; order Chiroptera; family Pteropodidae; genus Eonycteris; species Eonycteris spelaea. The sequence goes on along the minus strand of PUFA01000050.1, from coordinate 1,008,291 downwards.
AAAGTGAAAGAAATAAAATTAATTTTAATAAAATATTTTGTCCAACCCAATATATCCAAAATATTGTTTCATCATTTAATCGAGATCAAGAGAAAATATTACATAGAAATTTTGCATTTTTTATTTCATAGTAAGTCTTTGATATGGAATATGTACATTATAATGACAGCACATCTCAGTGTGAACTAGCCCCATTCAAGTGCTCAGTAACCACACTTGGTTAGTGACATACATACTGGACAGTATAGCCTTAAAAAGTGTTGAAAAATTACCACTTTTAAAGAAAACACTGACAGGGAGTACTCATTCTGCTTTCCTGTCCCTCCAAGCTAGGTGGGGTGCTCGTGGGCAATAGGAAGGAGGCAAGGTTCATTTGGAGTGAGGAAACAATTTATTGCAAAGCATTAGGGAACTTTACTTCTGTATTAGCCCAGTAAGGGTAGCCCATATCGTAGCCTTTAAAGCTGCAACCTGACGTTAAAGGTCACGTTTGATCCTCAGATGTTTATATCCTTCTGCCAAAGCCTTCCTGTCTTTTAGGAATTGTTTTGAAACTGGATTTTCCATTCAAGATTAAGCATTTGTGGTATTTCATTCATTCATTCATTCATTTTTATTTTATTTTTCTTTTTTTTTAATTCTACTATGGACAGTGAACACACATTTTGTGGTAGTATATATGTTTGTTGAAAATTAGATGATAACCTTAAACTAGAGATTATGGGTATATATAGGAATTTTAATGATGTAATTGTACTCTGAATGCCTAAATTCTAATATTATGACTGTTTGCAAGGTACCAAGTTTAGTAAGAACAAGAAAGAAATAAGCCATACATTAATGTCATTTTCTTAGTTTTTAGCAATCAATGAGGAAAAACAGCTATTATAAATTTTCCCCTCCTCAACTAGATTGTAATTCCAAAGATAGGAACCACATCTTCATTATTTTCTCTTTCCTATTCTATCCTTCATAGAGAATAGTGCTGAGCAAATAGCTGATATTTAATAAGTATGTATAGATTACTCCAGGGATTCGCAAATTTTTTCTGTAAGATCCAAATAATAAATATTTTGGTTTCTTGAGGGCCAGATGATCTCTGTTTCAACTACTCTTCTCTGCTCTTGTAGCACAAAGCAACCATAAACAATATGTAACAAATGGACATGGAAGTGTTCCGATAAAACTTTATTTAGGGACACAGATTTTTATATGAGCAATAAAACTTTATTTATGGAAGTACAATTTTTATGTGTCACAAAATATTGTTCTTCTTATAATTTTTTCCAACCATTTAAAGATTAAAAACTCATTTTTATCTGGGCTGGACAAAAATAAGCAACAGGAGGAATTTGGTCTGTGAGCCACAGTATACCAATGCCTGGCTTAAAGTACCCTCATTTCTTTTCTTTTTCCTTTCCTTTGTTTCTTTTTCTCCTAATTCACTCTATTTTCTTTCTTTTTGACCTTGCTTCATCTCACTGCTGATTCTCCTATATCCTTCCTTCTTCCCTATATTCTTTTTCTTCCTTTCCTCATGAATCATAGCCATTTTCTTCTCTTGCTTTACCTAAGCACTATTGTCATAGGTGGAAAGATTTCCTGAAAGACTGATTTAATCGCAGGGGGAAAAAAGATATATGGGATTAAAATAATATTTAAGACACGACAGAATTCTAAAACTATTATATTGTGGCCTCTAGTCTCTTTTTCTTCTTCTCATCTTGACGCTTCTCTATACACCAAGTATAGTGCAAAAAAATAAAAGTGACTTATACATTTGTACTGACAGAAGTGTTGTTACTAATATGTGCAAGTATGTAGGTGGGTAATGGTTATTCCAGTTGTGCTATTTATTTTGCATTAACTTGTATAATTGGGCCTCTCAAATGTTTATTCTTTCACCCCTTCCTGCAAATTCAGACACTTATTTGAGAAAATTATCTTGACTCACTAACAATTTTGGCTTCCCTGAAAGTAATTTCTTAAAAATTTCCAACCATTTCAATTCATAGCTTCTAATTTTAAAGATGGCTTTATTCAAGTTCTGTTTGTTTGTTTTTTTTTTTTTTAACAACACTTTCATAAATAATTCGCCTCAAATCTACCAGGTTTGAGCAATCATCTTTAAAATTTAGTTACTAGGGGAATTTTTAAAAGTACAGACACTACAAAGATAAAAACAAATAACTTACGTGCGCACACACACACACACACACACACACACACACACACACACAAAACCCTTTGGTTCTTGCAAACTACAAATAAATGTTCAGAGCATGTCTTCTGTAAAATGTCACTGTTTTAGTATTTTTTCCAAAAAAAATGCAGATTTTTCCTTCTTGCTTTTTCTTTCTTCCTTTATAAAATTACCAACTTAAAAATAAATGATAGGATTTTACTGTTGTCAGAAGATATACAGAATTTTGCCCATAAACCCAAGATGTTTTTGCCTTTCTTCATTTTTTAAGACACTGATTAGATCTTAGAATCAACAACCTCCCTTCTTTAACAAAAATCTTTTCTTCCACTCAGTAATATTTTCTGAATTAAAGGTAGGGCAATGAATATCTTCAGCTCTATTAACATGATTTTAGTTACAGAAATCTGATCTTTTAAAGATATTCCATGGTTTTTCCTCCTTAATTCAGAATATTTGATAGAATGTGATATAGCACAATTAGAAAAATCTAGACCAAAGCAAAATGTTTATGAGTGAACACAAATGAATATACAGTATTGATTTGAAATATTGTTACAGCTCTTGTCTCTTGTAAATATACTGTCAATTCACTGAATCTCACTAAATCATCTCAATCATGTGGATTGTCAACAAATGTGACTATGGTTGAATCCGTGATTTGTCCTCTATAAATTCAAAGATAAAATGATTATCTTCTGGTTGCATAGTTATTTTGTTATTTTATTTTTTTTAGCATTGCAAACACATTATACTCATTAACTTGATTTTATAATATCCCAAGAATTTGAGAAAAATACTAATACTAGCAACTTCAAACAAGAAAGCAACAGATTTCCATCAACAGAGTTTTGTAATATAATTTACACAATATTATAATGCCAATCATAAATATTTCTTTTATATTTCCCATTTAGTTTATTACAAAAATTGCTCTAAAGACAGTGGATATATAAAAGATACTGGCTATACTACACATGACTTTTCCAGTCACATGCGTAGCCTTTCATGTACTTTATATGGAATTTTGCCATTCTTACAGCAAGAGAAAAAGGCTTAATCTTCCTTTGCATCCAAAAAGGAGTGAGAAAAAAAAAACTTGCATGGGCAGCCTCAAAGAAACAGAGTCTATAAGACAAGTTCCTTGAGAGTAGCGTTGCTCTCTTTGGGCTGAAGAAAAAAATGTGGAAAGAAACAGTAGGACTTCGTGACTGATTGTATTTTCCATAGATTGCTATACCAACATACATCCCATCCCATGCTCTTTTTGCACTGTTGCATTGACATGCCTCTGCCCAGAGGTGGGGTCTGTTTTCTCCCCTTGAACCTGGATAGGTCTTTCTAACTGCTTCAACCAGTAGAATGTGAGAGGTGTGATATTCCATGACTTCCAAGGCTAGGATATAGGAGGAAATTTGACTTCTGCCTGGCTCTCTCTTCTTGCTCAGGGCACTTTTCCTTTTGGAATCAGCAACCATGTCATAAGGAAGTCCAGATCCCAGGAATGGGCCACATTTAGGTGTTCTGCTAAAAGCCCCTTATAACAGCTAGGCTGACAGCTGGCATCAACCACCATTTATGTGATTGAATCAGTCTTTAGATCATTCTAGGCTCAGGCCTCTGAGCCACTCTGGCTGAAGTCAAATGGAATAATGATAAGCTGTCCTCTTTAAGTTCTGCCTAAATTACAGTTTTGTGAGCAAAATAAATATAGTCACTGTCAAATTTTGGAGTAATTTAGTATGTAGCTAAAGATAACTGAACAGCCTTCAACAAGATACTGCTGTGACATTGTAAAAATTACATTGCTCATATAATTTGAGTTTCATTGCATCTGAAAAACTAATGTTAAACCATAGCACTCCCCTGTATACTTAGTATACCACCCCTTTTATTGAATATAGAATTCCCCTTTTTGATTGCCTTGAGAGAGAAACAAGTGAGACCACTTGGAATAAAAGGTGGCCAGAAAATTATTGCTCTGTGGTTTTTGTGAGTCCTCAGAACTAGAAAACAAAAATGTCTTGTAGTAAAATGCTTCTGTTAGTTCTAATCTTGGAGGAGCACCTTCATAGCTAGCAACATGATGATGCCACCTCTATATACCCATTCTGAAGAATGGATGATCCAGGTCCTACCTTGCTCTATCTCTGCAATTCTAACAAAAGTAATTTTTACAGTGCAGATGAGTAAGTAGTATGCACAGACAGAGCAGTAAATAAGTTGCGTTCTTATTTATTGTGCAAGTCCTCAGGTAGGCAGGCTGGAAGCATATGTTGTAACAAGTTTAGAGTTATTTCTCCACTTGTAACTCAGTAGGATGGCTTTTATAGTTGACCTAAAAGTTACAGAATGAAATGGAGAAATCTTGACATGTACTGGCCAGCTTCTCAGATAAATCCTTCAGTTAACTTAGAGGTCGACACCACTATTTCAGCCTGACTTTCTCCAATTTGGGCAGCTTAGATACAATTCCAGTTCACAAAAACATTAAATTTGACTAAGGTAAATTGTTTGTGGCAATATACAGCAACTAGCTGGTGTGGCTGAAACTTATTTCCAGGGATTTTAAGGATTCTATATCAATAACATAGTTCCTACTTTGATGTGGTCCTAAGAAATTCATATGAACCATTGAGCAAACAATCCTTATAGAAGAGAAGGGGCTTATATGCAGCAATGTAATCTACCATTGTAACTTCTAAATAAATTGCAGTTCTCCAGGCAAAACTTCAAGCCAAAACTTTTATGCAAATACTCTCTGAGTGCCACGATAAGGTGGCTAAGGTAATGCAATAAGCATCTAGAAGAAAAAGGGAGGGAGTAGAGTATTTAGGAGAATGGACTCTGGTGCCAATCTGCCTGACTTCCAATTCCGTCTTTGAGACTGGTTGTGCAATCTTAGGGCAAGTTCTAATTTCTGGCATTAGAAAATTAGTGTTCGTTGCCTCACGCCCCTCATTTTTAAAAAATGAAAATGATGGAGTTGTTGTAATGTTTAAAGGATTTAATAGACGTGCAGTGTGTACAACAGTGCTTGGTAGGCAGTTTGGTGCTCAGTAAACGTTAACTGTTACTATTATTTTGTGAGTGAACCACTGAGTGTCTTAAATTACTCAAGAATGTCTCTTTTTCATCATTATAAAGTATTTTATGGATCTGGGCAGTTGATCACACAACTTGTTTAGGCAGAAGGTATGCTTGAAGCACATTTTTTGACATCAACACTTTAAAAAAGATTGCAATCTCTTCAGGTCTCTTCTGTGACAGTCAGCTCTGGATATCAAGATTACATACTATTCTTTTCAGTAAAATTTAGATAAGTAGAGAACATATCATGAGCTTCAAGTATGTGGCTTCAGTGATGCATAGATAGTGATAATGATAATAATCACAAAATCCTATAATAAGAATTTCAAATGAGGTTTACATCATATTGGTGAAAATTGAGTAATTGGAAGGTTTTGGACTTTAGAAAGAACTCATGATGTAGATGGTATTCTTTGAAGCACTTCTCCAAGCTCCCTCACCATAAGCTGAAGAATAATTGGTAGGAAATTGTGGTTTATTCTCAATAGAAGAAACTGATTCTGACTGGGAAGTGAATGATGATATAACATCCCAGAAAGTAACATTTTGCTGAGATCAGCTCAATAGAATATTTCCAATAAGTTATGAAGTGACCTTGTAATGGTAGACTTCTGAAAAAGAAATACAATAAAAGAGTGAAGCCCCAGAAAAATTTAGCCTTGCTTAGCTTTAGATCAGGTTTAGTATTGCACAGTCTTATTCAGTTGCTTAAAAGCCAATATCAGGGATGGAGTAATCCAAGAAGGTACCAGTGGAAGTTCTCGTTCCAAAACTTCCCTCATTATTTGAATATCCACTATGTCTTTTTAAAAATGAGATTATCAGCATTTTCCCCTTCTTTGAAAAGAAATTAGTATTTTACCATCATCAGCAGTTATGGGAAACCATAAAGGTAAGATCATTCTTTTTATATTTCTGAGTTTTTCTGTGAATTCAGCCAATATTATTGAGCTCATGATTAACATATTGTTTAAGTATTATTACCTTTTTTGCTAGCCATTTGTCTGTTTTACTCTCAGATACATTCCCTGCCCTCCTCTGTGTTGGAGGGAGCACCATTTCCTAGGTTCTCTTGCACTCTGGCTTTTGGATAGGTTTGGCCAATAGGAGGCACTGGTGATAAATAGCAGATCAGGAAGAAGGAAGAACATAAGGTATTTCATCTTCTCTTTCTCTGCTTTGGGCAACATCTCTAATAGGGTAGAGATGTATCTCCTTTGTAGCTCCAACTCCTAATGAGTGATCCACCGTGGTTCCACTTCACATTGGGCCTTGGCTTTAGAACTTTCATAAAACTGACTTCTCCCTTTCTCCTTCTTATAGTAGTGGCTTCTACTTTTGCTAATCTCTGGTTTTCTCACCATCCTCTGCTTGCCTTTTCAGATCTTCCATTAGCAGTGTAACAAATGTCTCCTGTTGGAAACACTTTAGACTAATTTCTGTGTTCTGACTAGATTCTGATACATACATGTAGATACATACATGTAGAATATTTGAAAGATCTCAGAGAAAAAACTCTAGAATGCTAGAAGATTCAAATATTTAAAGAAATTCTAAATTATATAATTGAAGCTGTTTCCAGATCATTAATTGTTTGGCATCTCGAGTCATGCCATTAATGATCAGCTATAGGTGCAGACAAGGCTAATTTTTGCAAAGATCTTATCCTCGGTAAGGGTAGTGAGAAGTTTATTAAGTAAAAACACTACATGTGGGGACTTCTCAGGGTCTTTCTTCAGAGTCTTTTTACAGTCTCTACAGAGGTTAACATAAAGTATTAGTAACTGTGTAATTAGATTAGTCTAGCATGCACAATTCATTCAACTGAACTTTAGCTGACTTGAATCTCAGATATTTCTTATGTGTTTTTCTTACAACAAAAGGTGTATTTCTAACTTGGAGTAAATTACTACAGCATCTGAATGCAGATAGAATGACATAGGCATACTTTTTAGTACAATTTTTCAGAGATGTCATGAGAAATCGGTTACCATTTGAAGCTAAGACTTTTTATAGTTTTGAATATCTTGAAAATCAATTTCTAACATTATGAGACAGGTTTTCCCCTTCAATATATTTTGATAACAAATTAAAATGTATCTGCAATCACACTGTAGCTTCTGGTAATATCAATTGTTTGATTATTATAATCTTGAAGAATTATGATACGTGTTCATTGCAGTGCTATAAAAGGCTTGGAGAAAATATTACAGACAGGTTTCAATCATACTCTTAAATAATTTCCATGTCACCTCCAATTTACTCTGCGAGCCACTGTAATCTGGCCGGCACCTCTCAACTCCTACCCTATTTTCCATCTTTCTATTGGAAGTATCTTGAGAAGGCCATCAGTGATGTGCCACATTAAATTCAGTCTTTTTCTTAAAAATCTCTTTCCTTTGGTCTTGGTTTTCTTCCTCTACTCTGAACAATATGATAATCTCCTAATATGTCTCATTGCCTCTGTTTCCTTTCCAATTCATCCTCCACCCTGTCATCGCATAAAAGGCAACATAATACAGTGAAAAGTTCATGGGCTTGAAGCCAGAAAGGCCTAAGTTCACATTTCAGCTCTTCTATGTAAATGACTTGATGCTGACCTCAATTTTGACACATTTGTAAGTGTGAATTATAGAACTTACGATGTGGAGGTGTTTTCAGAATCAAAAATAATAATGTCTGTAAAGTGGCTTATACATGATACAGTCATTTTGATTTTTGAAAAATCAACTCAGTTATGAACATGTCTCTCTTCTATTAGTTACGGGATAAATTCCAGCCTCCTTAGCCTGACACGCATAGTCCTTCACAAGCTACAGCTTTTTTCAGTCTTAGCTTCTGCACCATCATCCCATGTTCTGAAAACACAGATGGGCATGTTTTTTTTCCGCACTTGGCCATTCATTTATGCCTCCGTGTATTTGCATATATATTTCTCCATCTGTAATGTCCTTTGCCCTCCTATCTAAATGGCAGGCTCCCAATTTATTCTTCAGTACCTTATTTAAATATTCTCTCCCAGTCTGTTAGCCTCATTCTAATAACTTTTGAACAGCTTTGTACTGTTAAAGTGGTCTTCTATTTTTGAAGATTCTGCTCTTCATATGCTGTAACTTGCAAATATAGTTTGCAGCTCCCCTACTTAAAAAGTAGATAATCTATAGTATCCAGAAGATATGGTGGAACTTATTTTCCTTAATTTCTTTTATGTATTTTCCAAATTGCTTTCCAGGTCTGTTAACCCTGTTGACAAGGGTTAAGAACATAATTTTAGTTAAAATTCCTCATTATAATAATTCTTGTTACTGATGAAGGTATGGTAAGGTAAGCATTCCCATATCACTTATGATGGAATGCGAATTTTGGAGAAAACAGTGTTTTCAATACATATTCGAACCAATACATAAAATATTTACGATATTTAACCAGTGATTCTACTTTTGAAGATTTATTTAAAGAAAATAAAAACATACATATACACAGATTTCTATATAAATGTGTTCATCATATAGTTATAGTGAAAAACTAGGTGGAACTTAGTTATCCAAAAATATGTTTAGTTAAATAAATTATAATATATACACATAATAGAATACTGCATGGTCATTAAAAGTTACATTTATGAAGCTTTTATAATAAAACATGATTCTTATGATATATAACTTTAAATAAAAAATCAGAATACAAAAGCACACTTTTAGTATGACCAAAACTATATTGAATATACAGTATACACAGAAAAAAAAATTTTTTTTAAATATGCTGAAATGTTAGTGACCATCTGTACTTGTCAGGGGTGGCTACCTGCTGTAATAGATAAACTTCATTCAATTTCTGTGGCTGAACAGTAAAAGTTTATTTCTTGTTATGTCACAGTCCAGTGTAGGGCTGGAAGGTGACTCTTCTCCATGCAATTATTTGAGGAACCAGACTCTTTCTAGAGACTGAGTTCTGATGTGCATTCACTAGGCAGGTGAAGGAAGGAGGTTTCAGAGGTATGGCCTAGAATCAAGACACATCACATCTGTCCATGAACCACTGGCCAGAACTCAATCATGTGACTTCGTCTTTTTCCCAAAGTTTTGAGAAATGTATTTCCAAGAGGAAGAAAAGGAGCTTGAATATTGGCAGCATCAGCCTTTCTCATCTCTGAGTGGATATCTAACAAATAATTTCTGTTTCTTGACATTTTTATGTATTTTCCAAATTTCTTTCAATAACTATGTGATAAAAAAAAAATGTATAATTAGAAACACCCAAAGATTTAAAAGAAGCTACTCATTCAATTTGTGTGACATTCATTTACACTGTCTAAAGTATTTCCTTGGACATTCAAAAGGTAAAATTTGGTTTAGCAAGAGTTGCTGTTACAAGATTTCATTATTGACACCATAAAAAAATCCGTGCAACTGATGGTTTCAACTGATAGAATTGAAAGATCTAAATAGTATCCCACAATTTCATTAAATATTATTTAAGAAAAAGTTGTTGAGAAATCTTACTTACTTACTTACTTACTTTATTTATTTATTTATATGTTTTTGCCTACAGCACCTCATATTCCTAGGTGGTCTCCCATCCAAGTACTAACCAGGCCCAACCCTGCTTAGCTTCCAAAATCAGATGAGAGTGGGCACATTCAGGGTAGCATAGCCATAGACAAGAAATCTAACTTTAAATCAGTTTTTGGTAGAAAGAGATGGAGAGGTAGAAATATCTAAGACCAAAACTCTTGAACTTTAAGCCTTTTTCTGTCAACACTCTATAGTTCTGTTGATCCCAAATTGAACTTAGCCCATCTACATCAGCTCTCTTTATATTTAGGAATAGAGAAGAAGCAGGGAGAGAGAATGTTGGAGGACAGTGGCCCATTCTTTCAGCTTCTCCCTTCAATATCTACAGGCCAACATTTATTCTGGATAGTATGAAAATATCAACTCCCCAACTGTTGGGGTTATGGCAATCTTACCTTCCTTCCTTCCTTGCTTCCTTCCTTCCTTCCTTCCTTCCTTCCTTCCTTCCTTCCTTCCTTCCTTTCTTCCTTCCATCTATCAATCCACCCAACCATAAATCCAAGAAACACTGATTGAGACTCTACAAGGAAACAGGAAATATGCAATGTAACTTTTTTTTTTGGTCGTCTATTTTTATTTTCTACCTGATGGTGAAATTCTTTCTCAATATGCATACTGCAGAGCCAGTACATTGACAGAAATGTTTTCTATCTGCTCTACAACAGCTATTTTAACACACAGGATCTGCTTAGATCCCAATCTGAGATCTTATATTAATCATTATTTCTGTAGCTAGGAGAGTACCCTTCTATCCCCATCTGCTTAAATATCCTATAATCTTTGTGCTCTCATTGCAGTTCTTTGAGTTACATATTTCTTTATCCCCCTCCAACTCTAGCTGAATTATAGAGTTAAGTTTATGATAATAAAATATAAACTAAGGAAAACATGCTAAAAAAAAGTCTTTAGGAAGAAATTGAGTTCACAATCTGTTTTATTATGTAAAACTCTACTTAAAATTAGAAAAGTTACATTTATCGCCCTTATCAGTTTACCAGATTGAGCAACACAGATTTTACTACAACCACTTGTATCATTAGTGTTTCATAATCATTAACATTTCATTACCTCTCTTTTTTTCAGAACACAAAATGTCATTAGAAACATGTGAAATATTTAGGAACCATATACAATGTACAAAAGAACATGAAAAATATTAGTTTTTACAGGTAAGAGAAAAAAAACTCTTAGAATTTCCTATTCATTTTTAATTAGAATTTTAAACTCTTAGTTAAACCCTAAAGTCAATCTTGCCTAATTGAGAGGAATTTGCCATCTCTCTGTCCTCATTTAGTCTTTTTTCTCTCCAATTTACATTCTTGTCTTGACATAGTTGGTTGCATCCACCAAGCCAGGAGAGTCAGGACAGGACTTTATTATACATGTTTGGGATTATTTGATCAACACTTAATATATATTAATGCAGAGAACATTGGAGTTCCCAAATTGTCTGGCAAAATAGGTCAAATTTTCTAGGTATTTTTTTTACCACACCCTCCGTTTTCCACAAGACTGACTCAGGGATTTATTCACTCTGTAGGTATGCTAATGGCTTTATTGAGTAACACATTAAGTTATGTACTATGTAAAAAATTCTCTTCAGACACAGTCCATGACCAGCAGGTTCATAGCCTTTATTTAGCACTGGTACTTAAAAGGAAAAAGAAAGAACTGCACTTTTACTGAAGTGTAACTGCTATATTATACTAAAAAAAAAGTAATAATATTTTTATTTTCGATTAGCATTTCTGGGGATGGTAATTTTGACCATGCAGTAAGAGAAATAAAACATTCTTTATTTCACAAAAGCATTTTTTATAATACAGATATGTTCATTTTAAATGAGTGTACTTCGAGACTAGATTAACCAGATATTCGAGGAAAGTATCGATGTCTACCATTTGAGGTTATTGTCCCTCAGAGAGGTTCGGTTACATGAGAGATCAATGTCCAGTAATTTACCCCCAAAGAAAGAGTTTAATCAGCTTTACAATATCATTTTCTGATAACAATTGAGTGAGTTATACTTATACACTGTTCAGGAAAGCTAACACATATCCATGTTGGAACTAAAAGACGGATAGAAATAATCAGTACTTTCTGGCAATGGTTTGGATTAGACAGCAATGTTAATTCTCATTGTAATTCTATACATTTTCTGATGATCTCCTTGTTCCCTGAGATGAGAAGAAAGTTCTAGTCATGAGAAGATGGAGATTCATCTTTCCTTTTTAATTTTGGTTGAAAAAAAAAAGTATTAGCAGTTTTCAGAACCAAGCTGGCTTACTTTGGCTTATGTTTTTATTTGCTCTTTTCTCCCCAGCTTTGCCTGCTTTGTGCCTGTTTTTCCTTTTCCACCTCTTCTGAGTCATATGTTGACATAACTCAGTGCGAAGCCTGGGGTTTGAAGAGACTTGGACACGAAGTCCAGGTACACAGAGATTTTTGTCTGATAACACCACAAACACTCCGCCTGCAGACTTCCTACACTCGAGACATAATATTTTCAAACACCAATTTGCCAAGCAGGTTGGCTGTGAATATTCCAGCCTGCTGGTGGTTTGTCAGAGCTGGGATGCTTCTCTCCATCCTTCTGACTCTTGGGCTTAATTCTCAGTTTTGCCACACTAACAAATATAGCTTCCTTTTGAAGTAGAGAGTCTAGATTTTTCTCCCCCAGGCTGTGGAGAGAATTTAAAAGAATGAACTGTTTTATTCCAAATTTTATTTTTGATGAAATACAACTCACAACTCATCTTAGAAATAAAAGCTCCTCAAATTTTGAGCAGTTGAAAGTTTGAGTCTGAGGTGCTATGACATCTTCTTGATCACTAGATAGCTTTGTTTCCTGTCTTTTCTGTTCATAATTTGGAAGTTACCTGTACTTAATGCCATCATTCCTAGTTGAAGTTTTCAAATATGAACACTGATGATTTTACATCCTTAATTAAATCTCTTCTATCCCATCCTACCCTCACATTTTTCTTAATTCTTTTCTGCTTCATCTACAGGTGATAGATGTAGATATCAGATATAGTGAATAAGTGGGAAGGAAACAGAACAGGAAAAGAAAGGGATAGATAGAAGAAAACAAAGTTAATGTATAGAAAAGAAAATCAAATTTTTCTGCTTTAAAATATTAGATCATTTGGGTTCTGTCATGAATCAAAACAAATAAAACTGATAAGTTTTCGTAAAGAAACTATCTACATTTAAGACTGGCAAACGATATGAATAAGGAAGAAGTAATAAGTCCCTCTCCAACACACACACACACACACACACACACACACACACACACACACACACACACCGGTGGAATTTGGTAATCAACATTTAACCATGTAAGAACAAATGGTTTCTAAGATAATGATTCTAGTCAACAGAATGTCTCTGCCTTTGATTTAGACCAGACATTGTCTGTTATTTGGCTTTAGATATGTCTTAAAGGTCCCTTTTAGGTGTGGTCTCACTGAAGCCAAGAGCTTAAGGCAAAAACAGACATGCCTTCTCTCTTTTGATGTTCATGTTACTTTAGCATAAAAATACACCCAACATCTATGTTCTACGGTGGTAGACCCTCCATGATCTCTTAACTTTAAATAGACAGATGGATAAATAGATGGTTCTTTCCCTTACTCAGCACTGCTCAGATTTTCATAAGAAAGGGCTTTTCAGTTTGGGGCTCCACATCTTAAGAGAACTCTGAAATTTGGGGATGATTCACAAAAGACTATGAATGTTGATAAGAGGGTTGGGAAATGGAACTTATAAGAAAGAGTTAAAGACATTGGGATTGCTTATTTTGGAGGAGAGAAGAAAGGTAACCTAATAACAGTCTTGCAGTGTTTGAAGGTATATAATATGCATAATGGTTACCAGCTGTTTTCCTTCTCCATCAAAGAGAACAAGAGGCCAAGTTCTCACACTGCCTAGATCAAATACAGAGAAATGTTTCTTGTTGGTGGTAGTGACAACGTTAAAAAGATAAACTGGAACTGTCAAATTTATAAAAACTTTTTTGGAGTTATTCAAATATAGATAGAATGTGTTTTTTTGTTTGTTTTTGTATTTTGGGCTTTTTTGGTCATATCTTCTGAGAATTAGAAGATAAAGTATCATGGTTCTTGATGTTGCATCATGATTTTATAAGTCTATAAGAATGTAAACTTGTTTTAAGAGAATAAGTGTAGCTAATGGCCAAGAATTGTAGAATCTGTGATCTACTTTCCACAGAATAAATGAAATCAAGACAAGGAGACATGATTTCCATAATGTCTTTAGATCCAAACTTTTTAGAATGATGCTTTCCCAGAGAAATATGGCTGCTAATAAAAAAGAGAAATATGGCTGCTAATAAAAAGGGGGAAATCAAGAGGCAACAGAAATTTAAAATTATACAATAGATACAAAATTATGTAGATACGAAGAACCTTAGTTAGAATTGTATTGACGCATGTGATGCACACACACACACACACACACACACACACACACACACAATCCCAGACTTTTTTTTTTGTAACTGGCTAGTTCTTCCAAGTTGATTTTTGTGAGTGGGTTTGGTTTCAGTCTTTAACAAGTGAATATCTAATTTTCTCGGCATCATTTATTGAAGAAACTGTCTTTTCTCCATTTGATGGATTCTTCATCAAATATTAGTTGACTATATATGCTTGGATTTATTTCTGGACTCTCACTTCTATTCCATTGGTCTATATGTCTGTTTCTATGCCAATATTATACTGTTTTGATTATTATAGTTTCATAGTATAGCTTAAAATCAGGAAGCGTGATGCGTTCTGTTTTGTTCTTTCTTGGGATTTCTTTAGCTATTCAGGGTCTTTCACAGTTCCATATAAATTTTAGATGTTTTTCTTCCAACTCTACAAAATACCTGTGGAATCTTGATAAGGACTGAATGGAACCTATAGATGGCTGTCAGCAGTATTGTTATTTCGGCAATGTTAATTTTTTCAATCCACGAACACAGGATACCTCTCCATTTATTCATGCCTTCTTCAATTTTTTCATTAATGTCTTATAGTTTTGAGTGGAGATATTTCATCTCCTCGGTTAAATTTATTCCTAAGTATTTTATTGTTTTTGATACTGTTATAAATGGAATAGATTTCTTTAGGTATTTTTTCCAGAAAAAAATGCTTGTTGCACATTTGAGTAAGCACAGAGAACCTTGCATTTCAAACTTAAGCAGAAAACAGATCATCTGCTATGAAAATGTGGTATTAATAATCTCCAGTGGAAATATACCAAAACCGAAGGCCTCAGATTAAATCCTAAAAGGAAAGAGTTTGGTTTTTGTCTTTCACATTTCATTCAAGAAGAAATACAAAGTACTTATTTAATATAGTAGTAGCTTTTCTTTAGGGTTCTTTTTGAAACTTAATTAATTTGGTGGAGTAAAAATGTTTTTAATCTTTGTCATAGATGTTTTCCAATGTTCAGTAACGTAGAGTGGATGGTATAATGAACCCCATGAACCCATCACCAGTCATTCAACAATTATCAATTTTATATTCCTGCTTTATTTACCCTCTTCCCCTTTTGTTGTTGTTGTTGTTGTTTTTGTCTTTTGTGCCATTTAAATGCACTTAAGCTTTGTTTGGGAATTAGTGATATTGTTACTATCTCAAATATAAATATTATTAGTCAATATATCTAGACTTTTATAATGATTAACATTTTGTTTCAGAACATTGGGTATATTAGTTTCCTATTGCTACTATAACAAATGACCACAAATTTTGTGGCTTAAAACAACACAAATTTATTATCTTAGAGCACTGGAGGACAGAAGTTTGAAATGGGTCTCACTAGGCTGAACAATAATGTGTCAGCAGCTGGGCTGTATTAACTTCTAGAGTTTTTAGGGAGAATATGTTTTCTTTTCTTTCTTCCACTCTCTCTGTCTCCCTTTTTTCCCATATAAAGACCCTTGTGATTACAATGGGCACATTTGGAGAATCTCCCCATCACAAGGTCACTCGATTAGCAAGCTTAATTTTAACTGCAACCTTATTCCCCTTTGCCCTGTAACCTAACATATTCACCTATCCCCAGCATTAAGACGTGGACATCTTTGGGAACCATTATGTTGCCTTCTACACTGGGCACATTTTACATTGATTCACAAACACACATTTAAGTCTTTCATGTTAAATATATGATGTAGATTTAACAATCATCAAAAAAAGAAAAGAGATATTTTGTCAAATACAATGGGTTGAGTCTATCTTTAATTCTGTGAGCTGATTACTTAACTCACTGTTGAATTTTAATAAATGCAGTAGTGATTCTCATCTCACAGTTTGGAGAGTAAAATTAAACAACAACAACACCAAAAACAACCAAAATAACCATTTGGTAGGCAAAAGATCAATTATAGATGGAACAGTTTACAGACAGACTGGGACTTCTAATTTGGAATCTTAACATTACAAGCTATAAATTTATTTATTCCAGATTATTTTTGCAGCTCTGTTGCTTAAAATACCTCAACCATCTTGAATGTTAGCCACTTTCTCTCTGGATTCTTAGTTTTTACTTCTACAGACTGCCCCAGGCCCCCATGTCATATGCTCAAACACTCAATTTTCTTCTATTTTGTTCTCTAACATTATGCTTAGAGGGGAGGCCTCTTAGGTTTGTCCTGTGTCTTATAGCAGAGAGAGATGGTGTGATTTTACGGCTGCCACCAGCAGTAAAGTTGTAGGCAGAGAGACTACAGATGTGAAGCAGATGTGTATAATGATTATTTTTAAAATTCCACGTAGAAACCTAATAAAAAAGTGACTGTGATAAATGTTTATATATTTGGCATTCATATTATTTAGACAAAATCATCAACTTATTGTGTTTTGCAATCTACCTTATATTTTTATTAAAAGCTATTTATGACTACATTTTTTTTTTCTTAAGTTTGAGAGAACAATAGCTTTGCCTTCCTTCCAATTCTTCTTTCAGGATGAATTGGTTTACCACCTTCTTTTTCTGGTTTAGGTAGAGTTTTTTTCCAAAAACAGGGGGAAATATTTTCCTTAAGAGAGGCATGTTCCAAAGAGGAACATGGGCATTAGAATTAGATGGAACCCCAGCTGAGACACTTAAGCTAGTAGTATCTCTGAGACTTCTCTCATGTGCAAAATGGGGCTAACAATATAATTCATAAGATTGCTGTGAGGAAAAGCTGGGATAATGTATTAGAAAGAAGCTAATGCAGTGTCTGGTGCATCAAAGATCTGTTCTCTTTCTCTGCTTATGGAGGGGGTGGCCGTGCTATCAGAGAAACACTCTTAGGACTACATAAATTTATTTTTAAATAAAATTGATTCTCTATTTGTGGCTATCATGTAAAACTGTCTGGACAGATGTTTATAAAATTTGTAGGTTATTGTTTAGAAAGGTCCGATTTAGAACTTAGTTTATGTAGTGTGCACTAAAAATCATGTGAGAGGCCCTGAGTCACCTTGGAGAAATAGGCAGTCATCATCCAGGAGCTGAAAGTGGAGTTTAATGAGGAGTCTGAATAAATATCATTTAAGAGAGTCCTGTCATGAAAAAGTTGAAAATCACATGATATCACTTATATGTGGGATATAAACCTACAAGCAACAAATGAGAAGGACAATCAAAAAGAGACTCATGGACATGGACTATAGGCTAGTGGTTACCAGAGGACTAGAGAGTAGTGGTTAGTAGTGGGATGGGAGAGGAGAGGGGAGATGGACAGGGTAAAGAGGGTCAAATATAGGGAAGGATGAAGTGGGTAAAGGGGATCAAATATATGATAGCTGAAGGAAACTGGACTTTGGATGGTAAACATACAATAGAATATACAGATGTCAAATGATAATGTACACCTGAAAATTATAAAATTGTACTAACCAAAGTTACCCCAATTAAAAAAAAAAGAGAGGCCTGTCATATTTAGTAATATTTTCCAACATTATTGATGGAAAACAATAAAACAATGATTTCAAATAGGTCTCCCAAATGGCAAGTCACAAAGTTCTGCAAAGAAGGGGTGATTTGTGACCAAATTGCCTTTTATGTGAGCAGCTTTTTTGTAGATTTCTCTGGACAGAAGTATAGCATGAACCTGCTTCTTAATGAGTGATGGTTACTGAGTCTTTCAAACAACCCAGGATAGCCCAAATGAGATGTGGGTTTTCTCTTCAATTTTTCCACCATCCGTAAATCATATCTGTGATTCTTCAGCATGGGTCACATGGTCTTTTTTCTGCATGGGCCACATGGCTCTTCTGCACGTGGGAAGAAATGTAGTCTTCTGGGGAGAAAAGGAGACTCAGACAGAGAACTATCCAAGAAAAATCTGCTGACTAAATCAGAAGACTAAGAGGAAAACTTTCTGATATAATAAAGGGTAATAACTTGGTAAGAATTACACCAGCAGTTAAACAGTTGTTTCCAAGGCTAGGAAAAGACAAATATTCTGTGTGTAGGAGGGAATGGGCGTTTCAGATTTATTAACATGGATTTGAGGGTTTGGGTTATTTGTGTTTGTGGTAAAGAGCTCAGACAGAAAGTCTTTGTTTATTGCCTGAAGATTTAGGAAGTCAATTTGTTTCTTGTTTTCTATCTCGTCCACAGATAATATCTTTTTTTAAATAGGATACTAGATTGCATGAAGTTAAGCAAATGTGGTATAGGAAAATTACCTCATTGAAATAGACCTTAGGATGTCCTTAATTCATAGGAACATTAGAAAACTTTCAGAGTGCCTCACCAACTAAGGAGATAAATGTTTAAGGCAAGGTTTCATGCTATGCAAACCTCTGTGGTTACAATAAAGATTTTGTACTTATTGTAAGTCAATTTTAAGACCACTTTTCAAATCAGATCTGTATTGAGTGACAGAAAAAAGAAAGTGTATTAAACGAACCAAAGAAACAACTAATATTACAAAGTCTTCCTCATGTATAATCAAAATTTAGAAATAAAAGGTTGTTCTATATTTGACTTGGCTTTAGATAAAATAGAAAACAAGGACGAAAAAGAGGTCTCTGTTTCGAAAAGGTAGGCTGGCTGCAATTTGGTTGATAAGACAATTTCACAAGCAAACGTTTTGAAAGAATACTTGAGAGGAAATTGCAATAGTAGAAGAAGTGATTAAAGCATTTCACAAGAATTTCCGAAGAACCAGGGTCAAAATGCAGTCCATCTGACAGCTTTCAGCAGGAGGTAGGAGGCAGATAGAAAGAAAGGGGGTAGGAGAGAGAGAGGTCCAAGTCCAAGGTTCTCTAGGACAAGTGCTGAATCAGTTGGCAAACCTTCCTCTGCATTTAGGAAGAGCTCTGGCTAGGGCCCTGAACCGGGTGCGAATGTGTGAAATGTCGATTCCTGATGCCTACGCTGGAGTTTATGTAACTCAAGTCTGAAACAGTTCAGATCGAAAACAAAAAGCAAAACGACCAGACCATTTTAATACCGCTTTGAAAATAAAATCTTATATGTTTGTTAGCTTTTCAACTTATCAAAACTCTTTGTGGTTACCACATCCTCAATTCCTATGTATCTGTGATACGCGAGTTATGAATGGGACAGAGAATGAGATGAGAGAAAGAAAATGAATATTTGCAGGCTGAGGTTCTGTGGAAATCCAGGCAGGGTGCTGTTCTTAGCATGGAACAGGGCATTCAGGGGCCGAGCCTGGTGGGCATGGTCAAAAGAGAAGTTGGGCCTGAGGGAGCTTTTTCTGGAGAATAGTGGCCATGTGTTGCCTACTCACAGACTATCTGCTGACAAACATATGTTACCTCTTTAATCCTAGAATGGGTAGTGTAACTCCCATTTATGGTTCAAGTAACTGAGACTCTGAGACATTAAGTAACTTGCCATATAGCCAGCAGTGGTGAAGCTAGAATTCATGTTTAGCCCTGTCCGAGGCTAAATGCATGTTTTCTGGAGATGTGTTTTACTCACATTGGATTTTCATCATTTTTGAAGTGGCACACGTTATCGAATGTTTACTTCACCCTAATCAAGTGTAAGACAAAAATGTATTTTAGTTTTATTTTTAGCTTTCATATTACTTATATCACGGCTTCCTTCTACTCACAAAAGTAAAGTATTTGAAGTTATAAAGTATACATGATACTTTCAGTTAACTATAAATGAAACCTATATATATTTTGCTATCTTGAATCAGTTCTGCGATTCTTTTAGTGTATCAATGTAGATACACTTTCACAGAGTTTGAAGGAGGTGAGCGGTATTGAAGAGAATCCAACTGCTGGTAATCTCCCCCACCTACTTCTTTAGCTACTCTTCAAACCCATTTGCTCATGTCTTGTAGTAAATGATGAAGTACTCCCTTCCCGCTGATTCCTAGATATAATATTTAATTGGAAAAAATTCCACAATAGAGCCAACTTTGAAAAATCAGAAACACTGACTATTTTAAAAATCAAAGACTAAAACCTGCAGAGGCTGTGATGGTCTCATTCATTGGATGTGATTCAGCCACACGTGTTTCTGGCCGGGGCACACTTTTTTTAGCCCTTTGAATGGAGACAGCTTTCTCCTTTCTCGACTTTGATCACTTTGGTGTCAGGGGCCAAGTGATTTAAACTCAGTGGTCATCTATCAGCCTTGCCATGGGATAAGTCAGTTCCTCTAATCCAGCAGGTAAATGGCTCAAAGTTTTAGTTTCAGGCAATTATAGATTTTAACCAAAGACCGTAGGGACGGATGTGAGAGGAAAATCTCCATTGCATACTTTTATACACTTTCTGATGAATTTTCCATCAGAGTGCTTAGAAAACATTTTGATATGTCATCAGAATTTAAGATAAAAAGTGGTGAGAGGCCATCCAGTAACCTTTATACTCTACTGAAATATGCATGAGCAGCACTAGGAGAAAGAGAGGAAGTGGTTTTTCCTTGCACCTTTTCATCAGTCCCTCCCACCCTACTGTGTAGCCTTTTTACCATTCTGAGCCCCACCTTTTGGCTCTGCCACCGGAACTGCATTTCTTTTGGATAAATGTCCTACACTCCAGATTTTGATCTTCTTCCATTGCTCTGCCAATTCTTAACTGTTCTTTTTCTCAAGACCTAGTTAAGTGACTAATCTGTTAAACTATTCAGTCTGTTGAACTAATTGTGTGTACCTATTAATGAGTGATAGGGGCTATCAAGGGAGGCTTCCTCTGGATACAACTGATGGTCTACACATAAATGAGTGAATCTCCAGCTAGAAACCACTAGAAGATTTTTTTTTAACATAGTGTATTTTCTTGGCATCATTAAAATCACAAATTCTTCATGCCCATTTCTCTGCCTGAGTATAGATGACTGGAACCATTCACAGCCAGCGCTACAATATAAAAGACACAAAAGAGCCCATTAGCCCTAAATCCACTCAGTACATCAAAGTGCCTTCTAAGGCAGGCACCTAGAAAAGAAAGCAGGGCTCAAAGCTTCCTCAGCCTTTCGGGGAGTGTAATCAGAGAATCTGACTTTCAGGGTCAGTTTATTAATTTGCTCATTTTTTTATTTCTTTATATTTACATTTCCTATGCAAATGTGGTTAAATGCATTAACAATCCCACCATTTTCAGTCAGAAGAGTCAATTTGCAACAGAGATAAACAAATCAGAGATTGTGAAATAAAGATGTTCTAAGATGCTTTTATCCAGACATGTGCAATTAATCTGATATATTTATTTTCCTAATGTTGATATAAAAGAGAATAAACAAAATTTTAAAATGTATTTTATAAATATGCATCATTTAATTACCAGCTAAGTGATAATCTTATTCCACAAAGAGCTATCATAGGTTTTAGGGTAATGGCAATAAGCAATAGTAATATTTGAGTATTTATTATATATCAAGTAACTCTCCTATGTTCTTAGCATGTATTTGTACATTTAATCATCAAGAAAAAATCTTATTAGATTTTTTATTACTATCTAATCAAGTTTATTATTGTTGTTATTTGTTATTTTTATTGTTAAGAGGCAACAGAATTTATTTGAATCGAAGAATAGCTATTCGAAAAGCATTGACTCAGGCAGAAGCTCAAATAATGTTCCAAATAGGAGACATAAACGAGGGGTATTTATGAGAAAGGGAAGGGGAACCATTACATCAATATAAGGAAAGCGTTTCTGTTGGTGCAGATACTAACATCCTGATGCTAAGTCTAAACAATTAAAAAATTTTTTAGTCCAGTAACCATCAGTTCAGTAGTCATTTTATCTGCTCTCTTGCTCTCTTTCCAAATAGTTTTTTTGGACATGAGGGTGCCGTAGGCCCAGTCCAAGAATATTCCACCCTGCTCTAACATTCCTAAGATTTGAGGCATAAGACATGCAAGGAATTTCCTCCAGCATGGTAGCTCTAGTTCCATTTTAAAGTGGTTCCATTTATATGTATATTTTAAATAATTTTTTATTTTTCAATTACAGTTAACATACAATAATATATTAGTTTCAGGTGTACAACATAGTGATTAGACAGTTATATAATTACAGTGATCGCCCCAACAAATCTAGTACCCATCTGACACCATCCTTATTACAATATTATTGACTACATTCCCTGTGCTGTACTTTACACCCTCATGTCTATTTTGTAACTATATTTATACCCCTTAATCCCGTCTCCCTCTTCACTCATCCCCCGCCGCCCCTCCCATCTGGCAATGATCAAATGTTCATTTGTTTTGTTTGTTTATTTTATAGATTCCACATATAAGTGAGATCATAGATATTTGTCTTTTTCTGTCTACTTGTTTCACTTAGCGTATTATCCTCTGGATCCATCTATGTAGTTCCACATGGCAAGATTTCATTCTTTTTTATGGCTGAGTAATGTTCTATTGTATAAATCTACCACTTCTTTTTTATTCACTTATCTATCGATGGACACGTAGGTGGCTTTCATATGTTGGTTATTATAAATAATTCTGCAATGAACACATGGATACATATGTCTTTTTGAATGAGTGTTTTGGGTTTCTTTTGTAAATACCCAGGAATGGAATTATTGGGTCCTTCTTTGTCTCTTGTCATAATCTTTGTTTTAAAATATATTTAGTCTGACATAAATATTGCTACTCCAGTTTTTTTAAATTCTATTTTCAAGAATATTTTTTTCCATTCTTTTTCTTTCAGTTTGTGTGTGTGTCTTTCGATCTGAAGTGAGCCTCCTACAGACAACATATATAAAAGGGTCTTGTTTTCTTATCCATTCAGCTACCTTATGTCTTTGTTTGTTTGTTTGTTTGTTTGTTTGTTTTTAAATATAACTTTATTTTTTGGAGCAGTTTTAAGTTCATAGCTAAATGGGAGGAAGGTACAGACATTTTTCATATATTTCTTGCTCCCACATATGCATAGCCTTCCTCATTATCAGCATCACTCACTGAAGTGGAACATTTGTTGTAATTGATGAACCTACATTGAGATTTCATAATCAACCAAAGTTCATAGTCCATTATGGTTCACTCTTGATGTCGTACATTCCATGGGTTTGGACAAATGGACAATGACATCTGTATCTATCATTATAATATCATATAGAGCCTTTTCACTGCCCTAAAAATCCTCTACTCTCTGCCCGTTCACTCTTTCCGCCACCTCCACTCTCCACCAACAATTGATCTTTTACCTGTCTTCATCATTTTGCCTGTTCTAGAATGTCATATAGTTGGAAACATATAATATGTAGACTTTACCGATTGGCTTCTTTCACTTCATGATGTACATTTAATGTTTCTCCATGTCTTTTCATGGCTCAGTCACTCATTTCATTTTAACACTGAATAATATTACATTGACTGCATGCACCACACTTTATTTACCCCTTTACCTACTGAAGGACATTGTGGTTGCTTCCAAGCTTCAGCAATTATGAATACAGCTGCAGTAACATAGCATACAGGTTTTTGTGGGTTTAAGTTTTAATCTCCTCTAAGTAAATGCTAAGCAGCACCACTGCTGGATTGCATGGAAAAAGTATGTTTAGTTTTGTAAGTAACTGCCAAACTGTTATTCAAAGTAGCTGTACTAGCTTGGATCTACACCAGCAATGTATGGCAGTACCCCTAAGATATGACGTTGATATGCTTGATGTTGTCCCAGAGGCCCCTTAAACTATCCTCTTTATTTTAGATTCTTTTTTCTTTTTTGCTGTTCTGGTTGGGTGTTTTCTGCTACTTTATCTTCTAAATCAGAGGTCCCCAACTGCCAGGCTGCAGACTGGTATAGGTCCATGGCCTGTTAGGATCCAGGCCGCACAGCAGGAGGTGAACAGTGGGCAAGCAAGTGAAACTTTGTATTTGCAGCCACTCTCCAGTGCTAGCATCACCACCTCAGCTCCACCTCAGAGCATCAGGCATTAGATTCTCATAGAGTACTGGTCCCTGGTGCCAAAAAAGTTGGGGACTGCTGTTCTAAATCACTGATTCAATCCTATGTTTCATGTAATCTGTAGATTCCCTCTAATGTATTCTTCATTTCAGTTATTATATTCATTTCTGACTGATTCTTTTTTTAATAAGCTTTTTATCTCTATTTTTACATTTTCTATCTCTTTGTTAAAGTTCTCCCTGAGTTCATCTACTTTTCCCATAAGTTGATTGAGCATCTTTATAACCAGTGTTTTGAACTCTGTTTCTGATAGATTATTTGTCTAAATTTTGTTTAGTTCATTTATTTTTTATCTATCTATATATATATATTTTTTATGGAGCTTTGTTCTTAACTTTCATTTGGGAAGTGTTTCTTTGTCTCCCCATTTGCCTGCTTCTCTGTTTTTGTTTCCATGTATTAGGTAGAGCCGCTATTCAGACAGGTTCATTATTGCCCTCATTTCCCAGATGAGAAAAAAAAAAATCTTTTACTAAATTTATTGAATATTAATATTTGTTATGTTCTCTATGTATATATGTATGTCTGTGTACATATACATCTACATATATATTAATATATATATTATGTGTATGAGTATTTTGGTAAAATCATTTGAAAGCAAGTTGCAGACAAACTCTATCTTTAAAAACAATTATATTCTATCAAGGATCAAACACTGCATTTCCATATTTGTTTGTCATATTGCTTTAGTTCCCATAATCTAGAAAAATCTTTTTTTTTTGTCTTTTGAGACAGTAATATTTTTGAAGAAATGAATCCAATTTTCTTGTAGACTATCATAGAACATAAATTTGGCTGCTTTCTTATGATTAAGATCAAGTTAAATATTATTATTCAAGAATACCACGTAGATGATGTGTACTTCCCATTACTTTCCATCAAAAAACACTTAACATCAACTTATTCGGTTAACCATAAAATTTCTCTGTTGTAGAGATACTTTCCCTTCTTTTTTTGTTGCTCATATTGAACCAAAATTGGACAATGAAAATGCTTTTAAGCCAGGTTCAATGTTTGTTTGAAACATATTTATTAGAACTCGAGCATTTTCTTGCTTTTTTTCCTCAACAATTTTGTACTTTTCCTACCCTGGACCTGGAATCAACCATTTTTCCGAGGAGCTGTGGTTTTTCTTAATGAGAAAAAATATTAGAAACTAAGATCTAGACTTTATTATATTAATGAAGGGCTGTCATTTTCTTCCTTTTAAAATATTCATTCATTCATTCATTCATTTATCTTTGTGGTAAAAAAATCACAAAACATAAAATTACTATCCTAAGCATTTTTAAGTATATATACAATTAGGGCTATCATTGATTTTAGGTCTTTTCAAAGGACCCAGAATATAAACAAGTATAAACAGAAATACAAGTGTGTATGTACTTGTATGCACATATGTATTATTTATAGTATTTTAAATGATAAGTTCATACTAATATCCTAAGCCTGTTTTCATCTTACCTCATTCCATATTTCTAGCTTCCTTTTCCCACAATGAGAACCTTGGTCCTCAACAATTTATTAATTGCTTCTTTTTTATATTATACACAAAATAGTTTGTTACCGCACCAATATCATTACTAACAAAAACCTACTGAGTTTAAGATTTCTTTTTGTTTTTATACTACATTTCTTTTCACTAAGGATGTGGGAGAATTCATCTCTCTCAGAATATATTGTGAGAGTACTGTGTTCAAAAGTTATTTAAATTATTTGTAACTTTTATAATGTTCAGCTCTTTATTTTCTTCTTTTATTTAATTATATTTTCTGAGCTGAGTAATGTTTCCATGTTTCAGAAGTCACTCCCACAGAGCTTGTATTCTTAAACTATTTTTTTATCATTTATTCATTCATTCCTTCACAATGAGAACCATGTTTAGTTCTAAGTATTGAAATATAGAAGTGATAGAAAGAGCTATTTGGACTGGGAAATCCGGGATATCCTTTCTGAGGTGGCCCCTGGACTGAGACCTAAGTACAGAGAAAAACAAATCAGGCTTCTAGGCAGAACAAGCAAAAATGTCCTCGATAATAACAGTGAATGAGACAAAGACTAGTGGGAGGTGGGAGAAAAGAGACTGTCCAATGCTCCAGGAAGGGACGTATAAACTGTGGTTTTAGTCTGAGTTACAGAGTTATAAAACTTATAAAACCAGAGGGTTTTATAAGCAGAGAAGGATAAGGTCTAGATGATATTTCTGAAAGAACACTCTAGTTGCTATGTGGAGACTGGATCATAAGCGGGCAAGGATGGAAGGAGGAAGGCCCATGTTCTACAGCAGGAGACCCCTGACGTGCAGGGGAGAGGATCCTGGCTTAGACTGAGGCAGTAGCAGAAAAGATGAAGAGAACTGGGTAAATCCAGAATATGTTTATCGAAAAACCCCCTGGGTGTGTGTGGGGGGACCAAACCATTATTTTGGCAATCTAATCAGAATATTCTAGTTATAATAAAATGTTTTGTATATTAAATTCATGAGACATGACTTTGATTTTTTTTCTGACTTTGAAACAGTCTCTAATTTACAGAAAAATTTCAAGTACAGTACACAGAATTCTTTTTTTTTTCCCCTGCCTATTACCATTTGGGAGTAAGTTGGTGCCATAATGCTTCGTTATACCCAATCTTCTTATCCTACAAACAAGAATGTTCCCTTACGTGACCTCTATGTCATCATCAAAATTAGGCAACTCATTTTGCTTTATTAGGATGCTTTAATCCTCCAACTCCATTCAAGTTTTGCCAATATTTATTTATTTGCTCAATTTTCCTCCATGTGACCAATTTGCTGCCCCTTAACCCAAGCAGATAATCCCGTCAACTTTTCACCCTGCTCCAGACAGGCCCCTCTCCCCATGCGGATGCCCTTCTTCTCACTTGTTTGGATTCCAATACTCCGTAAATGGTTACCCCTGCATGAATGCCACTCAGACTCCGAGACTCCAGACCAAGCCGGTGCTGCAGAGCCCCACCTCTTTCCTCAACTGTGGACATCATTTCCAGCTTGCTCGGGCTCCAACACTGTGTCAGTTATTCCAACCTTCCAAAGTGTGTAGACACTCTCCTCACTTGACTCTCCATATTGGGCTGACCCTATCGTGGACATCCTTCTGACTCAGTTCAGGGTTCACTACCCTACCCCGGGCCATCATTCCTAAGGAGAATGTTCTGCTCACACAATTACTCCATGGAGGGTTCCACATTTACACAGGTAGTCCTCACCCCACTCAGGCTCCAGCATCCCATTGCGAGTAGCTGTACTCATGGCTGTCCTCTTCACTATCTTGGATGTAGCACCCTGTGCTGGGACAACATGGCTTCCACCTCCCCCAGAACACATGACTGCCTTTTTCAGTATCACCAAACAGTTTTTGGATGTAATTGTTCAGGAAGGAAAAAGGAGAGGGAAGGGAAGGGAAAGAGGAAGAGAGAGAGAGAGAGAGAAGAGAGAGAGAAAGAGAGAGAGAGAGAGAGAGAGAGAGAGAGAGCGAGCATTTTGAAAAAATGTTCTGAGGTTGAATAATAGCATACAGAGAGAGGCAACCGAAAATCACATCATACAACACTCAAATTAAATTCATGGTACTTCAAGGCTAGCATTATAAAATGAAACTTATGAAATTAAAGAGTACCATGACTTAACTGAGAAAAATCTCTAAAATTAAAAAAAAAAAAATCGGAGAAAGCATACTTAATACTTTCAGTTAAACTTTAAAGGGATTTTGAAAGTTTTTAAAATACAATTACACACATTTTTGAAACAGTGAATATTAAGCATTGAACATCTTTATTTTCCAAGTAATGTGTTAGGATTTTAAGAAAAAGTAGAAACATTTTTGGAAGGCTTGCATTTTTTCCAGAGGAAATCTTAGAGGAAAATAAATGTCAGTCTGATATAAAAACTAAGTAATTTGGGTCACTGTTATGGAGAAAAACACCAACACCTATTGCTTTTATTACCAATAAAGTACAATTTTATTTTTAGAATTAGAATTTTTCTCCCTCTCCATCATTGTGAAAACTGTTTGCTATGTGCTTTGTATTTGAACAAAGCTGAACAAAGCCATTTGTAATGACAGAAAGTATCATTCCAAATACCCCAGTGGTTCCAGACACAAGCATAAAAATATACATTTAAGAAAAGAATATCCCTCTGAATTTTAGTTTTCTCTCACTCAATGACATAATTAAGATTTAGAAAATCACTAAAGTGTGAAAGTGAAGAAAAAAGAAAAAAAGAACACAATTTGGAAGTTATTTTTTACATTGGCACAGAAAAGAGTTATACTAATAGTTATTACTTGGAAAATTCTTGCTTAGTAAGTAAACTCATATTCTTCAAGTCTGTCAGTCTCTGAAATTAAAAAAAAAAAAAAACGAAAAAGTAGTATACAAAGAGTGTAATGGCAAATTTCAAAAGATTCTGATTTCTTATCTTATATAATCTATATGAAGTACAGAACTTAAGTGGTCTGTATAATTTAACTTTAAAGTATATCTTCCTCATATCTTTGGTATTTATTTTGAACGCATCTGAATGCATTGCTCCTGGAAATAACCTTCTTCATTTTGCTTTCATTAGGAATAACTTTATTCTCACAGCTTTATAGGCCTTCAGGGGCCTTCAAAACATGCAGATGCCTCAAGATTCATAGGCAAATGCTCAATGGCATGAAATGGGCGACTCTCCACTAGATGCTTGTAAGATCATATTCTCAGCAAACTGGCACAATCCCCCTTAATGTGCTAGCTAAGGGATGAGAAGGTTTAAAACAATTCCAGGGAGAAGGACAAAAATTTAGGGTAGAAGCTTGTCTTGGGATAGCCTAGAGTCTGAGATGAAGATCCTTATGCAGAAGAAATCTATGGAAGATCCAGACCTTCTTTTCCTGAGAGTTCTGAGCCTCTGAGCACCATGCCCTAATTAGGTCATGGTGACGGGAACTGGCCACAGCAAAACTGGGCCTGAAAATGCCAAGAGATGGCCCCGTGTATCCTCTAAGTGCTACACATACTCCCCCTTCTCCCCATTAGGTAGTAGCAGTGCTTCCTCCCTGCAATGATTGGGGTCAGTTTCCCTCACCAGTGTGGGAACGCCTTTCTTTGCCAACTGATCTTCTGTCACAGAAAGTGACCAGGTGACAGGCAAAGATTTAGGTTTAGAGTGGCTCCTACTGTGTCCTCCTGTTGGAACCATTTCCCCTTCAGGAACCAGAGACTAAAATTGGCTCTGGTTGATCACTGGGAATGATGGTGAGTGAAGTCATTCATTCTTCCACCCTCTGAACTGGACCTATATTTTCTAGTATTGGGAATATAGGATCAGTACAATAGCCATTGGTTAAAAGTTCCATGCTGCAACCTCAAGGATAGTGCTCATCCTCACGAAGTACTATCTTCGAGCTGTGCCTCAGCTATGTCTTTAAGAGGTCATCCTACTGCTTGATCATACCAGTAACTTCTCAATGGTGTGATATGTGGCATGACCTGGTCATGTGCTCACCACTGCACCTCTTTGGCCATAAATGGGTCCCTTGATCCAAAGTAATGCTATACAGAATACTAAGTCGGTGAACCTGATAGTGGGGCCGCTGAGGCACTGTGAGTAGTAAAGGTAAGCCCATCTCTGGAAGACGTATCAACCCTGGTCAGGATAAATGGTTGCTCCTCCCAGGATGGCGGCATCCATCTTAGGATGTATCGCTGGTCTTGCCTTGGGGAGGAGGCAAATTCTTAGGCACTCCCAAGCTAAATGGCTTCAATCACCCAAGGACAATACTCCAGAAAAAGTTGCAATTGTGAGTTGTTACCAGCAACACCTCCAGCAGCCAGTAAAATAAAAAAGATAGTTCCAAGCATCTGGACTTTATACCACTTTGTATCATCTCCAGAGAAATAGGGATAGTATTCTCAGATGGCCACAGAGGCCAGCCTGGTAGAGTAATTAAGCGAAGCCTGCCAAGTGGGAGCTATGGCCAACTTGAGAGCTAACATCTAGTTGAAAAGGGAAGTGCCAGCTTATTATTGCCAGTGTTGTTGCCAGATCTTCTAATTTCTCATGAGAATCTGACAATCCAGATTTATTTTCATGTGAAATCTCTCAATTTTTAAAATGTTGACAATTGCATCATCAGTATTTCTAACAGAAAACAGATGAGATACCCAAATTTGGATACACAGAGGAAGGAGAATGGTGGAGAGTGAATCTGCAGGAACAAATGGAAGATATCTAACACAATGACCAATTTAGATTAAAAAAAAAAAACACTCTGGGTCAATAGATATGTGCAAGTATTGTGTTAATATGGTTGAGCTGCCATAACAAAATACCATAGACTGAGTGGCTTAAACCAGGGTTCCCCAGCTCTGGAGCTGCAGACCAGTACCAGTAGTCCACCGCCTGTTAGGAACCTGGCCACACAGCAGGAGCTGAGCAGTGAGCAGGAGAGCAAGTGAAGCTTCCTCTGTATTTGCAGCCACTCCCCAGCACTGGCATCACCGCCTCAGCTCCACCTCCAATCAGCAGGCATTAGATTCTCATAGGAGCAGAGGTCCCTGGTGCCAGAAAGGTTGGCTTAAATGGCAGGAATTTATTTTCTTATGGTTCTGGAGGCTGAATTTGCTGGTCTGGTTTGCATTCAGCCACCTTCTCACTATGTTTTTACAAGGTCTTTCCTTAGTGCATGCATGGGGGAGGGAGAGCTGAGAAAAAGAACTAGCTTTCTTGTTTTGTTTTTCATAAAGACATTAATCCTAAAGGATCAGGGCTCCACCCTTATGACCTCATTTAACCTTAGTTACTTCCTTAGAGGCCCTATCTCCAAATACAGCCACACTAGGAGGTTGAGGTTTCAACATATGAATTGCGGGGAAGACATAATCATTCAGTCCATAATAGGCATCGAATAAAATACTCAGATGAAACAAAACAAATGAAATATGTCTTCCAGCTAGCGCTGTTACACCAGTGTTGCCCTCTGATACAAAGAGCAACTAACTGCCTACAAGGTTGACCTTAAGTCTGATGCATTTGTGTGTCCCAAGCTGAGTCAGTTAGACAGTATTTGAATTGCAACATTGGATTAACTGTTTAATTGATT
Source organism: Eonycteris spelaea (assembly GCA_003508835.1). Taxonomy (NCBI): domain Eukaryota; kingdom Metazoa; phylum Chordata; class Mammalia; order Chiroptera; family Pteropodidae; genus Eonycteris; species Eonycteris spelaea. The sequence goes on along the minus strand of PUFA01000050.1, from coordinate 976,895 downwards.
ACCCTAAGTTTTCACCTGTAAAAAGAAATAATGAGAAAGCTGGAAAAATTATAGAACTGGAAAATGTGTTGCTATGCTTGTCACTTGAGATGAATTGTCCAGTTCAATGAGTATTGATCCAGTAATTTTTTGTCCTTTTTGACTTGACTGAGCTCTGCATTCAAAAGCAGTATGCAGAATAATAGAGAACTGAAAGTAATATAGAACTGAGAATAGAACTCAGGCATGTCCTCACCATCAGTATCAGAGTAAGTTAAGATGTCTCAGCTCACGTATTTTAATATTTCTTTCAATCGGAAACCAATCAGGGGCCCAAAGAGCCAAACACTTTGTCCTCCAGCACCCAAGAGGAATCTCTCTGTATCTACGTCAACATCAAAGTGTGGGCCACAGACAAACAACTTCAGCACCATCTGGGAACTTGTTAGAAACATAAAATTTGCCCTTACTGCAGACCTATTAAATCAAAAACTCAGGAGATGAGGCTCAGGTATCTGTTTTACCAAGCCCTCCACATCATTCTGGTTCACAGAGCAATTTAAGTGTCATTGCTCTATATTAATAACTTAATGGAAGAAAGTAAATTCCAGAGGAAGGGAAAGAAATTGACATTATACTGAGCTTCTACAATGTCCCAGACCTTATTAGGAGGCCCAATGGTGGCATCAGGACATGAGCTCAAGTCTAACTTCAAAGACCATGTGCTCTTTCCATTTAAACAAATTCTCTCCTTAAAATAGGTATTGAGTATTTCTATTGGGTCAAGTGCTTCACATATGTTATCTAATTTAATTTTTACAGGGATACTTGAAAGGTAGGCTATATTACTCCCATTTTACAGATCAAGAAAATCAAGCCTATAGAAATTAAGTTATCTTCTTACTGTGGCATAGCTCTTAGGTGGAATATGGATTTACACTCAATTCAGATCATCATAAAGCTCACGTTCTCACCTTGCCTTCTTACACCAAGCTTTTTCCTTAGTTTGTTAAATCTTCTACCTCTAGTTGCCATTGCCTACCTACTATTCATCTGTTTTTTTGTTTTAGAGGATCCAATCTTCCTCAACTGGTGCGCCTCATCTGAACTATAGAACATAAGAAATGATTTGAATGACTCTTCTCTCAAGTCTCCTAAAGATGGTCCTTAACTAGTGCCAGGCTAGACGCATGGGTGGGGATGAGGGGAGCAAATTCACTGCATGCAGTGGAAGCCTTGGGCATCAGAACTCAGTTCTCTCACAGAACACCCTGGAGAAAGCCTAGAAGACACATGGAAAACCATTCTTATGAACCCATCTGGCAATTCACTTTACTCTCTTCTTTCCAAGTTCTTCTCTGAATATCCTCCTTCAGTCAGAAAATTTGCCAAAAGAAAGCATGGCAAAATTGAGAAAACACTGAGCTGGGGTCAGGAGTTTTAAACCTAACACTTCTGCTACATAGATGTACTTCACTTGATAGCTCACTTTTGTTCCCTGGCCTCTGTTTCTTCACAGGAATGTCTGAGGACCATTCCATCTTGCTCTAGCACCACTGTTTATGAGAAGAAATTAAGTACTACTATCAAATCATCCTTCATTCCAGGAGAACAAACAAACAAACAGAAGGAAAAATATGTCTCATTATTGTGTGTGTGCATGCATGTATTTGTGTGTATTTTACATGCCTGGGACCCTTTGAATATTACTGCATCTGTTTTTCTTCTTGATAGCTATGGGGTTCAAAAAATGCTACCCCCAAATTACAGCACCTTGAAATATTGAGTAGCTAGAGCTGAAAGAATTTGAGAAAATAACAGAAGCAGGAAGGGCAGTCTGACCTCTTACTCACCTCATACTTCCTCTCTGAAACAGGTCAAAACCCTCATATGAGAGGGGACCATCTTGTACCCAGAGGAATGAAGCATCCTTCTCTTCGAAGACGAAGGATGACAAGAAGAATTCTAAACAAGTAGGCCTTGCTAAGTCTCCCCCAGTTTACTACACTAACCTTATACTTCTTAACCTATCATATTCCTCCACAGCTGTCCACTCTTCAACAAACCCAGCCTAAAAATACCCAGGTTTAACTATTTCTTTGGATCTTCATTTCCTTATGAAGGCTCCTGTGTCACATGAAACATATCCGGTAAATACGTATGCTTTTCTCTTGTTAACCTATCTTTGTCAGTTTAACTTCCAGCCAGTGACCCTAAGAGGGCCAAGGAAGACGTTTTCCTGTCCTACAACAGTCACAATTGTTTCCTTGGATATGCTTTTTGTAAAAATCTTTGTTCATATCTTCATCTCGAATTCAAGTTAGGATTAAAGGTGATGGTTATGGTTACCTTAATGGTCCTTAAGAAGTCTTTATGATGTCCTGAATCTAACCTATTTATGGTTTAGTTCAATTTGACCATCTATGCTCTGCAGTATTTTCCCATGTGTGTCCCCTGTAAATATTACATTAACTCATGGAAACCTGGCTAGAAATTCTCTTCCAGTGGAAAAGTTAATGTCACGAGTACTAGGCCTGCAAATTAATAATTTTAGAGATTATGGTGATATGTTCCTTAGTAGGAAATTCCATTTTGAAAGAGTGGTATTAATTTTTATTTTTATCTTGAACAATATATGTGATATAAAGCTTTTTATATCTCTAAAGCCTGAAATTAGCTATTTTGGTTGACTTTTAAAAAAAATATTTCTCCCAGAAAGAGAACAATAAAAAGTACTGCCTTTTTAAACCATCCATCTTCTATCAGTCCATGCATCTATCAAGTAAGAAGAAACCTTCACAAAGAAAATCTAAACTATACTAATGAATCAAACCTAGCCAAGTATTGCATTTGTGTAGAAAATCAGATTAGTCAAATAAGACTTAAAGAATGTTCCAAATCTCTATCAATTGGGCTGTTTTGTAGGCTCATCAGAAGAGGATTTAAATAACCAAAGGGAGGGCGCAGGGAAGAGTCTCCTAATGCATAACTGCTTGCTGCTGCTGTCTTAGCATCCAGCCTGTAAAGATTTACAAACAGTACATTCTTTGTCTCATGCTGAGGTCTTGCAGTGTACAAAAAGAAGAGAATGAAATTCAGTGTGGTTACTTTCAGCCTAAGACAACTGGAACCAAGATAATAATTTACACAAAACATAGAATGAGAAGGTAGCACTCCAAGAAATAATTGATATTAAGAATTAAATGGAGTGATCTCTTATAACCATGCCCAGGTTAATCAGCTGTAATGTTTATATACTTACAAATACTTCTACTAAAGCATTTAATCTGAACAGATATTAGGTCAGTAAAAGTATACTTTTTATGCCAGTTGCAAATATAAATTTGCCAAAATTGTCTAAAGATCTCTCAAATAAAATCAACAGTGTTCCTTCCCTTTTTAAGAATTGGGAGCCAACAACTTTCAGATATGATTAACTAACTGTGGGAATTAGACTTTACAGACATGAAGACTAAGCATATTTATACCATATAGGAATACAGAGTGTTCTACTGTGATGAAGTAAATTTAACAATAATGTTTATCTAGCATGTTGAAATTTAAGCTTAATATAATTGAGCTAAATGGTGGACATAGATAATTGCCTTTTATCTTTATTACCGTTTTGAATTTCTAATATTGTACAATTTGGTGCCCATTCTTTTATTCTTTCATTCAATAGTTTTATTCAATGGTTATTAAATACCATGCACCATGCTCCATGGTAGGCAATGGAAATACAAGTAATAGGATGAGCAAAATCCCTGCCCTTTGCATTTATGGTGGAGACAAACAGTAAACAAACACACAATTAAGTAAAACTAGTAACTTTTAAACAGAGACTCAAAGAATGAGAAAGAGCCAATCATGTGATGCATTAAGGAAAGAACTTTCCAGACCACCATAGGTGAAAGAGGCTGGTGTGACTGGAGTCAGGTAAGGAGGGAGATGGGACAGGGCCTTGGGGAACTTTGTAAAATATGAGAAAAAGTTTGGATTTTACTCTAATACATAAGAAGCCATCGAAAGGTTTTTAATCAAGAAAATAACATGAGATAATCATCTCTGATTAAGCGTGAAGATCTGATAGCTATGTGGGGAATGGATTTGAGGGATATTTCAGTTGAAGAAGTAAGGATACAGATTAGATGACTATTTCAGTAATCCAAGTGGGAAATGTTTACTGAACATTTTGTGGGTAGGACCACCTGTATTTGTTCAGGATGACCCTTGGATTTCTGAGGATGGAAAATGAAAATGCTGTCTCCTAAGGTAGGAACTACAGGGTGAAGGTCAGGTAGGTGGAAGTTAGAGTGAGGAGAAGAGAAAGTGCCAAGCATTCCATTTTGGATGAGATAGCCAATGCAGATAACAGTTAGCTCTTCAAGTTTGAAGCTCAGTATCTAGGTTTGGACTAGAAATATAAACTTAGGAATTATTGGATATAGATTGTGTTTAAATTTGTGTGAGCAGGAGAGATCAGCTAAGGGTAAAAATATAACAAAGTGGAAAGAAGAAATACTAAGAACCACAAAGGAGTCCTCATAAATGCCAATAGTTTAAGCTAAGAGAAGGGGAAAGAACCAGTGAATTATACCAAGCAAGAGAAGCCAGAGAAAACTGGAACAGTAAGAGTTGTAAAGAAGTAGTTTTAGCAAAGACAGCGTTCACTGCATTAATGTTAAACATGTTAGAAGTTCTATAGCAGATACACTTCGTACTGACTAGGCCAAATCAAAATTTTAGCTCTCTCTCCCTCGACTTATTCATTATTTATAATCAATACTAGTGTTAATAGCTTTCCCTGTTTACATAGACTAATAAATTGCCTGTGCTGTCATCACACTTACCCACAATCATACATATTCACAGAGATTCTGGACCTTCTCCAAAATTTACATCCTCTGATCTATTCATGTGCTCTACCTAGCTAATCTGTTCCTTGTTTCAACCATGCCGCCGAGTTTCCAGAACTCTGAGCCTTATGGTGTCAGATTGCTTGAGGAGGAAGATGGCATGGCCATTTTTTTTTGCCAGCTGAAGAGACCTGTTGAAATGAGGAGCGGACCAAGATTGGGGCACAAAAGATGGACAAGGGGCACACAATTCAAATAGGCTTTATATCCCACGTGTCTTAAGACAGAGGGATGAGAGGGAAAAGGCATGACTGAAGAAAAGAGGCTGACTGAATTTTCTCCAACTATTTAAAGTAGGTTTTACCTTTTGGAGTCAATTAAATCTAAATCTTAGCAAGAGAGCGAAATACATGGTGAGCAGATATCCGTTAAAAAATACCCTCATAGCAAAATAGCAAATGCAAACATTGTCAGGTTGTATTTCAGCCTGGAAGTTGTTTTTTGCCCTCTGTGGATTCAAGGAATCTGCACAACTCTACCCAACACCACCGAAAAGATAAAGAAGGCATTTTCATAGATTAGAGGAATGTAAAACCTTCAGCTTTTGCAAGGCTATGTAAAGCAGCAGATGGGTGGAGAGGGGCCCATACAGAAAACAGTTGATGCATGTTTATGTCTGAATTTTGAACAATTGGTTACAGACTGAGAATTCACGTCTGTAACGTGTCCAGTGTTCAACAGGAAAGTGATTATTTTTCCATGGATGAGAATGGAATATGGGAGAAACTGACAGATGACCCAGAACTGGAGTGACTTTGGAAGGCGGTAGCCAAGGGTTATATGAATACCTCAGTGGCTATTTTGGAAAGCCATTGAACTACAAAAATGGTGGGAAAGTTATAAAACAGTAAGTCACTTACTGTTATAACAATAAGTTATAAAACAGTAAAGGAAGCCAAAGAATGGCAGGGGAGGAAGCAGAAGCAGAAAAGAGAAGCTGATGATGCAAATGACAAACTTCAGAATAAGCTTTATAATTTTTCTTCTTAAAATTATACTTATACGCTATTGTTTTGTGCATATAAGTATAATTCTAGTTCCAAAGAGGTGTTTTCAGTTTGGGGGTAAGGCCCCACTTCTTTCCTTCCCCCTCATATAATTTATCCCTTAAAATTTGCAAGGTCAAGGAGACCTAGAGAAACAATGTAACTGAATATATGACTCAGAGAAAAACATAATTTAGCACCACAGTTAATAGTTTGTACTTCAGGCAGCCGTGCTAAATATGCAACTTGTGGACCCTGATGACCTGGCCGAAGCCTCCTCCCTCCGAGTTTCTGTAACCACGGTGAAGGCTGGCAGTGGACAGGGAGCCCATGCCCCTGCCTGGTTAGGGTGCCCTGTTTAAAGATTTTATGATAGGGCTTTGGCTCCAGCTCATCGGCTGATAAGATCCTGGAGGCATTAAGCCAACACTGAAAAAAGGGTTCTTTTTTTCAGTGTTGGTCCTGAAACAGGAATCAAAAAATGCACATGCAAGAGAATGAGGAGACCTTGGAATCCAAGGCTAAAACATGATGACCTGTGTGAAAGACCCAAACGCCAATCTTCTCACATCCCTAGCTCCATAGAAAGAAAGTGACTGCAATGTCTACAGCGGAAACTAAATTGGTGCAGGACTGAAAACAATGGTTTATTGGCATAAGATCACGTACTTAACAAAAGAAAATTTTTCTTGAATAAAAAGTGGAGGGCAACACCAACTATTTGAATTATCTAACTACATTGCTGCAAGATGAGCTTTGTTTCCCCTAAAACCTTTTCCAAATCCTGCTGAATTTATTTGTATTTTACTAACAAACATCCTAACAATAAGCTAGTTTAGTAAAACAATTAAATTGGGCTATCAGGACAAACACAAACAAAAAACATGCTGTTTTGTTAGCTACATGATGTTGTTGACATTCCTCTTGGTTTTACAAGACTTAGTAATTGATATCTTAAATGAAGTCTACACTGAACGAAGGGAAAAAGAATGTAGAAATTGTCTTACGAAGTGAAGCAGTGTTGATAGTTTAAATTTCAAAGGTTTCTTAATTATTGTGGGTTTATACTATCTGAATGCATTGAAGATTGAATAGCTGTATACCTTGTTTTGTCATATGTATGTGCTTGTATATCAGAACCTCTCTTTCTCCCTGACCCCTCCCCGAGTTGAATTCCTCTGTGCTTTCTATATTTGCTGAAAATATAAAGAGAGAAATGCCCTAAAAGTGTATGTATGTTTTATATTTTCCCTTAATGGCTCAAAAAGTATGTAGGTGGAGGATTTGGCTTTATCTCGAATGAATCATTTCTTTAGTATCCACCGGTTCAGGGTGAAAAATGATTCTCATTTTTTACATGTTGAATCTGCTATTCATTCCAGAATATTCTTAACACAGTCTCTGACTCATTCAGTTGATTTTCTCCACAGGATGTGAGAAGGTGGTATGTCTGAGGGCCATGAACATCCCCTAAGGCATCACCCACCTAACCCTAGGGCATAATTTGAGTTTCCTGCCACACAGGGCAAGGATTGGCCCTTGTATTTCTGCCATTCCTTCTAGAAGCTAAAACAGTAAACCATTGTAAGGATGGGTATAACTTCTTCCTCTTCTATGTAGTTATACAGTCTGTCTATAGTGAAGTCCTATATGCACTCTTTCAACAATGGGTGTTTTTCTAAACTTTTATATGTAGTGGAAAGCATGTCAGAATTATGTGCACATATAGATTGAGAAGTTTAGAGTCCAGGGAACAGGTGAAAACCCGAACTGAAGAGTCTGAAAAGGATCTGTATGTAACCTTGGCAATTGTTATGGGCCGAATTGTGTCCTTGCTCTCACATTCAAATATTTAAGTCTTAACTCCTAGTACCTCAGAACGTGACTGGATTTGGAGATAAGGCCTTTAAATAGGTAATTAAGGTCATATGCGTGGGCACTTATCTAATCAGATGTGTGTCATAAGAACAGGACATTTGAACACACAGAGAGATACCAGAATGTGCTCACAGGGGAAAGACCATGAAGACACAGAGAGAAGACAGCCATTTATAAGCCAATGAGAGAGACTTCAGGAGAAACCAAACCTGCCAACATCTTTATGTTAAACTTCCAGCCTCCAGAGCTGTGAGGAAGCTAATTTCTGTTGTTTAAGCCACCCAGTCTATGGTATTTTGTTAGGGCTGCCCTAGCAAAGCGATACAGTGGTGTAGTAGGAAAAGCTTGGCTTTGAAGTGCTAAAATATGAGTAAATCTTGCAGCACTAGTGTAGCTTCAGGGAAATTTTTTAGACTCTCTGAACACAAGTTACTTCATTTGTAAATTGAGGATAACAATAACCACCTATCAAACTTACCTTGATAAAATGAGTGTATGTTAAGTGTTTGACATGAAGTAGATATTCAAGAAACATTTTAGGGAGATTGCTACCTACTAGAGGAAAGGTATAGGATTTTCAGTCAATTAGACTTTGGTTTGAATCCAAGATCTGCCACGTAGCTTTGTGACCTTATGGACATTACTTAAATCTCTGATCCATAGATCCTGCACTTGGACTATATTACAATGTACAGTTAGTATACAGGTTAGTCAGTTAGTTAGTATATATATATCAATATGTGTTGGTTCTCCTTGGAAATTTTCTAGGAGATTATTTAGTTCCATTTCTTTTTGATTATCAGAATCACATATGGACAGTGTTTTTGACAGGGAGGGATGAAAGATTGTGAGTCTAATTGGAAGGATGAGGCTGTGATTGCGATATTTATTTTTGACCCTTTATCCTCACTTACTACATGATGAGTAAATGCCTATGTAACAACCTTTCTGAAGAAGGAGCAATCAGACTAGGGAGTCAAAAAGAAGGCTTTACCACCAGATTGATATAATGGCTATTAATATCCTATCACAGAAGTGACTACGTGAAATCTTGTTACCAAATTCATAATTTCTACATGCAAAAAAAATGAGTAAAAGTAGGACTAAAATAAGTAAAAAACCTACTTCCATAAGTTACATGTACTCTCCTCCAAAAAGATAAAAATTGCTATTAATCTCACTGAGAGACAATCATCATTAATTTGGTACAACTTTCCAGATATATTCTAATTAATGGTAACATGGTACATAGGTATGTGTTTCTATTTAGATTTCTTTAAATACTTTTTATGCATAGTATTTGGTAACTGCTTTCCCCTTCCCACCTATTACTAAGTCTTAGGTCATTTTTATGTCATTAAAAGGTACACTCAACATTTTAAACGATTGACTGTTATTCCATTGTTTGATGTGCCAGAATTTTAAAACAAATTCTATTTTCAGCCATTTAGTTCTCACGAACCTTGTTTTTAAAAATCAAGATGTCACTTCTCTAGATGCCTATCTGATTGATGACTCAGAGGTGCATAGGGTGAGTCTAAAAAGCCTGGGTGTGCAAATGTGAACTCATGGGAGTGGAGGAAGACATAATCCCCACTATGGCTCTGGGTAGTGGGAGTAAAAAGCAAGGAAAGAAAAACAATAAGAAATTTATTTACCTTAGATTCATTGGAATGCCTAATGAAGTATCACTTACCTACACAAAGAATTATATCTCACTTAGAATTATTGTATTTTCAGCATCAACCAAAGACTATAATTCCTGGGTTGCAGTTCAATGGAAATGGAGCTTTTGGAGAATCCTTTTTGGCCTTAGCAATTGGAAAGAGATGACTTGTATATTTATGGTATGTCATTAATGATTGTAAGAAAAATGATTACAGTTCTAAATGAGCATTCTATTTCTCATTAAAATCATAGACATCTTTTTTAAAGATAATTTACATTTTTATACATTATAGTTACCTATTTATTAGTAATGAAATATTCTTTTCCTCTCTCTATATCACACACACACACACACACACACACACACACACACACACACACACACATTTCTTATGCTCATAAAACAAAAGTATCTTTCATGGAATTAAATACCCAGCTAGGAAAATGTGTCATGCTTACCACATCAGCTCAGAAACAAGTAAAAGGTGAAGTCTGTTTAGCTTCTCCAAACTTTTCCTTTTTCTTACTCCCAGATCTGTGAGTCACCATTTTGTGTAAAAAGTATTTGGAGTAAGAATTATTCCTTGGCAATTCAAGTTATTAGACAAATTTTCCCTTCTCTCAAACAGATGACCCTTATCTCTCTCTTTGCTGGAAGAATGCCTCGTAGTAGCATTTAATCTAGTCCAGAATAACTCCTTATGCTTCTCAGGGATTAACTACATTGATTTTGTTAATACCACTATTCACTTTAAAGAAAAGAGCTGCTGTTTATTTCCTTGGGTAGTCAATGTTGGCAAATCCCATCAGTTCTGTTTTATAGAGGCCCTAACAAGCAATTTTATTAAGATAATTGACTTAATACAACAATCCATGAATAAAAATGCCTAGGTTAAAATATTTTTTAAAAATTAAGTGACTAGATAATATGTCATTTTACCAGGGGGTGTAAGCACAGAATTTCATCATAACATCTTTTGAGATGAGAACACCAAAACCATCAGTCTGAGAACCTCATAGATTTCCTGACTAGAAGAAATACGCTTTTGAAAAAGTATATTTATTATAAATATGCCTTGTGCCCACTCACCTTTTTCCACCCTTGAATAAGCAATCACGTTTTAACCAATGTCTGGCCTCAAGAGATGTTTGCATTGACAATCATTTAATGCTAAGGTAAGAACAGAAATTTTTAGTAGTTACTAAACTGGTGAAGTCATTCATACTCCAAGATTTAATGTTTTTTATTGTTACCATTAACTAGCATAAAATTGAGGGAATTTTATTCTCTTTCAGCACCATTTTTATTCTATTTCTCCTCAGCTTTTTTTAATGTTCATAATAGGTTTTACTTTCATCTGGTCTGATTTATTCAGCAGATGTGTTTTATAGTTGCTTTGCATTATGTAGCATTGCAACAACAAATCTCTGAAGAGACTATTTCATCTTCATGATCCTTCCAGATGATAGGTTGATAATTAAATTATCATAGGTGCCCACAGCATCTGTTAACAATACATTTCATTGACATGTTTGGGCAAACTAGATCTGGATTCTTCTAATGAGATATGGTGACTAGTTGACAAGTAACAAGCAGGCAAGGGAGGGTAAATAGTGTTATGTCCACATGCTTGCATGAGGAAGTGGCTAAAGGGTGGAGTGTGTATTTTGGTCAAGAGAATGTTTTAGTGATATTTTATTTTCCGTGTTGGTTATAATTCAGCCATTCTAGAAATCTAAATATATTTAAGCTTGCAAGAATTGTTGGCTTTAAAAAGACTAAATTTTTTTTTGGGGGGGGGGGGCTCATATATCTAATAAACAGTACATGGGACTTCCTTCCTATGGAAAAAAAAAATCAAGCTTTATTCCAAATAGAGCCCCACTGGAGATAATTTATGTGTATTCAATATCAGAAATAAAGGATTCATTTGTTTTAGGCAGTAAAATAATTTTGTATCTTGGGGAATCATTTTTCAAAATGTTTAATTTTCTAAACATGTTGCAAAAAAATTTCAGGGACGGATTACTGGGATACCACTAAATTCTATTGTGTTTTCCTAATTTTTCTAGATGAAGATAAAATGAATACATAGAAACATATAGTGGTACTTGAGAATTTAAAGCCAATAGCTGCAGTTCAACGTGCTTAGATCTGAGGCGTAACACTAGGAATATCTATCTCTGCCTCTTCATTGAAAATTTGTATGTTAATTTCCATAGAACGTTCCTATGAACCACACCCCTTGGCTGGTAATCATTTCTTCCAAGTTCACACTGATTTTCAAATAGCAATGAGATGTGTAGGTGCCTCCACGTTCCATAGCACAATCTGAAAATTTCTCAGGTGTATGGCTGAAGGAAAAATACATTCATTTTACATGACACACATGAAAGCATTGCCAATGCTGACATCATATGCTTTTGTTGAGAAGAAAAAGGAGACACTAACAATTTGTTAAAAATATATTATAAATATAATGCATGTTCATAAATTTAAACATAGTTGAATCTGTAAAGTTGAAAGTGCAAGTCCCATTTCCCTGTGGTTAAACCTATTTTCCAAAGACAATCACTTTAAAGAGTTTGGCATATCTATTTTTCTAAATATTTTGTTTGATCTAATTGAAAAAAAAAAGTTATATTTTTACATATTTTTAGAAAAATAGAATAAAAATGTGTACCCAACTATAACTTACTTTTTATCATTTAATAATATATTAGAGGAGCTTTATGTAATTACAAAGAAACCTGCCTTTTTATGTCTGCATGGTATTTCATTTTAATGCATGTTATACATGTGTACTTCATTCTTTCTGAACAGATATTTAAATAGCATGCTGGTTAATTTCTGTTTGCTTGAACCTTAGCTTCGGGTTATGTTTAGCTGACAGGAAGCATGGCAGACGGGGTACATGAAAAGAAGTTATGTTATTTTTCCTACTCCCTTCTTCTCTGAGCTGCTTTTTCTGAAAGTGACTGACCTCTTTTATTAAGATGGTTCTTGATAGCAGTCTCTTCACCATGCCTCCACTCCAGTTCTGGTAACAAATTGCCTTGCCTTGCCTTGCCTGGAGGTGATTATGGCTTCCCAGTGTTGCTTGTCTGCAGGCCTCACCATCCCTTACTGTTCAATGTTTGGCAATTTCTATGGGTGTAAATACTTACACAATGACTGAGTTCAATATACCAACTTGAAATTACTGAATGCAATATTGGAAAGAACTGTGTACAATCAGCTTTTTACAACCTGGTGTGACCCAGCTTTGGACCACCACCACCCTTATCCATTTTGGCAGCTTTGTAAGTTTGTTGTGTAAGCCATCCAATCTATGGTATTTTGTATGGCAGCCTGACCTAAAACACCCATGGGCCAGAGGTAGGTAATTCACAAGAGAGAACAGCACGGACATGTTTTAGGTCCTGGCTGAAAGGACCATGTGGAGGGAGTCTGCTTGACTCCTAAATGGCCATGGAAGAAAGAACTGATAACCCATGGAGAGCAAGTTCTCGGTAATGAGGGTTCTTGAGAGACCCCAGAAAAGTGGCTAAGGAAGCGTCAGGGTCAAACATCTGTTAGGCCTAGAAAAGCACAAAGACATCTTAAAATGGTACTTGTTTATGTTTTCATCCACTGATGGGGAAGAACTTCCTTCACTGAATATGTTTTATAGGAACAGTGGAAGACAGCAATAAATTAGCTTTTTAAATTATCCCTTATAAGTCCCAAATGATCAAATGAGTGACTCCTAAATGTCACTTTCTAGCTCAGACCTTTTTGTGAATTTCAAGTCCATATTTTTGAATCTCAAGCTTCTTACCTGATCTGCCTTCCTGATGTTTAAGATGCTTTTCAGAAAGTAAATGTTCAATACTGAAATTAAATTTCTTTATTTCCCCCATCAAATTTCCATCAAAGTTTAGTAAAGAGAACAGCTCTTCATGCTGTTATTCACTTGGGAGTCAGTCACCTTTGGTACTTCCTTCTCATTTACTTCCCTTCCACTCCCATCTAAGCCCTATGAACTGAAACTCCTAAATATATTTCACATCCATTCATTCCTCTTTGTCATTCTTTAGTCCTAGCTACCTTTATCTTCTACCTGGTTTATTGCATTAATGTATTCACTGGCATTCCCTTTTCTACATGGTCTTGGTATAAAGATGTAAATCTCAAATATGATCCATGAAGTCCTGAGTAACCAACTTCTGCTTACATCGTCAGCATCAACTTCTCCCATTCTCTCCATCACTCACTCACCCTCCTGGCCTTCAGTCCCTATAAAGCTCAAAACAATTTCTGATTTAAACTTTTGAACATACTCTGCCTGATACACTCCTCTCTCACTCACTAAGCTTCAGCTTTGATTCTATTTCTTTCCTGATTCCCCAAACCAGAGTATATTCCCATATAATGTGCTCTAATAGTACTTTATTCCCCCTTCCCGCCTTTGTCAACCTTATCACAATTTAAATGTATATTTATGTAATTGTTTAGTTAACGTTAGTCTCTGACACTAGACTATAAGCTCCATGAGGACAGGGAAAGTATTTCTCTTATTTCTGATTGTATCCTCAACACCTAGTTCAATGCCTGACACATTGAAGGAACTCGATAAATATTTACTGAATAAATGACTGAGAAAATTTTTATACTGGAATCATATCAGAGAAAGTCCAAGGGAGTGTATCGCTAAATTAAGGACTTAAAAGGTACTTATTAGCTTCTGTGCTTCCTCTGACTTCTGAGGGAAAAACAACTTCACTTTGAGCCTGTACATCTGCCCTAAGAGTCAAGACTCAAATATTAAAATGGATACATAGAGATAGAATTGTTTTAATCACCAACTTGATATAAACAAGAATATGCCCGCCCTTCATCTAAGGTCCAATGGAGATCTTGGCATATTCTACCAAGAGCATCAATTGGGGATAAGGGTGAGGAAAAGCAACATAAAGATTTTAACATCATTTTTTAAAAGTCCTCTAACGCTAATGTATGATTACATTAAAATGAACTTGTTTATTTAATGTGTACCATCCATAGCATGGTGATTTAATTTTGTATACATTAAAAAAAAAATTACTTCAACTTTTAGCTTTCAATGTGTGGACCAGTGTAGAAGTTTAGAACCACTGCAGTCCTTACCTAAATATGGTGACATAGCACTTTAAGTTGAGGAAATTGGCTTGAATTTATAGTCTGAAATCCAGACTGGATGTAACAAGACCCCAGTGAGTCAACACGTGTAATTGTTCCAAAAGTTTGGATAAAGGCCAATCATTCATAGTTTGCCATTTTTAATGAGATTTCAAAACATGTATAATTTTAGACTCATCGTTAAAGAACAGCAAAAAATCTAAAACAACAGTAACAAAGTCTAGTTAAAGATGTAAAATATACATTCAGATTCATTTAAATAGTCATTATAATATCATCTATGTCCATTGAGATCATAAAATCTGACAAGTCAGGAATTTAAGACAAAATGTTGACTGTTCAAAGTAGGATATAGAGTTACAGAAACTTGTCAACAGACTTAAAATTAGAATTTAACTATAAAAATTACTATTTATTTTTAGATCTTTTTCTCAAATGCCGGGCCAATATTTATAGAACATGGGCTGAGCTGAGTGACAGCCAGTACCGTGTGGCAATGTGGCTGTCTTAGATGGTGTTTCCAAGATGATCTCTCCTCTAGCCCTTCCCTCCCAGCCAAAAGCATCTTTCATACCTGCACAGGTTCTGGAATTTTACTTTTAGACATTGACATTTTTAAATTTCACAGGGTTAGAATATTATGCCTTCTATGAAAATCCAGACTTTGCTGAGAAAGGCAATAACACATCAGCTTGTTATCAATTCTTTGCTAACTTACCTGGAAGTAAAAAAAACAAACAAACAGGATTTATTATCAATAATGCATTCTTACCTACTCAAATTAAATTCTCTATTGTTTTAAAATAAATAGCCTTTGCTTTAGCCTACTTAATATTGATTACTGTAGGTAATGCAAAAGGCATATGTGACTTGCAGGTTGTAAATCACTTTCGCACATGCTGTCTCTTGAGACAGAGCACAGGAATATTCTGAATGAAAGATAGGAGGGAAGTATGCCTGATATAGATGGCAGAAGTGAAAAACAGCCTGAGGAGCTTGTGTGGTAGTAGGCAAGAAAATAAAGAAGAGAATGGGACAGGGAACATACAACAGGCTTGAAACAGCCTTTGTCCATATTATAGTTTTTCCCAAGGATGATTCTGATGTTGGGTTTGCATACATTTATTGGTTTAAGAGAAACAGAATTAAAGTGATTTTGAAGGGCCAGGGAGAGAATCTACATTTAGTTTTGTCTTTCTATGTGATGCCACTATGACCAACAGCAAAGTGAAAAGTTTAGTAAAAAATTAAAAGGTTTCTTCAATATTTCTCAAATAAAATTAAAAAATAAAATAAAACAATTTTCCTGTTTTTCTTGTTTGAAATGATAAAAGTTGTGGCTTGTTCTTGCATCCAATATATTCAGTTTTAATCAGAAAGCCTTAGTACCTAATTAGTTTTAAAGAGTTTATATCATTTAAAAAAATACACAAAAATTTCACTAAGGTCACACTAGAGATTGGCCAGCTTAAGCATCTTTCAGTTGGCTTATGCTTCCTTTAGCAGCAAACGGTGGCATTTTTACTCTGAATTATTCTCATAGAAAATAAAGAGTAATATATCTATATTTAGATTAAACAATAATTTTCCAATTTGAAACCAGCAAATTAACCTTCGCAAATTTCTGTTTATAAACGTATGTGATATATCTAAAGAAGCCTTATGCAATGAAGTCGTGGTGTCATGTCTGGCTGAATAATGCATTGTTGGATGTGATGTGTGTTTTGATATGCCATACCACATCTGAACACCTCAATACAGAAGTAAATTTAAAGAAATTCATATCGAGAAGCAGGCTGACACCAGCCTTCTTTAGTAAACTCTCAAAAATTCCATTTGTGGTAAAATAATTTAATTACTAAAATTTCCATTATTATGTAAGCTCAGTTTGGTCAAAACTTTCAAACATATTCTCAATGCAGTCATTTGCTTTACCTATTTTAATGGCATGTATGATTTGTGGCCTTTTTATTACACCTTTTTATTTTTAAAAAACTTTTCTTAAATATAGAGAGTTGAGTTCATCATGATGGCTTATGGTCATCATTGGTCTGCCAAGTTTCTTCTCTTGTTTTATTGATATTATTTTTCTTTTTTTCCCCAACCCTCACTCCAAAAGTCTTCAATTTAGTTGTGTTTGGTTTATGAACCAAGATTTTTATCTATCTTTGAAAAGTATATAGTAGTTTTTATAATTGAATGAATTTTAAATTACATAAAATGCACTACATCACAGAATGTATTTGGTTTCTTTCTTCCAGCATCAAATACTGTATTTTCGAGATTTCTCCTTGTTGATATATGTAGCTGTAGTGCATGGCTCTTGAGATTGCATAGCATCAAAAGGTAGTCTACAGTACCCATCTGTCACATATTACCTGGCCATGGACATGTGGATTGCCTTTAATTCGCAGGCCTTCAACTTGGATAACTGAGTAGAGAGCATTGCCATTCTTTACACAGAAAGTGTAATGGTTAAAAACAGTTATTTTAGTGTTGAATTTGATTTGCCAATGGAGCATTTCAGTGGATACACAAAGGAAGCATTTGGTTCTATGAATGAGCCTTCAGGCCATAAGAGCCTGGATCTCAAGACACTGGTTTAGACTAGAGATCATGATTTTAGAGTCATGAACATAAAAGGTAAAATGGAAGAGGTTATCTTGGAAGAATGCATAGTATGAAAAGATTCAAGGGCTCTTGACAGACCTGAAGGTCATTTCAACACATAAGTGTGGGCAGAGGCGGGGACTGTCAAGGTAAATGAGTTGTAGTTGTCCTGCATAGATATGAGGCACCAGATCAGGGTCAGCAGACCACTCCCTGCGAGCTAGATCTCACCAGCTGCCTGCTTTTGTAAAATATATTTTACTGGAACACAGTCACACACATCTGTTTCCATACTGTCTGTGACTCTGTTTGTATTACAGTGGCAGACTGTGTGATCTGCAAAGCAGAAAATATTTACTATCTGCCTTTTCACAGGAAATCCTTGCTAACTCCGGAACTAGACAGTGAAATTAAGGGGCAAGGGGAGTGACTCTGAGATTCTTAATATTTCTCCTTTGTACCACAAAAAATAATATAGAGAGTACCTGTGTGCTCGATAGGTATACATTTCTTAATTCTATAAAAATGCCTTGCGTTCCTTCATGTCCTTTGGCCATATCAGTTTCTTAATATCAATCCACTGGAGTTAGATTTGCTCTTCTGAGAAAAACGTTACCGTGCTTCTGTTTTCTTCTTCCTCCCTATATGAAGTTCCCACGTTTTCTATATTTGAGTTCCTCTGGGTATGATTACTCGTGATTTTTATGCAGTGTAAATGCTTTGGTAGAAAGAAAGCTCTTTTCCATTATATTTTTTAAAAATGCATCTTAAAAGTGACTGAAGCCTTAGTAGAAATGTCGCAAAGGATATCTGTCAACTCTTAGATAAGCGGCTACTTTCTACTTCAACATTCAAGATTCTAATCTCACAACTTATCGCTACTTATTTTCTCTCACATTCTTTGGGAGGACTGTGCTCACATCAGAGCACTCAGTGTTCTGAGACCTGCCTTTGAAGCTACTCTGCATCAGAAACAAGTTGCAAATATAGGGGATTCCAAATTTCCTGTCTATAATGAGTTTTCATTTCTCCTCTTTTAATAAAGAGCTTCACTAAAAAATTATATTTTTAGTAGGCTATCATTATCAAGATAAAGCATTGTCAATTTTGTCTATATTAAACTCCAAGAAAAAAACCATTTTAGTTAGTCATTTTCTTTCCTGAATGAGTGTATGGATTTTTTATGTGTGTAATGGATTAAAAAGAGTATTTGATACCCAAGTGTTTGTGTAACTAGGTCCTGAACTGAATTCCCAAGATTAATAAAGATGTTACAATAGGATACACACACACACACACACACACACACACACACACACTATAATACAATGGTTCTGAAACCTGACTGAACATTACAATTGCTTAAGAGTTCTAAATTAAAAATAATAATAATAACAACAACAACAGCAACAACAACAACAATAATAATAATAATACTGATACCTGGATCTCATCTCCAAATATTTTTATTTAATTGGTCTGGAGTACATTCTAGGAATTAGGATTTTTTTATAAGCTCCCCTAAGTGGTTTTAATGTGATACTAAAATTGAGAACTATTGCTCTAAATAAGTGTTTAATGAAACAAATGGGTGGGTCGATGGGAAGAAAGTTTAGAGATCATAATAAAAATATCAATCTAAAAATTTGTTACTTGGGAACTACTGAGAAAAAAGTATATAAAATCTTATTGAATTGCAGGAAAGGAAATTACCAGGGCTGGTTATGAAACATAGAATTATGACATCTATAAATTCAGGAAAGTACGCACATGGCATCAAAATCTTGTGGAGAAATTAAGAAAATAAGGAGGGAGAAACATTAGAATGTTTACATTTGCAACCTTAAGATCCAAAAGTGGTTGAATTGGGCGTCCTTCTCTTGATCACCAAGGAAGTGGACCCTTTCCCCCTATGCTACTTGCAGAATGAGAAATTCTAAATGCAAATGACGGAAATTGTAATTAAGGTGAGAACAACACATAACCTGGCACCATAGTTCCTAAGTTTCAGTGAACATCAGAATCAACTGGAGGGGCCCTTTGCACAGATCGCTGAGCCTTACCCCCTAGTTTCTGATTCAAAAAGTAGGGCGAGACTGGGAATTTTATATTCCTGACAAGTTCTCAGGATGTGCTGATGCAGCTGGTATAGGGCTCACATTTGGAGAACTTGTGGTCTAGCAAGTTGCCACCGGGGATGAAGGTCTGGGCAGGAAAAAATCACGAAGTGTTTTTTGGAGGTAAAGGGATTAACACATAGTTTGTATTGGCTGCAGGTGACAATACAATAAAAAGTATTGGTTCACTTTGGGTTTTTGTACAGCTGTGAAGTGCTAATTTAGGTCTATTATTATCTCAACATTTTAAGGTTGTGCCCTTACCTTTGAATCTAAAGGCATGAGGAAAAAGTACTAAATCATTTGGATGTCTATATGAGCTTTTCTTATTTCACATCAATAGCATAAATTCTAAGTACTTTTTCCTTTATTCCATTAAAAAAGAAGTGGACGTTTGACCCAATCATTTCATTCTTCCAAATATGGATTAACTATCTACCTTCAGATGTCTCCTTGGTTTTAGACAATGATTACGATCTACCTGGTACCTGGTCATTTAGCTGTGACAGCTGGTTCCTTTAGCCTAGTATGACTACATACTGGACAATGTCTTCATTCCAGCAAAGTTCCTTTTGCCAAGTCTGACTTCTGATTGGGAGGCAGAGATGTATTAACAAGAACTGAGGCTCTGTCCACACTTTCAGAAAAATGTTATCTATGGCTGATGCCCATACTATGTACAATACTTCCAGAAAAGAGAGATTTCTCATTCTAAGTATTCGTGGGGGTGGAAAACTGGGCAATCCATGAAGATTCTGTCTCCTACAAGGAAGGCTCTTGCCAGAGTCTTCAGAAAAGTTACATTGAGGTACACTTTTAGAAAATTCCAATAGGCTCAACAGATAACGGTGAGACATACTTCAGAACTACATATTTTACAGAAGGTTCCCTTTTTAAAATGCCAAGATGAATGGCAATGTTTAATTCTACCCTAAGTACAACAGACATTCAGATGGATTTGACCTTAAGGTTAATTTTTATGACCACTTTTGAAATATAAAACACAACATGATACTCTAAGATAAAGAATTCATTAAAGTATAAAGAGTTTTTCCATTTAATAGTAATCAATTGCTTCATTTAAGATCTGAGAAGAAAGGACAAACATTGTTTTAGTCTTTAAAAAGGGAGAACATGATGGATGAAAACCACCTTTTCAAAAAAGCAGACATAATCTTGAAATTTAGCAAACCAGATATATGAGAATGGAAGGCTGCATTAGATTTACCTTGTAAAGTCACCTCTGTTGGAAATTCACTGCTAGCAAGCGGGAACAAGGTGTTATTTGACTTGGTGTGGCTATTAACCAGCATTCTCGGGAGCACAAATTATAAGCAGTTGGTTATTTTTCTTTTTGGAAACACCCGCACTTTTCATAATTCAAATTCAATGAACGAAACACTTTTCTCCTCTCTAGGTGCCTAACAAAATGAGTCAACATTTTGCTCATTAAAGCTACCTGATTTTGTCAGACTGTGAACTGTCCAGTCTGACAAAAATAAACAAATGCACCATATTAGGAAAAGGAGCTCAGTGACAAAATTAGTAAGCCATTTATATGAATCCTATGTGCCTGGAAAACAGGTAAGAATGGGCCTTTGGCCATGCTCACAGCGATTCCGGGGAAACTGTTCCAGCTAGGGACAAGATGATTAATTAGAGGTGTGTTTTTCACATCAAACATACACACTTGGCTCGGAACAATTTGTCCCAGGTGCTTCTTGAATGATGGGAAGAATTGCATGTCTGTCCCCAAAGACTGAGAATTCCAGAGTCGCAAGCACGGCTTTTTGTTAAAACGTGTAAAGTAAAGTAAAACGTGTAAAGTAAAATAGATGAATAGAAGTAACTACAGTGCAGTGAGTGTTGACTGGAGTCCTGTCTTTCTCTGGTGGCATTTGTCTTCGATATATAGATGCCGAATAACATTTGGGCCTCTAAATTGCAGATTTAAAATGAAAATGTTTCTGTATAAAATGTGCTATGCAATTAAATAAAAGAACTAGGTGGTAATGAGTTTTCAAATTTTAGTATATTCTATTAAAAGGGGAGATTGTCAGGCTGCAGTTCACAGAGATTCTGATTTAGAGCCTAGGTCTCTACTTTCTATCAAGTATTCTGATTTTGTTGGTTCAGGACTATATTTGGAGAAAAGTGAAGAACTACTGCTTTCATGTTTCTTCTAGGAAAAAAAGATCCTGTCCACTTACAAATGTACAGTCATTCATTTTATCCATTCAACAATATTCATTGTGTCCTTCAGCCCTGTGGTTGGCTATGGGGATGCAGGAGTGAACAAATTAACCAACTGATAATGACAGCTCAGAGTCAGGCAGCTAATAGCCTTGTGGGGAGAGGTAGACATTTATCACAGCATCATACAGATAATTGTGAAATTACACCTTCGGTAAGTTCTATTAGAAGTGAGACATGGTGTTACAAGAGCAAGAGAATCGATATAATAGGATATATCATATTGACTCCTCAAGGGTAAACAAAACTCTTAAGTTTAAACTCTGAAAGATTTCATTTCTTGTTTTGCTCCTAGGAAAGTTTATTTTTCAGCAAGCTACTCATGGCCTATTGTGTTACACGATGCTGGAAATGGCATTTATGTTCTACGTGTCCATGCTGAGATAATATCCAGGGCTCTATGCCACAGGCTGAAATCAGAAATCTTTTCTTTAAAATGAATCATGCAATCAAATGAAAGAGCACAGTGTTAGGATCCATGAGGCATCCAGCAAAAGCTTGCACATCTTAATCTAGAAGTGTCATCTTGATGAAAAAAATGGTGTATTTTGCAAGAACTGGATTGTGAAGACTTCTAAATCCATTGCCAAATTCATCTTTCTCAGAACCCCCGAAGTTGTTAGATATGCTAATGGGGGACCACGACTGTAAAATTCAGCCATTGATATTCGTTAGGTTCATCATAAAATGCAAATTGTAGAAACAGAAAGATCGCAAATGAAAATATTTGCAACCTAAGTATAGTTGTAACACTGTTGAAAATCTGAAAAGTCATCATGCTAGACTATTCCATTTGAAAATTATCACCTCAAAAATGGACTAGAAAAAAGACATTAAAAATTGAAAGACTTTGCTGGCTAAATACTGATGATCCAAAAACTCATTCTTTACACATTTTCTGGACAGCTCTTCTATGCCAGATCCTGGGCTAAGTACTGAGAACATAGTGGAAAGTGGAACAGCAGGACCACCCTGTCATGAGGTAGGTCTCAGTCTAGTGCCACCATGAATTACTTTCAGCTATAATCAGTGACAAATCCTTCACTGGACATTTACCATGTGCCGGGCACGGTCAGGCTTTGGGGAACAGAAGATGGATTAATTAGTGCTGAGTGTAGGGAACATGTCCTTTAATGGGTAGAAAATAACCAGCATAGAGAACATGGACCTTGAAGCTGAAAGAACTTAATTCAAATCTCAATTCTGCTACTTGACTCGGAGGCCCAGATTGCTTTATGATATCAGGACAATACTTAGCTTCAGAGCACCATTTTTTTTTGTGCCCAGGTGCCAACTCAGCATTTCTTCACATTCACAGTGAAGACTCCGCTCCGATCATATATCTTTAGCAGAGTGATTTTCATTTTGTGGGCTACCAGATAAGAGGGGCGTTAGGGAGATAGGTAAAAAAAAGGAGGAAGGGATTAAGAATTACAAAATTATAGTTACAAAACAGTCATGGAAATATAAAGTATAGCATAAGGAATATAGTCAATAATATTGTAATAACTATGAACAGTGTCAGATGGGTACTAGATTTATTGGGGTGATCACTTTGTGAGTTATATGGATGTCTAATCACTATGTTGTACATCTAAAACTAATATAATATTGTATGCCAATTATCTAAAAAATAAAATATATTATCTAAAAAAATTGTATGAGGAATGAGAGAAGGGGCTTATGTTGAATTCTCTACTATATTTGATTCCCATATTTTTCAAAATCATCTTTCTCCTCTCTTTTTCCTTGCCAGGTATGGTCTGTAAATCTTCCCAGCCTTTACCATAGCTCTCAATCTCTGCTTTTTAATGCAGATTTATTTAACTTGACCTGAACGCCTCCAAATTTGCCTGCACACATCCTTCTGATACCATATTCCAGCATTCTTAGAAAGAAAAAAATATATAAATATTTACAACATGTTTCATATTTATGTAAACCATTTTTCTGTCTCAGAGTAATTCAAATAACAGTGTACACAAAATAACAGAACACAGAATATGTTGAATAAACGGCCCAGAAACACTATTAGGACCTACATCGTCTCTCCTCGTTTTGATATTCTATGATAACAATATGTATTTAGGAAATTGTTTCATTTGAACGGTTTAAAGCAATGTGTAAACTTTATTATATTACTATTTATTATATAAAATAGGTTACAGAAATAATTGTTTTATGAATGAAAAGATTGTAGCAGAGAACTATTCAAATGCTCAAAGTCTAGCAATGCATTGGCTAGTTCAAGAGACGAGTAAAGTACTGAATTGACATCTGAGGAGGGTCATGCATAAGGATGATATACTTCTAAATAAAAAATATGACTTGTATTAGTTTTTTAAGGTGTTTATTCTACATGATGTTAAATGAGCAAGTAGTTGGCTTTTTGAATTCATAGACCAGATCTTTATTTTAAAATTGTTAAAATGATTTAATATTTTGAAGAAACCAATTACCTCCCTACTACCTGAAAAACAAGCTTTCAAATTGATTACTACACAGCATCTGCTGAATATTCTGTTTGTAAAAATTTCAACAATATACCTCAGTATGTTTAGCACCAAATCCATTTTGGAAAAGTAATTATAACTGCTTTCTGTAAAAACTATCTTTGATAAAGGAAGAGAAAGCTCTTCAATGTCTTATTGATTTGACTTATTTGAGTGGTTCAAAATGCATGCGCTTGGTAAAGCAGATGAAAAAAATGTTCAAGTTGAACCTTCAGTCCTGTGGCTGTTTTTAAAGGCCCCTGATTAGCAACAAATTCTAGAATCTTATTTAATAAAAATAAGTCCTCTTTGATTCAATTCCCCCCTGGGATAGACTTTAAAATAATAAATATGCAGAGTGTGGATTCTCTAATTTAATGAATCAGGATCTTTCCCAAATGTATTTCCCAAAAGGCTGATGCTGTATTCAGTAGCCTTAGCTCCTAACAGTCATGCCATGGAAGTTGCTTGCAGTGACTGATTTCATGAAATCCAGCTTGGAGGAATTACTATACCCTAGAAACTGAAGAGGCAAAGTTGAGGTTGCTGTGTAAATAGACCCCAGGAGACTGTCAGTAGCTACTGACAAACTCTGTCCTTAATCGCCTTTATTCCCCTTGACTTTTTCTTTCTCCACCCAACTCTCCAAGTGCTAGAACCCCAAACGAGCCACCTGCATAGTATTTGCACCTTGTTTTAAATGTTTTATGTTATTGAGAAAGCTGGATGTACAATATTAGACCATTATATACTATTTTAATCTGTTAAATTAATTTTAGTCTATATAAGAAAATTTGTAATCTCTATGTAAGTAACTTCATGTTAATGTAGTAAGAAAATAAGATGGTAAGATTCTTCTTTAAAGCTTAAATGTCAGACTGTCCAGTAAATTACATATATCAATTAATTGTGTGTATATGTAGTGCTGACCATGTGCCAGAAACTGTTCTAAGCACTGTTCATGTATTAACTCAGTTAATCTTCTCACTAACCAAAAATAGAGTATTAAGATTGTCTCTGTTTTACAAATGAAAAAATTGATATCCACAGAAGTTAAATCAGCAAATAAGTAGCAGGACTTGCCCCAGGTGGTCTGCCTACAGAGATCATACTTCTAATCAGCACAAGACATCACCTCCATGTTTATTTGGTAATTTGTGGGAAAATATAACTGCAGTTCTACAATGTTTAACAAATATTTTAAAGAAATGAATGTTAATAGATGAATCACGCTCATTTTGCTTTCTGTTTCATTGTAGTGAGCGTTTCCCACTGTAATAGACGTAGACTTTCCAATGTAGACAAAGTCCTTTGACTCAATTTCAAGCCAGTAGAGTATAATCTATAAGATTTTACAGACGAACAAAGCACAGCAAAGCAAAGTTGCCTGGTCAGAGTGCCTCCCAGACAGTGGTGCTGATTCTGCACTCTGTCCACTAACTCTGAGCATGAGCCTGGATCTTGCCTTGTCTCATAATTGGTGGAAAAGTATGAAAGTGGTAGAAGAAAGTTTGGGGTGAGATGTATTATTAATAGCCACTTGAATTTCTTATTCTTAGAATGCCTTTCTATGCCAAAACTCAGTTCTTGAAAAATGACCAAAACAAATGTCTGCATGGTTTTTATGAGAAATTTAGATAGACTACCACTTTGGGGCTAATTGAAGTAAGCCTGCCTCAAATCCATGTGCTTAGATCTTCTGGAGGTTGGTTTCGTGATTCTAATGTTGCACTAAAACCAAATTGAGCTTTCAGCATGACGAAAACAAAATAATTTCTATGTAAAATACAGGATTGAACCAGCTGAATTTTCAAACATATAAACCATAAATGTATTAAGGCATTTATAGTTGGCAGTGATTGCATGTAATAGTGATGCAATGACTTAATGTTCTCACTTCTCAGCTGCCTCTCCTGTACTTGGTTATTAAATGAAACCAAAGGATAGAGGACCCAGAGGATAATTGTTGGGTTGAGTCCATTGGGTTAGGAGGAACTGGAATAGTGCTTTAAATGAAAAAGGAAGAAATAAAATTAGCAAGTATGAAAAACTAAAACTAAGGTATATTGTTACTCAGTTTTGCTTGGAAAATGTCACTCAGGATTAAAGAACCTAAAGGAGGGGTGTCTTCAGCCAGAATCTCCTGACTCCCTCCTGTATGTGAAAGTGACTTATTATAAAATGGTCTCAAGTCAGATTTCTGTATCACGGCAAGATTTCAGGACAGTGAACACATATAAGAAGAGAAAGCCCTAGGGAAAAGTGCAGATCAGAAGCCCAGAAAAATATAGAAACACCAGGAAACACTCCTAAATTTAGGGGAATTTGGGGGTTCACATACAGGGAATCACTTATGGATGAAATTATCTGTAGAATCTGAGGAAACAGAGAGAGGAAAGAGGAGGACAGATGCAAAGTATTATGGGCAAGAAAAGACCTTGACAAGGAGCCAAGCATGGTTTTCTTAGAGCTACAGGAGCAGCAGCAAAAGAGATTGGTGGGGGTGGGTAGTGAGAACTTAATGAGGAGTCAGAGCGGACGCTGGGCTGAGAGATGGCCCCTGACACAGGCAGAACCTGACATAGTGGTGGCGCTATACGTATGGTGCAATACATATGCACAATATATGATTGTATTATAATATTATGTAACATATGTCATTATGTATTATGCTGTATTATATTTAATATGTGTAACATAATTAGGGCAGTACCAAATTTTTATAATATGTATAGTTGTGCTGTACTGTATTAAAATATATATAAATATTTACATATATACGATAGAGGCAGTACGCTGGTAGATGACAAAACATCTCCAGAAACAAAGCCACTGCAACGTGCTGAAAAGTGCACTGATACAAAGCTGTGAATCCTACTTGCAGCTCTGACTGTTACATGTTTATCACCTTGGGAAAACTTCTCCTCCAGGGATTGTAACTTTCTCACCTGTAGGATTAAACAGGTTGAATTGAATGGGCTCTCAGGTCCCTTCTTGTTCCAAGGAAGGATGAGTCTCAGGGTATTTGGGTGGGTACAGAAATAAGGAGGGCTTTTCTCTGCCTGGTGCTCAATTTTCCTACCAGGTTTGTACATATACAAAAATGCCTACATTCGAATCCACTGTTTTGAAATTCTCTTACATTGTTGACTGGGCAAGAGTAAACATGGAGCAATTTCACATCTTCTTCTTTGGTCTTTAGTCTATAAAATGCAGTTGCCATGGATGTATATTCTCAATGAACAACCTTGGTTTTCCAGCTTCATCTGCTCCTTCCTTATGGAGAAACTCCAATTGTCTTCTGAAACATCTACTTTAGCTAAGGAAGGGATACAGGGTAGTGCAGACAGTGGTAAGAACCACAACCTGACTGTAATTCTACCTATAATCACCAAAATGACCAGAATGGAGCCATCACAACACTGGAGCCCCTTGTGGTCAATATGAATGCACAAGGGGTAAAGATGTCCCATCCAGCATGTTGGATCAACAATATCATCACTGACTAAGTGAGTCCAAAGATCTGCTCATGTGTGCCCGTTATGAGCTGAATTGGTGTGCCCCGCAAAATTCCTATGTAGAAGACATGACCCCAAGTATTTCTGAATGCTGACTGTATTTGAAGATAGAGCCTTTAAATACATAATTACAGTTAAATGAGGTCATATGGGTGAACCCTAATTCAATATGACTGGTGTCCTTATATGAAGAGAAAGTTAGGACGCACACAGACCTAGAGGTGACCACGTGAGGACACAGAGAGAAGGCAACCATCTACAAGCCAAGGAGAGAGGTCTCAGAAGAATTTCAGCCTGCCGATACCGTGTCTTGGATTTCTGTCTGGCTCCAGAACCGTGAAAAAATAAATTTCTGTTTTCTAAGCCACCCAGCCTGTAGAATGTTGTCATGGCCCCTTGAAAAACTAATATAATAAGTACAAAGTAATTTTCACCAATTCAACTACAGTAATTCTTTTATGTATCTCTATGTCACCTAGCACCTAGTTATACCTTTAATAGATGTTTCTTATAAAAATATTGTATTTCTAGTCTAATGCCTGTAGGGAAGAAATGTAAAATATTGACATTTTACAGGATTGTATTTTAATAGCATTGTACTTTTAGGAGTCATGTTTCCTTTGAATCTTGGAAAAGTTGATGGAAAAAATACATAAATGAACTTGACATTCCTGTCATTTGTTTTGGTGGAATAACACCTTGCTGATGTGTCATTGCTTAAAACATCTGGATAGATTAATTTATTTTCTTTTCTGCAGAGTGTATGGATTAAAAACAGACACAGCGTGGAGGGTCTAACATCCAGGTTTTGTCCCACCAGCAGGGAGCCCAGTACAGAACGAAGAGAATGAAATTTAACAAGGGACCATCCTCACAGCCTGGACAGGTTCCCAAGAACAATCAAACGAGGGAACTAAACAGTCCTGTCAGCAGCGCTTAACTAGAGAAGATACTGACGGGCCAGCAGCTGTTGGACTCCATTTTCTGTTCACCCAGTACCTTTCTGAGAACTTTAAAATCATGTGAGGTGTTGAGTTCAAACTCTACTTTTAATAGCGGTGTTATGGCAGGACTTGAGGGTAAGGACTGGGTCCAATTTATTTATTTGTCTTCTTTCCACTCAGAAGCACAAGAAACACTTGGCTACAGCCAGTGCCCATATGTCTATTGAATTGAATCTAATATAAAAGCAAATAGTTTCCCATTGCAGTGGGTGCTTCTCATTGGTAGGTGGATGTGAGGAGGGTGTGTGTAAATGCATAAATATGATTTGTCTAGGTATAACATTTAGAACTTCCTATAAATAATTTCTTAAGCATAAACTTTCTTCTTAGTGAAATAAACATTACCATTATTATTTCAATTAGAAAAAACAGAAGCAAACAAGTCTCCCAGAACTCAGTCATGTGGTAAAGTGAAATCAGAATTCAGAAACGGTTGATCTGAGGCTCTTTCTTCAAGAGCTCACCAGCAACCCCCTCCCTTCCAGAGAGGCTAAATGATGATCCATTTCCAACTAACTACTTCAAGTGTCTGGAGAATTAGGGCTACATCATTGCCCTAGAATATAAATGAATGTTCTTTCACCAAAGGATACCATAAACAGATGTTTTTCTCCCCCTTCCTTAACTATAAAACACTTCTGTTGTTGTTGTTGTTGTTTTAAAGGGCTCTGTAGTCATATTTCAAAGGAACTTTCATTCCCTTGGGGACCAGAGGGTTAATATTTATTATGTGGTACTGTTTGCCATGAACCTGTCATATGTTATCTCACTTACTTCTTAAAGTAATCCTTTAAGATAAGAATTGGTAGCCATAATTTAAATATGAAAAAACAGAGACTCCAGAGGGTGACAAATCTTCTCTAAGGCCACCAAGGGAATAAGGACACACAAATTTCAACCTGGGTTAATAATGCTGTCAGGCCTTGATGCTTCTCTTTCATTCTCTACTTCCCAAATTCCCAAAGACCGATGGTTACACTCTCAGCATAATCTATAAAAATTAAATTACTTTTCTCTTTGTTTATTAACAAATCATGAAAAATAGCTGGAGAGATTTTCATCAAATTTAGAGGGATGGTCTGACTTGAAAAAGTAGACTATGTGGCATATATGAGCTTCACTTTGAGAGAAACTGAAGAGCCCCATAGGGATAGAGCCTTAGGACAGAAGAGAAACAGGTTTTTTTCAAGGACAGACATATGACGTCCAACAAACAAGCGTTTGATTGTTGTCTAGAAAAGGGATGCTTCATCGAGGGCAACTGAGAAGGATGCTATGTTGATCTGCTAGGACTTCCATGACCAAGTACCACAGGCTGGGCAGCTTGAACAACAGAAATTCATTTTTTAATACTTCTGGAAGCTGGAACTCCAAGCTCAAGTTGTTGACAGGTTTGGCTTCTTCTGAGACCTCTCCCCTTGCTTGCGGATGGCCACCCTCTCACTGCCCTGATACAGTCTTCCCTCTGTGTGTGCATATGTCTGTCTATGTCCTAATCTCCTTTTCTTAAAAGGACACCAGTTATATGGGGCCTACCAATATGACCTCATTTAACTGTAATTATGTCTTTAAAGACTATATTCAAAAATAGTCACATTCTGTGGTACTAGGAATTAGGACTTCAACAAATGAACTTAGGGGTAAAACAATTCATCTCATAATAGGTGTCCAAAGAACATCTGGGTGCCAAAAAAGGAAAGCAGTCGAGACATCCTTCAGAGTGTTTGAAACGAAGGTTTGTGATGTAGTCAGGGGACAGCATGCCAGAGGAAGCCTGCTCCTTCCCCGCAAGGGAATCCAAAGCCCAGTATGAGAAATAGTTGGATGCCAATTAGGAGGGACATATAATTTGTCTACGATGTCATGGACAGAACAAACAATGGTTTTAGTTATGAGCCCAAAATGAAATTTTGCTAAGAAACCTAATATTAGCTCGATGTCTGAAGTGTGTTACGGTTACTCAGACGGAAAAAGGAAGGTGGTGTTAAGGAATATGCTGTTCAAGGAAAAGTCCTTTCAGAGGCTTCACAAGCCTCATCAATAGAACAAGACCTGGGGCTCAGACACTGTTAAAAATACACCTTCAGGATTTACATCGGCAATTTCAATGTGGTGTGATAACAGGGAAGCAACAGATTGACGTCTATCAATGATTTCTTCAACTACTTTTTTACTCTTAAATTCCTAAAATATCCTAAGAGTGTCTGTTTCACCAGGAGTAAATCACAAAGCCAGCATCTCAAATTGCAGGTGTTCATTTCTGATATGTTTCAGAAACTAACATAGAAGGATTCAGAGAGAATAGCAGTAGAAGTTTTTTCCTATGTGCCCCAATGTAATTAAAAATACAAAAGAGACATTTAGATAACCTTATTACATTTTTTTTAAAAATTGAGATTCTATATGTGTGTTGCCCAATAGAAACATAATAGGGGTCATATATGTAATTAAAACTTTATAGTAGCCACATTGAAAAAGTAAAAAGAAACAGCTGAAATTAATTTCAATAGCATTTGATTTGACCCAATGTAGCCAAAATATTATCTTTGCAACATATAAACAATATGAAACTTATTCATGAGATATTTTACATTCTTTTTTCCTATACAAACTGTTTGAAATCCTGTGTATATTTTTTTCTTACATTACATTTCAGTTTTCATTGGAAATATTTGTTCTTCATTTAGGTTTCTTAAAATTTACAGTTAGAAAAGTAGATTCACATTACCACATTGTTTCAAACCTAACTTCAAAGTTTTAAACAATTTAATCAACTATGTTTTTAATTTTAAATTAATTAAAATTAAATTTTAAAAATTTGTTTTCTAGGTCACACTGAATACATTTTAAGTGTATAATAGCCAAATATAGCTGGTGGCTACAGTATTTTAGAGCATGGTTTTGAAAACAATTACATAAATACAATTAAAGAAAGAACTACAATTAAGGAATATTATTAGGTTCAACAGCATTTTTTTTATGCTGTCATACTGGTTAATGAATTTTTTTTTTGACCCAACAAATAATAGGTAAGAAGGCAGAATGACAAAGTAAAACCACACAAAGGGTCAAGATGACACTTTTCCCTTTGTCCTCACCCACTGGATGACCTTGAGAGAATCACCTTACGTCTCACACCCTTAGCTTCCTCATGTGTCAAAATGGGGAGATGGTCTAAAAATCTCTTCCAGCTATGACTTTTTATAATCCAAGTTCACTGAGGAGTTGAAGCTGACTTGTGTGAGAGTAAATGATATTATGAGAAGAATATTTTGTTTCTATTAGAGAAAACTCGTTTTCCTCTTAGTTCATTACACTCAGGACACACAGGATATCAAAGTACCAAACTTAAATTTATCAAAGTATCAATAGTTAAGTGACTGAAGACCAAATTACCTGGAAACGTTTGCCCCTGAGTCAGTAAGAGATCAACCAAGGGAGAGGTGTCTCCTTTAGGGGAAACAAGTCCAGTCACAGTCCCTCCCATGACCCTTTTTTGTAAGAGCCAACTGGAAACCTCTTGCTTGTCCTGTCCATAACCAGATGAGGCTTACAAAGTTTTGAGTGAGATTCATTGCTCATCAGATGATGAAGAATATTTCTAACACTTTATTTAGCTGATAGTAACTTTTATAGTAAGAGATATTGATTAACTAAATAAGTGACAATTTAGTCTTTTTTTGTTTTCTATGGCCTTGAGTATTATTTAATCTGTTAACATTTTTTTAAATCCTATGTTTTCTGCCTGAAGTAATAATATTGTTTGTATTTATTTAAAATTTTTGAGAAAGATGGGATGATACAAGAAACAATAAAATCTTCCATAATCGTACTACTGCACAGAAATAAACATTTTCACTGTTTTAGGTGTTTCTCTTCAGCCTTCTTCTCCATATTGTTTTTATTTTTATATTTATTTTTTACAAAACTGGGGTCATATTGTACATATGTGATAGCTTTTTTGATGTCTCAATTTGGCTAGGCTATAGTCTCCACTTATTCAATAGGGCACTAAGAGGTGCTGTGAAGGGGTTTTGCAAGAGTGCATTAAAGTCTCTAATTTTAAGGACAGGAGATTACACTGGATTATGTGGTGGCTTGGCTTACTCAATTGAAAGGATTTAAAAGTAGGGCTGAGGCTTCTGAAAGAGGGAGGTAGGGAAGGAGAAAGAGAGAAGAGAGAGAGAGAGAGAGAGAGAGAGAGAGAGAGAGCGAGCGCGCGGGCGCACACTGGTTGAACCCTAATTGATACAATGCATTATTTTATAATCCACCCACTGAGCATTATATTCTCACATCACTAAACTTTATTCAAGACTTTCAATATCTATGTAATAGTCCATTTTAAGAATTAAAGCAATACTCTTATTACTTGACATTTAAGTGACTTGTAACTTTTCCATTACAAATAACACTGAAATGAAAATACCTATACACAAATCTTTGTGTGCACAAGAGATTCTTAGATGAAAGAGACTGAGACTTTTGGGGCCAAATTGCTTTTCAGAAATTTACCTTCTTATTATCAGTCATATAGGGTCTAACTCATAGTACTCTTAATAACATTGAGCCCTACTATAATTTTTACAATTTGCTTAAGTGTTAGGCAAAAAAAAGAGTATCTTATATTGTTTTAATTTATACTATGTGTGTGTATATATCTATGTGTGTGTGTGTGTGTGTGTGTGTGTGTGTGGCCAGGCAAGTCAATGTCCATAGGGCAGGCCGTCAGGAAGGGCAGGCAGAAACCCTTAGGCATGAGCAGAAGCTCTCCTTGAATTTCTTCAGGGAAGCCTGGGTTCTGCAATTAAGACCTTTCAACAGACCAAAACAAACCCACCTAGGTTATTGAATATAATCACCTTTACAGTCAGTTGATTATAGAAGTTAATCACATCTATGAAGTTAGTCCCAGCAGTACCTAGATTAGTGTTTGAGGGAATAACTGACTGAATAAGTAGCCTTGTCAAGTTGGTGACAACTAACAATGGGTTATATGTAATAATTTCTCTACTGCCCACACAGCAAATTACATTCTTCATCATAGTTTTCAGTTTGATGTTCAGTTCTTATAACATGTTATTCTTCTGGATCCTAGTGACAAAAAAGGAATCACCTCAGTAGATAAATATAAAAATAGTATAGATGCAGAGCGCCAGGCCTGCAGCAATATTTTATCCTCGATCTTCACCCCACCGAAATGTGAGAAACATCTGCTGTGTAAAAGGCACCGTACCAGTAGGCTTTGTGGGGGATACCAAGGTGAGTCGATGTATGAGTTATTGTAAAGAGGAAGAATGTGAAAAGTACTTTCAGTGAAACATGTCAATTCAGTGGGTATTCCAAAAGGGAGTAGGTATTTCTGACTGCGGGATAAGGTCAAGCTTCACAAAAGAGGGAGCATTTCAAAAATAAGTACATTAAAGATATTTGGAGTTGGGTATTTCAAGTGAAGGAGGAGATATTAGTTAAAAATACAGAGCTAGAAACTCGTAAGAAACAGAAGCACATGGTATTGGGATAGAAAGAATGAGGAAAAGATAAAAAAGATATGGCTAGTTGTCAGAGCATTAGATAGTGCTAGGCTAAAGGATGTGAGCTTATTCCACCATGGGGAAGGAAATGTGGAGTGGGCCTGGAGCCTGGATTCACTAGGGTGGGCTTGGTGCTTTAGTCTGCAGGGATGGGCCTGGGACCTGGGTCCGCATGCACCAACCTGGACCAACCAGGTGTGAGACTGCTGGGGCGATCCTGGCACCTGGGTCTGTGGAGGCCAATCTAGAACTGGGACCAGTTAGGAGCCTGGTTTTGCTGATGCCAGTCTGGAAGCTGACCTGACAGTAAGGCAAACCCATAGCCTAGGGTCTTGGGGCTGGCCTTGGAGATTGGGTCAGTCTGATGCTTGAGTAAGTCAAAAGC
Organism: Eonycteris spelaea; assembly: GCA_003508835.1. Classification (NCBI taxonomy): domain Eukaryota; kingdom Metazoa; phylum Chordata; class Mammalia; order Chiroptera; family Pteropodidae; genus Eonycteris; species Eonycteris spelaea. Next base: position 942,394 of record PUFA01000050.1, on the reverse strand, counting down.
CTGCATCCTCTGTAACTGGTCTGGAGCTAGGCCTTGCTGGGACCTGGGTTTGTAGGCACTGCTTGGCAGCTTTAGAATTTCTGAGGTCTCCAAGGCATAACCAAAAGGCAAGAGTTCTAATAGAATACAGATGGAAACTTACCTGTTGCCCTTCCCTAGAAAGAAGCTTTATTGCAGTTGGTTCTCCACCTGACGTACAAGACCCACTCCTGGAAATTCTGATTCAGTAAGTGTGTAGATCAGAGGCACCACCAGTAGAAAAACTATTCTCCTAGCCTGGTCCTAAAGTATAAACCTGTTTCAAAACAGAAGGCCAGAACAGGTTTCTCGAGGCCAGCCTGCTGAAGGACCCTACCTAGAGACAGCTTTGGAAACTCACTCCAGTCTGTGTGGAATTATAGGAGTGTGGCCTGAGGTCTGGGAATATTTAGTCTGGGGCTTTTGATACATACTTGTCTGGAGAAAAGGACAAAGTAGACTTGTACTTAGACACTCGGGGTGTCTAAGAATTAAGAATTAAGAATTCATATTCTTAATTTTTGTATAATTAAGATTTTAGGTACATCTTTTAATGTTATTTAGCATGTTTTTTTTTTTTTCCTGAAAGTCAGGTTTCCTGGGCTAGAGAGCAGTTTTTCTTTAAGCATAATAGAAATTCATTGTTCACTGTCTAATAGACTATAGATTAGTCACAAAGGTATAGTGACAGAGTTGACATAAAAGATTAAGAACCTTAGAAAAATAAGTAAAATCCAATTAATTAAATATGTCAGCAACATACAAGTTCCTATTTTTTGGAGCATAATAGCTTCTTAGAAGAATGGAAGGTATATCTTGCATTGTAAATTAGCATGATCTTTTGAACCCAGGAGAAGCATATAACTCTCCTTGGTCAAAATTAAGGTTTCTCAACCATACTTCTATTGACCTTCTGGATTATTCTTTGTCCTTGGGGCTATCCTGTGCCTTGGAGAATATTTAGCAACTTTGAGGCCTATATCTACCAGATGCCAGGAACATTCCCCTACCTGAATCATGAAAATAAAAATGTCTCCAGAAGTTGTCTAATGTCTCTTGATGGGAAAATTCATCCTTAATGAAAAACTATTGAGGCTCTGCCTTGTCAGACTCCAGTCAACTGTTTGGGTTACTAAGAGGTGATCACACTGATGAAAACCAGGGTAGTTCATCAGATAAATGTCGTGTGCTATTTTATAAATTTTGTTTGATTCATAGGTGAATATTAAGTCTTCCAAATGTCTGTGACGAAGGAAACTAATAAGTAGGCTTTGAGCAAAGCAAACACTCAGAAACTATATGCAATATTGAGTACATAAGCTCCTCCTCACCTCACCCCCGAGAAGAGAATTGACAGTTTCATCAGATTGTCCGGCCCAGCGTTTCAAGACCCAAACGAGATCTAGGACCTCTGCTTTGTTGAATCAGACAAGCTAGGAGAGTGTCAGAAGAAACAAAGAGAAAGGCAGGACACTGTAGTGACCCATCACTACCAAATTCATAATGACATTTTGCTGGTAACAAAAGGAGCCATCATATGTTTTAAAAACACAGAAGGAATTACTGGTTAAATAACATCTCATGTATAAATTCTAATTTTCATCTTTGTACAGAATCTCCTTTTTAGAAGTGGGATATAGTAATACAATTTAATCAGTGTTTTGTGTAAAACATTGTGCTTGGTAGTTAAGGCTATTATAAAAGTGTCTCTATTGGCACACAGCTTTTTTTTTTTTTCCTGAAAAGATAATGATCAGGTTATTTGCCTATTTGTTCTCATATTCACTCCCTGCCTTTCCCCTGCTTGTCTCTGTATTGCAAAAGCTACATTTTTAAAGCTCCCTTGTCAACTGATTTTGGATAGATTTGGATAAGAAAAGGAATTGGAGAACTTGGTCAAGGGGAGAAAAACCGAGCATAATTGGGTGACAATTCTGCCTGCTGCTATGTTACCTCTACTGCTACAGCTGCTGGGAGACAGTTACACCTGCTATGATCACAGCTCCTGCTGGTTAGCTCCAGCCATGCTTCTGGATTCTGGATTCTGGCAATACCATCTTTACTACCTTCTTTCATTGTCTCATCAACCCCAAGCATGAGAATGGCTTTCTACTATTGTTAATCTTTGATATGCCCCATTAAACCTATTTGTTTTGTCTGCCCTCTCATCACCTACATAATAAATCCCCTCCATTAAATTCCCTCTATTGGAAATGACTAGAGTGGTTTGGTTTTTCCCTAGCAAATCCTGAATTATACAGCAGGATAAAATAAGTACATAAATAATTTTAGTAAAAGGCAAGCTAAAGGAGACACAATGAAAGACAAACGTGCCTTGAGTTTTAAGAAAAGGAGGGAGTATATCTAGATACAGTGAGAAGTTCCTTGGAAAGTCTTCCTGAAAGAGCTGGTCTTTGAAATTGTCCTGAAAGGGTGGAGAACACACTGACAGTAGAACTGGAGGGTGAGTGAGAAATGGAGTGGGAAAAGCACAATTCCATGCTGAGGGAACAAATTAAGAAAAGATATGCAAACAAAAAAACAAAATTATTTTGTAGGACGAGAGTCAGGAGTAATGTCACATAGCTTGTATTCTAGTGGATTTGTTTAATATCAGAGTAATTCTGATCGTCTATAGCTTTGATTTAAACATAGATTAGAAATGGCATTAGGCAATTTTGGACGGATGCTAGCTGGATGATAGCTGAGCAGGAAAGGCAGGCACGACGGATATATCCCTCTTTTGGAAACAAACTCTGAAGTAATTACTTGCCCAAACTAGACCACTTTGTTTTAAATTACAGATGTCACTTCCTGTAATATTCAAGGCCTCTTGTGAAAGAAAGGTTCTGACAGGAGTCAGATCAAAGATAAGACTGAAATAAAATGAAAAGTTCAATCAAAGTAAACGCAACTTTCTCTAATCAAAAATGTTGGTTGCAATTTCTGTCACGACAACAGGGTGGTAAATGGTACCAACTTCAGCCAAAACCAAAAAAAAAAAAAAAAAAAAAAAAAAAAATAGACAAGGATTTTTCCGAACACCCCAACTTCCAGTTATTGTGAATTTGCTTGCAGGTTGATATTTCTGTTTCCTTACTATCTCACCTCTACTCAGTGTCCCCAAGCTCTACTTTATCTCAGAGAGAAAGTAAGCCTTTCTACATGGCATGAGATGGAATTTTATGCATCTAGACTAAGCCACGAGTATCTCTCGCTGAGACTCCTGCATTGCCTTCTCACTGGTTCCTTCATGTGTAATTAACCTCAGTCTCCTCCTGTATTTTCCTTGTTGTGTGATGTGTGTGTGTGTATACACACACACACACACACATACACACACACATAGTATATATATATATATAAATATATAATATATATACAAATCTATGTACAAATAGATATAATATAAATATATACATATAATTATCTCATGCCCTACCGTGCCTTTAAATCCCTTCATAGCTTCCTACAGTCAACTTCTTATGCTTCTGGCATCATTCTACACTCTTTATCTCTTTCTCTTAATTCTTTGCTCTGACTAACTTGAACTTCAGCCCTCATTTGAAGTTCTCTTCTCAGAAGACTTCTTAGGAACTTCTGTTTCCCTAAGCGTTTTCTAGTTTAGGCCCACTTTCCCGTAGCCCCTGTGCCTTCATTATTACATGCATCTCACTCACAGTTAGTCAGTGACTGTATATCATTTCCCATTAAACCTTAAGCTCCATGAAAACTGTGATTGCCTTTGTTTGATTCAACTCTATATTTTGAATGATAAGTAGTGTTGATGGCACGTAGTAAGTTCCCAATAAAGATATATTTAATTAATAGCTACTATTTATTCATGAAAAGATTGGATTTTGTTTGTTTTTGAAATGGGGTTTGTGGACTTCTTCCCCATATATTATACAATTTCACACATTAGGAAGGCTCCTATCAGGTTATAAAACAAGTTCATGGAATAAGGATGAGAATTTCAAACCATTAGCTGAGAATTCTGTCTCTGAACATCTTTCCAAGCCGATTTAGGATGTCAAGTCTCCAGGGAACATTGTACAAATAAGGCACAGTATTTTGCAAAAAAAAAAAAAAAAAAAAAGAGTATGTTTCACATTCCAAATAGAATTATTTCCTTTAAACCAGGATATAGTCCAAATGAAAGATATTGTCAGATTAGTAAATAAATAATCTCAGCCAGTGATACTTAGCAAGCAATTTATGCTGCTGTGTTATCATAATCTAAACTAGTGCAGGTATGCTAGAAAGGCTTCCATTGTCTAAAAATTTCTCCCATTTCCCCAAAAGCATTCGGAAGTTACTATCACAGGCAACATAACAACAGTTTTGCCCTTAAAACTCTGCATCCCCATATCCTGCTTTCTCTAAGGAGGCATAAATTTTATTTGACCTCACAAAAAAGCAGCTCAGATATCTTAATAAATCAAGAGTAAAATAAAGTAATAATAAGTTTCTTTGACTAACATAGCATTCAAGTAACTGGAATCAGAACAAAATATTTTAGAATTTTAGAATTATATAACATGTAGACTGGATCTAAAGCTTAATATTAATGAAATCTTTCCTCAGGGATGGGGCTGGCCAATCAATCACGGTGCTCAAAATTGTTTAAGAATCTCCTTCCTTCACATATCCTAAGATGTCGTCCTGCCACAAGGGGACTTTATATTCTGCAAGGCACACATAAGTAAAGACATTATTCTGAGTTGTGAAATCTTGTGCAGAGGAAATTTACAGGTTGAATGTGGTCAGAGGTAGAGTTTGGTATTAAAACCCCAGGAATCTCTTGGTTTTAATGCCAGACAGCACTCCCCATTCCCTCTGAGGAAATTGGCTTTGAGAAAATCTAACAAGAAGGCCAGTGTGGCATCTCACTGTGGCTTTTAGAAGGATTCTCTTAAGTGGCATTTACAAAAGTGGCATTCATTTGAAGGTTACATCTTCAAGTGAATAGATCTGCTAAATAGGCATTCTGTGAAAACGGTGAATGGAAATCTTAGATTTTGGTCAATAGTATTGGAGTTTGAACTGATTAGAACACTCCCAGAGGATCAAAAATCAAACTGTTATTTGTGATTTTCTATGGTTTTCACAACAGGAAGTACACATTAAAAATACTGTAAAGGCTGAATTTCATAGCCATTATTATTTTAATTATAGGTCCACTGTCTCTCTATTAAGTCTTTCTGGAATTCACATCAAAGGAATATAAAAATGGCCCATTAAAAATATTTTGACTAAGAAGCGGATAGGTTTAAATGGTAAGATTTAGTAAGTTTATTCTATTCTTTTATTCCCTCTTATTTCCTAAATGACTCAAATGTTCAAACAAAAATATTGAGATGTACTCAAATATAGACCAAAAATTGAGTTCTCACTTCCTGCTTCCAATGTTTTTTAATTCCAGAGCTTTTTTCCTTCCAGTAGCTTTACATCTTTAAATTACTTTATTAAAATTTTAGTACTAAGAAAACTTACTCTAAAGACAGAATGAAGTCAGCCCTAAGATGGGATTTGAGCTCATCATAGAAATATTAACATCAGAGTGAAAAAAAAACACACAAAATTAATTGCATTACTTTTTTACTTTTCTACATGATTTAAGACGCATGTTTTAAAGAATGAGGTAATGCATAACACAGCGTCTGGCAAGCTTAAAATATAACTACTGTGATAAAAATATAGCTACTGTGATTATTATTATTCAGCTTTATGATTTATTTTATAATATTGGTTTATAGCATAATATTGGTTTAAATGTTACTTTTAATGTTACATGCTTAATATACTAAATTTAGCTGAATATTCCTTTAGCATACACATATATGCTAATTTATAGTTTGCTCAGATTGAAACCTGACATCAGAACAAAGGAGGGGCCAAAAGATATTCTGATTTTCATATAGCCAGACCTAACATTTTGTTTTAAAAATTCTTTACTCGATTTCACAAAATTGTCCTCAAGTCTAGAGAAGCACTTTATGGATTTTCAGCATCAGCACAAACTAAATAGTAATGAGCTCATTTTTATAGAATGAAGCTTAATATACTTCCAGCTGTTGAAAACTTGCACAGCTGGTTACTGGCTGCAACACAGAGCTCTCATCTTCCAGTGGAAAAAAAAATGAATATCAATTTAAACTTGTAACAAAAGACTCTGTCTTTGAGGAAACCATTTTCCACTGAAATTCACGTGTGTGACAATGTAAAGCTAAAACATGACCAACCCTTTTAATATATTTGTGCTCATTTATTTTAAGGAAATTGTGGTCAAAGGCTTGACAACACAACTTATTCTGGTGAGATCATAAGGCTCTCTAGAAGAACTAGAATCTCAAAGCCTAATCCCAGATATGGCAAATGGAGTAAACCATCCCAGATTCTGCACAAGTCAGTGGGGAGAAGGAATGGGACTGCTGTTTCAAGGACTGGAGTTATGTGATGCTCAGGAAGCCTCAGTCAAGAAAAGAAAGTGCTATGGCCACCTATTAAAGATTCATTCGTTTGTTCAATAGTAGGAGGCATATCCTTAAGATTAAGGTAAATCTAACAAACAGCAAAGAGCTCTCATTCATTCATCCATTCACTCAGCAGTTATTAGCAACAACCAGAACAAGTAACATCTCATTTTTTGCATTTACACCACTTTCCATGTTTTCATCATAGCCTTATTCAGCATCAATGATAATTGCCCCTCCGGAGGTCATCCTTGATTCTCCTTTTTCTCCCACACTCCATATCTAACGCATCATCAAATCTTGCCGATTAAGCCTTTCTACAACCTTTACCACTACTCCCTTGTCCAAGCCTCCAATTATCATGTACTATCTGGAATACCACAACAGCCCCAACTGTCTCCCTACCTACTTTGCGTGTAGCTAATTGTCTACATAGAAGCAACAATGATGTTTCTAAAAACTGAAATATGAATATCTCAATCCATTGTCTGAAACCCTCCAATGGCTTCCTCAAACACACAGAGGACATTTCAAAATCCTTATGGTGGCTTATAAGGTGTTGCATACTTTGGCCCTGGCTATTCTATCTCCTTGACCTTATCTCTTGTCAATCTTCCCTTCATTCTCAATGGTCCAGTCACACTGGATTCCTTGGCATTCCTCCAACGTGTCAAGCACATTCTTGCCCCAAAGCATTTGTACTTGCTGGGTTTTTTCTACCTGGAATGTTCTTTCTCCATATCACCTACTGCACATAGCCTCTCTCTCTGTTGTCTCTTAGCTAAACTTTTGACTTTAGCTAATGTCCTTTTGCAATATTTTTTCCTTCTCTTCGTTGCCTTTTTACTATTCAATCCATTCTCTACCTATTGCCACTGACTAGTTACCTGTCTAAAGCACAAATCTGATCAGCTCCTTTTCTACTATAAAGTCGTTCAGTAGTTATTATTGTCTATAAAAAGAATTATGCTTTTACGACCTTAACAATCTGATCCTAACTCTTCTTTTGGTCTGTTCATCCTCCACTTCTCAACCTTTACTTTATAATTTAGCCACACGAACCCAATAATTTTTCTCCTTACTTCCACACACTCCTACCTTTTCCTTGACTCATGTATTGCATCCTATCTGCCATGCTTTCACGTCTGTCTTGGGGAAGTTCTACACCAGGAATTCATAGTAAGAAGTGAGTACGAATAGTTTTCATAATAGAAGAAAGACTTAAAAAGGTGTTGAAGAAGAAATAGTAGATAAGTAAGAGGGAAGAAGGAAAGCCTTCTTAATAGTAACACTTGACAAGGCAAAGAAGTCAGAGTATAGTTCCTGAAGGTATCATTCCTTCAGATTTGCTGAGACTATAAGAGAACATGCAATAAAGACATGTGAAAATAAGAATAGCAAAGTGGCATCGATGAAATCCGATTACAGAAGTCGGCAGAGCCACGGGAAAGGGGCTTGGAATGATCAAGTTTTCACAGAATATTATAAGAATTAAATAAAGTGGTATATAAATTGCTAGCACATATTGGTGACATAAGGATCCTTCAATTTGTAAGCATTGTAGTTAGCAATAAAGATTTATTGTAAGTTTATGATAAAGGTAAAAATGAGAGCCAAGTTCTCCAACTGAAGTGGGTGGGAAATCTCTGTCCCAAGGTCAAATCCATTTTTATGGATTTAATAAAATTGCTTAAATCTTTTTCAAATATATCTAGTTTTATGTTTCATTAAACTAATAGACATTAAAGGATAGTCTTATGGGTTTTCTTCTTTCTGGGATGGTTTTAGGTTTGCAAACATATCACATAAAACATGATATTGAACATGATTTATAATTTGCTTGAAATGTACAAATGATCCAATGAGTGAATTTAACTATGCCAGGTACTCTTACACTGCAAATCAAAATAGATCAGTCCAATCTTACATCTTGTGACAGAAAAGATGTATATTTAACTCCAAGCTACTGCATTGCAAATGTCTTCAAGATTTAAATGTAAGAAGTGGCAATATTCTTTCAGCAGTAAAACTTAACTGTATAGAGCCCAAGTCATGACAAATGGAATGTCTTAATGGATGGAAGGACATTTTCTGTGAACCATGTTGTATACAGGAAATATAATATGAGTGCTGGCGATGCATCTGGTATGTCTACATTAAATTAGGGTCTCACTACAGCCTTCAGACTTTAGAGACTTGTAAATCCCCAGCATGTGACTTTCATTTTTTTGAAGAAGCTGACTTTATAGTTCTCTCGAGCACTATGATTTTTGTATTACAAAGAGTGACACACCAAGTAAAATTAGAATGTTTTGAAATGTTTAGTGGGTGATTGGTTCTTGAGAGTTGCAAAAATAAAACTTACCCTGCTTAAGAGAATATTGGAACTTTGAAATTTCATTTATGATTATGTCAGCTAGAAAGTCAAAGATGATAAATGCACAGTGATAGTTCAAGTCCTTAACTGTTTGTTTAGAGACAATAGAAATCTAAAGAAACAAGACAGGTTGATATTATTTGGACCTTCCTTTTGTTGAACTTTCTGAAGTATATAGGCTCTCAATTCCTCCTGACCTGCTTTCTATTCATTGGACAGTTGGTAATCCACATAATAGCATCCTTCTCTCACTGACTCAACCTTTATAGAAACTCTTTGTGCCAAGACTGGCTACATAGTTTTCAGGGCCTGGTATGATGTAAAAATACAGATCCCCTTGTTTCTAAGTAAGAAATTTTAAAAGAGAGGCAGTAGAGCGTTAAACCAAGTCTGGAGCCCTTCTGAGCACTGGGCCCTGCGACACTAAACAGGTTGCATGTCCAGGAAGCCAGATCTAGTCTATAGTTAAACAGCAGTAAGAGGACCCAGCCTCACCATTTCACACACCAGTTAACTAGGTATATTCAGTAGTTTGATTAAATTATACAGCAATTCTTAAGAAACATTGCCTCCTGAACTCCTTAAACTCCATTCCAATTTCTTCCAGCAAATAAGCACTGATATTTTTCTAATTATAAAAATTAACTAAATCATATTTGGGAGGAAAAAGTACTATTTTGCTCTTTATTACTTCTGTGCAAGAGAAGACTGCCATAAATGTTGTGTATTTATTAAGTGCTTTTCTAGATGCTAGTGATACAGCAGTGAACAAAGTAATTCCTTTGCTCTTATAGAGTATATATTCTAAGGGGATAGTTCAAACTTCAGCAAAGACCTCCATAATTATTATTTTTTAAAGAATCTGTAACTAGAAGAGCCTTTTGAAAAAAAATAATGTGCTTTCAGTTTCTACAAGCTTAATCAGCATTGGGCAAAAACAAAAACGATTTTTCGTTTGTTCTGTCCTTTTGTGGAGGATGAACTATGATGATTTAAGGCAATTGACTCAGTAAAAACCCTTCAATTAATTTGTATCATTCAGTGAGTTTATTTTAAAAATCAGGACATTTTTGATAAGAAAATGTATGAGGACTAGGAAATTTTATTATCATTTTTCTTTAAACATGTCAATAACTTTTTTGTATTATTTATTTTATTTTATTTATTTCAATTACAGTTGACATTTAATATTACATTAGTTTCAGGTGTACAGTACAGTGATTTGACATTTATATAACTTACAAAGTGATGTCCCCAATAAGTCTAGCACCCACCTGGCATCATACATAGTTATTACAATATTATTAACTATATTCTTTATGTTGTACTTGACATCTCATGGCTATTTTATAATTATCAATTTGTACTTCTTAATGCTTTCACCTTTTTCACCCAGCCCTCCAAACTTCCTCCCTTCTGGTATCTAAAGGTCTGTTTCTGTTTTATTTGTTTATATATTTATTTATGTTTAGATTCCATATGTAAGTGAAATTCTATGGTATTTTTCTTTCTCTGTCTGACTTATTTCATCAAAAAAAAAAAAAATACCTAGGCATAAATTCAACCAAGGAGATAAAAGACCTGTATTTGGAAAATTATAAGACACTGAAGAAAAAATCAAAGAAGATATAAATATGTAGAAGCATATACTGTGCTCATGGATAAGAAGAATTAACATTATTAAAATGTCCATACTATCTAAAGCAATCAATAACTTTCTTTTTATTAGCATTCTTTGGTTGTTTTCTTCCTGTGATTTATGTCCAATTGTTAGGTAAATTTTCCTGTTTTTAATAATGTCCTTTCATAGTGACCATATACAAAGAAACAAGAATTAGAAATAATCCCCATTTCTACAGCATTCAACTTCAAAATTGACTGTATGCATACGGTCATCTTGTTTCTGCAGGAATTCATTTTTAATAAAGGATCTATTTAACTCTCATTTAAGGAACTACAAATAGTCCCCCAAAAGCCTGCTGACCACAGTCTGAAAATATGAAATGTTCTTTGGAGGGTTTTGGGTGTGGAGTGAGACACATTTTCATAATATTCAGTATGTCATCATCAAGTAATGTTTACAAACCCCAACACCCTGGGGATGTGTGCAAGGTTTAGCAAGCAGATGTTAGCAGTCAAGGAAAAATTATGACTGCTGCCTGAAAATATTCCCTCTTGCCTATCAGTTGCATACAAGCTTGTCAAGATCTCTTCTTTTTGGTGTGTGTAATTTGCCTGGTTTAGAGAACAGTTAATCTAAAAACAGATTTGGAAATTGCTAAAAGAAATCCTCCATAAATGGCCATCTAAGAACCTCTTGTCCATTTTTTATGACAGGTTTTTCTATTGGAAAAAGAAAAAAAACCCTGGCTGTGGGTACCCTACCTTATACTTATTTAACATAGTGCTTTTTAACACTCCAGACTTTCCATCCTGCCTCTCCACTTCTGAATATTGTTATTAAAAATGCTAATCATATCACATAGCAACTTCGAACACATATTGACTTCAGATTTTTAGAACTCACATCCTTTTAGTGCAAGGAGATAAAATAAGATCTTTGCCTTGATGTATTAATATTTAGTGATCAATTCTTCCCTTTTCTGGAAAATGTATAAGGATTTTTGAAGCAAGTTGAGGTGGTCTTTCCAGAAGGGCAAGTTAGACATATTGGCTTTAAATTGACAAAATTTAACTAGAACATGATATTGCTTGTGGACAGTCTTAATAGACAATCCGATTCAATAAAATAAGCAGCAACCAATGGGTACTTTTACTTCTGAAAGAGTTTTGTTGTAAAGAGTACTTTTGATTGAATCTTTTTTTTTTTTTTTTAAGCGGGGGAGAGTTCCTTCATGTATGAGAAAATCTCAGGAATAGCAGAATTTAGTAATAGACATAAGGTGATGTTAAAAAATTGCCATTGCTTTCAATATTGAGTTTTATATTGATGAGCAATTATTTAGCATGTGAATGGCAATGGTCTCTCTCTCTCTTTTTTTTTTATACTTTCTACCTTTAAAAAAAAATGTGAATCTTTAGCACCTGTAACAGAAAAGGAAGTTATGGAAGAGAAAAATCAAATTTGAAAAGTAGTCAGATGTACCAATGGAATAGGACAATAAAGCTAGAAATATACCCAATTGCATCTGGAAACTTAGTACATTATCATATTTAGAATATGAGACTAAATTATGAAATTGGCATGCAAGAAAGAGAACTTTTTGATTGGTGACTAGATAGCCAAATCTAAAAGATAAATTTGCATTCATTCCTCACATCATACATGAAGAAAAATTCCAAATGAATTAGTAATCTATAGGTAAAAAATAAAATCAGACATATCTTTGGAGAATACTTGAATGAATCCCTTTAAAAATTCTTATACTATAATTTAAAAACATACAAACAAAAAGAAATTAATGGCAAATTTGACTGCATTTTAAAAATCTGTGTCTAAAAATAATACATGCAAAGTAGGAAGACAAATTGCAAATATCATATTTGCAACTTATATCAGAGACAAAGGTTTAATACCTTTAACATATTAAAAGCACCTGAGGGAAAAAAAAGCCCAACCACTTGATTGAAAAATGAGTAAAAGATATGAGCAGACCTTTCGCCAATAAAGAAATGCAATGACCCATAAACATATAAAGGATGCTAAACCAGACTCTCAGTAGGAGAAATACAGGTTGAGAAAAAAGTATTTCTCACCTATCAGACTGAGAAAAAAATCAAAACTTTGACAGAATACACTATGGATGCCACCAGGAAAACAGACACTTTCATACACTGGTAGGGAGAAAGCAAAATGGCAAAAACCTTATTGACAGAAATTTGATAATAACCAGAAAAAAATACATTTTCTTTATTTTTTGACTCACCATTTTTCTGAAAACTATCCCAAAGATCTACTGGCAAAAACATAAAATGAGTAATAGACTATTTATTGCAGGAGAATTCGTAAGAACAAAAGGTTAGAAACATTCCAAACTCATATAAATGTTTCTCCTACCAAATTCTGTTTTAATGCTTTAAGAGCAACGGATACAAATGAATGAAAAGTAGGTGGATCCAATTGCCCATTAAATGCTAATTACTAGTGGTTAGAAAAAATGTTTTACCTTTCAGGTGCTTAGAGAAAAAGATAAATGTTTAAATGTAAGTTACTACATTTGGGTGGGTGGGGAGAGTGTTTATGGAATCCAAATCTACTCTGAAACCCAAATTTGTGCAGATCACAAATAAGTTTCTTTGGGACCCAAAATAACAGGATTTCAAAAGTGAAGTGATTCTAATAAGCAAAAGTAAATATTCTAAGGGAGGTAGCCATATGCTCACTGATGCCCAGACTCTGATATCAACTTCATTTTGATACCAAGGAAGAGAGTGGAGTTTTCAGCAAAGAAAGCATGTCTACCTATGGCCTGCCGAGAGAGCTCTGCATCTCTGATTTGGACAAGGCCACAGTTATCCAACACTTGCCCACCTTCAGAGTGGGCCAGGCACTGCTGGCTGACCACCAGGAGCCTCAGCTGCTTGGTGGGTTTGCAGTGGGGGAGAAGCCATGCCAATTTGTCCATTCAGGAGAACACCCAGGACACAGGCTCTTTCACTCTGGCTTGTGAATAATAGGAAGTATGATTCTGGCTCTTGAGAGCCATGCAGGACAGCTTCCTGAGCCGTGGTCTCTTTCCTTATCTTTATTGATTTATGTCCATCTGTTGAGTGGGGTGAATGAACTGGCTTTGGCCTGGCCACTGGATATTGTTAGTTCCCTAAATGCGAAAAGTTTTACCTTCATAATAAAATGGGGCATGGGAAGAGGTTTGAGAAGTATAGCTGGATGTGTATGAGTACACAGATCCCAAACATGGTCATGACATCAGCATGGGTCCCAGACAGCCAGGTGGTGACATGCTCAGAAGTTATTATGTTGAGAACAGATCTGATATTACTAAACTCTTGTTTCTCTAAAGCGGGCTCTTCTCTTTGCTGTGATGAGAAGACCTTTACTGTCCATGCTCACCTCTACATTTTCCTCTGCCTGGCATGCAAGTGGGAATCCAATTAATAAAAACTAGTTTGATGGGGAGAAAAAACTAGTTTTATGCCTGAAAATGAAAACAAAATGTAAATGTAAGGATACAGGCTTACAGGAAAAAAAAAAAAGTCAGTTCTGCTGCAATGCACATTGGAAAATATGATGAACTCTATTATTCAAAAAATAATCTCCAAGCCAATTTTTAAAAAGTAGACAGTGGATGGGAATATTGATTTCTGGTTCATAATATCAGAGGTTATTTTCAAATTTCTCATGGTTAAAATAAATATTATTTTTAAAAATCATTTAAGTGTCAGATTGGTACAGCAGGTCTCTTGACAACCAGTTCCAAATTTGCTCTTTCCTTAAGAAAACAGATACTGTAATTGCCACATCCTTGGGGGTAGCTAAAGAGATCTCTGGTCTCTTTCAATTTAGTAGGTTGACCTTATTTTAAAAGTTACCTGAATTACTTCAATCAGAAATTTCATCAAGGCCAGCCTCAAAAATAGACACAATTGGTAATTAACAATGTCATGTTATTCTAGGATTGTTCAAAAGAATTCCAGTTTGCCCCTGCTTCTTCCTGCCCACACCTGATGCCCCAAATCCTATCATCTAAGCTTCATCTTGTTTGCTTAAAATTCTGATCTTTGTCAAAATTTTAATACGAGGTGAAAGACTAACATTTAAAGCTGTAATGGTATTTCTAAAATAGACCCATGAGAATTCTCATGTGTACCTTTTTATGTCGCTATATTTTTACTTTTGCAATCATATAATATTTTTATTAGTTATAAAGTCAAAACTCTTTTGCACTGATCATTGGCATCATTTCTTGGGAAGTGAGATTTTTTTCTTTTAAAGATGATTTGTGCATTTTTCAAGTTTAGAAACACAGAGCTGCATGCCAGTGTTGATGGGTGAGGTCTAATGGCAGGTTTTTTAGGAGGAAAAAGGTCTCCGTGAGAAGAACTGGTACAAGAATGATGAGGATAGCAAAGACAATGTCCCTCCTTTAGCCTTTTGAAGTAGAGCGAGGTTCTCTGCTGCAGACGGTGGGCAGATAGTCCGCAGAAAGCTGAGCTAAGAGTGAAACCAAGAATGAATGTAGGACTCAGGGTGGGGACTCAAGCTAGGAGTGAAGCCATCAGCAAAGGCCTGGAAGCAGTTCCTTGGCATTGTCTTTCTTTAAAAACAAAAACAAAACAAAACAAAAAAACCAACAAAAAAAACTATTTATCCATTCTGATTCTCTTTTAGCAAGCTAAATGGAACGTGGGGCCAGGAAGATGGAAAAGCTGAATCACCAAAGGTTGTGTCACTGGTTCACGATCAAACAAAAAAGTACAGTACTGTCCGAGTTGACAGGCCACAGAGTTGTCAGGCTTCTTGCTCACAGCTTTGGCTCTCAGATGATTCATTGTCCTCAGTTCTATCTCAGACATGCACTCCATGACCCAGGACTTCTGATCACATCTAAAAGGAAAGGTTTCACACTTTTAAACGGTCTTACTCTTCTCCCTCCTTCTTACTTCCTTGGGGATTTAGAATTGTACTGTTTTCATTTCATTTTTTTCTTTCCAAGCATGGAATTATTATACGTTACCTTTGTCTTCAAATTTTAAATGAGATTATAAGTGAACCTGGGTGTCTTCTGACTCCCCTTTTATTCCTTCTAACATACAGAAAAAATGGCCCTAAGGAAAGACCTATTACCCAATGACTCTTCACTTCTGCCTACAGTGGCTCTTAACTTCTGTACCATTGACACTTGGGGTCATCTAATAGAGCCTACAGATTCCTCCAGATGATGTTTTAAAATGCTTTAAATAAAACACATAGAATTACATAAAATCACAAAGGAAACCAGTTATATTGAATTATAGTTTTCAGAATATTAAAACACCAAGTTATTAATGTAGCAATATATGTGTGTGTGCGTGTGTTTAAGTGGATTTCATGACTTATTGTAATTTCAAAATGGTGATGAGATTAAGTGGTAAGTGAAGGTGTCCACAACTATCGACTGCGATGTAAAAATATCTGTGATTTCTATTTCTGATGAATCATAGTTGAAGTCACTGTGGTTTGTTGCTTACATTATAATTGAAGGAAATCACAAATTTCAGTTTGAGCTTAGTGAAAATAAAGATGTCTCTTTTTTTCTTTTAAATCCAAGGTCACAGACTCTGAATTCAATTCACAGACTCCAGTTTAAGAACCCCTCACGGACGACGCTTTGATGCAATGTCGGACCCGATCGATTTCCTTGTCGGCTACTTATGAGGACAGGTTTTGTATGGAAGATTCGACTGAACTTCTCAAAGTCTCTCCTCACCCCATGTTTTTCCCCACATTTTAATTTTTTTCTATGCAAAAGTATACCTACGCGAACTTTGGTATTATTCCAGAGATTGGCAAGACTAATTTCAGTCATGACTTTATTTCCTTCTATTCTCTGGGTGTGTTAAACATCAGGGAGGCTGGGATTGGTACTGCCACCTCAGCCAAAGGAACTGCACGGCCTCTGTCATGAGGGCCTGGTGTCCTCCTTCCTCTGGCAGCTCTTTAAGCAAGGAGCGTATATGCCATGCCATTCCCACACATTTATACAGGTTTTCTTCAAAGGACTTCTTGAAACAGATGTTGCCTTTTCACGAGAGAAGTCTCTGGACGCTTTTCCACAGAAAGCAGATCGTGCTGTTTCTGACTGCATTTGGGGGAACAAAATCCAATTCCACTGATGAGAGTTTTTCCGTTGGAATTCTTGGCCATAGGCATAAAGCATATGCCCATCTAATTTTGTTTTCAGTCTTCCCGAGGATCTATTCTGAGTATATTTACTTTATATTTCTATTCTTAACCATTCTTATAAATTCAAACATTGTTGTTTCCCTAATTTACTCATGGTTAGTAAGAAAAGTTCTCTTAATAGCTAGATATTGGCCAGATGCCTGCCACTGTGCAAGCCAGAGGCAAAAGGAGGAAAAAAAAAAAACCTGAAGAATACCTGCAAATAAATTCTTGAATGTTTAAACTATACCAACTTTATCCTAAGGAATCAAGGAATTTAAAACATTTAACAAATGCAATGGATACTGTAATTATATATCAAAAAATTTTTTTTTCACCAAAATATATACCTTGCATATAAAGTGGATGTTGTTATTGTTAATAAAAAGTACTGCCTCATTTTCTGTTAGCCCTGACTCAAAGTCAGGGTTGTTCTCCATTGTGGATGTGGGTGTCGCTTCATGTAGTGTATATTACTTCATGCCATGTCTTCGTGTCATGACTTGCAGGCTGTTGACATTCAGAGATGATACGTCCTCTTGTTCTACACTACTTTAGTTGGACAACATGGAGAGACTTGCCAAGGGCGTGCTGGTAAATGTTTAACAACTGGTTCTCCAGGGGAAATAAAGGCCAGCTTTGTAGCATTTGCCAATTTCTGTGGTGTAAGTCCTCCCACCATAGATGATTTCAGGCCACCAAAATGACTTCACTAAACCCAGAGTTGGGAAAAGATGAGTACAAGTGGCTCTCGTAACCCAAGGCAAACCAGCTTTAGCTGCTCTCCCTAGAGTCATTTATTCCTTAGGGCTGAGAGCTGTAATTGTCCATATCTGGAGTTGCTTTTTTCTTCTGTTTACATTCAGTTCGTACAGCAATGTTACAGATGACAGCGAAAGAGTAAGATAGATGATGGTAGATAGGTGATAGACAGACAGACAGACAGATAGAAAGATGATAGATGGACAGAGTATCCAGATGAAGACTCTCTCCTCTGGCACCCTCTCTCTCTCTCTCAAAGCTGATTTCTGGGACTGCAGTTTTGGTAACAGCATTATATGGCCTTATTACAAGCAAATCTATGTTCCTTTTTAATGCTCATTACTACTGATGTCACCTGCTAAATGACTCCAGAAGCTAAATGTGACACCTGTTAGACATTTATGTCTTACACCTACATAGATCCAAGTCTCACACCAACTTTTTGCAGGCCACACATGTTCCAGTTAATTAAGGAAGCCATAAAAAAATTTCTTCTAATGAAGTGGGATCCGTGGCTCTTTATCAGACTTTATGAAAGTATTACCTAGAATGAGATATTCTTCAAGCAGAAATATTTCATCTTTAAAATACTTTTCACACACTACAATTCTATAGTTGAATCAGGGTACATTATGTCTACAGAACTCCCCCAACCTATTCAATCTATATAAAGGAAAACGGTGTTGATATAATATGGACCTGCATTGGCTCTTAATGCTTACCACATCTTTTTCTAAATGTTTATAAACTATTCTGGAATTATAAAAAAATATGGTGACCAATGGCTTCTAAAATCCAACTCTTATTTTCCTCCTTCGTAAACTGGAACTGCCAGGGGCTAAATGATTAAGTTGCCCGGTTATCCTCTTTTTCCTCATTGACAAAACATGAGCCCGACTCTAAGGTCTAAGTGTACGTTGTATATTAAGATACAATTCACATACCGCATAATTCACCAATTGCAAGCATACAATTCAATGGTTTTTAATACATTCACAGAGTTGTGTGATCATCAGCACCTTCGATTTGAGAATATTTTTATCATCCCTAAAAGAAACCCTGTATTCATTAGTAGTAACTTCTTATTCTTCCCTTCCCATGGGCTCAGGGAATCACTTATCTATTTGTCTCTATAGAATCAACCATTGGGGACATTTCCCATAAATGAAGTTATACAGTTTGTGGTCTTTCGTAACTGGTTTCTTTCATTAAGCGTTACAGTTTCAAAGTTTATCCAAATAGTACCATGTATCAGTGCTTCATCTCTTTTTGCAATATTATTTGCAAAAAAATTTCTCCCAATATTATTTGCAAAAAAAATTTTGCTGAAAAAGATTGCCTTTTCTCTTACTTGTTGGTGTCCTTTGGGCAGAACAAAGGTTTTAATTTTGATGAAGTCCAATTTTCAAGAAATATTTTCTTTCGTTGCTTGTGCTTTGGGGGCCATTTCTAATAATCTATTACCTAATTCAAGGCCACAAAGACTTACGCCTATGTTTTCTTCTGAATTTTACAGGTTTAGCATTTACACTTAGATCTCTGGTCTGTCCTGTATTAATAGTTTTTAATATAGCGTGCATGTGGTTTACTCTTTTAG
The DNA here is from genome assembly GCA_003508835.1 of Eonycteris spelaea. Lineage (NCBI taxonomy): Eukaryota > Metazoa > Chordata > Mammalia > Chiroptera > Pteropodidae > Eonycteris > Eonycteris spelaea. The sequence continues at coordinate 923,321 of PUFA01000050.1, read as the reverse complement.
ATGTGCATATCTAGTTATCCCAGTTCTTAGATTTAGAGGTTGATAGTCCCAATGTACTCTGCATTAGTTCCCCCACATGTTTGGGGAGACTTTAAAAAGACTCGAATTCCCTTGACACCACCATGTAATAATTTAGCAAGAAGCTTATGTAGCTATTAGGTTTTTGACTATTATTTCTAAATAAGGCACACAACATTCTAAGTGTTCTTAATTACAAACAAGATACATATACACGCATATCTGTATACACATACATAAACACACACATATACATATACTATACACACTTATATATACTTACGCATATAGATGATAGATGATAGATAGATAGATAGATAGATAGATAGATAGATAGACAGATTGACAGACAGATGAACTATACAGTTTCAAAGTAAGTTTGTTCAATTTTTTCTTGTTAATGCTCAATAATTTTATGTCTAAAAATTTCTGGTGAATAGTAGTCCCTCTGTACATTTCACTTGCTTACTGTTTTGATATATGTATTTGTTTTTCTGCATATAGATTAGAGACAAATCTTTTAACTTACATAAAGTTGAAAAAAGGTAAAAAAAAAAAAAGGTTGTTATTAGAAGTTACTATGGGTCCTAAATGTCTACTCTAAATAAGCCTATAAAAGTAACTGAAGCATTCTTTTCATCTCTCTACCTAATATCGCCATCACCCCAAGAGAGTTGCCCAGTGTTTCTTTAAGAGTTCTGGAATGAGGTCTTGGACATTCCTCTCTGTCATATGCCACTAGCATTAGTTGCAGGGATCTGAAACTGAATAGTTGAAGACTCTACGCCTTTAGACAACGGTCCAGATTCAGTGTGTTTAACTTCAACTTGATCCCTAATAAGGCTTAGTGGGAATATATTGTTCAATTCTGAGTGCAAAGACATCACAATGACACTAATAAACTAGGGGAACATCCTGGGGAAGGCAAAGGCACTATGAGAGATATGAAAGCATGCTGGATGAAGAACGTTTGGAAAAAAAAAGGTCTAGCCTGGAGAAGAAAATATTAAAGATTAGATAGATATGTTCAAATATTAAAGCAACTATGATGTTTTATAGCAGAACGTGTAAATTTTTGCTTTGTTTTCAGACATCAATACTAGGAACAATAGATGTATTATGTTTTAATTCAAACTAATACGAAATGTTCTAATGACTGCACTGGCATGGCCAAAGAAAGGTCGGCCTTGATGAGGGGGATGAACAGGATCTCTGAGCCCTCTAAAGCAAAAATTCATTTACCTACTGGGAATAATTTAAAAAGATGGGGGAAATGATAGGGCAAAATCTCTTCCAAACATAAATGTTTATAATTCTCTCCCTTTTCTCATCCAGCCATAGCCAATATCATAGATGGCCTCTCTCCACAATGATATCAAAGCTTATTTATCCTTACCCAACCCATTTTTTCAAAATTAGTAGAACATCTGGTCTTTGGTTTTACATTATATTCATAGAAGAAGCCTATTCCGTTTCATAAAAATTTAGTAGCCTGGATTTAAGTTCACATTTAATGAAACTTGTCCCCCTTTCTTCCTTCCATTAATAAGGTACCATCCAGTAATCACTTCCTGGAGGCCTGGGGATCAGTCTATGAACACTAGTTTTACCCCCCAAATAATGCTGTTAGGTTCTCTGTCTCTGTCACCCCTTCAGAGATGCCTGTATTTGGGAATATGGGTCCCCAAAAGGATCCATTTGGCTGCTAATGGTAGACGTTGGGTGAGCCAAATACCTGCTTCTTCCCAAAATGTGTTATTGGATGATGGCGAAATTCCACAGTAAAATATCTATTTTTGAATTATATCCCAATTGGTCATATCTAGTAGTAATGCTTACATCAAAACATTCGTATTCTGACATGATCAGTCTCATATGAATCCCGATTGTGAACAGAGTTTAAAGAAGGATACACTGATCCTTTATGGTTAATAGGTTTGTTTTAATACAAAAATCTCTGATTCTAGAGTACTAGAGGAAAAGTGGTGGCTCATAGACACACACACACACACACACACACACACACACACACACACACACATGCTCGCACGCACGCAAGCACTCATGCATACTTCTGACAATCCAGTAGAAGTATGGCTTTTTGTTGTTGTTGTTATTGTTTTTTCTTTAATTTGAGATTAATGTCAGGCTTCATATATTGATAAATTATAAAATAACTTCAAATCTTTTTTTAATGCATCCTAATCATTTTTCTTTTAAACATGTCACACAAAATATTTGTTACAGATTTACAGCAGGAAAGAAGAAACTCTACCTATTTTCAGTGCTGTCATCATGAAAATATAATGAAATGTGTTCATTTCTGATGGATAAATCAATATAGGTACATGTCCTCCATAGGATTTGGTTGAAAGGGGAATGTCTGTTTGTCATCTTTCTCTCTCCTTCCACCAACATGAAAAAAAAGCATTGAGAAAGGGACATTTTTACATCATTTAGTTGTTGAAAGAAGGAAAGTTGGCATATTCTAGGCAATTAATCTCAAAGGATGGGTGAAAGTTGAGATAAAAGCCTCAAATGATTTCCTCTTTCAATCTGAAAACAACCTTTACAGAAATATTTATAATCCATAAGATAGGAACCAGAGAGGATATAATGCTTTGAAACAGAGAGTGTAAATATGCATCATCAGTTTAATGCTTCCTCTTAAAAAATAAGATATTTTTGAAAACTCTTGGGAAACCAGCAGGGTGAAGTGCAAAGAGACTTGAATTCTCCTTTCAGCACTGGTAATTCCTAACTCTGAGATACAGAATAGGTTACTTAACTTTACAGAATCAGTTTTATGTAACGACAAAGGATTTTTGAGAAGATTCAATAAGTTAATATACATAAAGCATTTGGCATGATATTAGACTTATCTTCAGCTAATTGAAATAGGTCTTTGATAATAAAGAATATTAGGTAAATTGGAATTGAATCTCTTATTTTTAAATCATTTTTATGACTGAATACATCATTTTTAAAGGTAGCACATGCATTTGCGGTTCAAAACAAAAATAATATTGTGTGGTTTGCGAGTGTATATTTATAAACATACGTATTCATACACACACATATAATTCATTTAATAAACAGAAAAATAGTGGCACTCGATAACTATTAAAGGCCTCCTGTTAATATCTTTTAATATCCCCTAAGTCATAACATCTCAAACTCAGTAAGTTTGGACTGTGAAGTATAAAATTTTGTACCATAAATTCTTCAGTTTCACTAGTGGCACAGAAAGCTCACATCCTGCTGCAGATGGTGGACAGCCTTTCCAGGCAGCTCACGTAAAAAAGATGAAGTTGGCACTTCTGCAAAGTGACCATGAGGAAGCTTTTGCTTTGCTTCCAGGGATCACTCGGTGAATTTTGATTTTAAGTGATCCCTAACTAGTCCACACAATCTAAAAAGCTGGTGAGTGTTCAGCGGGATAACTAGGTGTAGCTTTGTAGAAAGAATGTTGGAATTAGAGCTGATTTGGTGGACTTGGGATTTTACTACTTGTTCAGCCTTGAAGATATTGCTTAATTTTGTTTGAATTTCCATTCTTTTATCTACCAACAAACGCTGGTTCATTTGCTTAAAATAAAAATAATGCCTTATTTTTTATACTTCTCTCCTTGCCGTCTCTGCTACAAACGCAAAGGTCTTTTTGAAGCTTCTTAAATATACTGAGCTCTTTTTTCACCTCAGGACCTTTGCACAGGCTCACATTAAGCCAGAAAGTCTCTTCCTATCCTGTGTTTCTCATTTCCTGTTTTGGATTAGCCTAGATATTACCCCTTTAGAGAGTCTCTCTCTGACTTTCCCTATTATTTTGTCTCCTACCACTTGTCATAATTTATAATTGCTTCATTTGTTTGGTTTGATTATAATTTGCTCAGCTATCTTACTGAAATATAGATTCATTGAGAGACTCTAGCTGTCTTGCTCACCTTCACATTCTGAGTGGTCACTAAAGTGCCTGATAGAATTAAATAAAAGATGTTGCACAGATGAATTAGCATTTGCATGGTTGTTATATAACTTAAGATAATTTATGACGTATTTTATGATCTCGATAAAGTAAATCCTTTTAAAAATTATTATGAGGGGAAGATTTGACCAAGATACATCTAGTTCACATGTTAAATTATCTGTGCTTGAGTTGTAAAAGCAAAGTGTGGCAGGGCCACTATCTGTGCAAAGTTACTTCTGACACACCAAAGGGCTAATTTATAGAGGAAAACCCCCTCGAACAGACAAGATGTCAGCATTGGAAGATATTCACAGCTTTAAAAGCACCAACATACATCTTCAAAGTTTTCATTTCCTAGAGACCAGCTAGGACAAGGAGCTGACCTGAGCATGTAATCAAGATTACATTTTCTCCACCCCACTTAAAGTATGGCAAAGTTGTCATTACAAACCTTGTTGTGTCTCCTTTAGACAAGTTTAAGATAGGTGGCCTTTCATTCTCACTTTTTCTTAGAGCAAAACAAAGCTGCTTCAGTGAGCCTAGTCTCTATTTTCAATTAAAAAAAAAAAAAAACCCTAACAATTTGAAACCCATTGGAAAAGGGTAATTATGAAGGATGTTTCTACTACACTTTTTCAATTAATGACTCCAGCCCAGGTCTCTTTAAATGAATCCAAGCAGACTATTGGAGAAAGGAGGGCTCGGCAGATGCCGTCTTAAAATCAGAAAAAGGCCAATAAAAACTAATGATCTAACAACAAACAACTGCCAATTCTGTGTCATCTTCTGTTGGGAAATGTTTGGATTTCATTCGGCTTTTAAGTACCACTGGCTGATTTATTATTTTAATTTTTTATTTTCTTAGTGGGTTGTCATGAAACTTTAGATCATTAATATGAAGAATAAAATGCCAAATAAGCTATAATTTCCTACATGAGTACAGTAATAATGATAATAAAAAGCACTGAAGGTTCTTATATTTCATTTATATCGACTAAACTCCAAGATGGTATAAAAATCATCCTTCAGAATATTTATCACCCTTTTCCTACTTCATCTTCTGATCTCTGCTGTCATTCTGATCTCTTGCAGCTTTTTTATCTTGTGATACTCAACCCACATCCAACATTTAGGCTGAGCTTTCTTCCTAACATTGTTCAAATCTTTAGGTTCCTTTCCTTTTTTTTTTTTTCTTTTTTTTGATGGAAGTGTTTTGGGTGATATTTATTGTGCCACCTCTAAGGATACCATCATGAAAAATCACAATTAAATTCTGAAAAGGAATTAAATAAAGTTACATGGAAAAAACAAAATAAGGTTGCTTATTTCAGGAGGCTGGTCAAAATGGAAAGTGTAAGCACTACTTGAGATTTACTGTGTTTTCTCTAATTAGGAAAGCTATTCTCTCCTACTTGTCTTCAATTAATATGTGCTACTAGTTCTCCAAATGACTATGCATCGATGTTGGTACATGCCTACTTTCTCAGTAATGAAATATGCTAAACTAAATTGTTACATGGTTCTGAGGAAATTCTCTATAAAGACCCTATACTCAATGAATAAAGACCCCAAAGGGAATCTGCTGTGCCCAGTAACCTAAACAGCCTAATTAATTACAGCTTCACATCTCAGAAGTTGAAACACTTAGATTATGTATTTTTATCTTTATTTTTGGTATGCAATAATATTACAAACACTAAATAGATGACTGCAGAAAATATTAGAATGTAGATTCATGGAGCTTTAAATTCTTCATCAGAGAGGGCAATGTGATTCAGTTGAAGGTCTAGGCAAGTTTTTTCAAAATTTTTTGAAATTATGACCCAAAGTAGAAGTAAATAATATATAAGCCCAATACATACATGGATATACATCATAGGTCACAGACGGTTCTGTAGGCCATTGTAAGGTTTTTAGTTTCTATTCTAAGTATGTGATGGGAAGCTTCTGAGAGAATTTTAGCTGAGGAGTAACATAGTATGACTGGTTTTAACCAACTCATCCAGACTGTCGTGTCACAGAATGTGAGGGGCTAACTATGGAAGCCAGGAGACTAGTTAGGAGATTGTTCTGCTAATGCAGATGAAGAATGATGGTGGTGCGGCCAAGGCAGTAGTAGTGAAATAGGTAAAAACAACAAAACAAACAAAACAAAACAACAAAACAAACAAACAAAAAGCAGTCCATTTCTGGATATTCGTGGAGGCAGAACCACCTTGAAAGATTGGATGTGTGATCTGAGAGAAAGGCATAGGAATCAAGGATGATTTCCAGGTTTGACCCTGGAGGTGCTATTTATTGAGACTGGAAAGATAAAAGAAGAGCATATTTAGAGGAGGAAAACAGTTTTGTTTATGTTTGAGCTGCCTATTGGACGTCCAAGTAAAAATGTTTGATTAGAGGCCAGAAATTAACCAGCTTCAGATTCATGAGAGAAGACCTGGCTGGGTGTATACATTTGGGAGTTGTCAAAATATGTTGGCATTTAAAGAATTGGACAAGGAATTCTCGATCACCAAAGGAGTAAACACTGACTAAGAAAGAAAAGATCTTGATTGAGTTCTCCTGAAAACAACTCTAAGACAAAGACTTTAATGCATATAATTTAACTGGGAGGTGGGAACCCAGAAGGCACAGGTCAGAAATTGAGGAATGTGACACAAGGAAAGGAGAAAAACCAACTAAAGGAATAAAGAGTGTTTTATAAGCCGGTTACTACCAGTTCCACTGGAACCGAAGGACCATTTAGAACACACAAGAAGAGGTGTAGATCTGAGAGATGAGACTGAAGTATTTATCCAGCATCCCTGTCTTCATTAGTGGAGAGATGTTTCTCAAGGTGTTGAGTCTCTGGATGTTCCTGGTCCCAAAGAGCTGGAGAAAGTTCTAGGTGGAGAAGCAGAGAGATGGACTAAGGGACGTGGGGCAGGGCATTGAAGGGTCTGGCTCTGGGTCCAAAGACTGAGCTGTTTAGAAGTTCAGAACATGAGGAGGCTCTAGTTAAGGAGACTGAGAAGGAGTGACTTGTGTAGGAGGAGGAAAACTAGAAGAAGCTGGTGGCTGGAGGTCAAGAAGGTAATTCCAGAAAAGAATGATACTGAGTCCTTGTCAGTGGATTTTGCATCATAGAATTTGATACCCATTTATTGGGGTGGGCCAGGATAAAAGCCTAATTGGATGAGGTTCAAAAGGAGGAGTAAAGTTGAAAACAACTAGCTTGGAAAACTAATGGAGGAGTGTTGTTATAAAGAGAAGCAACTGAAGGAGAAGGAGACTGGAGAAGTTGCAGAATATTCTTACTGTGAAATCCACAGTAAGGTGGAATGAAAAGGAGAGATATGATAGATGTGTTTGAGACTTCTGGCACAGGTAAGAGGCAAGTATTCATTGGTTTGGCAGTGGCAATAATGAATGAGTCTATATTTAGGGTCAATAGCTATAGTTCTTGCATGTGCCTCATCAATCACCCTCTCTCCCTCTAAACCTAGAAGATGAATGGGATTGGAATCATATTTAACACAACTACTGAGATTTTGTTTTTTAAAAATGTCATTTAAAGGTGTAGTAACTCGAGTTGGAAAATAGTGGTTATACTTGTAAACCAACGTAGCAAGGATTTTTCAGAATATATTACCAGAAAATAAAGCTTTTCATATGAACTTAAAAATTAAAACACTATGATGAGTACACCTATGTTTATATGTGTGTGCATAAAATGATTATTCCAAATATAGTTAAATTCTGAAAGGCATTCAGTATTATTAACCTTTTCATTTTCCCCCTGTCATTCATTGTCTCTATGTTTTTCAGGTCTATTAATTGATTTTATAAATTAACAACCTCTGATGACTCTAGTTGCTTAAGAGCAATTTGACCTGTTAAAAAGAAATTCTGTGTACAAGCCCTTGATGATAAGGCGGCATTGACATGTGGGTGTTTATGTTGAATAACAAATAGAAAATAATGGCATTACAACTCTTGTAGATTGGAACAAAATTGTTGTAATCTTATGCAAAACACAAATGGAAAAAAAATTGTTCAGAAGAAAAGTAAAGCAAAGATAAGCTTCATTTAAAATCTACATGGAATGCAGCTTTCATTCAAAATGACTTTCTTTGATACTACAACCAAATGAGAAACTTTTTAAAGTTTATTTTGTGAATACTTAGGGTGTTATGAAAGACAACAGTTATGTTCTATTTTCAAATACCATTCACAGAGAATCTACAGATGTATGTAGAGATAACATTCCGCACTAAGCATATGTCTAACATCGATCTGACACAATGATTTGAATTCACCTTTGGAACATAAGGTCACAAAAGATGAGTCAGTTTACTCTTGAGTTAAAATTTAAGGAAGCTACTATGCAGAAAAGATACAACAAAATTGAAGTTGTGGTCATACCACAAATGAGTGCCTCCCAGTATAAGGTTTATATTATAAAATTAAACATTAGTCAGCATCCAGATGTTAGACATCAACACTGTGTGTGTGCATGTCTGTAGAAACCAAATTGGAATTGTATATAATAAATAATAGCCATTTTCAGGAAATAAATCACCGTAAGGAGTTGTAAGAAATAATGTATTAATTTAAACTCCAACTCCATTTTCTTTTAAAACGACTTGGAGGTACTGAAGATAAATTTTCTTCTAGGGGTGGGAAAAAGCCTGCTGTTAAAACTCCGTCTTACATTTACCATCCTGTCTACTCGTAGCTGACCTGAAGGTCAAGCAGTGATATGCATGTGTGAGCTGGCAGGGACATGTATGCAGACATTGCATAAGTGGTAGGGGGAACTGGGCCCCTTTCCTCACATTTGTACCAAGGGGCCGGCCACTACTCATCTCCAGGTGATTTTTGCTAAGAGGGAATGCACGAAGTTTTCCAGCCTTTAAAAAGGATCCTCTTCCCCCCTTAAAAAAAATTTTTTTTTAATGTCAAATACTTTAATTTTAAAGTTCAATTTTTAAAAGACATTTTCAGGCCATACAAACCAGGTTCGAAGGGTAATGATTCACCTACGCAGGCAGCCAGTTTGCAAACTCTGCTCTATGCAGACAATACGAAGGCAGCACAGCAAGCTTTGGGCTGCATTTTCCATTTTTCGTTCCTTGTGAGCTGCCATAGATTCTTAACTGTACAGAAGGCACTCTATGTCAACAGGGTCAGGAAAAAGTACTTAGAGGTTTGTTAAAAACGACACATGTGAGAGCCTGGGGAAGAGCACAACAGAATCTTCTGGGGCTAAGAAACGTTCTAGATCTTGATGATCCAGGCAGTAACACAAGTGTATGTGTGTGTGAAAAGTCTTCAAGCTGCACACTTAAGATACATGCACTTCACACACTTGAGATGTATATATCTATGTCTATATCATCTATATCTAATCTATATCATCTTTGTATATCTAATTTATCTATGTCTATCTAATCTATATCTATCTATCATCTATCTATCATCTATCTATCTATCTATCATCTATCTACCTATATAGATATCTCCTCTCAACCAAAAAACTACCAACTTTAGAACTTTAAAATAATCAGATGGCAACTTCAGTGTAGGGATGGAGAGGGCAATGACATCCCTTGGGCTGTGCAGCTGAGACAAGCCAGTCTAAGCAACACAGGTTCTGTTCGGTGGGAAGAAAGACTTTATAAATCCAAAAGATGAAAACTAGTCCTATCTAGTTGCTCCCAGTATAGTTCTATGCCACTCAGTGGCTGGTAGGCTCCTCTTTTTGATCTAGTGGAAGATCACTTCAGACAGATTTCATTAATTTCTTCACATGAGTCACAATGAACTGGAGATGTGGTTGAATGGAAGGTGCACTCAGGCCAAGGGTACAGATTCCTTTAATACGGGTAAAGGGTACATCTGATTCCACACATGTCTATAAGAACTGAGAGCGGTAAGCTTCGCAGGCCTGAGTGTCCTTGTGAAACACCCTGCTGTGGGTGTTTCAGCCCTGTCTGGATGAGCATCCTATCTGGTACATCATGAAACTTCCTTATGGTCCTCTTTCGGAGTGGAGATGGGGTGGAAATGGGTGGGTGCTCTGATCACATGCCTGTCTGCTCACCAGGTACAAACAACTGATATCAACCCCAGCACATTGCCAAGTGCATATCTCAAGACTAGGAGGAAATTTTGCAAGGTCCCATGTCCAAGCCTCTCATTGCCCTAGCTGGTTCAAGCTTCAGATCTGCTGGAGCCTGTGATTGTAGCTTCAGTTCAGCCAACATTTTTGAGTTCCTGTGGGGCACACAGAAATGAGCAAGCTATAATCCTTGCTGCATTAGTTTGCTAGGACTGCCATAACAAAGTACCATAAAATGGACAGCTTAGAAGAACAGAAATTTATGTCTCCTTAGCTCTGGAGGCTGGAAGTCTGAAATCAAGGTGTCGGCAGGGCTGTGCTCCCTCTGAAGATGCTCAGGAAAAATCGGCTCCAGGTCTCTCTCCCAGCTTTTGACTTGTGGCAGCATAATTCCAATCTTCACATGGCATCTTCCTTGAATACACGTTCATGTTCAAATTTCTCCCCTTCTTAAGGACACCTATTATATTAGGTCAAAGGTCCGCCCTAACCCAGTATGACCTCATCTTAACTACGTCTGCAATCACTCTATTTCCAAATAAGGTCATTTATTCTGAGGTACATGGGTTACAACTTCATTATAAGAATTTGAGTAGGCAGTGCAATTCAGTCCCATAACACTTGCCCTCCCAGAGTTTATGATTCAGTTAGGAGAGAGGCATCTACATCACTGAAGTCTGTGAAAAATTACTAGTTACTAGGATAAAATGATACTGGAATTTGCTCCCAAGGATTTGTCTAATACTATCTACCTATCACCTGTTTGTTTCACAATTTGTCAGCATAGTAATAAATAAAACTGGCTTATAGGCACATCAGTATTGTACAACTATTTCAACTAAGACAGGAAGGTGAATAATACTACTACTGTAGAAAAATGTTATATAGTTTTTAGTATGAGGCAAAAAGTAAAAAAGACTCAATAATGAATTCCATTCAAGGAAGGAAGAGGAAAATAAAAGCGATGTGATGAAAGCACTGAATTTCAATTTCTTGTGGCCAAGAGAGCAAAGCATTCACCATCTAAATTGTCTCTACCTGGCAGGGCAGAGTGGAAATGTGGTGATTATCCAGTTAATCTAATTAGCTTGGGTATTCATTTGGATAATTCAAGCTCCATGTGAACAGGGCAGGTGTTTAAAAGAATTATCCAGAACATTTTTCTAAACATGTGGTTCAAAGAAGGGGGCCTAGAAATTAGGAGTCAATGAAGATGGTTTTGAGACTTTTCTCTTGAAATTTTCAGGCCAATCGTGATCATCAGAGATATGCATCAAAAAGAGACCTAGATAAAGTTTAACATGTAAGAAAGAGAATTCCAGGTACGGTGGAAGAGTCTTACTTTGGGGACATTAACATGAACCCTGCATTTGCAGCTTTCAACATGAGCACATCGTTTAACCTGTTCCCATTATTGATGGCTTTCTACTAAGATAGAAGGAAATAACTCATCATCCGAATGTTACTATGTTATATAGACACTTCCTATTTCCTTGGGTGTATTTTGTTGCATGCTTTCTTGTCACATGTGTTCAAATAATAAAGTGTCATAAAAGTTGTGTCTGATGGCAGGGATGCTATCTCAGGTTTTTCACAAAAGCAAAGTTGTTTTTCAAAACTTTTTTTCTCCATACCTTTATTTCCTCTTACAAGTAGTACTTAAAAACAAATACCAATCTGATGATGCTGATCTTTTGCTGAAAATAGTTCAACGACTTCCATTGCCCTTAAAGCCAAGCACAAATTCTAAAACATGATTTGCCAAGTCCCACAGGTTCTGATGATCCTAGTTTACTTGTCTAGTCATAAGGAATGTTTTCTCTCTCCTTCTTTCAGTTCCTTAGTCAAAGCTTTTTTTTTTTTTTTTTTTTTTTTTTGCCTCTGAGCATTTGTTCCTACTGTTCCCTCTGCTTCTGTTATTTCCTCATCTCTATCTGGTTCATTCTTACTCATTTTTCCAGCCTCAGTCTAGATGTCACTTGTTCTAGGAGTCACCTCTGATGTCCAAGTCCATATTTAGCACTCTTCCTTCTCAGCATCTGACTCTTCCTCATTTTGTAGCACTTATCATACTGCACCATAATTGTTTGCTTATTTGTGTGTATTCCTCTGTACACTATCATTTTTCCTGAGAGCAGACAATGATCCTTTCTTGTTCAATATTGTATTCTCAATGCCTGGTGGGTAAAGTTGGTACAAGACAGTGTTTTGAATAAATTTACAAATTAACAGAGAAAAAAAGAAATATAGTATTTGTGATATCTCTGAGAAATGAGTAACTGCTAATATTTATAAGTAACTAATATTTATTAAATATTTCAAATGTCTTTTCTGTTAAAATACAAGTAAAACTCATTTATAGTAATAAAGGTCAGAACTAGGGTTACCTCTGAGAGTATTGACTGAGAAGAAGCACAAAAGAACCTCCAGAGGACCAGAAAAATTTCCCTAACTTGATCCGAGTGTTAGTTACATGGGCTTCTGCATATATAAAATTCATTGAGCTGCGCACTTAGGATCTGCATGCTTTATTGCATAAGTTAATAAAAAAGAAATAAAACAGAAAAAAAATTAAAATATTTTCCTATCTCTATAATACCAGGGATATATTTTACATTGTGTTAGCTCAAGAAAAAGGGTTCTGGTTTTAAAGGAGTTTGTAATTCTGTTTACAGTGCAACCATTTGATAAGAGTCCCCCCAAACCTCCTAGCACAGGTAAGGTAGGTCAACGAAGTCCTTACCTTCTATTTCTGGAGGCCATGGCCATTCCAAACTAGCTAAGGGGGTGGGGTCGGTCTTGTCAGAGTATCCTGTGGGAATCAGTTCCCTTCCAGGCCTCCCAATCACGTGAAAATCACTCTACCCTGATTCTACCCCCATAAGCACCAACCAGATTGCACTTCCAAAGCCTGTTTTCAAATGGGTCTTAGCAAACCCAGGAATCCTTCTGATTATTAGTCACCCCAAACTGAACCTACCACCAATAGTAACTGGCCCATTATGGCCAAAGATGGAATTCCCCAGTTCTCAAACACTTCATCAAGGGGACTTCCAATGAATTAAGTAGAATTCTTATGCAATCAAGACATTGTTCCAGCATATTGCCATTTAAAATTGCTTCAAGAATTTATTCCATACGTCTAGGGGAATGGAGTTAATTTTCCTCTTGTAAAATGAATTAAATATGTATGCTTGTTTATAGAATTCTTGAGTTACCTTCATTTCTAGTTGCATTTGCTCATCATATAAATATTAAGATTTTTTAAAAATATATATACCATGTAAATATTCTGGTGCCATATTTGAGACCAATTATAACACTTCTAAGCTAATTTTATTCTCACCTGTCTTCCCTATCAACTCTGTCTTTATTTGCTGTATTTCAGCCTTGTAGTACCTAAAATCTTGTCTTTGTCTACAGCCATTTGGAGAGTTAAATACGCTATCCAAATTGACTACAAATGTCTTTTCTCTATTTGTCTACATCATCATTCTGGCTTTGTTGCATCCTGTAGTTATTCAATGTGGAATAATGGTCAAAATCAATTACAAACTTGTAGTTGTCTTTGAGGAATATTTATCATTGCTATTAAATGATGTACAAGCTCTTGGTATACTGTTTATGGAGGCAGGAATATGCTTCTCTCTGAAGATTTTATCTTTTAAAGGGCACATAAAATTTCAGACTTGCTTTTCAGCTTCATAAATACGCATATGATTGCATAGAGTTAACACAGATATCCATCTTGAGTTTCTTTCGGTTCAAGCAACCATGGAACTAAATTCCACATAACCTATATAAAAGCCTGTGTATTTCAATCAACTTTAATGAGGGAAAAAAGTTCAACTGCTTGATAATTCAGGACCAGAAAAAATTAGAACAGGAACTTTAACAATAAATTCAACAAAGTTGTGTACCCTCAGAAGAGTGAGCCGCAGATTCTCAGCTCTGTGTGCTGAATATATTAAATGTTTTTCAGAAGTTTCTAAAGTCTAATTTGAAGCCATATTAATAAAGATTCTAATTTCTAACCTTTAAAAACCAAGACATAACAGAATACCAAAAGTTTTCTATATATACACACACATACATATAAGACAGGGTCACCATTGGGTAATGTAGGTACATAAGAAATTACCTCCAAAACTAATGGCTGAAACAATAATCATATTGACGTTTATGAATCTGCAATGTGGGCAGGACTCAGCAGAGAAAGTGAATACAGGAAGTTTATGGAAATGGCAAAAAAAAAAGAAAAAAAGCATTATTTAAAAGTACTATGGTTAGATAGCACTTTTGCCACAGTGACGATTTCCTCTTGTTCCATCCCTCTGTCTCCCCTCCCCCAGCAAGGCATGTAGCCCAGTTCTGTGTTTACGATGCCAGGGAAAAGCATCACTGGGTGGGGAACAGAAATAGTCAGGGTCTCTGGCTTTTGTGTTTTCAACTGTTTGAACCCTTGAAGGAGCTTCTGCTAGATGCCTGGGATACAAATATTACTGATAGAGGGATTCTCTCTGGGGGAAAAATATGAAGATCAGAAAAAAAGAATCCATCCCCTACACATCAGTCAGGATCCCCAGGTGAGGAAAACCTAAATCTCACCATGGTTTTGGAAACTGGCTCTCCAGATGCTCCAGTAAGGAGACAAAGTGGGCTCTGAGGTGATAATTTGGAGGTGTTAGTAACAGGGAAGAGCCACCACTGGACTGCTTGAAGGGAGGGCCTCTGGGAGGTGGGGTTCAGACCTTGGGAGGATGGGGCACTGCCCAGCTCTTGCTGGTTCTTCTGAGGGGCTCATGCTGTGGATTCTGGGAGAGCTAAAAGACGCTCTGAGCCACCTACTGCTTGGAGGACAAATCCCCAGTCCTGGGCAATAAACTGACAGAACGGGCAGCAAACAGGAAGGAAGCCACTCTGTTCCTCCCGCCTCCCATACCCTTCTGCTGCTGCCAATTGGCAGAACTGGCAAAGGGGCAAAGAAGTCTGGGAAATACAGTTTCCAGAATCCCAGTCCAGAGTGTTAAAAGGTTGACTTTGGAACTGAGAGGCAATAGACAAACAACCAGCATATTCTTGTACCTCGGGGAGGCGGTGGGGAGTACTCTGGATTTAGGAGAGAAGAAATTGGGAGTTGATAAGAGCCAGAATTGGGTGGGTTTTGAGTGAGAGTGCAAAGAGGGACAAGGAACTTCTTAGCAGAAACGCATGCAGATGATTGAGCAGCGAGTGCCCCACCCCCACCACGCTGTGGTGCCACATCACCCTGACCCCTGTCACCCTGACCCCTGTCGACTTAGATACGCCCAGCTTTGTCTCAAATTGATCAAGATTAAATGTTGGTTCCCCAGGCAAAAAGTAAGGACTTGGTATAGAAATTCGAGCCTTAGAAAAATGATGAAAGTTAATACTTCGAGTAAGCACAAGCAAAAAACAATCTTTGTTGCTTTAAGTCACTAAGATTTGGGGATTGTCTGAATCTGTGGACTTATACCTTCTCAGTGTATTTTCAATTGTGTAAAAACTGCAGACATAGGGGACATGCTGGAAAGACAACACCGGTCATTTTTGAATTATTATTTACAATGATTATTTCTAGAACTAGCATTATGACTGTTTCTTTTTCTTCTTCATACCTTTTATTATTTTCCTAAATTTCCACAATAAGCATATTTCACTGTTACAGACAAATTATTTAAAAGCTTGTTAATGCAAATGTTACATTGTGATTTACTATTGTATCATACCTCAAATGCATTTCTGAATTGGCATGATAAAAAGCCTAAAGTTTCTTTTTTATTTTCATATTTTGTGATAGAAAGATTAGAACTAGCGAGAAAATCCTATTTTTCAGTATGTTATCATAGGCCTCGGGCACGTTCTGAATACAAAAAGGAGTGTAGTCTTCATCTTCTACTTTTATTCTGACAAGAAAATATTAATTCCAATAAGTTTCTAGTTTGAAATTTTCATAGACTCTTTCGCCTGTTAATACCACAGTGTGGCCTTATTAAAGTAGCATATGATCGATCTTGAAAATATGGCAGAAATAATTTGCTGAAAACCTTGGAGAACATATTCCAAAAGTTCAGGCCGAGTCTTGTTTTTGTCAATAAAATGCAAGTAATGGGTCAAAGTCTGGGTGATAAAGATGATTAGAGGGAAATAATAGAAAAGAAAGGTCAGGCACTTCATTTCCCATACAGCCCTTTCACCATAATACTTACAGGACGGAAAACTCCTTTATACTGAAAAAAGAAGAAAGCAAGGAAGAGAGAAAAAGAAAGAAAGAAGGGAAAGGAGAGAGAGAGAGAAAGAGAAAGGGAGGGAGAGGGAGGGAGGGAGAGGAAGGAGGAGAAAGAGGAAGGAAGGAAGGAAGGAAGGAAGGAAGGAAGGAAGGAAGGAAGGAAGGAAGGAGAGAAGAGAAGAGAGGGAGTGAGGGAGGGATAGAAGGAGGAAGGAAGGAGGAAAAGAGAAAGACTGAGATTATTTGACTTTTGGAGAGGCTTGGCTCTCGGGACATTTAGGCATTATGAAATCGACAGTAAATTCCTTGTGTTATTAGTCCAGAGATATCCACAGATAGCAAGATGCCTGGGATACCAGAAGAAAGAAGGAGGGACTTTCAAAGATGAATTCCAGTTAGCATCTACAAACAGGCTGACACCTAAAGCAAATTTTAGGATGAAATAAAAATACAGGTAAAAAGAAAACGAAGGCAGGCCTGTGATTGTCACTGAAGCAGATATCAATATTGTTAATTCCAGGAAATATTTCTCATTCGCAGCTAGAGCACATGTTGGCCAGGACTTCCCACCCGCTCTGAAGTTAGGCTTGGCCGGGTGCACTGGGCAATGAAATGTGAATGAAACCATCTCCGTCATGAAATGTGAATGAAACCGATCTCTGTCACTTGTGGTTCTCGACCTATGAGCCAATGCACAACCCCCGCCCGCCCCCACCACTCCTCCCTTCCTAGCTCTCGCCTGGCTTTAGCCTGAGCTCAAAACAGACCACGATGAACAAAGTAGCACTGCTGACCCTTGATGGACATGTAGCACAAGCAAAAAATAACCTTTGTCGTTTTAAGTCACTAAGATTTGGGGGTTGTTTTTATTGCAACATAATTTAATTCATCGAATGTTACAATATCCATCCCTGAAAGCATTTTAAAGAATCTATGTTTGTGTTCCCCACTGAGGCAGAAAGGGTGGCTGCAGGTTATAGGTTCAACGATTTGGAGCAGAGGTTTAGAAATTTTGATAACCTACCCTATTTAAAATGTAATATTATATTATGCTTCCTTTTTAGTGTAGGTATTTTACTGATGCTGTGCCTTTTGAAAACTACTTTTTAATTTTATATCCTTATATGTTCCTTTACTCCTAGTTACGTCTTACAATCTCTTGAATGGATGCTTAATGTACATTCCCATAAATACAACGGATAGATTCTGTTTTTTCAACCAGTACATTTTAAAATTTAGGTGTCTATGTCTATGTAATAAATCTAAGCAAGCTTTTCATTTTGATGATTAGGTATTTCATCTGGCAACCACACAATAACTAGAAGATTATACTCTTCTTCCCTCTAATAAATCCCACAAGCAACAGAACTAGTAACAGGAAATGGTGTGTGACAAAGCGGCCATTGCTTGGCTCTGAAAGTAAGCTCTTTAAGAATAAGACTCTTGTCGCTATGAATTCATGAAAAAAAATATTCAACTGTTTTTTTTTTTTTTTTGAAGTCAGTCGTTCTTCAAAATCTTGTAAGGCATTCCTCCAGGCTGCTAATGATCTCCTTTATTCAAACTGCATATTGAACTCTTCTTTTTTTAATCATTCCATTTTTTTCAGGGGCTCCCCTCAGGCGGGTGAATTTAAGAATGATTTTTGCTGGTTGTGGCTCTTTTTTGAGAACTGGCAAACCAGGTATCTTTGAAGCTGCTGTTTTTTTCCTCAGCTGGGAACAGTAACCTAATCCCTGCACTCTGACTAGATTTGAGCGAAGTGGGCATAGCTTGCTTCTATCACAGGATAAGATTGGAAGAGCTGGGCTGTGGGTCTCCAGCTGAGAGAAAGGGAAGAGATAGGGAAAGATAAGAACTGCGGTTTCAAATATCCTTAATGGGAATTCTCCACAGTCATTTTTCTTTGGAGCTGGGTGCTGTCAGAGCTTTGATTACTGCCTCCTCTTCCCTGGGAAACCTTTTGTTTGGTCCCCCTAGTGTCTGGACTTTGGCCAGGCTGTTTTTTTTGTGTGTTTTCCAGGTAACTCTGGGTCTGTCTCAGTCCAGTCCTAGAGTGATTCATATGTCTGTAACCGATAGACCACTGTCTGCTTTTCAACAATCTGAGTTTCCCTCACATATCCATGCCCTGAAAGGCAAAAGTGAGATTTTTTTTATTTTCAGGTTTTTTGTTTGTGTTGTTTGTTTGTTTGTTTGTTTTCCTGGCTGTTGTCTTACTGCTCAGAAAGCCTGGGCATTTTCATTAGTATTTTTATTGTTTTTTTGTTGTTGTTTGTTTTTCGCTTATGCAGACTGAGAGTAAATCAACATGTTGAAAATAGAGAAAGAGACCTGCAAAGAATGTCATTTGTTAGGATTTATGATTTATGAGTCTGAAGGACCTGTCACATTGAGCCTTGGAATGATTTTAATTAGCTGCATGACTGAGATGCCCTGTCAGTGAGGCACATTAAAACAGAGCCATCCGATGAGTGATCAGCCGGCAAGGAAAAGAGATGTGGCAAGGCCCGTTGCAGACACAAGCCATGCTGCTCATTTTTGCCTTTCTCTCCACACTGCTAACAACAACAACAACAACAACGACAACAACAACAACACAACATTTCAGAGATGTAGTTTCCAGTTCTCGGTTTGTAGAAGCTGCTGAGAATATTAATGAAGCCCCACCTAATTTGTACCTGTGGCTAATACAGCTCCAGAAGGTGAGAAATACGAGAAAGAACCAGTTTTCCCGTCAGCAACAAAGGAACTTCTGTTAGGAATTTCAAGTCACGTGCGAGCGAACTTGTCCCGCAAGGGCCTCTCCCAAATCACCGCCCATTACAGTCATGGAGCAGAACGGGTCGTGCGCCGGGGCCAAGAGCGTGTGGTGAAAAGGGGTCCAGACCTTCCTGAGATGCTCATGAACCAGTCTGTACAGAGGCTGTTGTCTGTACCTCCATGGCTTCAGTGACGTGGTGATCTTCTCCGTTGGGAGTCTTGGGGGTGACCTTGTGTTTAGCCAAAAGGGAGAAATGGGTGCTGGGTGTCATCGGGAAGGCTGCAGAAAACGTAACAGAGAAGCCAGCTTACCCTGTTCCAAACCAAGAGGCCCCTTGCTCAGAGTGCCACGTGCCCTTCTGGGCGCCACGTTATGGGTGCCGTTCTGGACACGGGCCAGTTCGGGAGTGGGGCTGGGCGTGAGAGATGGCTTGTGAGAGCAAATCGGGAAGAGACCACAGCTTTCCAAACTTGACAGACACAGACTGAGAAAGATGTGCGGGGTGTCCCCAAAACACAATCTAGTGCGGATAAGGTCGTGGGTGTAAGTTAGAGATTGCCAGGGAATTTCACTGGCTGTTCTTCCATTATTTTCCAACTCAAAAACCCCCTTCAACCCACAAGAGTTCACTTACTGTTTCACAAACATGGCCTGCCCTGTTCTTGTTCCCATACTCACAGCTGTTTTCATGTTACCCCCCCCCCTCCCTTCTATGTTCCTATTCTCACTGCTAAATTTAAATTCCAGTTACTAAAAAAAGGCCCACTCTAAGCACCCTCAGCCCAAGGTAGAATACCCATACCATTTAGATCTGCCCGTTTTTTGGACAGTCATCTACTGTCAGGTAAGAACTTTTACATTAATCTCTTGGATTATTCTCTAAATGTTATTTTTATCATTTAAATTTTTCTCTGCATAAACATGTAAACACTGGTTTGTGTGAGTTAGGTGGCTGCATATAGAGAAAAACCTTCGGAAACAATTTAACAAGATAATTTTCTCTCTTCAGTAACAGAAGTTTGGAGGTAGAAGGGAGACCTGCTTTAACATTAAGGATAGACTTCTTTCACCCTCCTGCTTGGCCGCCCTGGTGTGCGGTTTCTGGGCTGAAGGGTACTTAATGAGGCGGCGTGGCTGCCCAAGTGTCCGTCATCCTGTCTACAGTCACAGCGTAGGAAGGAGGAAGAGAACGAAAGTCCCCCTGGCTGAGTCAGCAACCTCGTAAAGTGTCTTCTCAGAAGTCCTTAGGGACACTTTGCTTACATTTCATTGGTCAATACATTGTCACAAGCCTACCCTTGGCAATAAGGGAGGTTGGTAGTGTTTTAGCTAAGGTCACTGCCATCACATATACACTACTGGCTTACATAGAAAGGAAGAAGGAAGACTAGATATTGGGGATCGCCTCGCAGTCCCTGCCACACGGTCTGACAAATAGTTTTGTGCTGCCTCCAGGACACATCTGAATAGTTAGAATAGCAAAAGAACTAGACACTCTAGGAAATTCTAATGAGTTATGGGGAGGTAATGAACTGTTGCTTTACAGACCAAATGAGTCGTCTCTCACCTCCCTTCTGCATGTAGTATTTGTTTCCTTCGAACCCTCCTTCGTCTAAAGTATAAACTTCCTTGTACAGAGTCCTCTTCCCTTCCTCTCTTCCTCACCTTCCTTCTCATCCCCAAATAGTCTTTCCTGTCCAGTGGGAAGCACAGATCCCAAAATCCTGTTGATTTTCAGCAGCTTCAGGCAGTAAAGAAAGGCCGTGCGAAGTTCAAGTTTGCTTATTTTTTGGAGAGGGAATGAGTGGGGGAAGTTCTGCCCGAGCAATAGTTGATAGCGGGGACTCATACCTATTCTTCAGAGCTCTGATTGCCACGGCTTTATAGGTTTTTGCGAAATTCAGCTCTCGAAGGTTGTTTCCTCCTTACCTGTGATTATGGCCCACAGCCATCGCCAAGATCCCCTGCTTACCTGACAGCAGTTCACTCTAAAGGGAGTTAACAGGACTCAGCGTGGTGTGAGTAGGGAACAACCTGATGGCCTCTGTACACTCAAGACAGCACTGGGCCCCAGGACTGGCCATAGCTCTGTGACTGTGAACAAGCTACATACTCACTTAGTCCTTTGGTTTTTCCAGTCTGTAAAATTGGAATTGTAATATGCACTTTGCTAAATTGTCATGGAATTAAGATGAGATACGTAAAATGCCTGAGAAGGAAGAGGTGTTTTACAAGCAGTGTAAATTAATTCTACTTTAGATTAATTTCTCTCTTCTCTCCCTAATAACAGGAGCTGAAAGACGGAGAGGGAGATGGGAGCAGTGCCTTTGCTGGCATGCCCTGTTCACTGTCTGCCCTACCCCTACCTTTTCCACATTCTCTTGGTATAGGAACTCTGAAGGTCTCAGGCAGGACACATGAGGGAAAAAGATGAAAACGTGTTCTTAAGTGACAGCTTTTAAGAATTACAATAATACATAACCTAGAAAATGTCCTTTCACCCAAATTTAAAAATTATAAATAACTTTTATATAGTCGTATCCCTTATAGTTGAATGATGCCCCAGAAAAGTCCTGGATAAAGTACTAAATCCAAGCTTTGGATGGATGCTCCTGTGGCTGTTCACCTAGAGAAACAAGTGAGTAAGGGAGGAGGAAGGAAGAGAGGACTCTGAATCCAAAGGTTAGGTCAGTTTTAATCCCCACGCTGATAACACCTGCTTGTCTGGTCTAGCATTTACTCTATCTTACCAGCAATTTATTTGAGTTCATGGCATTATACGTGAAATGGCAGGATTTACAAAAACAGTTCAGACATGAGCCTCTGCTTTTAAAAGTCTGTTGTCTAGTGAAAGACACAAGAGAAATGCAACTGAAGTCCATCTAAACGTCCTAGCTAGCATATATCCAACATCATGTGGGGCTGGAGGGAGGTGTGAGGACCTCCAGTTCAGCATTACTTTAGAGAGTAAAATTTGCAGAGAATTTATTTGGCCTCACAGTCAGTTCTGTCTTATACATTTGCTAGACCCAGCTGTATTCCCTAAATGCTGAACATATTGTTCTGGCTGATTATATTCTTGGCACCCAGCACCGCTATGCCTTCCCAAGCGCCAAGAGCACGCAGCACAGCAGCAGCCTTCCATAAAAGGCCTATAAAGCCATTAGTTTATTCTCCCAAAGATCCAAGGTACTTGCTAAAGCATAAGATCTGTTTCAACTGACATGGCTCTGAGTTGAATGTGTCGCAACACAGTCTTAGGGAGACAAGGTTCCTTTGACTAATAGCCTCCATATTTGTCAAAACTACTGTAGGCCAAAGGTTAGCAGCAGTGTCTGGCAGGACAAAAGCAAACCTAAAAAAGCTAAAATAAGAGCTAGGCCAACAAGCCCAGTTCCTGTGGAGGATGCCCAAGACTTCGTTGCAACAGTTCTCAAGGAATGTTATAGACTTGTCAAAAACATTTGTTTCTATTTACCGTATTTTTAAAATACAAAAAGAAGATTTTTAGAGAGTTTGGCTTATGACATTCAAAATCTCATAGAGAGGGTAGAAACATTAAAAAGTATGTGTTACAATGGAATGCCAGGGGAATGGAACAGAGGGACATTAACCCAGCTTGAGAAAGGCAGGAAAACAGTGTGGGGCTGAAGGGGTCACTACCAGTCCTGCAGGGACCTCCAATTGCTCCACAATCTAAGTAACTGGATGTATGCCGCCCAGATGGCCTCATTAAATGCCTTCACTTTGAGCCATCACTGAGATGGGAGGATTAGTAGGCAGCTTTCCTAAAGGTC
This sequence comes from Eonycteris spelaea, assembly GCA_003508835.1. NCBI lineage: Eukaryota > Metazoa > Chordata > Mammalia > Chiroptera > Pteropodidae > Eonycteris > Eonycteris spelaea. Next base: position 900,419 of record PUFA01000050.1, on the reverse strand, counting down.
ATGAGCCCTCAACTAAAGTTTAGAATGTAAATGAGAGGGTGTTGCCCTTGGAAAGGCTAGGATGAAGCTCTCACCTGAGGCTGAATACTTTTGGTGTCTCGGATCAGTGTGTATTTAACAAACTAATTATCAAAGCACGTGACACCTCAAAATGCACTTGTCTTCCGCCTCTGGCCCTGACCTAATGCTTTATAAGCATAGAAGATCAAGAAAAAGAGAATTTGTCCCAGCAAAAGGCTTTAAAATGTTAATACTCTTTGATACAAAAGTTTAACCTAAAGAAATTCATTCTAAGTAAATAGTAGGAGAATATTTATTTACAAGGATATACATCCCTATTTTCTCTCTTTTTTTTTTTTTTTTGTAGGAATGGAAGACTGGAAACCATTTAGGTATTTTGTCCAACAACAATAGATTGTTGTATGATACATTCATATAATGAAATAACTTACATTCATTAAAAAGAGATGTCATGAAAGAATAATAAGGAAAGATAATAATATATCGTTGAGTGAGAAAAAAGCAGGTTAAAGAAACATATACTGCAAAAGACACTGTTAAGAGGGTAACGAGATAAAATATTTGCAAATCATATATTGGGTAAAGGACTTATATCCAAAATATATTTAAACAACTCACAACCTCAACAATAAGGAAACAAATAACCCAGTTAAAGACAACAGGTGTTGGCAAGGGCGTGGAGACATTGAAACCCTTTCACAATGCTGGTGGGCATGTAAAAGGGTGTAGCTGCTATGAAAAGCAGTACTGAGGTCCCTTCACAAATTAAAAATAGAACTACATGTGACCCAATGATCCAACTTCTGGGTATATGTGCTGAAGAACTGAAATAAGGAGCTCAAAGATATGTTAGCACTACCACAGTCATTGCAGCCGCATTTCCAAGTACAGCCAAGATGTAGAAACAACCTAAATGTTTACTGACAGATGAATGGCTAAGAAAATGATGTACACACATACAATGGAATACCATTCAGCCTTAAAACAGAAGGAATTCTGCAATATGCAACAACATGGATGAACCTTGAGGGACATTATGCTAAGTGAAATAAACCAGTAATAGAAAGACAAATATTGCATGATTCCAATTATATGAGGTATCTAAAATAGTCAAATTCCTAGAATTAAAGAGTGAAATGATGATTTCCAGGGGCTCATCAGAGGGGAAATGGAAAGTTACTAATCAATGGGCATAATGTTTCAGTCAGACAAGATGAATAAGTTCTAGATATCTAGAACCATAGTGTATAGCACACTTAAAATTTGTTGAGAGTTTTATCTTATGTTAAGTATTCTTACCACAATAACATTTAAAAAATAATTTGAAAAATAAAAGGTGAATAGATATATCATAAAAGATATATAGATGGAAATAATCATATAAAATATGCTCGACATCATTCATCATTATGTAAATTCAAATTAAAATAACAAAAGATGTCACTGCATAATAATTAGAATAGCTAAAATCCAAAAGCTTGATATAGTAATTGCTGGCAAGGATTTGAGCAACAAGAACTCTCGTTCATTCCTGGTGAGAATGAAAAATGGTACAGCTACTTCAGAAGATAGCTCAGCAGTTTCTTACAAAGTTAAACATACTCTTACCATATGATCCAACCATCAGGCTCCTAGATATTTACTCAATTGATTTACAAATATTTGTCCACACAAAACCACATGCAAATATTTACAGCAGCTTTATTAATAACTGTCAAAAACTGAAAGCAATCAATATATCTTTCAATATGTGATGGATAAATAAACTGTAGTACATCCTTACAATGGAATACTATTTGTTAATAAAAATGATCTATTAAGTCATGCAAAACCATAGATAAATCTTAAATACACGTTGATAAATGAAATAAGCCAGCCTGAAAACTTTGCACACCGTGTGACTCTACTTATATGATGTTCTGGAAATAACAAAACCATAGAGACATCAGATAAATCTGTGGTTCCTAGGATTTGGGAGAAGAGGTTTGGTTGAATGGAGAAAGTGCAGGGAGTTTTTTTAGGGCAGTGAAACTGCTCTGTGTGATCCTGCAGTGGTGAATCATGACACTATGCATTTGCCAACATCTACAGAAATTTACAGCGCGAAGAGTGAACCTTAATTTATGCAAATTTAAAGCTATTATTTAGGAGATTGGGGATTCTGGGATGGAATGCAGACTATGATAAAGGAACCTCTCTGTATTACAATGTAGGAAATGACCAAAGTGGGTAAGGACTAAAAGTGCCGCCCTATATAACTGTGAAAATGAGTGGATATTAAAATGAAAGCAACAAGAATTGGACATAAGCACTGCGCTCTAGTTGGTAAAGCTGTTTTCCATCAGGGTAGGGATTAACATTTCCAAAATCACTGTCCATCCATACTAGGATTGAACACTTAAGTAAATGGATGGCAGATGATGGAAACTAGGTTTCCCAGCTTGGGAGTTCACCGACAAGCAAGGGAAGGAGTCAAGAATGTGATACTGGATTAGAGTTGTACACATCAGTGTGAACTCATGTTTAGTTTAATATAGATACAGGTATATTATAGGAATAAATGTAGATATTTGTGTACACATCAATTGATAAACACATGTACATTTCCAGCTGAGAAGTCCTAAAAGTAATGACCTCTAAGTAGCAATGAGCATATCCAGCTCCCAGATCTTGTTTTTAATTTCATTGTCCAATAAAAGGAACCAGGATTCTCAGAGAAATAGTTGATTTTAAGCCAGAACACGGATAATACAAAATGATTCTGGACATACTCAAAAAACCAACAATAATGGGGACACAAAGGGACACAGCAGCCAATTGCAGTGTTCTCTGTGGTCAAAGTTGAAACAATTTGAGCAACGAAATAAATAACATGGTATTGGATTAAAATCCAAAGTAGTAAATAAATATCCATGAGCCCGCACTGGTATAAATAAATGGGTAAGTAAGTAAATAAATAAATGAGAGAGAAGAGACAAATTATCTATGCAGAAGAATTCCAAATAATATCTGTCAGTATCCCACCTTTGAAGATTGGAACATAACTCCTTACCTCGTCAGTATGGTCTCTGATTAGTGACTTTCTTCCAAAGAGCACTGTATGGAAAGAAAGACAGAAAAAGAGTAATCTTACTGTGGAGAAAATGGACAAATACGACCTCAGCTAGATGACCAAGGTCAACCTCAACACGCGATGAGTCACGTTGATAGTATGTACCCTTGAATATGATGTGAGGAGAATGGCACTTCTGTGGTTCTCTCACCAAAAGTTAAACCACAGTATTATGAGAAAAACATCAGACAAATTCTAACGGAGGGACATTCTACAAAATACCTGCCAGTACTCCTAAAATTTGTCAAAGTCAAAAAAAAAAAAATGTAGAAGTCTGAAAAACAGAGTCTGTGGAGCCTAAAGAGACATAAAGGTTAAATATGATGTGGCATTCTAGATGGGAGCCTGGAACAGACAAGGAATATTAGATGAAAATAAAGAAATCTTAATAAAGCATAGATTTCAGTTAATAGCAATGTATTAAATTGGTATTAATAATAGCAATTCCTCAATATTGGTTCATTAGATGTGACGTTAGTACCATCTAATATAAGTTATTTATCAATAGGGGAAACTAGATGTCGGCCATATAGAAATTTCTGTGCTGTCTTCGCAACTTTTCTATAAATCTAAAACTTTTATAAAATTTAAAGTTTATTAAGCAAAGAGTATATGCTGTAATTTTTCTAAATTTGTATATAGATAGATATGTGCACATAGAAAAAAGATAAAAAGGTTATGTATCAAAACATTAACACTGATTATTGCTGGTGATGAGATTAGAGAGTATTACTTTCCTATTTTGCTCATATGTATACATAACTTTATAACACACACACAAAAAGAATTTTAAGCTTTCATTTGGACCAGAATATTACCTTGACTTAAGCACAAAAAGAAGAATTTTATCTAATATTTTAAATTCCTAAAAATATTTAAAAGGCATACAGTGTTAAACAATTTTGTCAAGGAGGAAACACAAAATTTACTTTTTGATTATTTTGATTATTTTGATAAAGGTGACGAGAAATACTTATTCTTAAACTAAGAGTTTGATAAAACATAGTCAAGAAAGAATCTAATTAACTTTCAATAGGAATTCCAATTCCCCATTTTATTCATTTATTCCCTCATTCTAATTTCTTATGTAATTTAAGATGTTTAAAACCACTAGAGAGGTTGGTTTGGTTTATTTTGCTTTAAGTTATTAGATCTCTCTTTGAGCTTATTTGGTACAGACTATGCACTTTTTTATTCTCATGATCATTATTTACTCATTTTCTCATTCTATAAATATTCATTGAGGGCTTACCATTTGTCAATTACTATGTTAATAGTCGAGGAATATGAAACCATGAATAATAAATAGCTTCTATATTTAAGGAGATTCTAAGAAATAGGAAAGGTCACAGTGAAATAGATAAATTATTACACTTACAAGATAGAATAAATGCTAAGAAGAAAAGTTCAAATTAAGAAAATGAGAATTTACAGAAAGGAGCAATTACATCCACTGCAGGTCCTCAAATAATGTGTTGTTTACACACCATTTCCTTATAATGTTAATGAGATGTTGTAGGAATTTAACTCTTGTTTATGTCAATTAGCCTGTGGTAAAATTAGTTTCCTCACATTTCATTTCACTAAAAGTCATAGAACCTATGAACAACGTTAAGTGAGACTTACTTTAGAAGGACCCAGGATTTGCAAAAAAGATATTCAAGTAAGCATTGGGCCCTCGTTGATATCTGTGGGGTGAAAAGATGGAGTGTTTATCCTCCTTTCTTCGTGGATGCATGTCGGGGAACTTCGGCTACAGTGTCACTCCTGGCCTCCCTCTCTGTCCTTACTCCTCCCACTGAGAGTTTGTGAGTTTCAGAACAGAAACTGAGCATACTTAGCATAACCCTTCTATTTCTTCTTTTTTTCTTTCCTGTTAACCTGTCTTGTGCCAATTTTTTTTAAGTTTAAGAATAATTCACTTACCATATTATATTAGTTTCAGGTAGAAAGCATAGTGATTCGAAATTTAAATACCTCAACGAAGTGATCACCACGATGTCTAGTAACAATTTGTCCCTGTGCAGTTAATTATGATGTTATTGACTATATTGCCAATGCTGTACATTATGTCCTTGTGACTTATTTATTTTATAATTGAAAGTTTGTACCTCTTAGTCCCCTTCACCTTTTTACCCACCCCCACATCCTTCCCCTTTGGCAACCATCAGTTTTCTCTCTGTATCTATGAGTCTGTTTCTGTTTTGCTTTGTTTTGTTCTTCCGTTCACTTGTAAGTGAAATTTTATATGATAGAAATATTATTGTCTTTTTCTGTCTGACTTATTGCACTTAGCACAGTATTCTGTAAGTTCATCCATGTTGTTGCAAATGGCAAGATTCCATTTATTTTTATGGCTGAACCATTCACCTATAGATGAATACCTAGGTTGTGTCCATATCTTGGCTAGCACAAAATAATGATGCAATGAACTTAGAGGTGTGTATGTGTGCATGTATGTGTGTATGTAGTATGGATGTATGGATGTATAAATATATATATATAATATATATATATATATATATATATATATATATATATATATATATATATATATATATTTCGAATTACTGTTTTGTTTTCTTCAGATAAATGCCCAAAGTGGAATTGCTGGGTTGTATGATTGATAGTTCTATTTTTAATTTTTTGAAGAATCTCCATACTCTTTTCTATAGTGGCTGCACCCACACACACATGAAGATTCCCTTTTCTCCACATCCTTGCCAACACTTGTTATTTGTTGTCTGTTTGATAGTAGCCATTCTGACAGGTGTGAGGTGATATTTTATTATGATTTTGATTTGCATTTCCTGATGATTAGTGACATTGAGCATCCTTTTATGTGTCTGTTTGCCATCTGTATGTCTTATTTGGAGAAATTTTTATTCAGGTCTTCTGCCTAGTTTTTAATTGAGTTTGTTTACTTGATGTTGAGTTGTATGAGTTCTTTATATATTTTGGATATTACCCACATATTGGATATGCATTTGCTATATATTCTCCTGTTCAGTAGGTTGCCTTTCATTTCGTTTGTGGTTTTCTTGTTGTGCAAAAGCTTTTAATTTGATGTAATTTGTTTAGTTTGTTTAGTTTTCTTTTGTTGTACTTGCCCCAGAAGACATATCCAAAAAAATATTTTAAGACCAATGTCAAAGAGTTTACTGCCAATGTTTTCTTCTAGGAGTTTTATGGTTTCAAGTCTTACATTTAAGTCTTTAATCCATTTCGAGTTTATTGTGTATGTGGTGTAAGAATGGTCCAGCTTTATTTATTTAGTTAGTTTTTTGCATGGAGATGTCCAGTTTCCTCAACACCATTTATGAGAGACTTTTCCCATTGTATATCTTGCCTCCTTTGTCATAGATTAATTGGCCATATAATTTTGTGTTTATTTCTGAGCTCCCTATTCTGTTCCATTGATCTACGTGTCTTTTTGTGTTAGTACCATACTGTTTTGATTACTATAGCTTTGTAGTATAGTCTAAAATTAGAGAATGTGATACCTCCAACTTTGTTTTTCTTTCTCAGAATTGTTTCGGCTATTCAGGGTCATTTGTGGTTCCACAAAAACTTGGGGGATTTCTTTTAATTCTGTGCAATATGCCACTGGTATTTTAATAGGAATTGCATTGAATCTGCCATCATAGATTCCTTTGGCTACTACGGACATTTTAACAATATTAATTCTTCCAATCCATGAGCGTGTTATATCTTCCCATTTACTCATGTCATCTTTAATACCGTTTCATCAGTGTCTATAGTTTCCAGAGTACACATGTTTTACTTCCTTGTTAAATTTATTGTTAGATATTTTATTCTTTTTGATGCAATTGTAAATGGGATATTTTATTACTTCTTCTTTCTGATAGGTTTTTATAAGTGTATAGTACACATAACACCATTTTATATGTTTAATGTTGTATCCTGCAACTTTATTGAATTCTTTCATTAGTTATAATTGTTTATGGAGTCTTTAGAATTTTCTATATATAGCACTATGTTATCTGCAAATAGTACCAGTTTTACTTCTTCCTTTACAATTTAGATGCCTTTTATTTATTGTATCTGGTTGCTGTGGCTAGGAATAAATATAGTGAGAGTGGGAAATTTTGTCTTGTTCTGATTTTAGAGGAAAAGCTTTCAGTTTTTTGCCATTTAGTATGATGTTAGCTGGGGGGTATCATAATGATTTTTATTATGTTTAGGCATATTCCCTCTACCCACTTTATTGAGAGTTTTTATCATAAATGGATGGTGAATTTTGTCAAATATTTTTTTCTGTCTGTATTGAGATGATTATATTTTTATTCTTCCTCTTGTTAAAGTGGTGTATCAAATGGATTAATTTATAGTATTGAACCATCCTTGCTTCCCTATAATAAATGCCACTTGATCATGGTGTATGGTTCTTTTAATGAATTGTTGATTTTACTAATATTTTTAAGAAAATTTTGCATCTATTTTCATAAGGGATATTGGTCTATAAATGAGTGTGTGTGTGTGTGTGCGCACACGTGTGTTGTGTGGTATCAGTGCTTGGTTTTGGTATCAGGGTAATGCTGGTTTCATAGAATGAATTTAAAAGCATTCCTTCCTCTTCAATTTTTTTGAATATTTTGAGAATAAGTATTAATTCTTCTTTAAATGTTTGGTAGAAGTCACCTGTGAAGTCATAGTCAGGACTTGGCTTTATTGGAAATTTTTTGATCACTGATTCAATTTCATTAGTGATAACTGAACTGCTCAGGTTTTCAGTTTCTTCCTAAGTCTTAGAAGATTGTTTTCTCTATCTTTACAATTTGGGGCATAAAAATTTTCACAGTATTGTCTTATGATTCTTTGTATTTATATGGTGTGGGTTGGTACTTCTATTTTATTTCTGATTTTATTTATTTGGTCTCTTCTCTCTCTCTCTTTTTTTTATGAATCTGGCTAAAGGTTTATTAATTTTTTTTTCTTTTCAAAGAACCAGATCTTTGTTTTATTGATCTTTTCTATTGTTTTTAGTCTCTATTTCACTTATTTCCATTTTGATCATTATTTCCTTCCTTCTACTAACTTTGGGATTTGTCCTTCTTTTTCTATTTCCTTTAGGTATAATGCTAGGTAATTTATTGGAAGTTTTAATTGTTACTTGAGATAGGTCTGTATCTCTATAAATTTCCCTCTCAGAACTGATGTTGTTGTATCCCACTGATTTTGGAGCATTGTGTTTCCATTTTCATTTGTCTCAAGGTATTTTTTCGTATTTTCCCTTTCATTTCTTTGTTGACCCATTGGTTGTTTAGTAGCATGTTGTTTAGCCTCCATGTGTTTTCCCAATTTTCTTCTTGTAATTGATTTCTAGTTTTATTCCATTGTGGTCAGAAAAAATATTTGACGTGATTTCAAGCTTCTTAAACTCATTGAGGTTTATTTGGTGGCCTAACATGTACTCTGTCCTAGAGAACGTTCCCAATGCTTTTGAAAAACAAAAACAAAAACAAAACTGTAATCTGCTCTTCTTGGTTGAAACGTCCCGTAAATATCTACTAAATTCATCTGATCTATCATGTTATATAAGGCCAATGTTTCCTTGTTGCTTTTCTGTCTGGATGATTTACCCATTGATGTAAGTGAGATGTTAAAATCTCCCATTATTATTTTAATACAGTCAATCTCTCCCTCTATATCTGTTAATATTTGTTTTATGTATATAAGTGCTTTATGTTGGGTGCATAGATGTTTATAATAGTTTTATCCTGTTGTTGGATTGATCCCTTTATCATTATGTAATGCCTTTTTTCTCTTGTTACAGTCTTTGTTTTAAAGTCCATTTTGTCTAAGTATTACTACCCCAGCTCTCTTTTCATTTTTATCTGCATGAATTTTTTTTTTCTATTCTTTTACTTTCAGCCTGTGCCAGTCTTTAGATCTGAAATGAGTCTCTTACAGGCAACATATGCATGGGATGATTTTTTCATCTATTCAGCCACCCTGCGTCTTTTGATTGGTGCTTTTAGCCCATTTACATTTAAATTATTGATAGATATGTACTTATTACCATTTTGTTAATGGTTTTCCTTTTGTTTTTGCAGTTCTTTTCTGTTCCTTTCTTCTCTTATTCTTCCTTTGTGATTTAGGGACTTCTTTTAGTATTATGTCTGCATTTCTTCTCTTTATTTTGTGTATATATATTATAGACTTTTAGTTTGTGATTACCATGAAATTCTTATATAACACCATATGCATATAGTAGGCTATTTTAAGTGAATGATCACTTAAGTTGAAACACATTCTAAAAGCATTACATTTTTACTCCCCCTCCATGATTTATGTTTTTGATGTCATGTTTTATTTTACAATTTTTGCTTGTGTGTGTCCCTTAATTAGTTATTGTAGTAATAGATCATTTTACTGATTTTTTCCTTTAACCTTCACACTAGCTTTATCAGTAGTTAGCCCACTACTTTTGCTGTATGTTTTTGCCTTTATCAGCGAGATTTTTTCATTTATACATTTTTTTATTTCTAGTTTAAACTTTTTTTTCAGCTTAAAGAAGAAAGCTCTTTTAACATTTCTTGCAATACTTTCCCACATGTCATAATCTATCACCTCCATATTCTCCATTCTCCATTTTTTTCTGCCATTCCTATGTCCCCTCACTTTTGAAAACTCCAAATTTCTTCGTGTTACTAACTTCCATAAGAAGTTAGAAGAAAAACAGGTGGGTTGACCTAATTCAAACGATAGTGTAATTTCTGGGATCTAAGCCTCATCCAAAGCATTTATATTGAACAAACAAACAAAAAATTCATATACTTCAGCGAAACCCTAGGTCATGTGACAAAGGGGTGAGATAAAGTTCAAACATTATTTTATTCTGTAATATATAATACAAAAAAAAAGTGCTAACCTATGCCATTCATTTGAGTATATTCTGTTTCATGAAACAGCATTTAACATTCCAGGGTAAAACCCAAATACTAAACAATGAAATAGCAGTATCCTTACTTTACATATGGAAAAACTATGAGACAGCTCTAGTTACCTTCATCATTCTCTTGTGTTCTTGCTTTCCTCACTTGGGAGAAGCATTATTGATAAGCACATGGAGATCGATATTTCCTCCATCTGCTTCACATGTTTAAGCTATTTTCATGACTTGGTTGCCTTGTTCCTTTTTCTTAAAATAGGACTATTTTAACTCTCTTGACCATTAATAAATAAACAATGCAAGACAAAGGGGACTATACTTTTTCCCCTATTAGGGTCCAGTTTAAGATTTAAATCTACATAATTCTGTAAGAGTTAAACAAAAGTTAAGAGTGGAGTGTCTGTGTCATTTCCTTTACTTGAGAGTAATTAATACTTATATAGATTGTTTCTGACCAACAGAATGTTTCTGTCTACCTCCTTGTTCACCAAAATCTCTTCCATACCTCAAAGCTCATCTCCATCCTCAAACACCCTTTCACGAAGCCCAACACCAACACCCGCTTCCATATCCTTCATAGAACTTATTGCCTGTATCACACACTTTATATTCTACATTTCAGCATTCTCAACTTGTTCCACATATGTAAATACTTCTGCCCAATAAGACCATGAGTTCTCAGAAATGAGAACATTGTCCTATAAACATTAATACACTGTGTGGTTCAAGGCACATAGTAAAAACTCAGTGACCTGAGGGTTGAATTCTTTACATTAGCAATGAGACCCCATGGAGAGCACTGAACATTCTGGAGGAGCTTAGACACTTGTCTCTTTGAAATTTTTCAATTAGTTTTCTTCTAAACTGGAAACCCAAAAATCGTCACTGAGTACAAAGCATGACAAAATTAATGAATACAACATTTAAAGTATTAAACCCCAAATCTAATCATTAGTGAAGGAATTCCATGTTTTTTCATTCAACTGATGTTGCTTGGATTTCCTGTGTCAAGTACGTGGTTCTGGAGGGGGAAATTGAAAGAACACATGGTTTCTGGGTTCCAAGACACTAACAAATGTAGCATCAGGAAATAAGTAGATTCAGGTGTTTTCAGGAATGAAGAGGATAGTCAATAAAAGAAAAAGTTAGAGAAGACTAATGAGTGGGGATTGGTTCTTATGGTATCAAAATGTGGATTACCTTGACTGGAAGCACAGCGAGATAATCATAATAATGATTATCTTAATCATTATTATTATCATCGGTTTCGTATTTAATTTGGTGGCTAAAGTATGCAAATACATTGAGCTTATTACAGTGAGTTAAAGTATACATAACAAAACATAAAAAACATATACTTTTGTGTGTTTAATAAAGAAAAAAATAGAATTTAGATAATCATATACTGACTACTTAGGTGTCACTGATGAATAGGGAAATAAAGAGTGCCTATTCATAGCATCATTTAAACATCAGTATGACACTTTGAGAGAAAAAGTAATTGCATATAGCCAAGACAATTTCCATGGCTGAAAACACATTAAATTATCTTTATCTTTGAGTAGATTTACTTTATATGTGTCTCTGCAACAGAATCATAACAAGCTAATAGAAACAAAATAAAGCAGAGCATGTTATTCTGCCTTTTGTTTCTTTGGGAATAAGTTCAGATCTGAACATACTAATGAAAGCCTTCAGGCCCTGTTGCTGTTGAGAATCAATATGAAGCTGTTGATGGAGTCTGCAGCTTCTGGTCATGGGTTGAAATCAGATGGAAAGAAGGTGATACTGATCACAAAATCTTAAGTGGGGAACATAATGTTAGCAATATCAATTATTGACTATCTTAATTACTTTGTCTTTTATTTTATGATTTTTAATTTATGTGTAATTATTGTTAAAACTCATATTGGTTTTAGGTGTATAACATAAGGATTAGACAATTATATCTTATGAACTGATTATCATGGTAAGTCTAATAACCATCTGTCACCATACATTGTTATTACAATATTATTGACTGTATTTCCAGTGCTGTACATTATATCCCCATGACTTATTTATCATACACCTGTAAACTGTACTTCTTATTCCCCTTTACTTTTTTCACTTATCTCCCACCCTCTCCCATCTAGCAGCCATCAGTTTGTCTTCTGTATTTATGAATTTGTTTCTGTTTTGTTTGTTCATTTCTTTTGTTTTTTAGATTTCACATATAAGTAAAATCATACAGTATTTGTCTTTCTCTGTCTGACCTATTTCACTGCCTTTAGTATGTTCACTTAAAATAAAACCTTGGAGGAGAGGAGTAAAACCCCTAAATCATTGAGTTTTCTCATCAACATTACAAAAACATACATAGCTCTATACTGTCCCCTCTATCTGGAATGGCCTTCCTTTATTTATTCAACAGCATATGCACTCACTTTGATCAAATGTCACCTCACAGGGGATTTCCCAGATCACACTATCTGCAGTTTCAGCACCTACTTCCACTCCTCGACCCCTCGCTGTGCTTCCAGTCAAAAGAATTCACATTATGGTACCATAAGAACCAATCCCCTAATCTCAGCAGCTTAACAAAATTGTTGCTAATGAAAAAATCCACTGGTAGTTTGCTATCTCTCCCAGGCAGTCCTCCTCCGTAAGTCCTCATCGACATGAGCCAACACGCTTGGCACAGCAAAGTGAAAGGGAGGGAGAAAGGCAAGTCCAGCAAATAAATGCTTCTACCCAGAAGTGATACAAATCACTTCCACTCACATTTCATTGGCTAAAGCCATCTAAGTACAAGTGGGCAGAGAACTATACTTCTATGTATCTAGTGGATATAGTAATATCTGGTGCATCATGCTTTATTTTTCTTTATAACACTTTTCACCTAATATATAATATATTTCATTGTGTTGATTTGCCTCTCCTCACTAGACTATAAACACTGTGAGGGCAGGGACTATCTCTATTTGTTCACTGCTATACCCTCAGATCTCAGAACAGAGATTATCGATAAATATTTGTTGGATGAACAAATAAGAGTGCAGGAAATAATATGCTTTCCACAGAGAGTGCAAGTTCAAATGCCTAAAGAACCTGATTATTAATATGACAAGGGAAGCAAGCAAGGCCGTAACTGCCACTAAGTGGGGAACTTCCAGCACTACCGAAAACTGGCTACTTGCTGCCTTAATAGATTATGGGTCTAGGATATCCAGATCCTCTTACTGATGAGAATTTGAAAATCTGGATTTTTAGATGAAAATTCTGATATTTTTACCATGTGATAAAATAGTTTTCAAACCCATATGTGGGTCATACCCAGCAAATATAATATCAGTGTATTCCTTTTGCTTCAGGTGGAAAGACTGAAGTGTGTTTCTTAAGATCTGCGAAGACTGAGTTAAATGGAGAAAGAAAGAAGAGAGAAGAAACACAGAATTTCCACATTCATTTCTCTATCGCTTAAATTGCAATTTGGAAAACTCTTCACCCTATGTCTTCACTTCTCATCCCTGCATCGCTTTACCCAAGAGTTTAGAAAACTATCTCTTTATATTTATAGCACTAGTTTTACTTATTTATTGTCAAATACTGTGAAAAGTAAGAAGGGATCAACCCTGCCTTCACTGATGCTATTATGGGTCTTACATAATAATACCTAAATAAATAAGAAGCCCTAGTGAAAGGTCTCCAAGGTTAAAATATTTAGAATGAAAAACTGCTGTGTTAAAATAGAATAGCCAGAATAAAAGATCTCATGTCTACTTCACATATCAGATGAGGTCTAAACCAGGAACTCTCAGTAACCAATAACTCGATCTGATTATATAATGAGTGTTTCTTTTCCTTTGCCCTAAAGTTGAACTTTGTATATAGAGGGGCTGCCAAACACATTTTCACTCTAAGTAAATGTTGTTTTCCAATTGCATTACCCAAGAGGCTTAAATTCGGTTGAAAATGTTCAATAATCAAATTTCGATATTTCTTTGGATCTAGCTTGGGGAGACTTAGCAAGCAGTGTTAATGCTACTTTTCTTCTCCAGAGGGAGATATTACTGAGCAAGTTTAGTCAAACTTTATAATTGTTCATTTCAGTGTTCTTAAGCCCACACTTGGGAGATTTCCAGCTATGGAATCAGTAAAAACCATCCTGAACATTGCAATCTGGGACATAATACTGGATTTTAGGCAATCTGCTTTTCCTAGGAAGCAAATGAATTAAAATGGACCTGCCCCTCCTTCATTGCAGAGAATTCTACCATCATGCTCCTAACTCCTAAATAACCCCACATGCTATTCTCCCTGCATAGAGATGGCATTTCAGGTCTCTGTTGGTGTGTCTGTTAGCTATTGGCTTTAATTCAAGACTAACTGAAGAAATAAAATATTCAATACCCCTTACCCTGCCCCATCCCATTCTCCAGTTGAAATCCTCATAAAAAATAGATTTCTGGTGGACTTCTGATATAACTTGTAAATGGCCTCCTCACCAGGTCATCCTGAAAATCACTGGGTACCATGAGTTTGAGTTGTCTTGAAATAAATGAGGTCTCTAGTCTACGGTTTTTAAAACAAAATTACCAAGATTAAATGTGAAATTTTGTTCTTACATAGGTAAACAAAATATGACTATTTCTAGAGATAGTTTATGAGCAAAACAAATTGCTTTCGTAGAATTATAGAACTCATTTATCTTAGAATTTGAATATTGATTTGATTCTGAAAAAAATTACACCAAGACTTTCCAAAAGAGTTCTCTTCAAAGTGGCTACTTATTTAACACACAAAAAGACTCCACAATTTCTGTCAATAAGGCACTTTAAGATTGTGCTTTGATATTCTGTTTTGCATGCACACAAATACAGTTTAGAAAACATGCAAACCACCTAGTGGGCAAGTGAATGAATCTTTAATATTCATAAACTGGTTTAAGATTAAAAGGTCCTAGAAAATCACATGAAAGCAGACACAAACAGGAAAAGAATAGTGAAGAGAGAATTTGTAATATGAGAAAAGCTTACAGACCAAAGTGCTCAAATACATAATGAAATAAAATGCTGAGAAAGCCAGCCAACAAAATCAACTGTAGGCAGATTAATTCAATCCAGGTAAGATCAAAATAGTAAAGAAAGAAGAAAAATATCTAAAAGCGAGTGTGCTTAGACTCTTCAGAGTGATCGATTATGGGGGGAAAAAATGAAAATTGACAAGAAATGTTGAAATAAAACATGCAGAAGTAAGACAATAATAGATGCATGAGAAAAGGTACCAACTAGAAATCCTAAAAAGAAAAGCATAGTTATTATGATTTTAAAAATTTAATAGATAAGACAAAATAGGTTTATCCACAGGTGATGCTTGTGATTGGAAGGTTGTCTTGAGGAATTAATTCACTAGGAATGAAGGATAAAGGAACAAACAGATTAGAACTATGAAAGGAAAGTTAAAGACATGGAGTCTAGATGGAGTGGCTCCATATTCCTCTTAACAGAAGTTCTACAGGAAGAAGAGTACAGGAAATAGCAGAGAGTCCTATTAGAAGACATGAGATGGGAATGCACCAAAACTTAAAATTGTCAGTCTTCAGAGCCACAGAGCATGTGATATACTAAGCGGGATGATTGATACTGAATCTATACCTAGACAGAAAAGTTGCATGGGTATTTCTGGATATTTTTAAAAGATTTTTTAAATTAAAGTATAGCTAATATACAATACTGTATTAGTTTCAGGTATATACCATAGTTATTCAACATTTCTATACATAAGAAGTGATTACAGGTACTCATGCATATTTTCTTTATATATAAGTAGGAAACATGAAAGCCATGTGCTATTACCAAATAAGCTAATTTGCAACAACCTAAAGTGATCTCCACAAATGTCTGATATCTCATATGTTTATAATATAAAAAGGTAATAAGGAAAAATTAAACATACGCATGAGACAAGGAAAGCATCTCTGTGCATAAGGCTGTTATGCACAACATGAGCATGGTTCACGTCGAGTCTCCTTAAATGCCCTTGTAGACTTTGCTATGTAAGGCGCTCCATCTGAACAGTCATCCAGACTGGCCTAGGCAGTGGGTGAGAAATGCCAAATCCATGCCTCATGTGATTGATCTGTTATGTTATCTGATAAGTTACTTGGAAACAGCAAGTATTTTATTATTTTAACAAGGGACTAGAACTGACCTGTCCTGAGTGGCTTCAGTGTGGTCTCTGTTTGACAATCCATTAAGATGATTTAACTAAAAGCAGTTCATTAATCTCATACTAAGTCTTAAATTCCGAGTCACAGTGGATCAGATCTAAATGAGATTCCACTAAACAAAACTAGAGAAAGATTTTTTTATGGTGTGTAGAACATTTTATTACTTTAGATGTTGTTGCGATGAAATACAGAAAACTCACCTTCTTATAAAAATAATAATCACTTGAGCTCTTAATCACACTTAGATGGACCACAGCTGAGTTTTAAACTTAGTAAAAAGAATTTGATTCTCCCTTAATGCATAGGTACAGGCTGCTAGTAAGAAAAGGTATTTGTATATAATGCTATATTCAAGCAAATTGAAAGCCCATTCCTTAAAACTTTGGACCAGTGCTGTTCACAGAACTTGCTGCAATATCGAAAATGTTCTAATATTTATGCTGTCCAATCTAGTGATTACAGGCATAATTTGGAGATATTGCAGGTTTGATTCCAGACCACCCCAATAAAGCAAATGTCTCAATAAAGCAAGTCGTGTGACATTTTTGGTTTCTCAGTGCATATAAAAGCTATCTTTATACTACGATAGTCTATTAAGTGTGTAGTAGTAGCATTACGTCTAAAAAAAATCACATACTCTCATTTAAAAATACTGTATTGCTAAAAAATGCTAACCATTGTCTGAGCCTTCAGCAAGTCATTGTTTTTTGCCTTCGATTTGTACAAAATACACAATATCTGCAAAGCACAATAAAATGAGGTATGCCTGTATTAACACTTGAAATATAGCTAGTTTGACTGAAGAACTGAACTTTTTATATTCTTTAATTTTGCTTTATTCTAACTTTAATATCTACTTTAGCTGGTGGCTACTATATTGAATAGAGCATGTTGGGACCATACATTGCACACTAGGTAAAATAAATTAGTTCTGAGTCTTTTTTTTTATCATGACCGTAGTAACATAACTGAGCATACAAATATGTTACGGCAGCATGTACAGGTGATTTCACCATTCCCACTGACTTCTCCAGGCCACACTCTGAGGTCAATGGGATGAGTGTTATTTTCACTCTTATTACATGTGAGGAAACTGATACTTTCAGACAAAGTAAGTGATTTAGGTGACTTGGGGCTCAAACTACTTGTTCTTTCTACCAAACTGCAAAAGAAACTATGAAAGAAAATGGTGACTTCCACAGAGTACCAATAACCCTGTTTGAAATAAACCTTGATAAACTTGAGGGGAGGAGAGAAAGAGGTAGAAAGAGATAGAGATAGATGGATAGATAGAGGTATATAGATAGATAGATGACAAATAGATGATAGATAGATGATAGGTAAATGATAGATGATAGATGATAGATAGATAGATAGATAGATAGATAGACAGACAGATAGATAGACAGACAGATAGATAGACAGACAGATGGTAGATAGACAGATGATAGATATAGATAGATGATGGATGGATGGATAGATTAGATAAATGATAGAAAAATGATTGATAGATAGATAACAGATAGATAGATGGTAGATGATAGATAGATAGACAGACAGATAGAGAATATATATTATATATTAAACTATACAGCCAATACTGGACATTGTTGCAAGTAAGGAGCTAAGTCAAATATGGCACAAGCATGTTATACTGCCGCCAAAGTTCAACTTAACGACTTTATGACATGAATGGGGCCCAATATAAAATCCAGGCATCGCTGCTTCTGTCGTTCTGTAAGCTGTAGCTCTCTCTTTCCCTCCCTTCCTCCCTCCCTCCATCCTCCATCCATCCTTCCCTCCTCTCCCCCTCTCTCCTTTCCATTATTTGTGCACCTTTTTTCTCTCCGTCTTGTGATCTTAAGTCAGAAATTTTCTGTATTAAAATGGCAATTCTTATATAACAAGCTCATAAAACATTGGTAACAGTAACAGGTTTTGTCTTTGGAAAATGTGATGCAACTTGTAAGAAGAAATTCCGTCTTCTTTTTAAAATTAGCATAATGAAATGCATTAAATTGAATATGTATGACGGGTAATAGCTTAGAGAAAAAATGAATTTTGTCTAGTCAGTTTGCAGACCTATTAATGAGACCCTACGAACCTGTTTTTGTGATAAGCCTATGCGGCAGGCACTCTGTTAGAGAGATGGGACACAATGTCACTGAGAAAGACCCCGGTACTGCTGAACAGCTTATATTTTAAACATTTACGTTGGAAAGGCAAACTTTTAAATTGTCCCATCTAAAACCTAAGCCTGTGGTTTTGTGGATTCTAGATAATTGAAAACAGGACTTCAGTGTACTAAATCCACCTCTTCTGGGCTCTTTGCCATAATGCACTCCAATCTGAAAACACTTGTTTTAAAAGAAGCCTCCTATACAAAGGCAAGAGAAAAAGAGAAATGGAGAGGAAGAAAAATTATTATCAATATATTATAGCAAATGTACTTGTCACTTGCTAAAATATGCTTTGCTCAAGTTGCTCCTCTGTTAATAGCATTACAGCTACCCAAATGCTAGTTATGGTGCCTAACCTGCCCAGCCTGCTTTTGTAGACAGTAAGGAAAAAAGTCACCTGAGCCGATGGGACTGGGGTCACTAACTGCTCCTTGCCACCAGTGACCACAGTTCATAAACCCATAATATTGACCACAGTTCATAAACCCTGCAATATTATAAAAGTTGCTAAATATTGAGAAAAATAGTACACATTTTCTAAGCAGAAAGATTTTTTAAAAAGAATACTTATGGGGAATTTACAGTTTTGGTTGGAAATACCAGCAAAACAAAACTATAGGGAACATGTAAACATTGTGCGTGCTGTTTTGGAGGTGAAGACAGACATCAACGGCCAAATAAATGAATTCTCTCTTCTCTGTTATTTATTTTAATGAAATGTTTCTGTTCGTTATTTATTTTATTGATTTAATTGCAATAGAAAATATGGAAACTCTAATATTTTAATATTTTGCAAAGTTTGAGTTATTTTAATGAGAAAGAGTGAGAGACAGACAGAAACAAACACTAACACAATTGTGGATATATCTGAAATTCTTTCTATACTCTTCCCAAACCCTTTGCCCCTTCCATATAATTAGTTTCATGTGTATTTTTCATTTAATATTCTAATTTTTTAACTAAGTATATACATAGCCATAAAATATTTAGTATTACGGTGTTTTAAGTAACTAGATTTTTATTGTTTTAGTCTATGTTTGAGTAATGTATCCACCATGATAACATTACTCTTAATTTATTCTCTTTAATTACTGGTTAGAGTTGCATTCTGTGAGTTTGCCATAATTTATCAATTTGTTCTCTTGCTGATGGACAGTGAGGCTTTTTCTGAGTTTTGTTACTGCTGACAATACCACAGTGAACATCTCTGCACATATCTGCTGGTGTACACGGAGAGGGTTTCTCTCCTAGAGCCTGGAATTAGCGAGTTCTAGAAGATGCCCATCTCCAACTTTGCTAAGTTTAGATACTGCCAAATGCTCTCTGAAATGGTTATCTAGTGTTTTCCAGATGTATCTCCTTATAATCAACTCTCAACACACCAATATCACAGAGTGACCCTGCCATGTTAAATTAAAACGTCACATCATGACACCCTTGGTGCAAAATCCTGCAACGTCTCCCCATTTCACTCCAAATGGCCTACAAGGCCCTAACTGATCTTTTCCCTCCCCTGTCATGATTTCTTTGGCCCTCTGTTATCTGTCTCACGTGCTGCTCCTCAGACACATCAGGTTCCTCCCAGCTTCATGCCTTTGTTCTAGCTGTTGGCTCTGCCTAATATGCATTTCGAGTCTTTGTTAAAACTTTACCCTGATAGTGAGGCTTAACATTCCCAACTCATTTTCTTGCTTGACCTTTTCCCCCACTTTTTTTGTAGCAACACCCTTATAACACATCATATAATTTGTTAGATTTATTATCTAGCATCTCATCCTCACCTTAGAGTATCCTAAGCACAATATGCATGGTAGGCATTCAAGCACTATCAAAGAAAGATGAATTGTTTACATGTGTGATTCCACATTATTCTTTGCAGGGTGTTATCTGAAAAGGACATTAGATGTTTTGATTGGTATTAGATAGAGACTATGGTTTGATTAAGGACCGAAATTCACTCTTTTACTCAGAATATGAGCTCCCTATGGACAGGGACCAGGTCTGTCTTTTCACCATTATATCCTTAATTCCAAGATCAGTGCCTGGCACATAGCAGATGTTCAATAAACATTTGCCAAATAATGAATGAACAGAAATGTATTGAGAAGCTTACTCCACCACTTGGAAGTTGATTATATGGGAAGTTTGTTAACAGATCTGTGATGCAGACATGACCATCAGACAAAACAAGCGACTGGTACTTCCTACTTCTAAATTTATCCTTTGGGCCATAAATTGCCCTGGTTGGAAATCTTTTCCTCTTAAAAGTTTCTGTATAAAATCTTATTGGGGAAGCAAAAGGATAGAAATTTGCTCAGCTGAACAAACTCTGTTAGAGTGTTTCTCACATTTATCTGATGAAAAGAACCTCTCACGAGAGGCTACAAAAAACACAGATCCCTTGACCTGATCTCTAAATCAGAATCTCCAGGAGAGAATCCGGAGAATAACACTCAGGAATTTTTATAATCAGATGAGTTAAGGAAACAAAACCTTGGTAAACGGGGTCCTTTGACAGGGCAAACAATAATACAGTGCATGAAATGTCAACACAAAGAGACCGTGCCTGCTATAAACTGTGTGTAAAATGATAATAGAACAGCTGGTGGATGCAGAATGGCCTCCTATATTCTAAATGAGTCCCAGAGTCTCTGCTCTGTGCCTACCTAACATGGTCATCAGGGGCTCAGGGAATTTGGGGGTGACTCATACCCTGTGTTTATGAATTAGTCATAGGGAGTCTAGCTGGGAGGCAGAAGGCCGCCTGTTGACTCTCAGCCACCACGTTCCCGCTGTTCCTTTCTGCTTACTCCCATGTCACAGGTCCATGAAGAAGACAGAATAGAAAAGTCTGGGTCACTCAGCAAAAGGGGGAGTAACACTGTGAACCACAAGGAGAAAAGATGGGGCTCTAGGGATCTGTGAAGGAATGTGGCCCAGGACTGTTTTATCATTCTCCCAACAGAGAGGCCTTTCTCTATATTGAGGTCACCTAGTATATATTTAATATATTCAGCCAGAGTGTGACATAGCCATCAAGGTTCTAAACAGCCTTTAAACTATTACCCTTATTCCAGGAGAAGAGAAATTTCCTACCCCTCTGCTGTGTTTGTAGTCCGTAGAAGTTGCTGGTAAAGTTGGTTAGTAGAGGTAATTTTTGTACTTCAGCTTTACAAGATTGGTATTCCAAGTCATCTTTCCAGAATCTTTCCAATAGAAGACATTTCATTAAAAGTTATGGAAAGAGAATTCTGAGGGAAGAAACCTATAATTTAATCAAATGAAAACCCTCTCCATTTTTACTTTTGGCATATATTTTAGGTACTCATGTGTTTTAGGTCATTTTTAGTTATTTTGATTCCCCCCCCCCCATTTTGGCAACCAAGTTGAAGTAGGCTAATGGGATGAGAGGGGAAGGGTACATTAGAAACTCTGCGGGATTTCACAACTCTTTGCCAAAATCAGCACAAATTTATTACGGGGTGGGCATGAAGCTTCCCATCTGTTAGTTTTTTTTCAGAGTGCTGACAAGAACATTCTGATTTCCAGCTTGACACTAATATATATATATATATATATGTGTGGTGTTATACATATATACATATATATATATATATAACTTTTTTCCCCCTCCATTTGCTCTGACCAGAGGGTTGCCTTAGTGTTCAGAGACAGACAAAAAAAAAAAAATGATGCTTTAGTTTTTTAATATGGCATTGTAAGTAATGAAACCACCCAATATGTCAGGCTTACAGATATGTTTGTCGGCTTGCAAAATATGTATAAGACTCACCCAATGCTAACTACTCCTAGAATTTCTCTTGAGTTTTTGTTGCCTCCCCACCATATCCCTGTCACAGAGGAACCCCAGACCCTGCTACAGCCAGACACCTCTGAGTTCTCCAATAAAGGCAGAGGAAAGGGGAGAACTTTGGATCTGTTGCCTACTTCCTTTCACGTGGAAAATGCGCAACGTCACTTTCTGGGAATAATACGGTGGGCTAGAGAGTGATTTCATTTTGCTTCATTTCAGAGATACATCAGTCAACCAACTTTATGTCCTTTCACTCCAGCTCTACTCCTTCTTTCCCCACGCATTTCTGCCCTAGCCCTGCTGATGACAGCCAATCTGGCAGGTCTCAGGAAATTTCCCCAATCTCACAGAAGAAGCCAAGCCTCCTTCTTAATACACTCTGATCTGAGTCTGTAATTCTCCTTCACAGTTTTGCATGATTCTAATTGTTTAATCTTTTTTTAAATTACTTATTTAATATCATTTGTAGACAGAATTCTGGGACAGCCTCCAAGATTTCCACCCCCTGCTGTCCAAGTCCCAGATAATCCTCACCCCCTGCGTGTGGGTATAACCTGTAACTAGGATGGGATGTCTCTGCTGGATCATGCACCATTACATGGCAAAGGTGAAGGAATTTTACAGGTATAATTAAGGTCTCTAATCAGTTGACTTTAAGTTAATCAAAGGAATATTAGAGTGAGTTAGACTTAATCAGATGAGCCCTTCGGAAGAGGGCTTAGGTGGTACCTAAAGTTGGAGACACTTTCCTGCCGCCCTTGAAAAAGCAAGCTCACATGACTCTCACAGCTGCAAAAAAACTAATTTCTGCCAATAACCAGAGAACCTGGAGGAGGGCTCAGAGCCTTCAAGGAGAACACAATGCTAGCCAATGCCTTGATTGCAGCCTCATGAGACCCTGAGCAGAGATCCTAGCTAAGCCCTGCCTGGACTTTTGATCTACAGAACTGTGAGATAATAAACAAGTGCTGGTTTAGTCACTAAGTTTGTGGTAATTTGTTATGCAGCAACAGAAAACCAATACAATATCTCAGGGTCAGCGTCTCTTAGTCACCATGTGCTCAGTGTCTATCACAACATCTGACACTGGAAAGTTTGCTAAGTATCTACCAAAGACAGACTGACCTGAATGAATGGACAGGTTCAATAGATTGTGAGTTGCCAAGTACACATCAAAGTATAAAGAGCAATTTCATGAGGCTAAAATATAAATCAGCCAGCTTCAATGAGCCTGGCTGAACATCTTCTTAGTCACTCTCCTACCTGATGAGAGGAATCAAGTGGGAAGAGAGATGAAAAGCCTTCCATAAATCTCCCTCATAGTTGTGTCTATTATCAGGTCAGTCTGCTGAATTTGAAATTCTCCAAAACCTCCCTGCATTGACTGAACCATTTGAAAAGTAACTTTTATCCTCCTCCTCTCTTCATCTCCCCCCATCACCTCCAGAAAACCACCTGCTCTGCCACATTGGACTCAGCTGCAGGTCTGGACCATGAATCCTGGGCAAGTTACCCAAGCAAAGTCCACCAAAGCTCAAGGACAGGCTCGTGACTCAATGGGAAGCAGTGTTTCTCCCTGAATCAACCCAAGCGGCCACATCTGAAGGGAGGCACGGCCACAAGTTTAGCCACAACGGGGTGATGTGCGGACACGTGGATCTTGCACCGTCTCAGACAGACAACTCGTCTGCTGATTCACTTGCACCTGGGGCTTTCCTGGCCGGACATCTGGAAAGGACCTTTTTTTTTTTTTTTTGCTAGCTCAAGTTTTATGCCCCTAAAGGAACCTTTTTAAAAATCATCTTAGATTTCTTCAAAGTGTCTGGACACGGTGTGGAATGTGAGTTATTTTTGTTCACATTGCAGCAGACTCTGTGTTGTAACTTGCTGAAATTTTGGGTCCGCCATGGATACACCAGCTGACACCAACTTTCAATGAGTAGCAATGTAGAGAGGTTGAAAAAAAAAACAGGAGAAATGACTGAGCCACTGCACACTAGCCAGGTAAAGCTCACGCCAGATAACCTGAATACACCTCTCCGGAACTACACAAGTCGATAGGGCTGAAGGGTCTATCAGCAAACCTCAGAGCACGCACTGACCTGGAGGGTTGGAAATTGGACTTACCCGAAAGGATAAGTAACAAAACTTACCTGTTGTGCTTAACAGTTTACAAAAAGTTCCATGCGCATTACATCATACACCCTCACAACACACAATGAAGCAAGGAGCGCATGTTGATCTCGGCCCCTGTTTATACGTGAGGGGTGAGAGAAGCACCAGGATGCTGTAGAAAGAAAACTGGATCTGAGTTTGGAATGCGTTGGAGAAAACTGCCACGTTAAACTTCTAATCATTCACCTATAAAATGAGTTAAAAAATTCCTTCCCAACGAGATTATTGTTGGGATAATAAGAACGTGTATGTGAAAGAACACCTTGACTCTGACTCATAATAAAATGTTCAGTTCATTTTCTTGAATCGAAGGCTCAGAGATACTTCGGAATTTGTCAAGGGTACCTAGCTTGTAAGAGAAAGAGCTGGAAATCAGATCTTTGCTTCCCATTCTTTTACCGGCCTCTAGAACTTGACCCATGAAGTGTTTAAAAAAAAAAAATTAAAAAAACAACAACCAAGCTCCACTGTTGGCATTTGTATTCCTTTAGGACTCTAAGTTTTTGGTTTGCTGTTTGTTTGTTACTGGCCTCCCTCTCTCCAGTCCTTTCCCAATTTAGCTGATCTTAAACCCTTTTTTTCCCCCAGAAATTTCCTTCCAGATGCTCAGATATATTGTTAAATGAAAAGGAGCAAGTTCATAAAACACATCTAATAAGAATGATACTGTTTTTATGAAAGAAAAATGAGATAGTTTTATATAAAAATGATATAAGATACCTGTCAACACATTATAGTGGTTGTCTTTTGAGTTGTGCGACTAGAAGCAACTTTTATTCTAACTTTTGTCTCCTACAGTTTCTAAGCTTTCTACAAAAGATATGCATTGCTTTAGTAACAGGAAGGGGAAATAATCCCCATTCTCTTTCAGTATCTCTCAAATCTCCCTTGAACAAACTCAGATCTTTTGTCTCTGGGTTACAAATTACCAACTGCTGTATCCTTGACATTTGCATTCTCTGCATCTCCTCCCTCCACATCACACCCCCGCCCTCCCCAAATCTGCATCAGTTTCATTCTTCCGCATTAATCCACAAGCTCCAAGAGCTTAAAGCTTTCTAACAAACTCAAATCATGGAAACAGCTGTCAGCTCTTCCACTAAACACATCAAATCCTTCCCGTAATTAAAGTAATAATTCAGATGCTCACCTCTGAGTACAAGAAGCCCCAACTTGTAAGACATAATTCATAATTAGTCCCCCTGATATTTGCCAGCTCTTTTACAGTGATGTCCCCTTACAAATTATACACCATGACCATTTCTCTTGCTCGACTATAAACTCCCTGAAGGTGGGAAGTGAATATTTCCATCTTCTATAAATTTCAAGAAGACCACATGTTTCTCTCTGAGCATCTAAGTGTGTGTTTATGAACTGTGAGTAAATTACGCCTTGACAAATCAGCAGATTGAAGTGTTGAATTTACACATGCTCAGATTTGTAAATTTAACCACTATTAACTTTTAATAAAATTCTCAACATTTTTTTTTTCCTTTTCAAAATTTGAGATATTTCTCACTTAGGACTTTTTTAAGCCAAATTGAACATTTATCGCTCCAACTGTTTTGGAAGTCAGACAGCTGGACAGCCAAATGTCTTAGAAAGATTTTCTTCTGTTTCATGTTTATTCCCCTCAAAAACAACTGAAAGATGTTTCTCTCCAAGATTTTAAGAGATCATCTGTCCTGTGTACGGCGACTTCACACTCAGAAAGGAGTCTACGGTAAAGAAAACAGAAATAAAGAAATTTTAAGAGGCAGAAGGGAGCCTCTAATAAAACATGAAATTGTCTGGTTAACCCACGTTTGTCACTAGCTGCTTTTGATGATGCCTTCTCTATGAAACAATGCGAAAGGATGGGTAAAGTAGTTGAGACATGGAAGAAAACAGCGGATGCCTTAAGTGTCGACAAATTTTACAGAGTCAGCAATGGCCTTTTACTAGAACCGAGACTGAGTCATGCATCTAAAGAAGTCCTGGACAGAACGTCTGCCATGGAGAACCAGCAGGCTGTCCACCCACCTATACTGAAGGTGTATTTTATCTTTAGAAGGGTCCTGTGTGAGTTACAGGGTAAGTGGGAGAAAGGGTGGCCTTCCTGAGACAAAGTGGAGTAGGTGGTCACTTATGAAGCATGTCTTAAGGAGAAAAAGACCTCTTAGCCCACAGATTTCCAGCTTTCACTATTAGAGTCAATCCTTTGGATTAATAAAAGGCCCTAATTGGCCTTTTAAAATAGGGGCTTGGATACACACCAAAGCGTAATTTTCCTTTGGCATCTTAGCATCAAGCATTCATCATATGTATGTTATTCAGTCACCCAGCAAGACTCTTGAAGAACACACAGAATAATCTCTGATAGAAGTTAGAAGAGTAGAATGTTGCCTGAGATGAAGATGTCAGGCTCGAGAGAAGGCATCAAAGAAGGGGAGAGCTTGCCAGTGGACAGCAAATAAGCCTGGAGAAGATGAAGCCAAATTGGAAAATACAAAGTCAAACCTTGCCTATCTGTTTTATCTGGGTCAGTCCCAGAGAGAGTCAAAGAAAATTCTGGAAGAAGGAAAGAGGAGTTGGAGATATTAGAAGGGATTTTAACATGTTAAAGTAAATTCTCCTACTCCAGGCTTGTTCAGTCCTGTGCGTGTGTTGTTGCTGCTGTCATCGTTGTTGTTGATGACAACGGTGATGCTTACTTAGAAGCAACCTCTCTCTTCCCTCACCATGAATTCTGTTATCACCATTTTCTCCTGGATGAAAGAATCCTCTGCCCACATATTTTCATTCCTTTTTATTCCCCTTAACTTAAAAAAAAAAATGTTCAATTAAAGCTTACAGGCGATATTATTTTTTATTGGTTTTAGGAATACAGCCTTGCAGCTAGACATTTCTGTAATTACGCGGTGCTCCCTCAGGTATCTAGCACCTACCTGGCACCATACAGAGTTGTTACAGTGTTCTTGGCTATATTCCCAACACTATGCTTTATACCCCTGTGACTATTTTGTACCTACCAATTTGTACTTCTTAACCCCGTCACCTTTTCACCCAGCAACCATCAGTTTGATCTCTGTATCTGTGAGGCTGTTCCTGTTTTGTTTGTTTTATTTTGTTAGAGTCCATATTTTCATTCTTATAATTCTTTTAAGTATCTAAGTTCTATAGTAACATTTTCCTTAAAACATTCACGGAGAGATCAATGTCTGGCTGTCTAGCCGCAGGTCCAATAGGACCTACTTAAACTTACTATGATATTCTGAATGTTTCAGATTATAGCAGAAAGTCAAGTATACCTTACAAAGTCAGAAAGCATTTTTTTATACAGAACCTTAAAGATGTCTTTTTAAAAAAAATTAGTTATTATAGCAAACATGTTGAACCCCATATAAAACTGTTTTGCTCACTTATACTCAAGGGTCAGCTGCATCCTTTGGGCACTAGGATTTGCCATCATCAATTAGCTGTGTAAGCCATACCAACAAAATCCCTCTTAGAACAATTTTTTCACCAGCATCTTATTTCAGACCTCACAAAATGACTCATCTAAATGAGGCTGGGGAACAGCTAAATGAGTGACTAATATTTAACATTCAGGACAGAACAGGAAATTATCTTTATGTTTATTATTGGAAGGAGACACTGGAGACTTGTGAAAAACTACTAAGAAATACTTGAGTCCCAGAAAATGTCAATCACCCATTTGCCTAAATGTTGCTATTAAATTGGGAAGTGCCTCAGATTAAAAGTGAGAATTGGAAGGTATTACTATAATGCACACAAAATTGCTGATAACATCATTTTAATTTTGATATTTAAAAATGGGAATTATGAGTCTCTTGATGAAAGAAATGAGGCCTCATTTTCATTTTGATGTAATTTTACATTTGTCTGTCTAGTCAAATAGAATATAATTAACAAGATACTCTTTCAATTTACACTTAAGTCCACTATCTGAAACCAAGCTGGCAATCAAACCATTTAATTGACACATCTTATAAGTTTTGCATGAATTTTATGAAAACTTTTTTCGTAAAGAAAGATTGCATGATCTCAACAAGCTCTATAATTCATGGAACTAATAGCATTCTACCCTTTTTTTGCCTTCTATAAAACTCATGATTAATACCATCTCAATCATAATGTCTCCGCCTGTCCTAACCAAAAAGAAAATTACCTTTCTAGATACACTGTTTCCATAACTCCAGACTTAACCATATGACCTAGACAAAGTGTATAATAAAGTATCAGTTTCCTTTTTATTGATTTTGGTGAGAAGATTGTTCTAACCTGCCAATTTCTACTGCTGAATAGATGTGTAGTCTTTTCACGAAAAGATAGTTCATTTCCTTTATCTACCTGTTCACATTCCCCATAAAACACTTCACTGCACAGTAGTAATGACTGTTGCCTATGGATTAACTATGACATTTTCAACAAGTCAGACAGCCGTCCTTTGGCTGTCTTGGCTATCAGGAAAAGAACGTGGATAAATTCACTCTGCTGATCATTCAAAATTATACATTTCCTGGGATTTTTAATTAAACCTGATAATAACATGTGAAAGCGGGCCTTTTTTCTTTTTGACCTGTCCATTTTCCTTTTTCTTTTTAAGATTCACTGTAGAGAGTGAAATAGCAAAAGCTAATGTCATCGCTTAGATCAGACAAGCTAACAACCACAGATATCATCGTGTTTGCTTTATCTCATTAACATAACTCTATTAATAAGGACTGAGGTTACTATTGCTTCAGATGGTGCTTATGAGCAAAATAATTTTCTCCAATCACAACAGGAATTCTCTACAATTCTCCTTCAGTTGTAAACAGAAAAGCAGATTTTGATCTTTCAGTTGACAGGTAAATGTCCTGGGGAGCGCTATTCTACTGTCTCTACAGATTGGTTTATATACTATTCGCTGGGTCAAGTCAAGGATGGCCCTTATAATTTAGAATAGAAGCACAGTTTAGCAAAATAAAATAAATTTTTCAGTTCTCTAGTTTCTAATTCCATATACTCCGAATTCTCTCAGACTCTTATTTGTGCATTCACCTACACATGAAAAACTAAGACAAGATTAGACTCTCAGCAAAATTTAGTAAATAATTATCTTTTGTATATTCTCCTTTTCTCTTCTCCTCCCAAGCATTACCTTTACTCTCATTTATCTTTCCAAAATAACAACTGCACAGAGAGACCCTGTGATAAACTGACTCTAAACATCCTTTAAAGTTAATATTTCCTTCATCCCATTCATGTTAGGGCAATCTGATAAACTACTGTTTTCCAAGGTAACACTAGTTTAACAAGTTACTCCTCAGTAGATGATATGTTTGCATTCCAACAAAAGTTCTCATTAACTCAAACATTTTCCATGTTGTGTTTTTGAAGATTAAAGAACGGTATCCTGAAGTGGAAATGTTCTTGAAAGTTTTGATGCCTGGTAATGAACATATTTTAGTATTAGGAGAGCCCTGACATAGTTGATGAAAAGCTGAACCTGGTTCAGCTTTTTTTTTGTACTTAACTCAAGTACAAAAGGTTAGTCAGTAAACTGGAATCACTGGATATAATTTGAGACATTTGCCATTTTCACTCCCATAGAGTTTTCTTCCTCACCTTCACCTTCTATTTTCCTTCTGCACAAAGTCCCTTCTACCATCTGTTAGTTCTAACTTCATTCCTAATTCAATTACATAACTTTCCAAAGAAAACGATAATGTTGGGAACCAAATCTCTCTGATTTTTGAGTAGTGAGAGGTCAGAGGAAAACCCATTGTTCCAATTGATTTAGCAGACATGGTAATTTCCACAAAAATAACTCTGTATTTCAAGTTAAGTAGTTTGGACAGAAGAACACAAAACGAGTTAATTGAAGAAGGTGATAAGGAAGAGGAGCATTTCAAGATTTGTAAAGGCTCATTTTCTAGGGCTCTTTTAATATCACAGTTCATAAGGGCCATGTGGCCTACTAGCATTGGGAAGACATGCTCATCCCTAAAGACTTAAATGATAATTAGACAAAAGCTTCTGTGAATGTGTGAACTTGTGGTGGCAGTATTCCTCAGCCTGTACATTGTCCATTTGCCAGAGATTGAAGATTTCCTGGCACTACAGGGAGCTGTCCTTCTAATAAATCTCCACAGTCCAGAGAGATCTGGTCTGTTGTTCACAGGCGTTTGTATTGTGTACTCCATGAAAAGAAAGAGAAGGGCCTTTAATTCCATCAGAGGCACACATTCACCCACAGTGACATTATTTTAGAAATTAACGGTGAAACTCAGAAATC
The DNA here is from genome assembly GCA_003508835.1 of Eonycteris spelaea. Taxonomy (NCBI): domain Eukaryota; kingdom Metazoa; phylum Chordata; class Mammalia; order Chiroptera; family Pteropodidae; genus Eonycteris; species Eonycteris spelaea. The sequence continues at coordinate 869,707 of PUFA01000050.1, read as the reverse complement.
CTACATTGTTCAGGAAATCATTATCAATTTCAGGGACTCGTTGCAGAGAAACACCTTTCAAGAGAGTGTTGCTAAGGTACTGTTCTCTCTGACAGCATTCCTGTCAGGGATGTAATGCTGACATCAGGTTATTGTTACATTATTCTTTAAAATCATATCTGATCAATTAATTTCTGGAACTACGTAAACCCCTCTTTGGTAAGTGATGTTTCAAGTTGCAGCTTTAAAAGGGTATGAAAAACAATGCAAATCAACTCAATTCTTTTTTTGTTTTTTGGGGGTTGTTTTACACCCCGAAGTGTTTTTCCTCTGGTGTTTTCCCCTCATACAATTGCTCCAAAGCATCAGATGCACAAAGGTGTAAATGAAGGCCTTTCGATGATGATAAATTTGAGGAGATATGTGATACAGGTCAAGAAAACTATCTCTGTCACTGTCACAGTCCAGTGAATGAAACTGCTCCCAACACTCTTTTGGGGGCTCTGTGGAAATTGATCAGACACTGGATCAATAACCAGGACACAACCACAGTGAGGCAGCTCAGTAAATCCATGCCTCTGGGCTCCCTCTGTGCTTGGCACACACAGCAGTCTCCTAAGAGGAAACCCAGCTGTTTTCACACATGATAACATTCCCGAGGAGACCTGGCTTTAGAAGAGAGGGGTGGAGAGAAGAGTCCGTGACTCACGCTGAGGACACTGAGATCTCTCAGATTTCCCAGGTCGCTCTTTTTCGTTAATGATAATAAAATCTGGTCTCCATACAATTTCCTCCCGCAGACAAGTTATGTTATAAACTGTTTTGGCGCTGGCTATATAAAAAGCAGAAGTTGAAGGCGGGGTGGGGGGCAGGGATAAAAGCATTGAATATAATATCTTTTCTTGTGGATTTTTCTCTAAGCAGTGACAGGTTACACCAACAGTTGCTAACATAAGCAGAGACATTTCTGATTAATGCTTTAACAGGGGCAGCAAGATCTGACACAGAATTTGTCAGAAAATATAAAAAGGCCTGAAACAAATTATTTATTACTCCAGAACCCTGTACAAGTCAGCTACAACAGAATAATAGAGTTTGGCTGTGAAAACAAAAGGAGTGAAAAATTTGAAAGAATTTTTTTTTCACCAATTGGTGAAAGCATAAATGATATGCTTCCCTTTTCTAGGATAGAAATGTACACAAGGTGAATTGAAGGGCATAGATAGACCCAGTATTGAGAATTCCTGGTCCTGGCTGAGATTTTCCCCATTCATCTGCCTGCTCTTCTTTCCTTCTGAGGGTCAGGGGGGTTGGCGAGGGCAGGGTGCATTTACACAGGAGAGAGAAATAGCTGTCCAAGCTATGCATAGATACCAGAGTGCTGTGTTTAGCGGCAGTGTCAGAGAAGAGAGCTGAATAAGCAAGCAGGGGATGGGAACATGGCAAGACCTTACAAACCAATGAGTCTGAAGGAATGAACCTTGCCTCATGCTATCTTCTTAGCCCCATAGTAAATCTGGCATTTAAAAGAAAAAATATACTCCAAGAAAGAAGATGAAATCAATTGTTTGGCACACGAAAAAGGAGGCTATGAATTCAGGTTCCCCACCTGAGAGTCAGAATCCGATGGCCCAGGTTGTCCTACCCAAGACGGCACTTCACTGCCGAGCCCTAGTTATCATCACTAAAACACGGAAGTCCCCACTGCCCTGCCATCAGCCTTGAGCTTCTACCCAAGGTTTTCCTCCTCAGTTCTGACCATCCACCTTACCTGGAAATTCTGAGACCAGAAGCTTATGTGTCCCCTTAACAGATCTTTCTCTAGGCTTGGACGTTGCTCTCCTATACTGATCAGTGCATTGCCTACGGCCTACAGAATATAAGGGGAGCATCTCCCAGAATAACCACCTCATGTGCCTGGCTTCCTATAACTATGCTTCGTGAGGCAATGGCATACCCAATTACTTCCATTCTAGATTTAGAAAAAAGACTCTCTTATCCACCCCACTTCAGTCGGGGACCCATCAAAGGAACTGGTTATCTCCCCCAACTTTCTGCTACAGGCCCTTATGCAAAAGGGGTCCTTATCCTCTTTTATTGCAAGGGGGTCTTCTCATTCTTGACACCTTCTATCATAACTTTGCTATCATGTAAACAGCTTTAGGAGTCCCTGCTTCAAGATTTCCAAATCTTAGTCTTTTTCTTTTAGATCATTTAAGCTTTCATATCACAGCAAACCATGATGAGAAAACCACATAGAAATGCTTTCCAGAGCAAAATGAATGGAACCAGTAAAATAAGATAAACGAGGCTACATTCAACTGCAAAATTTGGCTTTTGTTTCCACCTTAACACTGCCTATCAACACTAAAGCTCAAATACTAGCCTTAATTATTGTATAAACATAGCTACACCCAAGCATCTCAGTTCAAAGTCCATTTTGCCTGTTCGCATTGCAAAAGGATGACAAATCACTCTATATTTCTTCTAAGATTTCTATAGGGATTTGGGATAGATTAACAACTGTATTTTTAATTTTACTGCTAGCCAGTTTTTGAAAACAGTAAAATTTTTGTCTTTAGAAAATAGGCACATTAAAAAGTGCTGAGTTCATAAGGGGAGTTTTTGAAGACTCACCTCCCCAGGGACTAACATCCTCTGAATAAGTAATCAGTTTCTCCAATTACCCTCTGCTCAGTCATTATTTCTGAGAATTTGGTGACAAGGGAGATATTATCAGATGAATAGAGTAATGTTCTATTATCCAGTATTTTGAGTTATTAGTGTTGGTGATGAAATGCTCACAGGAGTTATCTAGGCTCACCTATTAATTACTAAAATCACAGAATGGTGTAATGGGCCCTGACTACAACTGAAGGTTCAACCTCTGCTGTTAAGATGACAGACACACTGGTCAAGTCACTGAAGACATTTTGCCTATTCACCAATAAGATACAGAAGAAAATTCTCCCCGTGTTCTTACCCTACACACACAATGTGGAGTTGAAAATGCATATATTCATATAATCGCCTGAAACGACCTATCACAAACAAATTCCTTTGCCCTGATGTCTGCACCATCTGACACCATCAAAGATCTGACAGCCACTGTTGGGCTCATCCTCATTAACTTTTTGGCTCCTGCCACACCCATTCTTGGATAACAGTAGCTTTGTCTGACCACTCTCTTCTCTGTCAATGGACACCAACTCAGCCTCCCTCTTCTACTTGATCATTTTTATCACTTCCTCATTATTCCCTAACCACTCAAATGAGCTTGAGAAATTAGTGAGCTGGGCCAGTGCTTCTCAGGCTTTAGCATACAAAAGAATGATGGGGAGATATAGTTCATACAGATTCTAGGCTCCACCCTCAGTTTCTGATTCAATAGGTTTGGGCAGGGACCTGATCATTTGCATTTCTAACAAGTTCCAGGTTATGCTGAATGTTGCTAGTCACTTTGAGTAGCACCAAGGTAAACAAATTCTTTACTACTCATAAAACTATTGAAGAACTGGAGGTTCATATGGAGGTTGAGAAGAAAGAGAAGGGGGCTATAATTCCAACTGGATAGTAACTGTTGGAGACAGGAGCTGGACAACAGTAAGAAAGAGAAGAAATAAATAGTCCTACTATGGGGGTTCACAGTGATAATAGAATAAATAACTGATGTCCTGCTGTGGTTTTCCTAGTGTGGAAACAGGTTAGCATACAGATCTGAGTATATAATTTTGGGAACAACATAGAAGTTCTACCCATTGTTCTGTTTTCTTTTTCTTTCTTTCTTTCTTTCTTTCTTTCTTTCTTTCTTTCTTTCTTTCTTTCTTTCTTTCTTTCTTTCTTTCACTTGGATTGTTGTGATCTAGAATTTCCAAGGATATCACAATTAAATGATTTTTTTTTTCCCCAGGTGCTAGCTACCTACAAAAAGGAGTGGACTAGAAAAGTAAAGAGAGATTCATAAAAACTTTCAAAATATAATAGTATCCGTAATTAAAAATAGAAGCTCTAAAACATTTTTTAAAAAAAAGCTTTATGCAACTATTATAACTATTTCACCCATTAGGTAAATTAAACAATAATGAGATATATGGAAAAACAGACGCTCATAGCAGAAGAATAAAAACTTTAAAAAGAAACAAATGAAAATTCTGGAGCTGAAAAACATAATATCTGAACTAAACAATTCACTGGACAGGCTCAGTTGTATAATAGAGATGACAGAAGAGACAATAAACTTACAGATAAATCAATACTAATTACCTAATTTATTCAAATTATCCAAGACAAAAAGAGGAAAAATGCTTAAAAAAAATAAACACAGCCTCAGGAATCATTGGAAAAATATCTAACATTTGTTTCACTGGAGTCCCAATTAGAAAAGAGAGAAGCTATTGGTCCAGGAAAAAATAATGAATAAAAACTTTCCAAATATGGTGAAAGACATATGTTTACAGATTCAAAAAGCCTAGCAAATCCTAAACGGGATAAATCATAGAGCATTATTCCCAGATACATCAAATTCAGACTTTTGAAAACCAAAGATAAAGAAAAAAATTGAAAGCAATAAGAGGAGGGAAAACTGACATATTTACGTATGGGGAAAACTATCTGAACGATAGCTTATTTCTAATCTAGACATTTTGGAGACCAGAACAGAGTAAAACAACATCTTTATAGTGGTGAAAGAAAGGACCTGTCAACCCTGAAAATATCCTCAGGAACAAAGGCAAAATAAGTCCCTCTCAGACAAAAGAAAACTAAGAATTCATCACCAGCAGACATGTCTTAAAAAATGTTAAAGGAAGTTTTTCAGGTTGCCAAGAAATAAAAACAGAAAAAAGCTTGGGACTTCAGAAATGAAGTAAATGAACCTTAAATCATAAATATTTTGAAAAATAGACAATTTTTCTCCTCTTATGAATATAAACACGTATTACTTCTGAAAACAAAGATTATAACATAATTTATTGGGTTTTTCAATGCATGGAGATATAATGTACATAAAAACTATAACGTAAAGGAAAGAGATTAAAAGAATCTATATGATTGCAGCGTTTCTACATTTTACTTGAAATGGTAAAATATTAATTATAAATAGAATTAGAATGTTGGATATGTATATCCTAATTCCTTGAATAACAACTAAAAATTAACACAAAATACTGTAGTCAAAAGGCTACTTGATAATTTGAAATAGAATTCTAAACAATATTCATATAGTAAGAAGCATAAGGAAGAGGGGAAGAGAGGAAGAGAAAGCACAGGGGATAAACAGAAAGCAATCAGAGTAGACTTGAATTCAACCATATTAATGAATACATTAAATTAATGACTCAAGCACCAATTAAAAGACACAGATTGACAAACTGAATAAAAATATAAAAATAAATATGATTCTATTAGAAAAATTTTTAAAAGAATGATCCAACTAAGTTAAAAATAAAATAATGGAATAGGATATACAATGTGAATGCTAATCAAAAATAAAAAAACTGGGGGCTATATTAATATCAAAATAGACTCTAAAATAAGGGAAAAGGAACATTAAATAATGATGAAATAGTCAATTCACCAAGAAGATATGAATCCTAAATGTGTAGGTACCTAATAACAGAGCTTCACAATAACTATCCATTCAAAAATGGATAGATGTGCAAGGAGAAATAGACATATCTATCATTATACTTGGAGATTTCAACACTCTTTTCTCAGCAGCAATAGAATGAGTATACTTAAAATCATCAAGCGTATAGAAGACCCAATACCATCTATCAATTGAACTGAATCCAGTTACCAAGCATTCTACCCAACAACAGCAAAATACATATATTTTACACATGGATGATTTATTTGAAAGATAGACCAATATCCTGGGCTTTAAACAAGCCTTAACAGATTTTAATAAATTTAAATAATTTAAAGTATGTTTTGTGACTGTAACCAAAGTATAAATAGAAATAAAACAGAAAGATACCTGTAAAATCTCTGGATACTTGAAAAATTTTAGAAATTAAACCCATGGATCAAAACAAAGTCCCAAGGGAATTTATTAATATTTATGAACTAAGGAAATAGAAAATATATAATATAGGTATAAAACCAATTAATATCGAGAGAAATTAAGTATGTGACGTTTGGGTTGGCAAAAAGTTCTTAAATACAACCCCAAAAGCACATCACAGAAAACCTGATAAATTGTCATTACCTTTATTATAATAATCCATGTTGATTATAGCTTTAATTCAGGGTTTCTCAACCTTAGCATTATTGAAATTTTGAGCGAGAGAATTCTTTGAGAGGTTGTCCTGTGTACTGTAGGATGTTTAACAGAAGCCTGGGCTGCCTGTAATGTGCACTCCCAAACCCCACCCAGTTGTAATAGTCATTGATAATTATCTTTAGTGAAGACAAAATCATCCCCCACCTCCTGAGTTAAAAACTACTGTTGAAATTGACTCATTTTAGTTGCTGTATATCTTCCTTTTTTTTTTTCCACCTGTCACCTTTTGTATTGTCAAACTTAATTTCTGACGATCTAACGGGCATAAAGTAGCATTTCATTTGTATTTCCCTGATCTGTATTAAGTTGAGAATACTTTTGTATGTTTATTGTCCATTTGGTTTTCCTCTCCTGTGAATTACCTGTTCATGTCCTTTTTCTAACCTTTTTTTCTTAGTGGGTGTAATTTTTTACATATTCTGATACTAATTTTTTGTTCATTATATGCATTGCAAATATACTTTCAAAGTGCGTGGTTTGCCTTTGTCCTCTATCAGCCTTTCAATGTACAGAAAATTTAAAAACACTTTATATAATCAATCTGACACTTTTCCCTTTACTGTTGGAGCTTTCCATATCTTGTTTAAAAATTCATCCCTTTCTCTATAATTATAAAAATATTCTTTCTTGTGTTCTCTGGAAGTTTCGAAGTTTTGTTTTTAACACTTTATCTACAATTAATTTCTATGAATAGTAAAAATTTAATTTGTTTGTTACATATAGACAACCAGCTGTCCTAGTATCATGCTTTAAATGGTATATCTTTTACCACTAATTAGCAATGCCACCTCTGTCATAAATTCCAATTTTGCTCTATTATTATATTTCTCTCTCCTTGGACAGTATCACACCATTTTAATTACTAAATCTTTAAAATAAATTTTTATTTATATTAAGAAAATTCCCTGTAATGTGTTCTTCTTCAAAATTGGCTTGACTTTCACTATATCTTTTTTCTTTTATATATATTTTAAAACTGAATTATCACATTCTCTTTACAGCATTTTAATTGAGAGTGTGTTGCATTTAAAGATTAATTTGGAAAGAAACAATATCTTTATAATATGGTATGTTTTCATAAATGCTTTTTCTATTTATTGGCTGTGTAATTACCTTGAAATAAAATTTTATAAGCTTTTTAAAAATAAATTTCTAGCCTAAATTTTGTTAGTTGTTTATAATTTTTTTGGTTTTTTTTTTCAGCTATGAAATGTCCATTTTGAAAAATTAAATTATTCCTATTTGTCACTAACAGAAGCAGGCAATGTTTTTCGCATGTGAATGTTATTTGTATCTTGAAATCTTGTTATACTCTAATTAATTTTAATAATTTGTCAGTAGATCCTCGTGGGTTTTCTGTGTATAACATCTATGAATACTGGCAATTTTCTTCTTCTTCTTTCCTTTCTTCTTCCTTCTTTCTTTTTTCTTCTTTCTTTCTGTTACTTATAACTTGTTCTTCTTGCCTTACTCTGATGACTATGATCTCTAAACAATATTAAATGGAAGCGTGGACTGTAGGCATCCTTGTTTCCTTGTCTTATTGCTGGATTTAAAGGAAATACCTCTCTACTCTCTCTCTCTCAAACACTCACACTCACTCTCTCTCTCTCTCTCATACACACACACACACACACACACACACACACACACACACACACACCATTACATAATAACTTTTTTTACAATGTTTGCCAGTACCACTTCTTGTTTTGTCCACTAATAAAATTTCCATATAACTCAATTGTAAAAGGATTGTTTTACTTATAATTGAACAGAAGGCATTTTTAACATGTATTCTTTTTACCCAGTAGGTCCAAGACAAGAGAATGGATGTTACTTAGGACAAATCCACCACTAGAAAAGCACACCGCTTCATTTATTTACATCACAGAAACAAACCCAAGCAGTAGGACTTAATTACTGGGGAAGTGGGTGTGAGTACTTCCATGTGCCTGTTAATTCAGGGATGCTGTAGCTCCTTATTATTACCTATCACTCCCATCTCTGTCCTCTCTTCTGTCCTATCCTGCTTTACTTCTGTCCAGTGACTCATGTTTTGAGGGACATTTTTTAAAAGCCTCTATTTCCAGAAAGGGCAAAAGCTATAAATTTATATGAAAGACAGCATGTCTATAGTGTTGCCAAGAAAAATCAATAAATCAAAATAACAGATGGGTTAACCAAAATAAAAAAAAAAAAACATATAATTCTTGGGTGTCATGCAAAAATTATGTAATGTCTGAGGGCTTTTTTTTTTTTTTTAATTTTTTTTTATCTTTTCCTTTTTAAATATAGGTTTCCTGTAGGGTATCTCTATGGCTTTTCAGCATTCTCATGATTTCCTTTGGTAACTTCCAGATTTCTTTTTAAAATATGTCTAATGACTTGCAGTAACTACTTTCTCTCTTCACATAAACAAGTCAACATGAAAATTCAAACATTTAAAAAGTGCAGAAATTGTAAAAATTTGAGATATCATAAGAAAGAAACTTGAAGGACAGTGAACCACAAATAACATCAAGAAAAGGCAGAGATGAGGAATGGCACTTAAAAGCTAAGATTAAACCCAACATGAAGATAGATATAAGACTAATCTGAATTCTTAGAAATCGATCAGCTAAAGAACATATTTTTTCTAAATAGACAAAAAGACAGAAATTTTCACTTTGGTATACAGCTTGTTTTGTTTTGGCACTTAACATCTATTTTCTCTGAATATATGATAAATTCTAGGGAAAAATGTTTTTTTGATTATGCAAGAATAGGTTATTTACCTTTTCAGGTCAAAGCCATGGAAAAGAATTCCTGCTTCATTTTATATACCCCACAGGTCCATAGACATGGGTTTCAAAAGAGGAAAATCATTACATCATTAACGTTCATCTGGCTCTATTTTTCCCGAAGTTGATTTAAAAAATTATGAAGTAAATCTATTTTTTTTTTAATACGTGTTATGGCAAAAAGTGAAAGGATATGAATGACCCTAGTTTTAAGTCTAACCTCTGACCTTACCAAAGTGCAGAGAGGTCAGGTGACGTTCCTAGGGTCACACAGAAGACTACCACCTTCGGCAGCTCAGTCTGATTCTCTTCCTGTTGCATTGTCTGCTTCATGATTATTCTTTAAAATATGTGCAAAGTAGATATTATTTCTGTGCTCAGTTATCACAGAATAGGCAATTTGATTCTTTTACCACTAAAAGAAGTTAGCTAAGAACAATCTGTAAATTTCTGAGTTCACTTTTATAAAGTATATCAGGAACATTAAATATCTAAAATTATATAATTTGGAAATTTAAAAAAGGATAGTTATTACCATCATAAATGAAAATTAAGGCCCTTTGTATTTGTGGGCTATTAAGTAGAAAAACTGGGGGGAATTGATGTTTCCGAAAGAAATGACTGGTGATATCTTTTAAAATACATTTAACATGATTAAGTACCTTTTAAAACATTGGTCAAATAATGTAAAAGTAAAATAGTCAAGTACTTAAACAATGTGAAGATCATATCTAAAGTCTAAATAAATGTTCAGCCATTCCAACAGGAGCACATCATAAAGAAAAACATACAAAGAAAATATCAGATTGTTTAAATGTGCTCTTTATTCATGGTTTACTCACTGAATCATTGTTTATGGTTTCCTTACTGATTCTTACAGGCCACATATTTCTTTTAAATTTTTTCTTTTTATGTTTCCCGTGCTCACAATTCACACAAAATACCCATGAAGTAGGCAAAATAATGTTACAAATGTTCCAGAGCTCTTGGAGGAGTCAAATTGGTTTTTACAATAAACTTTGACTACTCAAGGAGCACAGACGCACAGACGTGTTGAAACCTGACAGCAGGAATAGGGGACAGGCTAGTTCAAAAAGTGTCAAGGGAGATTTGAAGCCTTGGAGGGTTGATGCAGTGAATCTTTTATCCTGAAACCCAGGCCAAACACCAAGCCCGAAAATAAGCCAGACAGCCCTGGACAAGGCTATAATGGGCATGGGGTGGGTTGGGGGGAGATATGCAAGGTTGTGGTTTCCTGATCATTTAAGATGGCACAGACAGTACCACAGGGCTTGCTTCATTATATTATTGTGAAATTTGGACTCAAACAGAGTGAGGCAAGCCCACAAGTTAAAGTGTTTTTAAAGGAGCTTAATATTCACTGAAAACAGAATTGAACACGCTCTCAGCAGCATAACTGGAACTTTGATCAACAAATACCCAAGGGACACAAACCAAAATTTTGTGAACAAATACAAGGAGTAATATTGGGCGAGGATGGGGGATGGAGAAGGCTTGGGGTGACTTACCCCTCAAAAGATGTTTTTTTTCCTTTAATTATTAAACCTGGTGGTAGCGTTATATGATACAATTTTTTTTTTGGAGGTTCTGTAGGAAATGTGCCCTCAGTGAAGGATTTATAAAAATTACAATAGATAACACAAAGCTATTTGATCTCTTTTTTAAAATCAAAGGTATTAAACTTTTTAGATTTCTCTCTCTCTCTCTCTCTCTTTTTTTTTTTTTTTTTCTCTTATTTAAGTATTAGCTGCCAAAAGATTTGAGAATCAGATGCCAAAAGCATCAAATCCCACCTGGGCATACAGCCAATTGAAATAGATTTTTCTTCTCAATTTTCATCTTCTGGATCACTTGATAACCAGATTTCATATCACGTTATGCTGCAGAGTTAAGAACGGCTGGTTACAAATCAGGGCTCTCTGTGGAGTGGGGATTGGAGACAGATGAAGAGGGATAGAAAGAGAAGGAGGGAGACCACAGCCCATCTTGTGGTTGGTAAATTCCCCAACCTTTCCTTATGCTGTCTGTAAATTTCAAACAGCTATAAGCTCATCCCACACTTGTCCTTTGGACCAGACCATGGACAATCTAATGGAGGATCCAGACCACAGCTTAAAAATCATTCACATACCACAGTGTCACATGACTTCGAATGACTCTGCCAGGGGCCACCTGCTGGCCTGGGGCACCAGCTCTTCCCCTGAATTCCTAATCCATTTCTTTAGCAACTACTGTTTCTAGCACCTTTCCGAAAATTATTCATGCATTCATCCACATATTCAAAACATGGATTTTTTTTTTAATTTTTTTATTTTTATTTTTTAGTACCTGTAATGTACTAAAGGCCCTGTGCTGGCACTAAGAATGCATCATTGAACAAAACAGTCACTGGTTTCATGGTGTTTACATTTCAAGGGGGAACTGTTAATCACTAGAATAGAAGAACATTTATAAAGTTGGAACATAGTAAGCTCTGGCTGAGGCTGGGACCACAACATAGCATGAGGTTCTTGCACTGTGAAGAATTATGCTTATTAAGCATTTAATATGTACCAGGCACTGTGGAAAAGTACTATACACTTGCTTCCTCATTGGGCATGAAGTTGAGCTGGATACTTTCTAAAATACCTGTTAAAATCTAGATCATTTGGTTGGCTGCTTTAGTTTATAGTAGACTTTTTGCAAGTTTCTGCCTAGAGTTTAAGTTCTGGCAAAGAAAGATACCTGTTTCAAGAGGTCTCCAGAAATGCCTTGAATTTCGGGGGGAGAGGGCTAATAAGTTATATAATATAGTGTAAGGCTCTAACTTAGGTTCAAATCCCAGTTCCTCCACTCACCTTTCTGAGCTTCTTCAGTAAGTAGGGATCGACTCATCCCTCTCAGCATTTTTATGAAGATTAAATATATTTTTATCTAACAAATATGTATGGCATGCCTTGTGTACATGGCATTGTCCTTGCTACTGAGGGTGTAGTAACTATCAAGACACATAAAGTCATTGCCCCTAGAGGTGTCTTAGCACCCTGCACCTTTCCTCATCTCCTTTTCCTGGCCATTTGGTCACTTGGGGTCCAGTTTCATGTGAAACTCTCTGGCCTTCTCCAGGTAACCCCTGGCAATCTTTGACCTGATCAGAGAGACTCAGCTCTGAGATAGATCTGTGGCCTATCAGGTGGACAGCAGAGGAAGATGTTCAGAATCCAGTCAAGCCAATTCTCTGAGGTGGGAAACACTGGGAAAGGTTGCCAGGTCTTAGCTTAATGGACAGAACGACACCTTACATTCAAAGGGTCCCCTGATAAACACATTCCAAGCCTTACTTGTAAAGCTTAAACCATGTGACTTTATTTATAAAGCCCTAACTATTTAAAAATCAGTAGACTCCCCTTTACTTCCACTTCATTCTTCTTTTCCTCAATACAGTGACAATACTATTCCCAGCAATAAAATAGTATTCAATCTTATATATCTTTAAGGAAATCTTAAACACAAGAAAAAAAAGGTTTATCCCTGGAGCAAGTCAAACTTTTTTTAAAAAAAAAATGAGCTAGGATATGTATAAATCTGGAAAACCAAAGGTTAATGAATAAAAAACACAAGTTAGTTGGGCTTTTCGTGTATGATTAGAGAAACTCACCCACACGGTAGCCTATGAAGCACAAGGGAGGGATGACAGTAAGACTGATACAGCTCATATTGCTCAATGGTCCCTTCAATTAATGAACACCAGCTACGTCGTCCAAGCTTTTTTATTTACCACCCACACCCTCTGCGGTAGCAGGGTTTAGTACTCTGGAATAATGACTTGCAGAATTCTCTGCCGTTTTTAAAAATGTCTAGAAACAGGATCGTGTTAAAAGTAAGTTACAAAGAAAAGAGAGGAGACAGTAAGAGAAAGAGAAAACTGGGTTAAAAGAAAGCTGTCGTAATACTTCCTGAAGTTAATCTAATGATAATCGGCTCTCAGAAAGGCGATTATATTCACCCTCCCTCCTGTCGTCAGGGAGATATCTTTACTGCTATTTCTAAGAGAACCTAGAGGTGCTGTGGACAGAGCTGAGGACTGAAAATGAATAGCAATGTATGCTCTGACCTTGCTGTGAAACGATTAATTTTAATACAATAAAGTTAAACAGCTGCAGATAATTAGTTTCCTGGTTGTTGGTTTTTATCTGTTTTTATATCCAGGCTGGGGTGAGTATGATTTAGAAATCTGATGGACTTTGAACTGTTTTTTTTTTTTTCACCTTTAAATTTAAGTATTGAATATGACAGCTTTGAGTGGGAAAGCACATGAGTGATTTTGGAGGTGGGAGCTGGATTTTGCTTTTTCTGCTTTATTTTATTTTTAAAGTGACTGAGGAAAAGTAAATCAGCTGTATTTTCTATTTGTTCAAGCTTCAAAGTGCTGTTTCAGGAAAAAATATCTTTATTTTACATCAAAGTCTGGGTCTTTTTCAGCAGAGATGAATCGAGGGGAATCAGAGAAATGTGAGTTGACTTTTTTAAAGGAAGTGGACAAGGATCTGGTGTCAAAGTTTTTATCCAGAATTCTATATTGATGATAACTGGAGCTACTTTCTAGAATTCATAGGAAGTAATTATGACCAGATTTGTTTTTGTGGTATTCACATTCCATCTCATTTCTCCACCACTCACCACCCTTCCAATCCTCCATCTCCATGGACGTCATTTCTTTTTTTCCAAGGATAACCGCACAAGAAAATAATGGACTCAGCTCAGGGACATCAAAACAATCAAAGCAGTGTTTCTGACAGCAAGGTCTTATATCATTCTGTTTCACTACTAATGAAGAGTATTTGTCTTATGTTGAGCTCTTGAGGATGCATATTTATAAACACTCAGCCAAAAATAATGGACTTGCCTTTCCTTATGTGGTAACTTGCTTTATGACCTAAACTACCCAAACAAACATTGAGCCATGATCCTCTTGGCCTCTTAAAGAGAAATGATGGAAACAAGAAACTGGCTCTTCAACCTGAGAATTTTTTTCCTTTTCCCCATAGATCTTGAAGTTAATAAGAGCAGTATGAATACACATTGTGGGTCTAGTGCAATTATCAAAACTATTATATGTAATAGAAATGAATTCATGATCATTTCCATTTCTCATATTGAAAATTTCAGGGTTTAAGAAAAACTGTTTGCATTATTTTTTTTTCTGTAGTCCAAAATATCCTTCTTTGAACAGCTATAACTAATATATGTCATTAAATTAACAACAATCAGAAGAATCCTATGCTCAATATAAACATCAGACTATATAACTTTGAATATTTCCACAAATATCTCACTGGCTAGAGAGATCAGAACTTAGTAACTGGCTACACCTTGCTGGAAGGGAGGCTGTCAATATACTCATTATTCAGAATGGCTATGTGTTTAGTTAAAAATCAGGGATTCCTTCATTGATATAGGAAAGGGGAGCAAACTGAATTACAAGTAGAAGTGATTGTGTACTACCTTTTCAAACAAATTAATAGGAATAAAAAAAAAACTTTGAGCAAAGATTCATTTGGCCTAGCTGGGAGAGTAGGAGACTTAAAGATTAGCACTCAGTGGTAGAATGAAAAATCAGAATCAACATATTTAGTTTACACACAGAGGTCAGCGTTCTTTTGCCTGGACGTTCATTCAAACCACACAGACATAGTCTATAGACACACTCTCATCATCAGACAGCTAAAAGCTTCAAACATATGCTAATTATAGGGCTATGCAAAGAAGGGACAGATTAATCTGATTAATCAACTAAAATAACTAGACCTCAGTTTTTTTAGATGCATAAATGATATGTTTGGAGAAACAGATTTTTAACAATCATGGTAAGATCTCAACTCACCTTTTCAATAAAGAATTAGAAATGGATTTATCTACCTATAGCAATATCTCAAATATTCAAAAAAAAGAGGCAATCCATATGAAAATCTATAGCATATTAGCCAAAAATAAGGTATTACTGTGTTGAAGTGCTAATTGATGTTAGAACAATAGTAAGTATCGAACATAGGTAATCCATACAGCAGAAAGCAAATGGAGGTTGCCAGAGGCTGGGGGCAAAGGTGGGGTGGGGGTGGGAGGAGAGAGAGAATAGGGTGTGGCTGGTTAATCAATACGGGATTTCCTTTTACAGTGATGAAAATGTTTTGGAACTAGATAGAGGGAATGGTTGCAACACATTGTAAATGTACTAAATACCATTAATTGAACATTTTAAAATGGTTAAATCTATGTTGTGTAAAATTTACTTCAATCTAAAAAAATAAGTTAGAGCAGCACAATGTCTCATATTTTAGAATGTGTTTTATATAAAATTCGTGATGCAAATATACAAATAAAACAGAATTGATTCTAGAAGGGTAAGCCATCTAAAACCACTCATTCCCGAATATTGTAAGTTGCCAATTTAATTTTAAAATGGCACCACCAAACTCTAAACGAGAGTTTACACGCATGGACATATAATGTGATTGAGAAGTTTTCAAACTTACGAGCTCGAATATCTATCTAGAATGAAACTGGTGCAATGTGACGCAGGAAAGTGAGATGAGACTGACAAAACAATTCAATTAGTTTAAGTATCAGGAGATGTTGCCTGATGGTGAAGTCAACTATAGTCTGAAAAGTGCTGCCAGAGGAAAATTATTCAAATCCCATAATTTGAGCCATTAAAAATGGAACTGAAAAAAAAAATAATAACTATCCGGAGTGAGGCTGGAAAAACTCTCGAACACTAATTTTACTGGCAAGGGTAGGATGAAATGATATAATAAACTTTAGTTTCTAAGTCCAATCTCCAATGGCTCTGGCTTTTTTATGGATTATGCATAAAAACTTAATTTATTTATGTTTTTTTTCTAGTAAAGAATTTATTTGAGGGAGGATTTGATACATAGAAGATGACAGAGACTTCAGAGAAAAAACACAAACAAGCCTTCGATTCAATTGCCGAAATAAGCCGAATTTATATAGCTGTTACATAGATTTCCTTTTTAAGTCTTTGGTCTCAACATAAATGAATTGTATGTTTATCTTGTTCTGGTCATTTTTAATAAAAAGTTCAAATAATGATGGTTATATAGGATGAATGACATTTCAGGTCATAGAAATATATGGTCACCACCTCTCCCCATGGAGAGGAGCAAGAGATCCTGCCTGAATAAACACATTGAAGGAAGAAAACAAAACAAGACAAAATAAAACAACAAACAAACAACAAAATAGAATAAGTCCTTATACTCATCTCCCTACCTGTCTTTGGATAACTTAGTGAAGAAGGTGGTTGAAAGAATGAAAAATGGGTAATACACATTGCTTTCTCCTTCAGACATTCTTTTGAAGGCTTTCAAAGATAGTAATCAATCCAAATCACAATGAAGTTCTTTCAAAGTCTTCCCTGAGATTCTGGGGTACAGGAGCAGGCTGTGCATTTACACTGGAGAGGAGAGCTACTAGTGATAATAACAGTAGCAGCTAATATTTGCTGAGTAATTTCTAAGGCAGAGAGAGATTAGTTAAGTAACTTGCCCAAAGTTGTAGAGTTGTGATTCTGGGCTATATACCTAGGCAACATGGGCATCAACCACGAGGCATTTCTGCTTCCTGGAACACAGTAAACACATAGTCCTAGCCAAACCAAGAGCATTGGAATAAGCTTTCTGGTGAAGGTCATGCCTGACACAAATCTGTTGGGATAAAGAAGTGTAATGAGTGAAGAAGAGTTAGAAGTGTGGCCCAGAGCTGGGAACAACATGAACAAATGTTTCAACCTTTTAGATAACATGGTAAATTCAGATAATCACAAGTTATGATGTATTATTAGACTTTGAGACAGAAAATAGATGAGTTTGGATGTATGGAGAAGAGTCATATCATAATGACTTTTATGTTGCATGATGAAGCTTGCATTTTGTCCTAGAAAGAAAGAGAAAGGAAGTCAACAAAAGACTTTAAGAGAGGACATTAAAAAGTTAATAGATTTCTCTGATGAGAGTGTAGAGGATGTGAGGTTGAGGGGAGGTAAGATGGAATTAAGATCAGTTGGGGGCTACTGTGATTGTTGAGCTGAAAAAAGACAAGAATGTGAATTATAGCACTGAAGAGGTGGGAACACATTTAAGGTACATTTGGGAGATAATTCAGTAAGATTCAGTGATGTAAGGGAGGAGCACATGTAAAAAATGAAAGGATAATTGTGGAATGTGAGATGAATTCTTATTGGTCTTAAAGAGATGCAAATTCTCTGAAAGTATTTTTATTTCTGTTTGCTTGCTCAACAATATTGTTTTATTGTTACGTTCATTTGAGACTTAGCCACAGGCTCTCATTGGATTGTTTGGGTTTTACAGACAAAATTAAAAGAATTAAATGTCTTTTTCTTCCTTTTTAAAAAATTTAATGGGTAGATAAGCTACAAGATATGATAGGGTCTCAACAATGGCCAACCAGGGAGTTGGAAAAGTAAGAACAAATAGACTAAGCCTAAGATTTACTGAACTTTTGGGTTCTCTCCAAGGATGGAAATCAACAATCCAAATGAAACTCATTATACTAGAAAATCTGGGATCAATGAAGCATAACGTCAATTTGGGACAAAACAGCTAAATTTTCTAGGGTCGGTCCATGAAGTACATCTATTTGGATTGGTGCTAAATCCCAGCCAATGACTGGAGAATAAATAAATTATAGCTGCAGGGCTCTGACAAGAGTAGAGAAAGAAAAAGTCTGCAGGAAAAAAAGAAAAAAAAAAAGTAGTGCAGGGAAGATTTTTATCCTAGCAGGATCTAGGGATGCATCCTAGAAGGAAAGGATGTAGTTAAGTTCACTCACAGGAACCTGGCAAACATGCTGGTGATTAGAGAAGCCTGACATTTCAGCCATGCTATCTTCTTATGCAGATGAGGCTACTTATATGTTTGCAAACTTAGCTCAGATTGGCTAAGCAATTAGATAGAGACATGCAGGCACTGAAATGTACTATGTCACCCTCCTTTTCAAGTGCCACATTGATATACCATGCTCTTTTTGCAGAACTGAACACTAATTTCGCAACACCAAATGCCAAATTGTGTCCTCTTTGCTCCAATTAAAATACTCTCTTTTCATTCCCATCACATTACCTCAACGTCCTGCCAGATGCCTAGCTAGTCCAAAGAAGAACGGAAAGAGTCTAAAGACTGATAGGTATCCTTGTAGGTTAGCCCACCTAGATAATACTGGCATTTTAACAGATGCTTTTAGTGTAAAGAGGTAATGTGGTGGGAAAGTTTTGGGTACTGACAGAGTGACTAGAAGAGCTGTTTTCAAAACATGTTTATTAGATGTTTGTACTTCTTAAACTGAGCCATATAAATTAAATTATTGTCTAATTTGCTTACATGCAGATCTGATCTATGCATTCACTCTCTCAATCTCTCCCTCTCCATTTCTCTCCCTCATTCCCTCCCTGTCCCTTCCTTCTATTTCTGTCTTTATCTCACTGTGCCTCTCTGTTACTCAGAGATATATACTCTCCAGCTATATAGAAATATAGAATTACTGCATACTCTTTAGTATTTCCATATAGAGTTTATAAAAGCAATTCTTTGAAATGTGTTATCTCGGTATATGGTACACAATTTTGTAAATGTTCATGCATGCTTTAAAAGAACGAATATTTCACCTATTGTTGGGTACAATGCTTATTAGATGGGGTATATTAATTGTTTTCAAATTTTCTATATCCCATTGACTATTTGTTCTTGGTTATATAAATTACTGATTGAGTTATAATAAAAATCTCCTCCCACTCCTACCATAATGGATTTTTAAATTTATTCTTATATTTCTGTCAATTTTTGCTTTATAATTTAAGGTTATAGAAAGTGCATACAATTCTATAACTTCTGTTTTTTCATGTGAACCAAAATCTCTTATCATTATGTAGTTTTCCTTTTTAGTTTCAGTAATACCATTTTGTCTGATAATAATATAGCTACATCAGCTACATTATATAGTACTTGTCTATTACATTATTTATTGCCACCTAACAAATTACCCCAAAATATAGTGACTTAAGACAGCAATTCATATCTATTATCCTCTCAGATACTAAGGGATCTTGTTCCAACGTGACTCATTAATATGTCTGGCTAGTTGTTGTTAGCGGTTGTCAGGAGATTTTGATTCCTTCCCATGGGGCTTTTCCATAGGCTGCCTGAGGGTTCTCATGATATTGTGGTTGAATTCCCCCAAAGAAAGTGATTCAAGACAAAGGGCCAACTGGATGATATGAGCTAAACTTAGAAACCACATAGCACCAGTTCCACCACACCCTACTCGTTAGACCAGACCAGATCCAGGAAAAGAGGAATTAGACTCCACCTTTAGAAAAGTGTCAAATCATCTGCAGACATCTTTTAAGTCACCATAACGGGTATATCCCTTATTATTCTTTTATTTTTTATTTTGTTGTTTTATGTTTTAGGTATGCCTCTTAAAACTCGAATTTATTTCAATCCAATAACCTGTATATTTTAACTAGAAAATGTAGTCAAAATGCTTTGACAATGGAGCTAACATTGAAGCCGTAACCTACAAAATGCTGGCAGAAATTTGCATCGTGCATCTAACTAGGTTAAATGTCCGGGAAAACAAGCAAACAAAAAAATTGACATTCTCCATAGGATTCATATGAGATTGAGAACCTAATAACAATACTCAAAATGCCTAGGTACAATTCAAAATGACATGTTCTATGATGAACTAGGAAAATCTCAATTCACTTGGGAAAAGATTTCAACAGATATTAATTCCAAGATAACAGAAATGTTAGAATTATCTGGAAAAGACTTTAAGCAGCAATTATCAAATTCTCCAATATGTAAGGAAAAATACTTTCGAAACAAATGGGAAGACAGAAAGTGTCAGAAAAGAAATAGAAGTCAAAGATTAAACCAACTGCAAATTTTAAAACTGAAAAATACAATAACTGAAATTAAAAATAAAACTTCTAAGATAGGCTCAACTGGGTGGTGATGACAGAAGAAAAAATGAATTTAATATAGATAGAAATAGAATATAGATAGAAATAGAAATTATTCAACCTAAGCAACAGAGAGGAAAAAATAGTGGGGAAAAAATGCAGAGAGTTTCAGTGATCTATGCGATAATACAAAAGATCTATCTTATCAGAGTCCCAAAAGAAGAGAAGAAAGAATGTGGTACACACACACACACACACACACACACACACACACACACACACATACACACACACATACACAAACGAGAAAATAATAAATAGAAACTTTAAAAACTAGGCAAAAAGCTTAAACATACTGATTTAATAAGCTCAGAAAACCCCAAACAAAATAAACTTCCAAAACATACACATGTAATAATAAAACTGTTAAAATATCAAGACAAAATAAAAATTCTGAAATCATCAGAGAAAAATAATACATCATTATAGGGAACAACTAATCAAAATATTGCGAATTATGTATGATAATCCATGTGGGCCAAAAAGAATTAGAACATTTTTAAAGTGCTAAATGGTAAGAACTCTCAGCCCAGAGTTCTATAACTAGCAAAAATATCCTTCAGGAATTGAGGTAAAATAAAGACATTCTTGGAAAACTAAAAATTGAAGAGAACTTCCTGAATCTGATGAAGACAATCTATAAAAAATTAAATAATAATAACAATAATATTAATAAATGGCTAAAATTATATTTAATAGTTAAAAACTAAATGTTTCCCCTTAGGATCAGGAGCAAGATAAGGATGTCCACTCTCCCAATTCCTGTTTGAGAGCATGTTGATAGTCCTAGCCAGGGCAATAAGTCAAGAAAAAGTAATACAAGTATACAGATTAGAAAGGAAGAAATATAAACATGTTCCTCTTCACAGATTAGGTGATTGCCTACATAGAAAGGGCCAAGAAATCTATAATAAAAACTTCTAGGATTCATAAGTAATTTTAACAGTCATAGGGTACAAAATCAATCACATTTCTGTACGTTAATGATTACCTATTAGAAACCAAAATTAAAAATAATTACATTTATAACAGTGCTAAAAATTGAAATATTTAGGCTTATGTAAATTTAACAATACATATGTAGGATCTGTATGCTGAAACTGTAAAACACTAATTTAAAAATCAAGGTACACCTAAGGAAGTAGAGATATATCCATGTTCATTGATTGGGAAATTTTTCATAGCAAACATAAAAAATGGATCTACAGAATTAATATAATTCTAATCAAACTATCAGTAGGATATTTTTGTTGATATTGACAAGCTGATTCTAAAATGTATATGAAAAGCACAAGAACTGAGATAGTCAAAACAATTTTGAAAAAGAAGAATAAAAAATTTGGAGGAACTGTACTATCTGAACTTGACTTACTATAAATCTACAGTAATCAAGAGAAGGTAATATTATCATATGGACAGATGTAAAGCTCAGTAGAACAGAACCTAGAATCCAGATGTAGACCCATACAAAAAGGTCAACTGATTTCTCAAAGCAATGCAAATTCAATTAAGTGGAGATATGGTTGTCTTCTCAACAAATAGTGTTGGAACAATTGGACATTCTTATGTAAAAACAAGCCTGGACTTAAACTTCATCCCCTATGAAAAATTAACTCTAAATTGATCATAGATATAAATATAAAACATAAAATTAAAGCTTTTAAAGAAAATATGGGACTAAATCTTCATGAAATGGAGTTAAGCAAAAAGTTCTTGGGTATGAAACCAAAAATAGAAATTACAAAATTTAAAAAAATGATAAATTGGACTTCATCGGAATGAAGAATATTTGCTCTATGAAAGACACTATTAAGAGAATAATAAAGACAAGAGAAAGACTGAGAGAAAACATTACCAAATCACAGATCTAACAAAGAATTTGTATTCAGAATATATAGACACCCAAAAATCAACACTAAGAAAATAAACAACTCAATTTAAAAACATGCAAAAGACTTAAGCAGATACTTATATTAACAAATAAGATAAATGGAAGACAAGTACATGAAAACACCATTAGCCATCAGAGAATTTCAATTAAAAAAAAAAACCACAAAAAGATAATTTGACACACCTAGTTGAATGGCTAAGATTAATAAAAAAACAACTGACAATACAAAGCACTGGCAAGGATGTAGAACAGCTGGGACTCGCATAGTACTGGTGAGAAAGCAAAATGGCATAGCCCCCTTGGAAAACAACTTGGCAGTTTCTTAACAAGTTAAACACACCCTTGCCATTTAGCCCAGCAACTACACTCCTGAGTATTTTCCCTGGAGAAATAAAACTTATGTTCATGCCAAAATCTGTACAAAAAGCTTATAGCAACTTTACTTCTAATTGAAAAGAACTGAAGACAACCTAAATGTCCATATAATGGTAAATTAGTCAGCAATAAAAATAAAAAATAAAAAATAAAAGGAGTGAATTATTGATACACAGACTAGGGTGAATCTCAAAGGCATTTATGCTAAAAGAAGCCAGTCTCAAAAAGTTATGTACTTTATGATTCTATTTAAATGCCATCAGTGACAGAAAACAGACCAGTGGTTGCCAGAGTTTAGGGTGGAGTCACTAAGGGATACAACACAGAAGGGTTTGGGGGTTTTGATTGCGGTGTTGGTTACGCAAATATAAACACGTGTTGAAATTCATGGATCTGTATGCCCCCAAGGAGCTAATTTTAATCTATGATAATTTAGAGCAAAATTAAAACTTAGTAAAATAAAAATCAAAATTTAGAAAAAGAATTTAAATGATGTTTACCAGCATTATTGGGCATTTTGCACATAAAATATTTTTCAAAATATTAAAAATTTTTATATTATTGGATATGATAATATACCCATTATAGCTTCTAAAATACTAAAGTCTTTAATAGAGGTTTTCTAAATGAACGATTTAGTGTATGGCTCTAATATATTTGGAGCTCTATGAATTTCCATATTTAGGAAAAGGAATGTATTTCTCAAACTCTGTCAATTCCCTCAGCTATAATATGGAGATAAAAAGGTGTCTACTTCTCAAGACTCTTGTGAAAAGTAAATGAGGTAACACATACAAAGGGCCTGGTAGGGCCTGGCACATTGTAAACACTCATTCGTTATTGTTGTGGTGGTTAGTGCTGTGGAATATTATACTGCATCGAAACTGGCTTTTTGCTTGTCTGTCTCCCCAACTAGATTGTTGTCCTTGTATTTCTAGCATCCAATATAAGACTAGACAAATAGTAAGTCTTCAGTAAAAGCTGGTTGAACTGAATTAGTTATTGGAGCAAATAAATCACGTAGCTTTTAATGGTAAGAAATACTTGATGGACAGGAAAAAGCAGGATTTAACCACAGGGCAGTGGGAATGAATTGGGGCTGGAAGTCATGAGCTATCCCAATAGTGGTTTCCAAAGTCTCATTTTGCTTGTTATTTTGATTTGGTTTTGGCAAAGGAAATCTTTCATGCAAATAAAATCTTACTCAGAAGCTTAAACAAATAAAACATAATTTAAACACACACACACACACACACACACACACACACACACACACACACTTCTCTGGCTGAGGAGACCTGCTGGGTCTGAGATGACTCTTGGGGCCTCCGTTTGAAAAGCCCAGGAAAAAAAGTATTTTTAAAGGCCATTTCCAGCTCTAAAGTTACATGAACTAAGTTTTAGAGAGTGAGAGTGGAAGAAATTGTGTGGTTCCCGTGTGACATAAAACAAAGGCGTTCTTGGAGAAAAAAGGAAAGTGACCTCTCAACCCACCATTCAACTATGTCTTAATAATGTATATAAAATCCTGTGCATCCCAGAAGGAAAGAAAGGGCAAACAAATAACTTGGAAGCTATAAGAATACCTTCTGCAGGAGGTAACAGAAGCGTGAACTAGATATGGCTAAAGAATTGGCCATTGATTACTTGCTATAACAAGAAGGCCAAAGATGAATCGGTGACCAACTGCCATTGTCAAGTGCTTTCCCACTTTCTTGCTCTGCCATTTTCTGCAGGCCTGCAAGATCTCATTTGGTCATTGCAAAATGATTCCATACTTTCAGAGGTCACATGCAAGCACACACACACACACACACACACACACACACACACACACAAAAGGATTACATTCAGTGAGGAAGAGGGATGTTTTCCAACCACTTGGCTTTCTGGAAGAAGGTGACTTTAAAGGAGTAGGGAAGTTCTATGACTTTTACCATTAGGAAGAAAAGAGAACTGAAATCGAACTAAGCTCCCAGCTACTGATTCATTCAAGAAGCATAAATACTTAGGACATAATGACTTCTGTCGTTTAAGGTCCTGTCTGTAAGGGTTATCAGTCAGGGTCTCCGCAGCAAACAGATGGTATGCTCAAATTAAGATAATCTGAGGAAAGTTTAATAAAAAGAGTAATTTTAAAACTCCTGGGTTTCTACAACTCCTCTCACCGCCCCCACCCAAATACTTGATGAGAGGTGGGAGGAGAGGAGGGCTCAATTATTAGAACCTGGAAGGAGAGAGTCACATGGAGCAAGTTTTTCTGTAAAAGGTCAGATGGAAAATACTTCAGTTTTTACCCGCTTTGTCTCAGTGTCTCTCAACAACTCAACACTGCCCGTGTAGCATGAAAACAGCCAGAGACAATATGTGAATGAGTGAGTGCGGCAGTCTTCCAAAAAACCTTTATTTATGAATATCAAAATTTGAATTTCATGTACTTTTCATGTACCACCATGTATTCTAAAAAAAAAAAAAAAAATGTTTGCAATCATTTAAAAATGCATACAGTCCATAGGCCCTACACAATCAGGTAGCAGGCTGGATTTGGCCCATGGGCCATGATTGGCTGATCCCTTCTGTGGAGAAGTGCCATGAGCAGTAGCCAAGGGAAGTAGCTAACCTTAGTAACAGAGAAAGGTAGAAGCCGCAGGAACAAATACCTGACCTCATTCTCTTCTCCCCGGCTTGAACTCTTGCCAGGGTTCCCCATTAAACAGTCCAACCAGAAGCCAATGAGTCCATTAATATGGGCCATACAGGTAGCCTTGCAGGTCAGAGAGCTGGTGGAGAAGGGTAGAAAGCGCACCTGGAGAGGCACACGGGAAATACCTGGCACGACTCTCCCATGTTGTCAGTGCTTTATTCTGTTTCATTCCTCTTCTAGTTAGCACAAACTCACAGAAGAAAGCTCAGAGAACAAAAGGCTATTGTGCTTGTCCCTTGGGGGCGGCAAAGAAGAGAGACAGGAATAAAACTATTTTGCTATGAATTCAGGTAGGGGAAGTCCAAGGAACAAACAGGATGGTATCAGCTTTAAAGAGAAGTGAAGAACAGACTGACTCCTTCGCCTTTTCAGCAAAGAAGAAAAAGGAGAGACGGGGCACTGGGTGAGGGCTGCCGCACGGCTCTGGTGTTGGATAAAGGGGGAAACTGTAATCGGCTTCTGGAGAGAAGCCTTCCCCACGAAGCCTTGGTAACCGAGGCGCTACCTGCCTCTCCTCTCCTCTGGAGCTCCACAGAATTTTAGGTTCCTTTTAAAGAGGGCTTGCCCATGGTTACTGGAGTACATATTTTATTTCACTACAGCTTTTAGGAGTCTCTTGTTTGCAAGTAACAGAACCCAACTGAATTGGCTTAGGCCTTAGAAGGAAACTTACAGAAAGGGTTCCGAGTTACTATCTAAAGAAGAGCTGATGAAACCACCGAATGATAAGGAGCAGATGGCTCCTAAATTTCTGGAAAAGAGGAATATGTGCGCCACCAAATCCCTTCTCCTTCATCTCTGGTTGTCTCTGTCTGTTGACTTCATTTTCTCATTGCAGAACAGCTTTCTCCACGAGGTACATAGTGCATCCCAAGTTTTACATCATATAACTTCGCCAAAGCCAAAATTCCCAAAGTAAGGAATCGCTGGTCTAATCAGTACCACAGAACCATTCCTGGACAATTTTTCAAGTCAGGGGCTTGTTAGATTATTTCTTCTCCTAATATCAAAAAAGAAGGGAAGAAAACGGGGCAGTCTCATAGTTATCTGTTTCTTACCTTTCTGCATGTAAGAGTTTTGAGGGACTTGTATTTTACCCCCCATAGGACCTAGTACAGTGTCTTGTGCACGGCATGCCATCAGTATTTTGGGAATTAAAGCATGAATTTTGCTAGTAACACTTTCTTTGGATCACTTAAAACTTTAAATGCTCTGATAATACTTCAGAATGTCCATTTTAGTTAACATTATCTCATAGTTCTTTTCCTATTTAAAACATGTTTAAACCTTATTTTATTATTGCATTTAATTATATTCATAGAAGCACCATTTTTTAAAATAAAGTAGTGGTACCAGATTCTGAATATAATCAAGGCGTATAACAAGAATAGCTATTATATCAGATTATCTGCCATTGTTTTTTATTGTTAATGATTTAATTACCAGACGACTACCACTATGTTTGACTGAGTTTATACCTTTCCAAATCATCTCATTTAGCATGGCAAACAGAAATAAAACTAGGTAATATTGAAAAATCCCTGTGAGATTTTAAATCTAAAACATTCCCTCTCTAATCATAGATTCCGTATTGTCTGCTTCTCTATTTACTCATTAACCAAAATTTCTTTTTTCTCTCATTATGACCTCTCATACCCCAATTTTGATTTTCTCTCTCAGACAATTGGCCTCCTTTTGGCTTCAAATGCCGCCTATGAGATGAAAGCCAGCATTAGTCTTTCCAATGAAGATGTCCTACATTCAAGAATTGCTTATCTCTCTCAACCTCCCATCTGTAGGGGAGGGGAATGTTTCCCTCTTTCCCTGCTTAGTTATTCTGGTTGACCTAAAAATTAAATTGACATGAGACAGATTAACAAGAGAAAATAACCAAATTTTTACATATGTATATATGGGCATTCCATAAAAATATGGGGCCTAAGGGGACAGTTAAGGTGTGTGTATATGCCCTCTCTAAAGAGAAAGGAGTAGTGGTTTATGACTTCAAAGGGGAAGAAGGCAATTCATATGGAAATAGAAAGCAAATGTTTGGTAAACAAATGTTTGATGGGCCATCTTTAACAAAGGGACACAGAGAGGACTTTGATCAAAAGGGCTTTGCTAGGTTCCTCCCTGTCTATCACATACTAGTTCATATTAAACTGTAGTTATCTATGATAATAACTCCTTTTTTTAGAGCAGATCCTTTATCTTTAGGCAGTCAGGGAGGAAGTCAAAGTTTCTTCCTGAGACTCTTGTTTCTTAAAAACAACCAGCTTTAAATAATCAAATCTCCAAAAGTCATACATTGGGGTGGCAAACTCTGTTCCCCTTCACATCCATGACTATTTCCCCAACTCCAGTCTTACAAAATCTTATTCTAAGCAGCCAAGTATTGTTGGAGAAAAGTATAAAATTGTTATGTACAAATATATACCATATAGTTTGAGTTTATTCTTTTATGTATATATTATTGAAGTGTTTTTCCTTTAAAATTTTCACATACTCCCATTTTAAATCTTTCTGCTCCCATCCCATCAAATAATCTAAGTAGATTTAAGTCCCTCATCTTCTTTTATTT
The DNA here is from genome assembly GCA_003508835.1 of Eonycteris spelaea. Taxonomy (NCBI): domain Eukaryota; kingdom Metazoa; phylum Chordata; class Mammalia; order Chiroptera; family Pteropodidae; genus Eonycteris; species Eonycteris spelaea. The sequence goes on along the minus strand of PUFA01000050.1, from coordinate 842,046 downwards.
TAACTTCAAAACTACACTTCTCAGAGAACGAAGTGCCTTTTAGTTTTACCAAAGACTTCTCTTCTATTTGTAATTTCGTCTCTTTTTTTCTGTTCCAAGACTTTATCTATTAGTTTGCCAGGGCTGCATAACAAATGCACAACTAAGTAGTTTAAACAGCAGAAATTTATTTTCTCGCAGTTCTGGAAGCTGGAAGTCCAGACCTTGCAGATGGCCACCCTCCTGCTGCGTCCTCATATGGTCCTATGACCATGATCCTTTTCTCTGTGTACTAGATGTGACCCTTGTGTTTTTCTTTATATCTTAATCTCCTATTATAAGACACCAGTTAGGGCCCATCCTATAGACCTCATTTTAACTTAATCACCTCTTTAAAGAGCCTATCTCAAAAATAAAGTTCATTCTGAGGTACTGGGTATTAGAGTTTTAATGTATGAATTTTGGGGAAATACAATTCAGTCTATAACATCTTGAAATTAAATTTATAATAATGCTCCCCTGTAATGTAAAAACCCCTCGCACACATGTATCATTTGATTTTTTACCAGTTTCTTATCAATTTACTAATGGATTTATCCTAAAGAAAAACTCTTGCTCCTTTCCTTTGTTTACATATCTATTCTAGCCTAGAATTTCCTCCTCTTCAGTAATTTAAGTGTAACCCTTATTTCAAGTACTAATAAAATTTTACCTCCTAAACTATCTTTTTCTAACTCCCTTAAATACCAGCAATAATTCTCTCCTTCAAATTCTTATAATCTTTACCTCTACTCCTACCTAAACTTTTGTATTGTACATACATGTCCTGTGAGCATAACTAGATTTGAAACTTCTTAATAAGTTCCTAATATACTATATATATAATGGAAAAAAATGAAAAATCATTATTTGAAACCATAATCCTTTCTGAAGGGATTAGCACCTATAAAAAGGCACAAAAGTGCTTTTTCCAGGCGTTGTTGTTTATGGAATAGAAGTTTTGAGCATATTGGTGTTTTTTGGACATGCACAGGTGAGCTAAGAATCAAATTTTATTCATTTTCAACAAATATTTATTCAATGTGTCTAATGTGATGTTTGTTGAGCATCAAACCCAAAAAGACCAAAATTGTTCTTCAGAATCAAGCAAGAATTTGGAGTTCTTAAAGGCAACCTGGGAGGAGAGAATGAAAAAGAGAAAACAGCAGCCATCATGGGGTAGGAAAGGTAGCGCTGACAAAATTCCTGGTGGCCGGATGAGGCTCCTGAAGAAGAGCAACACTGCATTTTACCTTGCCTGCATTCTTGAGAGGTAAACAGGTGTGTAAATCAAAGAAGGGGGCTGGATTTCATGTCTGCAATGAGTCTACGAGGAGAGAATAGCAATATCAACACGGTGGATTTAAGCAAGTTCTGTGTGAGAACACACGCAGCAGAAGCAGGAGTTGAGAGTCAGAGACAAAGCACAAAAGCGTAAAACACCTGAGAATTCACAAAAATGCTGCAGAAGGAATTGGACACTTTAAAAGTTTTATTACAAAACATCTGTCATGCAAAAAAAGTATAGAGATGAATACAATGATTATCCATGTGCCCACCAGCCAGCCTAAGAAGCACATTATCAATATATTTGAAGCTCCACGTACCTTCTCCAATACCATCTTCCTCCCACGCTATTCTAGCTGTAACCTCCACACTCAGTTTGATGCTTATCGTCCCCAAATGCATTGGAACAGGAAAACTAGCAAAATGGGGTTCAGTTCAATTTTGTCTACATCTAAAGGAGAAAGGCAATTCTGACGTGTAGCTTATAAATATATAATCCCTTTGTGTATCCCCAGTGCCAAGCAGACTGGTTGGTATACAATAGGTACAAACCAGATACTCAATAAATACACACACACACACACACACACACACACACACACACACGCATACATAAAACACATATAAAAATACATTTTATTTATAACTATAATGTAGATATATATCTTGAATATTTGTTTCCCAGTGAATCCAGGTTTATTCAACTATTTCATTTAACAAATGAATACAAATTGCAAACCAATATGTTCATAAAAACAGTCTTATTGGGGTTTTAAAAACTTAAATATGTAATATACTCTATGATTTCCCTGAAACCACTAAACGATTTTCTTTTTGGCACTAGGCATTCAATTACAACATTAAAAATTAAAAGTTCAAATTGCTTTGGGTTTCCTGCTCAGTTGAGATTAATTTTGAAACTCATGTTTACAAGGACATGTTTCTCTCAAATCTCTCGGGTATCAACTAAACCTATAAGCACTGTAATCCAATGTTTGAGGTCATCTAAGATATTTTTCTTTGTGAACACTGAATACTTTTATTAGCAAATATCTTATTTAGATAGAATATTGGGCTGAAGGATGGATGGAAACAAAAAATTCATTTATTTTCAAGATTGTCCAGTGTGTTTGGGGATGAATACTTAATTCCATTTCTTTTAAAAGATGATAGGAGCAACCCATAAAATATGTCTTTAAACACCGAAGCAAGAAAAAGCAATGTCCTTATCTAAGGAGCTTGCACTGTATGATTGCTGATAAACACAGCACTGTTTCTGAAGGTGATTGTCAAAGTCAGCTACATGCATCCATAAAGAATCATGCGTGCAAAGGAATCTGAGGAGCAAAGCCCAAAAGAAAAGGGAACTTCACCTTGGCTGTCTCTATTGCAACATGGTGGCTTTTAGGAATCTTACAAACTTACTGGATAGTAAACCAGTGTGCCCTGAAGAAAGTGTGGAACATGCAGATAATATGTTGAGGACCCTTAGAACCAGATATTTTAGGCAGGCATCATCTTTCCACAAGACTCTCACAGAGCTGTTGGAGGAAACAGAGCACCCACATAGAGAGTCATTCCTGGGGGATAAGAGTGGTCACGGGAAGCTTTGGGCTTGGGTCCCAAGATATTCAAGGAGAACTGACACCCTAATCTGGGATTTCAAGATGGATACTTTCTAGGTGGAGAGAAGAGTGACTATACAGAAAAGCCTACAGTTTGTGTCGGGAAAAGTAAAAAATAGCTAGCCTGGCTGGAATGAAGGGTGTCGGAATGCCAAAGAGAGAAGTAGGCGGGACAGGAAAAATAGGTTGGAGCCAGAGTATGGAGACCTAAAGGCCAACCTGAAAGCAAACTATAGAGAATCCAATTTTTTTTGTTTGTTTTGTTTAAGGTTAGGGAGGAACATGATGAAAACAGCATTTTAGTGGAATGAAGAGATGTAAGCTTTACATTCCTTCTTGTTCTTCTGTTTCCACTTGCGGATAATGGAGTCACCTCCTGTGATACCTAGGGACCCCACACTAAATCATCATCAACTCCTCATTATAACTCCTACCAACCCCCACCCCAACCAGGTCCTTCTAATCTGATTTTCAGGCACTTTGCACAGGGCCCCAACACCTAGCATAGAGCGGTCTCATAATAAGTGCTTGTCAGATAAACATATGCCTGAGAAAATGGGCTGTGGCTCTCACATCCTCTGTCCTTCCCTTTTCCCTAGGCCCTCACTGTGCTCTGGCCTTTCCAGGAGGTCTTTGTGCTAGTTTCTCTCCTCTCCAATCTATCCTTTCATAGACCATCAGAACTATTGTCTTCAAGCACAATAGCAATCCTGTCACTACCTTGAGAAAAAACAAAAACAGAAACACAAAAAGCCTGTGGATTCTTTCAGGGGGAAAAAAAATACAGATTATTTAACAGGACAAGGTTTTCTATGATATGGCTCCAGCCCATCTTTTAGCCTCACTTCTTAATCCCTCCCTCTGCTTCCTGCTACATCCAATCCAATTAGTTATCTTTGCTTATGGCCCTTCAGGCATTGCCACTATCATGAAAGCCAAGTAAGTTTAAACACACAAACCGCAACAGCCCCTGGCATATAGTAAGTTCTACATAAGTATAAGTGGTTGTTATTGTTATTATAATTAATGTTTTTAGGTGTTTTTCCTTCCTGGTTTTCTAAGCACTTTCATTCCTGCCCAGGACTTGCCATCTCATCTCTTTCTGATGAAACCGTGTTTTAGCCATAAACCCAGTTCCGATATTGCCCTCAAAGGCTAAGGAAACTTTTCTAATTGCTTAGTCAGAATTTCTCCTCACTCCACCTACCCATAGCTCTCTCTAGCTCATGCAGCACTGAAAACATCCTACTCAATAGTGGCGCACACACACTTTGGATGAGGCAAAATTTAGAGATTGTGAAGTGTCTATATGAAGCTGATGCCACTGGTTCGCACAGCCATAAAGACCATTCTCAGATACTGTACTCATTCTTGCAATGCGAGCAGGAAGGAGCCAGATGAGAATTAGAAAGAAAAAAAATACCAGAAATACTATTTCATAAGAAATAACGTTGAAGGCATCTTAAGAGGAAGTAAAAGCTTTTTTCACTTGCAACAAACTCGTACTATCCTCAAAAGAAAACAAATACTCAGTGTAGTAAGGTGTGCTTATTCTTATGCAGTTCATTAGGAAATTAAATGACTTCTGATTTTCCACCTTGATGAAATAATTGACCTCTCTCACCAACTAAGACAGCTCAGCTTATCCACCAGCCCTTTGGAATCTGCAAAACTGAGGTAGAACCAGCTAGCTTTTGAATTGAATGTGAAGTCTGCAGTTTTATTTAAAAAAAAAAAAAAAGAAAAAGAAAAATCTCTTTCTTGCTAGGGAATGGAGAAAGGGGAGGCACAAAACCACAAGAGGAAGTTTGGGAAGAGGGGAGAGTCAGAAACGGGAGGCATTCTAAGCCCTGTGAGGCCTTCCTCGTGTGTATAAGGGGATGAGTTAATCAGATGGAATCACAAGTCCCAGCTCTGGTCTCCACTGCTTTGTGGCATCTACTCAACCTTTCAGTAAAACAACTGCTCAAATCATGAATCACTTTCTGTCCGCTCTGAAGAGGAACACAAGAAGCGGACATTGTCCAGTCCCTGCCCAGCCTAAAGGGCTCCTGCAAGTTTAGGCTGAGGCGGAACTCACTGTCCACCTTGCCGCAAGTTTCTAAATAGATCCACATGCCACACAGACAGAGCCATGGACCAGCAGGCATCCTGGGCTTCATCATCTGGGGCACTTCTCTGAAAAGGGCTGGGGGCAAAGGACCATTGCAGCTGACAAATCTTTTTTTTTTTTTTCGTCTTCACATTCCACATACCTGTGCACATCACGGGCCTAGGAGTCTTCCCTAGTGGGTGCTCTTTGAGTTGCACTGACTTTCAGGAGGCCCACAAGGAGACAGTATTGAGGAGGGATTAGTGACGGTGGTGCTTGTGTTACACAGACCCTCAGGAAGTAACCATGTACCAGCAGACCACACCAAGCCAGTATCGTGAATCAGCCTTTGCTAGTAAAAGAACAGCTTTAGGCTTTGCAGAATGACCATTTCAGGTTTCCGTTTCATCTTCTTGTTCCAGCGGGAAAAGAGACCATCTACGTGGGTTTCCTGTGGGATGTCTTACCGTGTACATTCCTTTAGAATTGCCTCAATTTCTTGACATAAGAGGATATGGGAAAGTCACCTCGTGAAACAGAAACACCCCCTGAAACCATCACGAAGCAGCAGTCCTCGATCTCCTCAGAATTCACTTCCAGAGTTTTTACTTCTCCCCAGACCTACAGATCTCCGTGGGGGAGGATAGGAGGTGCCCATGGGTGACAGTGCCGTTCGAGAGTGGTTTCTTGCCGGACTGAAGGGTGCAGCCTACAGCTCTCTCCTCAGCGACCACAAGATTTTTCTGGGTGAGTCCACTGACACTCAGATCCTTCCTAATACTAGTGGTGTGATTTACCTGAGTGCGTTTCCTTTCTCAGACTTATACCACAGTGTCAAAAATCCTCTGTCTATGTCCCAGATAGATAACGAGGCAGCTACTCTGCTAAAGTGATTTCACCCAGGGGTTAATCACTGCTAGTATCTCAGGAAAACTTTTTCAACAGTCGTCATGGTAAGAAGACCAAAGATGTGCTTGAAACTGTTGAAAACGAGACCAACACAGGACCTTCTCTGAGGCGCCCTTTTTTCCCCACCAGATTTTGCATTCCTTGAAGACAGAATTCATGTGTCTGCCAAAGGCCACTAAGTCTGTGTGCTAAGTAAACGCTTCATCATTGGTTGTTGCCGCTAAGATTTTCTAAGTTATTTGTCAACGTCCTCGTACACGTCAGGTCCTTGTTTCTGTGATATGACTTCAAAAGCCCCAGGGATAAAGAAGCGGATCATTCAATAACTCTCAGTGGGATGAGTGAAAAACTCCTCAGCTCGCAATGATCTTCTCCTTGATTCTAGCCACAGGACTTAAAATACAAATATGTATTCACTCCTTTCTTATTGATTAAACGTGAAATGTTTGCTCTGGAAAATTGAGACTGCCCTAAATCACATTAGCAAATAATTCCAGTCAATTTAGTTAATTAACGTTTATTCATCCCTTTCTATTTGCAAGGCACGTACATGGTTTTGGGGATGAGAGCATCACTTATGAATCTAAAAACCTGCAGCTGGATGGTGTGTATCCCAGCTCAGCTGCATACCAGCTGTGTGACTTCAGTCCAGTTGCTGAACCTCTCTGAAACTGTCTCCCTGATATGTAAAATGAGAGTAATAATAATCCCCATTTATACTACTGCCGAGAGGATTCATTAAATAATGTCTGGGCTTTGCACAGAACTTCACCCACGGTGAGGACTTGATGACTAACATTATTATTACTATTTTCATTGTTCTGAATTTTGCATTTGGTCTTCTTACCATGACAACTGCCAAAAGAGCTTTCCTGAGATATTAGCAGGGATTAATCTAGCAGAGTAGTCATCTATCTGGGCTATGAGGGACACAGAGAATTTCTGACACCGTGGTTTAAACTTGAGAAGGAAATGCACTTGGGTAAATCACACCACTAGCTATTAGGAAGGATCTGAATGTCAGGGTAAAATGGACTCACCCAGAAAGATCCAGCAGTCACTGAGGAGAGATCTGTAGGCTGCATCCTTCAGTCTGGCAAGACCCACTCTTGAATGGCACTGTCACTCATGGGCAGTAACTATTCTCCCCCACGGAGATCTGTAGGTCTGGGGAGAAGTGGAAAGTATTGCTACTTTATATCATTTCTCCTGCTGTCTCTTTTTATCTCACTTAAGGGGAATTCTGCAGGAGTAAAATCTGAGGTCAAAACACATTAACATTTAAGACATTGTTCTTTTTGAACAAATATTAACTCATTCATCATCTCATTACCCATGAGAATTGGGAAAGCAGAGCCCAAAGAGAGGTTGGAATGTTCTCCTCCCATCTATAAATGATAGTGCTTATGAGATCTATTAACTATAGGATTTAAGATTTTAGAAAACTTTTCTAAATGCGATCTCTCAATGGCTATCATAGGATTTGCTCAAAATGCATTTTCAAATAGGAAAAAAATTTAATGCCACACTGCTGTGAAAATCAAATCAGCCATCTCACAGAGCAGAGGAGGAAGGCAAATAGGAGGAGGGAGAAGAGGAGAGAAGGGAGGGAAGGCCGGAGGAGAAGCCCTGTCTTACTTCATGTTTATGTTAACCAATTTACTACATGTTCAGTGGGGGCAAAAAAATCTTAGTTGAAAAGATACTGTCGACCACAAACATCTGAAAGTAAAACATTCCACAGATTTTTACTGTGTGTGTCCAAACTGCAGCAATGTGCAACAAGTTGTGCAACTGAAAGTTGTTTCAAAAAACAGCGATGAAAAAGTTTGGTCATGAGGACAGGAATAGAAAGTGGAAACTTGGAAGGTTGACTAATCTCTGTGTACGATTACTGAGTATGTCTGGGCTCAGACTTGGATAAAGGGTGACCCCTGAAGTTATGGGAAAGGGATGTCAAACTCTTGAGGGATCACTGTGGATCCCTGCCAGGAAGCCCCTGGCTAGTGTCTCTGCCCCCGTATGTCACCCCTTACTCTTTTTCCTCAGGACCCATGGGTCTTGCCATTCTTCTGCCTTACAGACTTTACTCTGTGATTTCTCCATTGTCCCAGGCAGCCTTGAAATGGGCAGGCCTCCAGAGTCCTCCCTTCCTTCTGTTCCTTCCACATCCCTCACCCATCCTCAAACCTTTTTCCATTTTAGGATTTTCCTGATGACTACAGAGAAACAGGCTGGAAATAACATGGGAAGTTACATAGTTGACATAAACTTTGAAGTCATGTAATCATTGTCCTGCGTATGTAGAGAACTTTTTTATTATAGATTATGATGGTGAGTCTACTTCCTCTGCTGAAAAATCAATAGAGCCCTTGCCCTCACTCTTTACCTATGAGAGAGGCCAGGGCTGGGAGTAATAACAGAATGGATCATGAGAAATTCAAATGTCTCCAGAACAGATGAGCATGATTTACATATCAAGGGAACTCCAGGGAGATGATCCCCAACTCTGTGTGTCCCTTTGGCCACTGGAGAAGTCGTCTTAGGCTGGAGATAATGATGACGATGATGATGATGATGATGATGACGACAACGATGACGACGATGACAACGTAACCCAAACAAGTCCTTTCTCTCTATCTCATGTAATCTGTTCTACCTGACCGCAGAGGGGATCAACCAAACTATTTTGTACTGTTTCTCTAGCTGGGTAAATAAACATAAACTGGGGCTCCATGCCCCCTAAATGGCTCAGAATTATGGTGTTTTCCACAGTTCAATTGGATGGTCAGGAAGCAGGTTTCTCACCACCATTTCTGATGAGCACCTCCCCACCTTCCCTGAACAGACAAGGCATCATACTCTAGTGAAGTTTCAAACGTTCCGAAAATTGTCCCAAAGCCATCGAGGACTATAGAGATATGACTTAACTCTCTCTGTCACAAGAAGGGAGCCCTCTGAGAGTGACTACACGAGCCTCCTGCAGTATCCTCACTCTCCCCTTTCTCTTCCCACATCTTATTTACCTTTAGAGCCCTGCCTCACTTAGTTTTCCTGGCTCCATCATCCTTCCCCTAGGTGCCCAGTGGCTGCTGTTTTTCATACATAGAGCAGATTGTGGAGGCTGAGACCGAGGCTGAAAGGCAGTGGTTTTTGCGTCTTTTCCATCACACAGAGGAATGGGATCCAGTCCAAAGAAAACTGAGCTCTGCTTCTGGGAAGGGGAGAGACGATGATGGGCAACACCCTGGAATAGAATTAGATTTCTCCCAACATACCTGAAATCATCCACAGTGCATTACCATGACAAGTCATTTCCTACTGAAGACTATGGCATTAACGCCATCTGAAAAATTCATATTCCTCCCGTTAACATGGCTTTGACTCTGTGTGGGAGAAATGACCATCTTTACCTTATTATGCTGAGTCTGAACTGAACCCCTTCATGACTTGAGTTTCCGAATAGTCTCCTCACATCAATGAAAGATGAATGATGCAAGCGCAGATCATAGCTCTCTAATCTAAAGATTTCTGACTTGACACTAGTTATCTTTTATCGGTTACAATCATAAGAATAAGAGCAAACATGCATCATCTTGCTTAAGCCTCATAAAAACGATGAGAAAGGTGTCTTTGTTGCTAGAGAAGGACACTGAATCCAGAGAGGTTCAGTCATTTGTTCAAAGTCACATAACTTTTCTCGGGTGGATCTGATTTGAAGCCAGATCCATTTGATTATGTTATCTCTGTTAACTGCCACTGTGACAACGACAACAGCACAACACAAAGCTACTGCTTGCCTTCTCACACCTGTGACAGGCATTCAAATTGACTCCGATACTTCTCTGCGGAGCTGGTCTGTGTTCACTGCAGGATCCTTCTCAGTCGCTCTTCAGCAGCCATTGAGGGCTGATCAGAGTTTTTATGTTAGGTTGTTACATGGTTTGTCATCCTTCTCTTGGGCTATTCCTTCATAAGATCACTTCAACATCAGTACCACTTCTCACCTCCTAATGAAGACACATCATTACAGGATAGTGATCACATACATCTGAGAGAATGGAACTCCTGGTTGGAAACCTACTGTAATAGCTGGAAACAAACAAACAAAAACCACTTCTCTGTGTCTTAATAGAAGTGCTGGCTCTATCTCCCTTCCAGGTTTAACAACAGGAGGTTTCTACAAAGGAGAGAGAAGTGAAACTTGTGACAGGCCTCCTGTCCCCGCCCACCCGCAGTTTCTAAATGTGGTTCTGCGTACTCGTGCGCAGGTACTACACATGCACATACATTCCACGGCCCCTCCTTCAGCTCACACGTTGCACGTGGCATTCAGAGCGGAAATATTATAGCATTGTTATTAAAGCCCAGTACACACCACAGTGTCATCGCTTTTATAAGACTTCAGTGACAGCAGTAATGTCAAGCCCCATGAGTGCCTCCCTACAGAAAGAAAGACTGAGGCCCAGACAGGCAGGGAGTTCAATATCTCCACTCTAAACCCCTGGCAGAGGCCATAGCCAAAGGTAAGGCTCCCAGCACTGGGCTCGCGTCTTCTTACATGAGATGCTCCACCCCAGAGAGTGAAAATGTGTTATTATCTTCTAATTTTCTCAGAAAATATTAAAATTCTACATTCTCGTCACTAATCCAGGGAAATACATAAAAATCTGTCCTCTTCTGAATTGGAAGACATCATCGTAAATGCTAAAATGTCCAAGATTTTGCTCCTTAATAATTAGAGTTCACAGATGATTATAGCAAAATTAATTCCGTAGAGTTCTGATTCACATGTTTTAAAAGTTTATCAATATGTTGTTTCTTTAAAATTGACTCGACACCCAAGGCTTTTGAGTCTCTCTTAAATAAGAGTCTGAAGCATTTCCCTCTTATAAACAGGAAGGCAAGTTTGGCCTGGGCTAAGTACCCTTGGATACCAAACACTGGAATAATCTCACACATAGATGGCAAATAGGCTTTAAATATGGCCAAGCTGACTGTTCCCACTTTGCATTCCAGCTGCCATCCACGCCACCTCACCTCTGTCCGCCCGCCCCCAGTTCCTCAGTGGTGATGAGGGCTGGGAAGAAGGCTGATCTCATGTGTCTACCAGGCACGTTACTCATCAACACCCTCATAATTCCCAGATGCTCTCATACTCTCTGTGGAATAACAAGAAGCAATGTCTATTTGGAGCCAACACCCTAAAACTCAAATGATACTGACTGATGCCCTGCACAGAAGCAATGGGGTCCTTACAGAATTTTCTCTGAGACCAAAATGCTAGGTCCGGGGAGAGAGCAAACAGGCCCTTCCAACCGGACACTCAAACCATCACACCCAATTCCTTTCTCAGCAAAGCCTGAGAAAATGTCTCCTGGCTGGCTGACTCCGGTGGAAGACCCTTCCCTTGTGAAAAACAAAACACACAAACAGGAAACCTTTAAACCCCTTCTTACTATGATGTTAATCAAGGCCTAGATCAGACAAATGGGAAAAAGACCAGCCTAGGGCTGCCAAACTCATTCTAAAACTGAGACTCATTTCAATCCTGGGGCGGATAGGGTTGCCTTGGAAGGGAATTTGGCCTGTTGGAAATAACAGTTTTACGATGCCTTCCTATAAGTCTAGACAAGCAGATGGACCAGTTCTAAAAAAGTCTTTGTATTTATGCCTCGAGAGATATTTATCTACATCATAGGGTCTTTGGAACAAAGAGAGCGGTTTCCTCTTTCTACAAAGTTTGGCGTCATTATTATTTTGAAAGATAATCATGCTCGCCCATTGCCAGACAACTGCTGAGTTATGCTTTCTATATATTTTTTAAAAAATCTTTGCTTTTGAAAAGAAGGTCGTGGGGCTTGGCAGGGTGAAGGGTGCGCCAGACCCGCTCATCCACTCCCTTCCTGGCTGTGAGAAAATGCGGGCCTGGGAATTTGCGCAGTTTGTTTGCCATAATTCCATCTAGTTTGAAACCCAAAAGGATATATTTCTGGAGGACAGACCACAACATGAGAGAGAGAATGGCTGAGGGGGTGGGGATTTAAAAATCCGATCGGTCAGCATTTGGCTCCGAAGGAGCTGAAGGAGGGAGGATTCCACAGTGCTTGTGTTTCCTCTTTCAAGTCTCACTTTTGTTCCCTGCCATCAGGAAATGCAGTAGACATTTGTCACCAGCAGCTCTTCGGAGACGTCAATGCTTCTTCCTCCCAGGGTCCAAAAACGGGACTTCAGACACGAAGGAGTCAGATTTTGCAAACCAGCAGAATTTTTGTGCAGTGTTTATCAGACAGGCTAGAGGTTGTGAAGGCAGACTTTGGGAAATGCTTAACAGTTCATAAATCAGATGTAATTGAAAAGGATAGGGTCTCCTTTATGAAAGCCCTGGCAACCTTTCTTTTTATAATCTCTTTACTGGGACAAAATTGTAATGCATATAAGGACCAGGGGTCTAATGAAGTCAGGTTGCCTCGGGTCACTCAATGTAATTTGTTTTTTCTGGCCAAATCATGAACTAGAACTGCATTCTGCTCCTCGTTATATTTATACAATACCATCTCTTTTGATATTGTCAAGTGTGCTACGCCAGGCTGCATAACATTACTGATAACAAAGTTCTTTGGGGGAAAAAAATTTTCTTTTCTTTGCACACACCTAAAAACAGCAGCTGAAATCAGCTGGAGTTCTTGGCTGGCCAGCAAATTAAAAAAATGCTTTTTATGTGAAATTTCTAAGAAGCCCTGGAAACATGATGCAAAGCACTTTAACCCCCTTTGCTTTTAAGCTAGTTGAGTTTTTATGGTTTTTAAAAATTATATTTGACATACTGATCAAAATGCAGGACCTTAAAGGGGTTACCTAAGATTCTCCTTTGAATTCAACATATGAGCAGTCTGAGAATAAGGAGCAGGTTTGGGGGATTGATAGTGTTCCTAACCTCAGGGAGACCTAAGATACTGGAGCTCAGGAGGATAGAGTGAAGGGTGGCTCAAGAGTAAAGATCAGGCAAATACCAAAGAGAATAGAGTCAGGTTCCAAAGGGCTGTCATTTCCCAAATACCAACCAAAAGGTAAACTAAGAGAATTGCTTTTCCCTGGCTGCGCAATCATAGGAAAAGCCTGACCAATGCTGGAGGGCAAGCGAAAGAGTGGTTAGGTACCCACGTTCTAGGGTCTGTGTGTAAGTCCAATCAATCATCACGGTTAATTGTATTTAATGACAAAACTTCTTTTGTACCAATGTCTCTCCTTAAAGGAGCAGCCTTAGCAGAATGTCCCTTTACATGGTGTGCCCTCTTCTTCAGGGACCATGAAAATTATACACTCTCTGACATTACATTACCTAAGGAATATTGAAATTGACTTACGCGCATCACGGTCGCATAGGTGGTGGGGATTCGTGGACCATGAGTATAGCACATGTTCTGGTGTATGCCAGGTTGGCACATGGCCACCTTTTGCGTAACCCGGTTTCCTCATAGACTTGGTTGTTTGGGGTAGGTCTATGTTATTAAGAGAAAAGAGCCCATGCTTAGTTCTATTTTGAAAAAACTACCACAGACCTTGCTTCTGGTTAGGGGACTGGCTGGGGAACAGGCTCTTTTCTCTTAATGACTTAAAATCTTACCCCTCCAGAAGTCTACCGTCATCTTGACAATGCTGCCTTGACAATGGCAGAACAAACTTGGCCTCTGGTGTGGTAAAACAGAATCATCTGCTCAGATTATATTTCGAGCCAAATTCAGTATCTTATAGCCTTATTGTATAGATTTATTTGGCCCTTGGGAGCTCGCACTGAAAGTGCTGAAATGCCATACTGACATTTCACTTCAGACTTATAACTACCTACACTCAAAGCAGGATTTATCTCTGACAGGCGGCTTTCTCCTGCTCAAAGTCAAACAGTGTGCAGACCTTCACCTGCCGAATAATCTTCTACATCCTAATGGGAGGAGTAGGGACAGGAGAGGAGTAAGTACAGAAAGAAGAACCAAAGCTCAGTCTATATCATCAGAAAAAGAGAAATCATAGCAGACGAGTTCAGTGGGAAATTTCTGATGAATCCATCAGCTTCAGTGCATCTACCAGGGTCATAGCTAGGAGAGAGACTGAAATGGGAGAACCACATAGAGAGGCTCCTGGGTGATTCCTCTGAAACGGCAGCTGGGAGGACTTTATAACAAGTGTGACACCACACCCATGCTTGCCACCACATCCGCTGTTTTGTTTCCATTTGCCAGGATCGAACGTTTCAGGATGCCTGTTTCTGAAAGCTTTCAAGCCCCTCAGCTGCAAGACCAAAGAAGCCAATAAAGTTTAGGGCTAATTTTTACTCTACCCACAATTTGGTGAAATGAAGAATGTCTGTATTTCTGCCAGACCACGCATACAGGTTTTCAGCCACAGTGCACCAGTGTGAACGTGGTGTGAACACTCGTCCACTAGAAAGAACACGTGTCCATTGCGTTAGTACATATCCCAACATAACTCCAGACTCAAAAAGGTACATGGTAATTGCTTTTGAGGATAACACGGGGTAAGTAAAAGGTCTTCTCTCTATTCTTCCACCACCCCAAGTTCTGAAGGTAAGGTCTCATGAGATTGAGGCTGTGCCCTCACATGCCCTTGGGCACCAAGCTCCAACAAAGTAGGATGAAGAATCATCACTGTTGATCTATCAGTTGGCATGGCACCCAGCCCACATTGGAGAGGAAAGATGGGGAGAGGTAAAGAAGCTGTCTTCTTTCTGTTCGAGATGCATTGTTCTCAAAGATTGAAAAAGAGAAAAGGGCTTAGAAACACTCATGTGGTAAATAATTTTCTTTGAAAACACTTTAACCCAAGGTCTCCAATATCCCCAAGGTTCTACTTCCAGAGTGAACCATATAGAGTTCCAGGAGGTGTTCAACTTCTGAGAGAATAATCTACAAGTTTGAGTTTGCACTGAAGATATATTTCTGGTGCTTTACTTCCAGCCCTTGTTATAAGGGATGGAATTATTATAGAATTGTAACACTTTCTCTTATAATTCTTTCCTATACACACATAATAATAAGACTAGACGAATAATTCCATTATTAAGATGTGATGGCAGATACCCTCCATTTACAGTGTTTTTACTAAAGAAAATGATTTAACATTTTGAAAACCAAGATCTGCTCAGTAAATCAGATAATAGGGTAGACTACAGCTAGTAAGATAAACGATTGTTGTGCAGGGAACTGCTAGTGTTGTAAATGACACCTCCTGCAGCGATACTAAACACTCAATCAGAAAACTGCCATGGTTGGTGGTTTAAAATCAGCTGTTTCAAATCCATAATATTGAATTTTTTTTTTCACTGAAAATTTTAGCTGACAATAATCCAGTCTCTATCATGCTCTGAAAGGGAACCCATTACAAACCTCTCTTAGTCCTCCTTATGTCTTACAGGGCATGGTGAGTCAGCAATGTTTTCTTTCTTTCTTTCTTTTTTTTAATTCCAAAGCATTAGAGAAGAAGCTGAAGGAAATTGTCTGTAACTGCTCAAGGCAGCATCTTTAACCTGCCAAATACAGGGTTGCCAGCTGGCAAGTTCTAATACTCTTTAGTCCTGCAAAGAATCACGTATGTGTGGCTGAAGATAGACACAAGTTGTTCTGTTTTAACCAGAATCAACTGCAGGAATAAATAGCAAAGTGTATAAACCCTGTTAAGTTGGCTGGCAGCGTAAGCCGCAGAATAAATTGTGAAGAGGAAGAAGCTTCCCCTTTATCTTTCCACCTAGAGCATAGTGTCCAATGCTGTTCCCCAAGCTTATGAGCCATCCGCTCTCCTGTTCTCAACCTCCACCACCCCCAGCTCTGGATTTATATCTGCTTTTTCTGGACAGCTCATGTTCCAAAGCAGTGATTCACCAATTTCATTCATTTGACTTCAACCTTCACTATTTTTGTCCCAAACACTTTTATTATCATTTCCCACTATCTTACTATCATATCATAATTAAAATCTCAAAATAATTTTTCATAATTAGGTCACTATACAAATAAAACTAATAAAATCAAAATAATGTTCTTAAAATTTAACTAAATACTGTTACCACTAAGAGTCTGAGCCTGAGGCCTATTCTTTTAAAAGGGAGGCTAATATGTATTAGAAAGGTGTTAAAGACACATTAGCACCAAACTGAGACTTCCCCTTAATACATTCAAAAGGATGGAAAGAGAATGTTAAAGGAAAAATCTCTCATTTTGTGTAATTCCATTTTATTTAATGCCATGAATTTGATTTAATCCCATACAAGATCCTCTTGGACACCATACGGAATCATCTTGTAAATTCTACACTTTGAGAAAAAATATAGCAGTGTTTCCAAAATGTCTATCTAGGAGATAACCTACAACAGATTAAAATACAAATTCTCTGGCCCCACCCACCCAGTCTTCTGAGGGTAGGTCAAAAAAAATCTGTGTTTTTAACAAGCTTCCCAGGTGTATTTATATATACAAATATTTGAAAATCATTAGTCCAGATTTGTTATTTTCAAACATTTATTAGCCAAGGGATCTTTTCTTCCCCCAAAAAATCCCACATGGAGTGAAATAAGAAAGCAGATACAAGTAGAACCCTCTAGTGGGGCAGAGAGCCAGAGTTGCAGCCTCACCTCCTCCCGGCCCATGGCAGCCTGGAGCATCTGCGTGGAGCTCCCAGAGTTCTGCAGAACAGGATATAGAAAGCTGTCCTCTATCTTTCCCTTCCACTCTTCCTTCTCCATCCTCTATTTCTCCCCACAATTAAAAATTGCCCATAGCATATTTGTTTTCAGGTTGAGAAATTGTCTCTACCCTCCATATTACCTGGCAAAAAGTACGAAAGGTGAATACAAATGTAGTGAATGGAATCGAATCTGATTCCTTTCATTACAAAATATATAAATACCTAATAGTTGAATGGATGAAAAAGTACAGACATTTCACAAGATAAAATGAAATAGTTAATAACACATTAGAAAATGTTCAGACTCATGAAAATCAAATAAAAACAAATAACATGTTATTTTTACTTGTCAAAATAGCAAAGCTGTTTTGAATGATAGTGCAAATGAAGATACGGTAGGCCAACATTCTTGTTCACTGGAAAGCTAATGAGTACAGCCTTTCAGGATATATGTTAAAATATTTTTTTTCCTTTCAACCAATACGTTGCCCTCTATGAACCTATTATGCAGAAACAATTTGAAATTCAGGCAAAGATTTATGCACAGTTCTGGAACTAGATAATGGGTATTGGTTCTACAAATTGAGAATATGCTTAATGACACTAAATTGCACACGTTAAAATGGTTATAATGATAAATTTATTTATGCACGAATATTTATGCCCCAAATATTTCATTTATAATGAAAATTTTAAATGGCTGGAGGTCCAGCAATAGGGTTATTGATACACATGGTGCTTCTTGAAAGATGCTTATGATACCAAGTGGAAAAAAAGAACATGAAACTATATATACAATATTACCTAAGCCATTTCTCCAAATATAGACTAATCCAGAAATCAATATATTAAAATATTACCAGTAGTGGATTCTGGGAGAATGGTAAGATTACAACACCTTCTTCTTCCTCTTTACACTTTAAAAAGGTTTTTGAAATTTTCTAAAATTAGCATGTTATTTTAATAGAAAAAATGAAGTAAATAATTTTAAAAGAAAATAAACTATGAGCTGTATGCCAATCTCCATTAAGATTCCATTAATTGATAAAATAGAAAGCATAAACCTCTAATTTTAAATTATTTTTAATTATTAAATTTGACATGTGTGAAGATACAAAATAATAATAGCTAATGTGTGTGCAGTGCAGCAATTGTTTTAAGCACTTGACATGCATAAACTTATAACCCTTTTAGATGAATGCTATTATGAGTCTCATTTACATCGAATTTAGCAGAAGCATAGAGAAGCTGAGTCACCAGCCTAAAATAATACGAGAGGTGAAACTAGGATTTGAACTCAGACATTTTTGCTCCATAGTTTATTATGATCTTAGTCATTATAGTACCCTACCTCTTGGGGAGGAGGGAGGGAGCAAGCAAGGAAGTGTATTACTGTCCTCTTACTGCTGTTAGGAAATTACTACAAACTTAGTGGCTTACAACAGAAATTTATTATTTTATAGACTTGGAGGTCAGGAGTCTAAAATGTGTCTTCATGGCTGCATCCTTTTTGAAGACTCTAGGGGAGAATTCGCTCTCTTGCCTTTTTCATCTTTTAGAGGCTGCCCATATTCCTTGGCTGATAGCCCCCTCCTCAGTCTTCAAAGCCAGGGATAGCATCTTTTATCCTCTCTGATCTCCACTTCTGTCCTCACATCTTCTATTTTCTGACTCTTAAAAGAATCTTGTGGTTATATTATGCCCACCTGATAACCCAGGATAATCTCCACATCTAAAATGTTTCATTTAATCACATCTGCAAAATCTCTTTTTATCATGTTAAGTAACATATTCACAAGTTCCAGGTTTTGGGATTGAACATCTTTGGAGCCAATTATTTAGCCTACTGCAGGAAAGAAGGAAGGAAGGAAGGAAGGAAGGAAGGAAGGAAGGAAGGAAGGAAGGAGGGAGGAGAGGAGGAGGAGGAGGAGGAGGAGGAGGAGGAGGGAGGGAGGAAAGGAGAGAAGCGGGGAGAGAGACGAGGAGGGTGAGAGAGGGAGGAGTGAAGAAATAGTTTTTTTCTAGTTTCTGTTCATGTGTAACAGAACATTTTTTTCATAGATCATATTTTCATGGGTCAGGAAATTGGGCAGCAGCCATGGCAATTCTTTTGTTTCAAGTGGTATTGATGTAGGTCACTCAATAATATTCAACTGGTAGATGAGACGGTCTAGAAGATAAAGTCAGGCTCCTCACATGATTGTTTTTTTCGTGGATAATAGGAAGGCTGGGCTCAACAGGGACTATCAGCCAAAGCACTCAGACATGACCCCTCCAACACGGTTGTCACAGGGTAGTCAGGCTTCTTATATGGCAGCTCAGATATTACAGAGAGGGTGTTCCAGGAAGCCCTAAAAGAACCATAAGTCTTTGATCTAGCCTCAGAAGTCCCAGAATGCTACTTCATTCTATTGGTCAAGCAGTCTCTAAGGCTGGCCCAAATTCAAATGGAGGAATCAGAGTCCACCTTTCAACAGAGAAATAGCAAAAGATTGAAGCCATCTGCAATCTCCTGTGCTAAGTATAAAATTTCAGCTAACAAGGAGTACATAATAGAAGCCATCTAAACTGGAGATGTCGGGAGTGGGTAGTGCTAGCACCTGTCAAACAACCAGAGACAGTCTGATATGTTTAGATTAGTCTGGGAAATGACTTTTAAATCTCTCTGATTTTAAACACTGTAAATTTTTCTTAGATGTTACTTTTTAGTTTTCCTCCTACCATTTTTCGGTGTCAAAGTCTATGGAAATTATCATCAAGATGAAAAATCAAAACTCACAAGTTTATGTTTTCATATGTTTTATTTATAAGGCTCTGTCCATAAAACAAATTTATTTAAGGCATGCCCAGAGAATAAAATCATGTCCCCCACCTCTTATTGGAAGACAATGACTAGGTTACAGCCATTTTTTTTTAACTTATCATCATGTCTGAAATACAGCCTTCTATTTCTTCTTTGTCTCAATAGAATGCATACCTGTCTAGAGCTATTTTTCTTTTTCAACATAGTACTGGCCTTAATACTGATATACGTGGTATGTTTGTAAATTTTAATATATATCTTTCTTTTATTTTCTAATTTTTCGAAGGAGTATCAGCATGGTTAATGCAAAGAAAAAGGAATTAACTAAAACATCTTTCTTCCAAACCCCTTACACGAGTAATACATTGAAATTCTCCCTGAAAAGGAATGTTGTATCTCCCCAAATTAGAGTATTCAAAGTGTGAAGCATTGGTTAACATTTAAATTGAAGCAAATAACAAACAATGTAAAAGGGATATGTTGGTTTTCACAATGCACATTCTTAAAATTCTCTTGCAGATAATTGTGGCCTCTTGGCAACTGTTTTATATTAGATGTTCTGAGAAATGTATTAAAGGGATTTTCTGTATAAATGAAGCAGAGGATTCAGTTCCTAAGGAGATAAACTAATTTGATCACAGGTATTGAGCAGTTAGTTACTCTGCAGAGAGCTTTGGGCCAGTGCCTCCCAGCTTCCCATGTTGCTTATGGTCTATTAGTTGAGGAGACAGACTTTTCAGCGGGATGAAGAAAAGATTAGGGAGTCCAAATGACAGAGTGACTAATTCTTCTGGGTGGAATTGAGGAAGGTTACAGGGGAAAGTAATGTTTGAGTTGGCCCCGGGAGATGAGTAGGACTTCAATAGGCAAAGAAACAGTAAAGGGGACACTCCAGACAGGAAGAATACCCTGCTCCAAGCCACAGCGGCCTGAAATCAGGGTGTATGTATTCAAGGCTGATGGAACAACCACACATAGAGTGACTTACACAATTCTGAACAGAACAACTGCCAATGTGCCTTGCAAAACAACATTCTAATTTTACTTTGGTTTCCATAATGACAAAGTGATTCATTAGTTCCTATTACACATAGCAATTTCAAAATGATAAAACACTGAGAACCTTTTCTTAATTATAGAAGTTCAAAAAAAGGGGACTGGAAGTAAATCTACTCCTATTCAGCAAATATGTGACCACAAGAGGTTCCTGACTACACTGCACACAGCACCTAACCAGCCTTGTTTGAGCAAGCTTAATAATAAACACCTCTGCTTTATAAATATAGCGGGGTCGCATATGTGCACCATAATTTCTTTTATAGGCATAAATAGACCCCAAGCCAGCGTATACCCGCCAAGGCACAGTCAACTATTTTTGTTAAAAGCATAATTCAGGTGAAACTCACTTGAAGAAAACGAAAATAAAAAAATAAGTGATTTCCAAAATTTATATATTAAAAGGCAATTGTTTTACAGTTATTTCACAATTAGTTTAACTTAAATTGTGAGTTTTAAAATGAAGTTTAATGTACTAAAAACTATTTTCATACTGGCATGTATTTTGTGCATAGAGCAAAGCACCCCAGGGGTCATTTGGTGGCCAGCAACAGAAAGTGATTCTGGCTAGCTTAAGCTAAAAAGGAAATACTTGTAAGACAATTGCTCAAGTCACCAAAAAGACAAGAAAGCTGGAAACAGAGCTCAAAAAGTGTTTTCCCCCCTCAAATAAAAAGAAATTGTTTAAAAAAAAAAAAGGGCAGCTCCTAGAACCCAGATAGTAGAAATTGATAGGGAATGCTACTGATAGTCATTCTTCAGATCTCTTTCACTCACTTTAAGCTTTGAAGTCCCAGGTAGAAGGTCCGATTGTTCCAGTTTGGGAAACTTGCCCAGAGAAGGCCAAGGACCATATATTACAGTCCCTTGGAGGCCACATCGAGAATGGTTTCCCCAAAGGACATTGGCAGTGTTACCAAAGAGGGTAGAATGGATGCTAGTGGCTGGAAGACTGGAATATTCACTCCAGCCTGTAGCAATACTCTGTGTTTAGCCCTGACCACTATATCCATTTAATGCAGAGCTGCCATTGAGCTGAGAGTTTTGTCTTTGTCCTTTTCTACTCTTCCCTAACCCAATCTATTTTGAAGGTCAGTAGAAACTTTTAGAATCTGCTTTATTGGAGAATCTTCTAGATACACATTTGTTAGTTAGCTGAGGTTTTCGTGTGATGCATTTTACACACTAAGCAATATATGTACTCCCCCACACATAGCATAAATAACATCTGACCACAGAACATGAACAAATAAAACAGAAATTTATTTCAGCTGGCTTGTTCTCCTATATTGATGCAATAGTCACATCATACTAGTCAGATAATTTAAATATTTCCACAGAACGCAGAATATTTTTAAAATAAGTTTTTAAAAGCTTAAAAAAGGAAAAGGTTAATAAAAAAGATTTTGGTCTTTGGTGCCAAACATTCCATTACACAGATATTTTTCATGGAAGTTACTGGTAGTTTCAACCAGCATGTAACTATATCTCAGTGCTCTATGTGAATTTATGTAGGTTTTTCGTTAGAAGTTTATAGTACGTAAAATGTCGCACTTTTTTATAGAAAATAAATTAGTTCTGTCAACATGGGCAACTGAGGTAAAACAGAATGACCTCAACTGCAAATATGTAGAAGTGCTGAATAAAATTAAAAAAAGATTGAAAAAACGGCGATTCTTTTTGAAGTGCCTAGCTGAGCTTATAGGAAATAAAGAGGGGCCAGAAAGGCCAACAATGCACAAACGGATGCTGCCCTGGCCCTGGGGTGGAAGGTGCAGAGAGGTCTACAGCACACTGAGAAATCGGCCCTGAGCATCCATACGAACGCAGCATGGGACGTGTTGAGTCTGTGCAAGGTGGGCAATTGCAGCATGAAGCTGGAAACCTAAGAGCACACGCTCAGTGTAAAAGAATTGGACAAAGTCCACCTCTCATGCCAGAGAAGCAGCAGTGAGGTTTGTCTCTGCTAGAATCTGGGGTGGGGAAAGGACAGTTTCCCACGAGAACCTGAAGCCCATGCCAAACTAGACTTGGACACTTACCTTACACTTTACCTTGAGATATGAGATTCCCTGGTTTGAGGCTGACATAGACATTGCTCCTGGCCTGGTTATATATGTTTCTTAAAGAAACAACGAAAAACTTCTCTAGAAGGAAACTCCATTGGAATTACAACAAGGAATGCCCACGGAGGAAAATAAAATCTGCTAAAGATAAGGTTACACCCCCCTCCAAAAATTATGTAATACATGAAGTAAAGATCTAACATGACTGTCCAAAGGTCTCTTAGAAAATTCCCACAGAAAAGTAAATACAATTTCTAAATAATTTTATACTATCTGAAAGGACATGTAATATAAGGAGTTTAATGGCTGAAGAGATTAAAAGAGGAATAAAATCCATGATGAAAGAATAAGACACAATGACAAAAGAACATACATAATTTTTAAAAGAATCAAATAGAAATCTGGAAATACAAGAAAAATCTGAAAATTCAGTGGATTGATTAAATAACAGAGTGAACTCTGGTGAACAGAAAATTAGCTAACTGGGAGAAAAAATATTTAAATATAGCGTGGAAAATAAGAAAGGCAGAAAATAAGAAAGATGGAAGATAGACCGAAAGGTCCAAAATATATACATTTAATAGGATTTTAGAAAGTTCATAGAGAAAATGAAGAAGATTCAAAGAAAGAGGTAATGTCTGGAATTGAAAAATGATATAATTACACTGAAGAAGTTACACAAAGAGGCCACGGGAGAAAAACAGAAATAAATCTACACTTAGATACTTTGGAACAAAACTGTAGAATATAAAAACAGAAAATCTAAGATCAATTTTAAGAAATGCCATATTTACTAAAAAACAAAACAAAACCCCAAACAATTGGACTCACAGCAACAACAGAGGCCAGAAAAAAGGAAATATCTTTGAAGTGATAAGGGAAAATAACTTTCAATCTATAATATTTTATCAAGTTAAACTATCATTTAAGAATGAAGGCAAATAAATATTTTACAACAACAAAAAAATGAGAAATATCTCAAACAAGCCCTCACAGAATAAGAAGAAATGAAGAGAGAATAGGAACAAGAACCATTAAGTGAAGAAATGGCTTTGTGTATAAATCGAAAAAATATTGAATGTAAAAAAAATGACAAGATTTCATTTGGAAAGTTTAAAAATAAGGTAGAGCCAAATACCAGATGTGGAAAATATAATTATGTATAGCAGAAGGTACTAAGATCTTTTAACTGGTCAGAGGAATTAACTTTAGATGGTGTTAACTCAAATATGTATATCAAAAATGTGCTGGTAACAACTAAAACAAAGCAAAAAAAGAATAGAAATGGAATGGAAAACAGTAAAATTTCTAAATATAAGAGAAATGGGGAAAAAAAGAAAATTTGATGAAATCAGTCAAAGAAGAGAAAGGAAATGTTAATTTAAAAACCCACAAAATTCATTTTTAAATCAAATGCATAATATATCGTAAGTGCTTTTCTATGGGACTTGTCTAGCTTCTATGATTGAATTAACAATACAGACAAAATACTAATGTAGGTGAATACCTCCTCGAAGAGCTACACTAGAACTCAGTGATGTTGGGAAATTTAAAAAAGAAAATAAAGTGTTAGAACAATATATACCAGGCGAATTCTAAACAAAGGAAAGCTAGTATATTGATACACAACAGTAGACAAAACAGACTTGAAGTATTTTGGGAAATAAAGAAGGTCGCTATCTAATAATAAAAAAATAATTCTCCAAGAAGATAACAATCTTGTGCATGTTCTGTCCAACATTTTAGCTTCAGAACATTTAAAACATTTTAGCTACAAACATACAAAAGTTAAATACAAAGAGAAATTGATGAATACACAACCACCCGAGAATACGTTAATGCCTCTTTCTTAGAAATGGATAGATCGAAGAACCAAAAATTAATGAGTATACAGATGATTTGAACAACACAATGAATATGATTGAGCTAATGGAAATATATAAAACCTTACTCTAATAATTAGACTGTAAATATTATTTTTAAGAATATAATAATATAAAAATTGACCAGGCAGCAAAACAATCTCAAGAAATATGAAAAATTGATATCACATGGGCTACATTCTCTAAACACACTGCAACCAAAAGATAGCCTCCGAAATCCCAGGCATTTGAAAAATTTGAAATTTCCAAAATAATCCATGGGTCAAAGAGAATTCTAATGGAAAATTGTAAAGAAATAGCTAATAATGAACATTGGAGCTTTCTTTATGTCTGTAGGTTTTTTGAAGAAGGAGAGGAAGAAATCTGAAACAAATATAACAAAACAGTAGTAGTATTTGAAACTGGATCATGAATGCCTGTTATCTTCTGCATAATTGAAATACTCATACTTATGTTAAATTTTAAATTGAAGCTACTTATTCTATTTCACACAAATGTTATTTAGACTTCAGTCAATAGAGAAATTGGTGGGGATTTGTTTGTTTGTTTGTTTTTTCTTTGAGGGATAGATGGAACCTAGACAAAATGTTTCCATCTGTGAACACAGGGCATCACCCAGGGTGGGACACCTCATTGTCCCTGATCTCCGTGTCTCACTGTCACTAGGGGCTCAAGGCCAGCTGCTCCCAGCCTCCACTCTGAGGTCACCTTCAGGCCTGTCAAAAATAATTCCTGCTGTTGAGCAGAAAAGGCTGCAAAGCCCATCATTTGAAAAGAGAACATATTGCAAAAATCGCCCACAGACAGAGTCAACTCTCAGGGCAGACTATGTGGTTGACCACATTTATACTGACCCCTCTTAAAAATATTTTATTAAGTACTTCTGATATAAAAACAAAATCTGCCTGTGAGTTGAAGTTTTGGTAAACAGTCCTACCATTTTACAGTGTGTGTATGAAAGACTTGTCCCCAGCAAAATTAAGAACTCTCTACTTCTTATGACTCAAATCTTAGGCACCCGCAGCTCCTCTTTCCCATTTAAATCCCGGGTGAATCCTGCTATCAGAATTTTCTACTATTATTGTCAGACTTGAATAATGTATGCCCTCTTTTTGGAGGAAATATAGTCTCATGAGCTTGTAATGTTGACAAATGACTTTCATTAGAAGGTTATTTAAAAATATATACAAATGTAAAATTAGATATAAACTCATTATGTTAAACAACTGTAGCACTAAAACAAATTTACAAATAAGAAATAAAACTACCCAACTTACACAGTTCAAATTAACAAGAGTACTTTAACGTGACAACTTGTGTTGTCGCGGTAAAAGTGCGTTGCAGTTAGAACTGACCGGCTGCCTGTTAGGCTCAGCCAATGAACAGCACGGCACGAGAGCATGTTTGGAGACAGCAGGAAGTCAGGCTATTTGCTCCTTTCTGTTCCTGACTCTTGTCTATCACAAAAGCTCCTCCCTCTAAGGTCCAGGCTTCTCTGGTAGCTTATACCATGGCTACCTGTTGCATGGAGCAGCCCTGGTTTCCTGCCTCAGCAAACACTACCCGCCCCACCCTTCCCCTCAGAGAGAAAGAGAGCTGAAATATTTAATGTTGAATGTTTCCCACAGAAATGACCAGACCACAGGGCATTCCTTGAGAATCTTCAGACCAGCAGGAAATGGGAGGCTGAGTTTCTGAAGGTCTAAAACAGTGCTCCACAACCCCACTTGCTTATCCGAATCTTCAAAGGGACTTAGAGAAATGCTGCCGTTTCTTATTTCAGATCCCTCTGGGTAGTGGCTTGCTGCTGCCACCAACCCCTGTGTACCTCCCCTATTTTTTTTCATCTCTTTCAATACCAGCGTTTTGTTTTGTTTTGTTTTGTTTTGTTTTGTTTTGTTTTACTAGTTTCCCATATTAAATTCCCAAACTACCTGGTATAAGCTTTCTTTTCTTGACTGCCCCCTATGGATGCATAGGTCATAAAGAGGGGTGAGTTGAAGGGTAATCAGACTTCTTTCCTTATCCACTTGTTTTTTATACCAATTATTATACTTTTAACTTTCCTTTTATACTTCAAACTGCCTATAAATAAACCAAAAAGAGAAATCCCCCCCCAAAAGTTTATGCTATTGCTTTATGTAGAAATCTTTTCTATTCTCCAAATTTCCTGTGGCTCCATAAATCACCAGAGGGGATTCAACAAGAATATGTTTATTCCACAAAGAGAAGCAGCAAATGATGGATGAGTTCTGTCTGCAGACTCCAATTTGAGGAGAATGGCTAAGGTATCCCAGATATCTCATCCCCATCATCCCCAAAGCAATGAGTAATTTAAAAGAAAATCTAGACATGCGTTTGCATAGAACAATGACAGATAAATTGATGTAACCAATTCTTTTTTCCTTCCTGGAATTTCCCTAACATTACACAACTCATCAGAATTTTCCTTGCTGACTTATACCACAGAACAACCAGGAAGAGGTTAATGCACAGACTCAGGTATAAAAGAAAGAGGAGAGGGATTTTTAATGAGAAAGTTTCTCTCCAGGGGGTCAGGATGAGAGGAAATAATTTCTGATAGGATGAGCAATATTCCTTCTTTTGAATGCCAAGTTTCTTGCTTTCTTGGGGTAGCTTTTAAGTTATATAAATGTCAGCTCCTACTTCTGTCACTTCTCCAGGGCATGGGATATTCAACTGGTTAGGAAAATAGGGTTTCTCCTGAGAGTCAGAGAGAAAGAGAGCTGGAATATTTAATGTTTAATGTTTCCCACAGAAATTACCAGACCACAGGGCATTCCATGCCAATCTTCAGGCCAGCAGGAAATGGAGGCTGAGTTTCTAAAAGCCTAGACCAGTGGGTCTCCAACCCCACATGCATATCAGAATGTCAAAGGGACTTTAAGAAATACCGATGCCAGGCTCCACCCCAGAAAATTAAAACGGAATCTCTGGGGTATAGATCCCAAAAGCTAGCATTTTTTAAAAATCTCCTATATGATTCTAATGAAGAACAAAGACAGAAAGCCACTGGCTTAGACCAAGAATGAAGAGTTAATCCTAATTTATATAATTATATATATAAATATATGATTACTATATATAATTATTGTATATATTATTGTTATGTATAAGTATATATAATCCATGCATTGAATTCAGTTGTTTTCTACATAGAGGTTTGTCCATTTTTCCTTTCTTTTGAATGACACTGATATGTTATACTACAGCTATAATGAAGTTGAGATTCTATTTTGCTTGTCATTTGATAAAAGAAATAAAAGAAAACGAAGAGCATAAGTTCCTTCCTTTTGGGGGGAGGGGAGGAGTGGGGAGTGTGCTGATTATAGGGAACCTGTCAGAATCTCTGGATGTCTGGATTGTGTGACTCTCACCCCAAGAGTGGCTTTCAAAAGGCCATGTATCAAATCCACTGTCTATCAGTCATCCGTTTTGTATAACCACTTGATAGCATCAGTCTGTTACCACATGTTATCAGACACAAACATGTCATTCTTTGTCACATTAGAAATGTTCCAGCGCATATTGTCCAGAGCCCAAGGCTCTCGTGGAGCTGAAACCTTATCACTCACTGCTGTGCAGCACATTCTATGTATGTGTCTCCCAAGACAAATACCTGGCATAAACCAGGCAACGGTTCAGCCCAGGGGCCCCCTAAATATTTTCGATAGCACACCCTCATAGTAAAATCTCTATCAGCACACCAAATAGAAGTTTCAGTAAAAGTTCAATGTTTTCTCCATGGCCCGATGGATTATATTAGATCCCCCTGAGGTGCTCAAGTTTCCCTCTGGAGACCACCCATCTAGTCTACGGTGTAATACCTACCACCTGACAAAAAGCTATTACTTTTATGATTTGAGCTGCCCCCGAATATAAATATCATATATGCAATTCTTACTGAGGGTTGCACAGCCACACATACAAGGTAAATAGCTAATTCTTCACCCCCACCATAAGTTTCTTCATGAAAGAATCTAAGGAAATAGGTTAGTTACCAAACATTTCCCATTACCAGCAGGGAAAGGCCTCTGGGGCTTCTGGGGTTTCCCAGGCTCCAATCTGATCCTCCAGACACAAAAAGTGCCTGTCACTTTTGATCTATTTATAGCCAACTCCATAAGTGGTTCAGTGGACACTCTGAACCAGAAAAGTAGCCTCTAGGCTACCTCGTCTAAGTGAGATGTTCTTCATAAAAAAGCACTGGGGAAACTCTGGCCATAATTTCAAAGCAAATTTTCTCTCTTCACGAAATAGATCTGAAACAATAAATGTTCTCAATGAGACATAATTTATGGGAAAAAAAATATATATATAGTACAACCAGGCCTTTGGCAAGTGCATTGATTCTCATAAAACAGACCCAGAAAGATTTCCTGAGGGTCACTGAAATAAGCAAAAGGAGCTGAAGTGAGCAAGTGAGGGGAAGCAAGCCATGGCAGCTCAAGATCCCGCAGTCTCATTCTGATTTTGCAGCTGAAGAAACTGATCAGCCCAAGGTCACACAGCAGTTAGGCGACACAGCTGTAAACAGATTGCAGACTCTTAGCTTGCCGTCCCTTCTTTTAGTCTATAATGTAATTACTTCCTTAGTCACGCTTCGCCCATCCTCTCTTCTATGCCTGAGACAAGAGGGTCTGAACACTTCTCTTGTCATCACGCGAATCATCCTTGCTTCCCAAGGACCCCTGCCTTCCCATTAGGCGTTTCTCCTCCCCTTCTCATGCCCTTCCCACAGGAAAAAGCCCTGTGTTCCCAACTGCAGGGGTCCCGCCTGCCCTGGTGTAGTGTCCTTTTATCATTGCAAAGTGTGGGCTGCCTGTGTCTAAAAATAAAATGTCATTTATTTGTTTGGTACCAAGAAAACCAATTACGACACAGTTCTCACTGTGGAAATACTCGCAGACCATATTTTAACTTACTCCCAAGTCTTATTTTGAAAGCATCGTAACCACAGGAATATAGAATTCGGGAGATTAATAGGACTGCAGAATTCTTCCAATGTGGTTCTTTACCATTAGGGGATCATGAAACTTCGTTTGAAAATATGATGACTGCTATCAAAAGTCTCCCCAGGAAAAAAAAAACATACAAAGATATATGTGTAGACGTAACAAAATTCATTTAAAATTCTGCATATGACATTGTGTACGAGCCCAGAGGCCAGCCTCTGGGTTTCTGATTTAAATCCCCCTTTACTTGACCGAGAAAGAAACCGAGTCTGTAAGAGAAAAATAATTTGCTATGAGCAAAGAGCCAGTTAGTGGAAGCAATCGTACTAGATCACAAGTCCCAAATTCCTAGCCCAGAGGCACACTGTATCACAACAAGGGTTACCATGTGATTTATTGCCTAACCCAGGGCACTTTTGAAAGTAGAAAGACAGGTTATTGACAATTAGGCTAAGACAACAGGTGTAAACTGGAACTCTTTGGGGGCAAACCAGGACACATAGTCACTCTGGCCGTGCCCAAAGCAGAAAGTCTCTTGAGCCTGATGCTTTTTTGTGTGTCAGAAAGCCAAAATCTCACAGGAAAAAAAGAAAATGTGAACTCGCGATAAGGCCTCTGAATCTTTGTTCCGCAACATCTTGAAAACCCCAAGCTACTACCCCCTCATCTGAGCTCCCATTAAATGCATATCACACAGCTCATGAATATAACATACAAAGAAATTATTATAACATTTCGTAATAACAAGACTTAGGTTTTCTTGAGCCCTCCCAAAGGGCATCTCAATCAATTTTAGCTTTATCAGCAAGACAGTAGCTAGTCAGAACTTTCTTGTTGCTGCTGTTTGTAAAGTTGGTTTTTACCCCAGAGGTTCACTCTGCCTATGCAGAGAAAGGATAAGGAAAATTGATTTTATTGCAAAGAGTCTCCCTAAAGGTGTAAATAATTCATATCAGTCTCAACCTTCAGTCATTATCTCAAACAATAAGCATATTCCAAAAGACTACTAGCTTCCAGCATTTCCCCCTGGCCAAACGAAGCCACCTTCCTTCCTCTGCACATTGGCTGGCCTTCCTTCAGAAGGGTCAAGCGCTTATGTCCGCTCATCTCCTGTTCTTAAAATGTTCATTTGAGGATTTTTAAAAGAGTCTGTTTTTCAACTTAGTGACACTTTAAGTATCTTAGCAGAGTCCCCAGTTCCAAATTATATTACTATCGCCTATCTTGGATCCCATACCAGGGGCTCTCACTGGTTATGTATTAAAATTATGTAGAGAACTTTTCAAAAAACTGCCATGTATAAACTCTATCCAGAGAGATTCTGATTCATTGGGTAGAAGTTGGGCTCAGGCATGGTGATGTTTTTCCTAATCTTCCCAGGTGATTCTAATGTGAAGCCAGAGGTGAGAAATAGCGCCTTAGAGAGAAACCAGTGGGTGCTCCATGAGCCATATCAATTGGGTTGCTCTTTTTTCCCTAAAGCTAGGGGAGTACGTGGAGATTGGATGCTGGCTCATGACGGAGATGAGCCAGTAGGAGAAAGATGATGGCTTAAAGAGCTAAAGGAGCTCCAGTACATGGGTACACCTGTCCATAAACCCCCTAGTTCAACCCAAGTAGGTCTTGAGGATCAACAGGAAAGATCCTCAGAAGAGTTTTCTCCTTGGCACCAGAGTGAAAAAAAATATATTACGTTTCTCCATTTTCTAAGTCAATTTGCA
Source organism: Eonycteris spelaea (assembly GCA_003508835.1). Taxonomy (NCBI): domain Eukaryota; kingdom Metazoa; phylum Chordata; class Mammalia; order Chiroptera; family Pteropodidae; genus Eonycteris; species Eonycteris spelaea. The sequence goes on along the minus strand of PUFA01000050.1, from coordinate 810,912 downwards.
TATGGTTTACTCATATCTGCCAGGGTTGATGGGAAATCTGACTTGATTTTTTCATGCAACCCTTCCCTATCTCTTTCTGCCCATACTCTGTTAACTATATCTAAATGTCATATGCCTCAAGGATTATATAGTCCAAAAAAATTGAGAAAGCACCTCTTTTCTTTCCCCCCTCCCCACCTGTAATCACTGTCATCCTCAATGCTCATTCTTAAGGCCTTTGGTGAATACTGCTCTTTCCTGTTGGTCAGGCCCTGTTGCCGCCAGCAGAGGATGAGACATATGCTTCACCACTGCCATTCAAGCTTCTTCTGGACCAACACAGAGCCACCATTCTCCCTACTGAGATCTTGCAGATGCTAGGACATTATTTTAGAAAAGCATCCTGGTTTCTGCTTCTTAACAGGACAGTGAAATCTCTTTGTCTTCTTCATGTTTCCAACAACTAGTACCTCGCCAAAAGTCTACAAAATTTTGGCCATTGAACAGTTTTTTATAGGTAAATGTTAAAACAAGGGAAAGTTTAATTCTAAAGATTACAGCAAATTAAAGCAGATTCACCATCTGCTATAGTTTTATAAAGAAGAGTGACTCTATACCAGCAAGATAAAAGAACATATTTTTTAGCCATTACCATGTACCAGGCACTTTGCTATAGTTTTGCTCACATTATCTCATTTAGTCCTTTTGATACTTTATCTCAAATTCACTAGAGCTCTGAGGAGTCATCACCCTAATTTACAGGTGAAGAAACTGAAGCACCAGGACATTGAGATACTTGGATAGTTAGTGATTGAGAAATGCAACATGCAAGCCTGGTATTTATGACTCTAAGTTCCTACTCTGCTCCTTTTTTTGATCACAGAAAAGTACCATAATAATTATATGGTCAAGATTCCTTGCGGGGGGGTATAAGGTTACATCTATTTTTCCTAGTATATAAGGACAGAAAAAATCAATTATCATTTCCTGCTCTACAAAGAATCACAGAATGAGTCTCTAGATTGTTTGGTTTGATATTAACTGACGTGCGGTATGGGATGGGGCAGCCTAAGACACATGTTAAGGGAATCAGAGACCTGGGAAGTGGTTGGTGGGGACAATGGGAAAAGAAAAGGAACATTGTGAGATGTGCTAATACAGGATATTCAGAAAAGAAATGTTTCTGTTTCTTACGAACTTGCCTCATTCTTTTTATAAGCATCCTGGCCTAAACTATATGTCTAAATTCCAGAGGTAGAATTTGTTCAGTTATGTGGGCATCACTTCTAGTAAAAGTTTGGAGATGGGCATTTTGAAAGCCTATCTGGGTCCTCTTTAAAAAAGACAGTGGCTGGAAGAACCAGAAAAGTTAGATAGCTTCACGCTCCTTTTGTGGGAGAATAGCAAATGGATGATACCTGAATTCGTTATCTGTAGCTGAGAAAAAAAAAAAAAAAAAAAAAGACCTCAAATGAAAGCCTTAAAATAGCATGTATTATCTCATGGTTTCTGTAGATCGGGAATCTGGGCATTGCTTAGCTGAGCTCTTTGCTTCAGTATCTCTCACGGGCTACAGCCAAGTTCTCGGCCAGGGTACAGTCATCTCAACCCGTGATAGACAGGCAGGATTCACCTTCAAACTCACTCATGTGGTCATTATCAAGATGAAGTTATTTGCAGGCTATTGGGCTGACAGCCTCAGTTCCCTGCTGGTTCTTGGCTGAAGGCTACCTCAGTTCCTTGCTATGGGGGCCTCTCTATAGGGCAGCTCACAACATGGAAGCTGGCTTCGTCAGAGCAAGCAAACGAGATGATCCAAAGAGAAGGAGAGAGTGTGAGAAAGACAGAAGTCACAGAAAACTTTTATAACCTGTGAGAGTCAATTTTATGTTCAACTGGGTTGGGCAAGGGGTGCACAGATATTTGGTCAAACATTATTCTGGTGTTTGTATGATGATGTATTTGGAGGAGATTAACATTTAAACTGGTATACCGAGTAAAGCAGATTATCCTTCTGTGGGTGGGCCTCATCCAATCAGTCGAAGCCCTGACTCAAAGAAAATGCCTGACCCTTTCCCAAATAAGAGATAGTCCACAAACAGAGACATTGGCTTTTTCCTGTCTTTGGACTTGAACTGAAATATCAGCTCTTTCTGGGTCATAACCCTGCAATCTTCAGGTGGGAATTATACAATCGACTCTCCTAGGCCTCTGGCATTTGGAGCTGGCTGATAGCCAGAACTGGTTAAGTCCCCCAAGAGTATCTGGTAAGTCTCAGAGCTTGTGACCCAAATGGCAGAAAGAGGCCTGGACTTGGACTGAGGGGAGCAGGGTTCAGAGCTCTGCAGAGACACTTGCTACCAGGGTGAACTTGGGTCATGCTACACAAGTTCTCCGAGATGCTCCTCTGCCTTCTTATCTGTGAAATGAGAATAACAGCACCTTATTCATAAAGATGCTGGGAGCAGTTAACTAAATCACATTTCCTTAAGGGTCTTCCAGAAAGCTAGTGCTTCAGGATGTGACTAGATAGAAAAAAGTTCCACTACTCATTTCATTTGGGAAATGCCAGGTTAGATGGAGTTAAACAAGTCTCCCTTATGTACTTCTAGAGTCTATAACGAGGTGTGCTGAGCATTCTGGGTGTGCAAAAAAAGACGTATTAGGCAGTGCTAACCAACTGTATTCAACCACAGCACTTTTTTCCCCAACAGAATGTAATGGGATTTGTGTTAAATAATGAATTAGACAAATCCCTACCCATGGAGCCTGGGAGACCACCCAACCGTAATCAGTGTGTGTGTGACTCTGAATCAGATCATTACACAGTAGTCGTGGCAGCAAGCCACACTGGGGCTGGCCAGGACAGAAAACATGTCCCAGCATTTGGGAAACAGAATTAATCTTCTGCTCCTGGATGTGTGTATTTTATGGTTAAATGGTGGGTTTACAACGTAATGTTCCGACAGACGATATTAAGACGTCATCAGGCCAGACCACTCTCCTGTAGAGAGGGAAGGGGGTCACTCCTAAAATGAGAGGTGAGTCCCAGTACCACTCATCTGGAAAGAGTCAGACAGAAATGGCATTCTGAAGGCAGTCCTTAGCCAAATAGGAGGGAGAATTTCTAGCCTTTCTTTGGATCTCCTTCTGAACTTTGAGTTGGCTCAGTTATCTTGGGGGCATTCCATATTTAAGGCTAAACCTCAAACACAGGACTCAGCCCTGAGGAAAGTAAGAAGGCATGCCTGCAAGATATCCCAAGCTGAAGATGAGAAGTCTTATTTTACAAAGCAGATTTTTAGTTTTATGTTCCTTTTTTACTTGATGTTTTTGTTAAAAATCTCACCTTCAGTGACAGCCTTTAGGGATGTTCTAGGTGTGCTAGAAGGAGCTGAGGTTACTTGCTGGGTACATGTGGTAGGAGAGGCAGAGTGTCCTATGAGGCCAGCACGATCCTGCCTGGTCTGAAACTTGAGGTGAATACCCAGTACGCATCCCTGACCTTTTCCTGAAGACTAGCCCTGACTCACAGAAACAAGCCCCAGTGGCCATGTCTTTACTTGGTAACGAGAACCAGAGCTGATTTATTCAGAGCCGAATGCCTAAATGCAGCTAGGCTAATCAGATTGTCACTCCTGGGATATGGAGATTCGTATGCAGGGAAACAGTCACTGAGGATCGTGGAGCTGAGCCACAGGGTGTTCTAAACCGGAGGTGCAAGAACTCCTGCCGCTGAGATTCTTGAAGCTTCCCTACTTCTCACCCTCCTGGCGCTTGGTTTTGGCACTCAGGTATTCCAGGGAAATTTTTCTTTTTCATTAAACTAGACAAAGTCTGTTTCTTTCCCTTGAACTAAAAGAATCTTAATTCATGTACAGTGGTAGCAGTTATTCTTTGTGAGAAATTCCCAAGGTCAAGGAAAAAGGTGGAGTATAAGAATTAAAGCTAGCAGGCTCTATGACACTCCCTATCTGTAGCTTTACCACACAGGGATAACTCTGAAGAATCATCGAAGAGAATTGGGGTAGGATTACTGAACTCAGGATGTAACCCACCGGTCAGAATCTGGGGAGAGTTCGCCTCAGGGGCACGAGCCATGATGGACAAGCAGATGAGCCCTCAGAAAAAGGCAAAACATGATTTTATAAGTGGGTAGCCTGTTTTGACTAGTGGTCAAAATAGGGGAGGTCTGGCAGCTTCGAACAGAGCTTTACTTAGCCAAGGAGCTAAAGTTCAGAGGAATGACCTCAGAGGAATGACCTCAGGCTTAGGCAAACTGAAACTCAGGGCAGCGACACAAGTCCAGGATGACCTGGGTCACAGGTCAGAGCAAAAGCCGAATTACCGGAACTGGAACATAAGTTCAAAGCAGGGGAACCCATCAGTGCATGATCTGCACTGCTGGACTTTTTAATTTTCCAACAAGGGACAGGTCTGGTCCCAGAGTCTGGAGTGCAGGGCTGAGGCTGCAGGGAGGGGTTCAGCATAAGCAGACAAGGATCTGAGGACAAGCAGTCCAGGGCTCACTCCGTGATCTTCCCACCTTCCTTTCTACAGTGTCACAGCCCCAGGGGCTCTGCTTAGTCCCTGAGCTGCCAAGAAGAAAGGGCAGCAGGGAAAGATGAAGTAAGTCTGGGGAAAGGGCGCAATCATCACCTGCGATGTTCCTCCTGCGCACAGCAGCGGGTGGGGGTGGAGAAAGGGCGACCTGCATTTGTTTTGTTTATTTCTTCATGGCAACTCATGAGCCGAGCCAAACGCAGATAAAAATGAAGTACATGAAAACTTTCCTAACTTTCTGACTCAGAAATGTTACTAAATATGTAGATTGGATGGAGATAGAATCCCCATGTCACACTTAACCAGTCCTCAAACACTGCGCCGTCCCTGCCCTTCCAGGTAGAAAGATCTCCCAAAGGTCTCCAAGATGCGCTTGTCCTACTGCTCAGTATTTTCTAAAATTAGCTAAATGGAAACCCAGAATTCAACTTTCCATGTCTCCCCCCAGCTCAAAGGAACCAAGGATTCGTGGAGATGCTCGGTCAAAATTTGATGGATAGATTAATTAATTATCCCACTTTTATACTCTCATTGTCTTCTCTCATCCCTCTCTTCCATTTCCCCTGTGACAGGGCATGACTGGGATTCCTAGGATCAAGCATAAAGCTATGATTCCTTAGGGGCGCATGCTTCCGATGGGCTAAGACTAAAGTTCAGAAAGGAGGGCATGGAGGCGTTGGCCCATTTATGGGAGGAAGGAGAGGATTGGCTATGCATTCTGAAATAGACCTATAAGGCTCTTTCGAAGTTATCTGGTTCCAGTATACATCAACTGATGAGACTGGTCTGTTTAGCAGCTGGCAAAGTGGAAGGTAGTTCTTAATAAATATTTCTATGAGGGTCCCAGGATTAGGGTCATCAATATGCTCATCCCCACAGTTTAGTCATGCTTAAAAAATAGGTAGAAGGGATAGAGGCAATTGTAGAATAGAGAGGAGCCACATCAGCTGGTTTTAGGAATTCAGTGTAAAGGTCAAAAGAACTTGTCATCAGACTTAACAGAAGAAATAAAAATTTCTCCTTTTTTCCTGTTTTAATCCACATTTACTGGGTGTGGGCTTCCTAATCTTGTTGGGTTTTTTTGTTGTTTGTTTGTTTTAATCTATATTTCATAAAGTTGTTATTTGCTAGAATAAGAAGGAAAGAAAATAAAAATAAATCAGACGTCCCATCTCTTCAACTCTTCCTATTATATTTCACTCTGAGGGCAGGACGGGGACAAAGCTACTAAATTATTAGCACTTCAAACCTCCTGTGATAGGAGGCGCCTTACTCAGTTTGGATGGCTACAACTAGAAATACTACAGATCAGTGGCTTAAACTGCATTTATTTCTCACAGTTCTGGAGGTTGGAAAGTCCACGACAGGGTGCCTGCATAGTTCGTTCTGATGAGGATTCTTCCTGGTTTGCAGATGGCTGTCTTATATAGAGCAGAGAGAGAAGCAAGCTCTCTCATGTCTCTTCTTGCAGGGGCACTAAGCCCATTCATGAGGGCTCTAACCTTATGACTTAATTACCTCCCAAAGGTCCCACCTCCTCATATCATCATCACACGGAGCATTAGGATTTCCACGCATGTATTTTGGAGGGACACAAACAGTCCATAACAAAGTGTGTCTGTGACTTTGGTCCCAGTCTTCCTGATGTAAGGCTTTAAAACAGTGCCTGGCACATAATAAGTACAGTCTAGGCATTTGTAATTTGTAGTAGTATTTACGGTAGTGTTTGTGTGTTCAATATAGAATTCCCTGTCTGTAAACCAACTCCCAACTTCCCTTATACGCTTCTCCTCAACCCTATGCAGGGGCTTATGGCCTACAGAAATTCATTCGGAATGCTTTGATGAAAATCATTGTTTCCACGGTTGAGGAAGTCAAAAGGGATTCTCCTCTGTATGTATCTCTTGGAAAAGGAATTTAAGATTCAACTACTCTGTTATTAATTCAATTTAAAAAAAAAAAATGGGCAGAGAGTCCTTTCTCCTGTCCCCTCTTACATTTCATCCATCTGCTGGCCTGATGGAGCTGACAAGCTGCTAATTTCATTTTTCACTTCATTAATTCACTCATCTAATGCTTTCCCAGCTGATTCATTGGTCTTGAAGCTGACTTGTCAACATTTTGCCTTACCAGTTCAGGAACACAGGGTGGAAAAAGAAGGTAAGTGCTGGCTACACCATAATAGGAGAAGAAAAGATGATTCACTCCTTGCCATTCGCCTGCTCTCAATGGTATGTCCAGGAATGCACTGTAGCAAAAAGCTGGGGCGGCCTGCACGCCGTCAAAACATGTTTTTGTCCTTTGTCACTGTATAGGGCAGTGGGTCTCTACCAGAGTCACCCTATCCCATTTAGGATTATTTGTTCTCAATATTCAGGGACTAAATGCAAACAACTGTGAAATGGATTTTGAGTTTGAACTACCAAATTTTATTCATTCCCTGTAAGTACAGCTTTCCTGAGCCTGTAAACATAAATAAGGTAATTTTCCTATTATTTACAACTTCAAGACTCCCTTTTAGGGAATTCTCAAAGGTGCTGGTATTTTCTATGCTTTGCTCAGTCAGTCGGTCTCTGCTCCATGGCTTCAGGCTATCAATCTCTTCTCTGTCCATGGGCCACTTAGGCCAACTGATAGTTGCCCTTTAATCTTCTAAAATTGCTGACCTGCCTCTGGCAAATGCCGATACCTCCACGTGGCCTTCAACCATCAGATGGGGAGGGAAAGGAAGAGAGGAATGTGCTCCCTTCCCTTCTCCCCATTTGTCAGTTCATCAGGGGACTCTTCCTTCAAACAGATGAGACAGAGCTGTGACTTTTGATAAGACTTAGTTTAGGGAAGAGAATTTTAACCTTGCTGTTCCAAACATAGTCCATGCACCAGCTGCTACAGCATCTCCTGGGAGTTTGACAGCAATTCAAAGTCTCAGATCCCACCCACCTCAGACCTCCTAAGATATCTGCTTTTTAACAAGATCCTCGGGCAATCCATGCACATATCAAAATATGAAAAGCATGAATTTCAGTACAGAGGAACTTTCAGTCTGCAGGCCAGGTATCTAACGTTTGCTTCTCTAGGTCTTGTGGTTTAAAAGGAGCACTCTGGCTCCTGATTAGAGAATGGATTGTTAGTGGACAAGAGTAGAGGCCCTCCTATGCCTTTCAAAAATTATGGTATCTTCATGAGGAAAGTATTTATTCTTGAGTTGCTTTATAGCAGATTGGGGGCTAAGATGGATATGCTGGCTAGAAGGACATGCAGACCCAGCCCTCACCCTGGAAGAAACACTACTCAAAGGGGAGGACATACAGCTTTCACTGACTAGCTGGAACAGGAGTGGATGAAGAGAAATTAAGCAGCAATACAGCTGATCCCAGAGCCGGACGCCCGTGCAGAATTATCCCTCATTGAAGTAAAGGAGGCCAAGCCTTTGTAGCTCAGTCCTTCCATGTAGGCTGCCCTCAGGAAGACAGCATGACTTTGGATGACCAGGCAGGCTCTTATCAGCCAAGGACAACCACCAAAGAAAGTTTAGTTTCAAGATGGCACTGCCCACAGTCTCAGCAGCTGAGGAATGAGTGCTCTAAGTCCTAAAGGTGGGTTGGGAGTTGAATCTGAATAGCACGGCATAGTCTACTACACATAGTCAATAAGACCCTGCAGGATCTGGCCCTGCCTACCTCTGTAACTTGATTTAATCCACTCACCACCTGCTGTTCTCTAGTCACACTGGCTCTGGGACTTCATACTTGCTGTCTTCCTGTCCAGACCAAACTCTCCATGGACCTTTGTGTGGTTGGCTCCTTCTCCTTCAGGTCTTAGATGAGAGATCATAGCCACAAAGACACCGTCTTTGACCACCCCATTTAAAATAGCTCTCATATCTCAACTGCTTGTGGCCATTAATGTCTCATGTTGCTTATTTCTTTCAGAGAACCTATCAAAAATGGTATTATTTATTTGCTTACTTGTTTACTTGCTGCTTGAATGTCTCTTGAGGGCAGTGACTTTGTTGTTCTTCAGTCCTTTTCCACAATGCCTAGAATAAGGACAGAAATACAGTCAGTGCAATGAATGAACAATGCATTCTAAATTTGAGTTGTTTTTTTTTTTTTTTTCCTTTCTTGCTTGTAGAGACATGGCTTCCTCTGGCAAGAATATACTGTCTTTCCTCATAACAAATTTCCACATGACTCGAATGTCAGTGTCTCTAGAAAACAATTCATATCTACTCATATGCCCCTCTTCTCATCCCTAACCTGCCACTCTCATTTCTCTGTGACTAGCTCAAAACCCAGCACAGAGGAAGCAACAATAATAGCACAGGTATTTGTTGAATATCTGCTATATGCCCAGCACTGTTCTATGTAAACAAAACTGACAAAATCCTGGCCTTTATTTGAATTTATATTCTTGTTGGGGAAGAGAGACATAAACAAAGTAAATAAGACAATTATATGCAATAGCAGGAAACAGAGATAGTGAATACTAGGCATTATTACAAAAACTAAAGAGGGTCATCAGAGAAAACCTCTCCATGATCTGGAGGAGGTATAGCAGAGTCCTGTGAATATTCTGAGTAAAGACTGATTTAAGCTAAGAGATTAGCCAAGAGTAGAGTGCTTGAGGTCAGAGTGAACCTGGCTTCTTCAAGGAGAAGCAAGGGAGCCAGTGAAACTTGAGCAAAGTGAGTAATGGGAAGACTAGCAGAAGAGATCTGAGAGGCATTATTAGGGCACTAGCACATGCAGGGTCTTCTAGGTCAATATCAGTGAGACTGGAGCCATTGGAGGTTCTGAAAAGAGGAGTGACATAACACAACTCAAGTTTTGTGAACAGGTTGTACAGAGCAAGAGTGGAAACTGAGACCAGGTGGGGCCATGGCAGTGACCCAGACAAGACATGATGGTAGCTCAGACTTGGGTGGTGTCTGTGTAGGTGGTGAGAATGGTCAAGTTCTGGATATATTTTGAATATAGAGCTATTGAGATCTATTCTTGAGTTGCATAGGAATGAGCAAGAGGAATCAAGGGTGACATTTAGTTTTTTCACCTAAGCATAGCGTTGCCATTCACAGAGATGGGTAAGATAGCAGGAAGAGCAGACTGATGAGGGGAGAGTAGAAATCAGGGGTCTGCCAAGATAAGTTTCAGATGCCTAATAGACATCCACATGAAAATGTTAAGTTACCCACAAAGCAGGAGGAAACCCTAGGTCTCAAATGAAGAAAAGAGTTCATTGAGAATGAGCAACTGCAGCAAGTGATATGATGGATCAATGAGTGATAAAATGATAAAGTCGAGAAGAATTCAGCTGCAATACCAAAACATGGATTTTATACTTGACAATACTCTTAAATTCTAAACAATGTGTGGACTTTCATTGTCACATGATAGCTGCAGTTGGAAATATCTCTGCATCCGAAAAATAAGAGAAGCCAACTTTAACAGTATCTATTTTTTCATTCTTTTTCTTCTATTTCTTTTGCCTCTTTCCTCTCTTTCTTTTTCTCCATCTCTTCTCCACACTCAATTCTTTGTGTCTCCTGCCAATTTCATAAGCTTGCCACTCGAGACATTCTCACTAAATCAATTAAATAGTTGACCTCTGGTATACGATCTAATTAAACACAAAATATATCTACTCTAGATAATTTTTTCTTATCCCAATCAAATTTCCTGCTCTCAAAGTTTTATGAAAATAGAGGAAATATTTAGTGCCACTTTACATTTCTTTAGGGGAAGATCAGGAAGCAGAAGAGAACCTTTCACAATATACAATTAATGTATAAGAGTATTTTAGAGCTTAGAAAGACCAGAGGTGAGTGTTTATTTGAAAATGGATATGTTTCTGAAAGGGCAACTGCACTGTTCTTGCATATATTCGCTGAGAAGGTAAAATATACATAATTTTCCTAAAACCCTTTGGCAATAAAAAATCATTTCTACACATTCTTAATTGGTTATGGATATACAATAAAGCCTTAAAGTATTTGGGCTTCTCTTTTTTAAATTATCTCATTGCTTATCAGTACCCATATTTGCTTTTAATCTCTTCCATTTGGAGCATTTCCTAATTTAATTGGAAAGCACTGATTTCAAATGATTTATTACTGTATTCGAGATTTTTTAACATAAAAGAATTTAAAAGTATTAGGTCACATTGTTATTGGCAAGATATATTTCCTTAGTTTTTCTTTCTTTCTTAGTGGTACATAGATAATAGTGTGTTATATAACTGATGTTACCTTAAATTTGATGAGTTACAGTATTGTAAGCCTAAGTGTTTGGGAGGGGAGGGGAAAAATGTAGACATAATGCCATTTATATTAGCACCACAAATGAGTTAACAATTTAATATCAAGAATCTTAGTTATATTTGTAAATGAAGCATATTTATTTATTTATTCCTTTGACAAGTAGTTTTCAAGAACATATTTGTTGAAGGCACACATCAGTCATGTTGAGTGCAAAGAATACCATAACCACACTTAGGGCCTGCTCTTAGACATTTCAGTTCACCTGAGGGTATAGACATTAAAAGAAGTAATTAAAATTAAGTGCCCTAAATGTTAGTATGGGAGAAATTAGGGTTACAATAGGAATATAGAACAGAGAAACTTAAAACAAGGAATCTCAATCCGAAGAAATGATATTTTGGATTTACTCTAGGAAATAACTGAAGTTAGCCAATGAATGTGTGATGTGCGTGTGTGTCAGGGTGCAGCGTGTGCTGAGATACTCTTAATGCCATATTTGCTTGTGATTTACCAAACCTCATTTGGAAAACATATATTGCAATCCTTTTTTTGGAAGGAGAAGCAGACCAACACCCAGTTCTGTCATGTGAAGTAGCTACATTTTTCCTATTAAAAAAAAAAAGGCACAGTCTATTCTGAGAAACCAACCAACATCATTGAAAGGTTAACCAAAGCAGCAAAAACTGACAGGTACAAACTAGGGTAAGTCAAACATTAGGTGCAACCTGATCCTTATTCCAGACAGTATTCTGATATGCAAAATTGAATTTTACCCTCCACTTTTACAGAACTTTGATGGGCATAGTCAGTTTCACCTAAAATGATTTGGCCCAGCTGAATCTAATTGAAAGGAAACATTTTAGAGCTTTTCATAATAAATTCTACCTTCCAAACAGTTTGTTGGCCCACCCGTGTGGTTGGCTAGCCAAGTCCTCCTTGTTTTAGCCCTTTAATCAAACAGAGGATCCCTGGAGGACACGCTCCAATGAGCCTAGAGAAAACTGATGGGGAAGAGTGAGTCTGTCCTTAGCAGGCACAGGGCGGAGCCTTTCAAATGTCTGGACCACCTCCTGTGCTTTTAGATTTCATCATTTACCCTCATTTTCAGAGCTGCTTCATAAAATCCATGGTAAACAGTTTGAAGCTACTGAAAAAGTACAGGAAAAAAATCACCATAGATGTGTTCACAATAGTTGTGAACCAGGTTCAATTCTTTAACATTTATTATGAGTTCTCTTCTTTAAATAGAAAGAAAATGGGTAAATCTAAGTATTTCCTAAGAGACATAGGAAAAGAATATTCAACATTTATGAGAAACAAAATCATTTTTAGAAGTTCAAGATGCATTATCCCATTATGCAAATAAAAAGATTTTTTAAACAAATAATTTAATGATAATAAAACTAATAATTTAATCAGTGACTGACAAGTAGACCTATGGTTTAAAAGGCCAAAATGCTAATTAAAACTATAAAACAACTGGCTAGTGATTACTGGCAGGATACATGTGACTGGCCTTTTCCTTTTTTTTCTTTTTTTTTAAGTGGACATATATAGATACGGAAAGTGCAGAGAGAACACATTAGGACAGAGTGCCACAAATTCCTTTAGAATGTGATCTCTCCATTTTAATTAAGGGAAAGAGGAAAGAGAGGATAATAACAGGGCACTGTGAACCCTGTACAAAATTTGGACTCCTAATTTACAGAGGATAAGTTATGTAGAACGATGCAAAGATGAGGTAGAGAAATATGAGCTATAATATAAAGTGGAACATGAGAAAGAGAGAGTAACAGAACAGGAACAGATGAGGCAGTGTTTAATTCTCCTGAACCAGGTAGCATTACACCTGGTGAAGAAATCAAAGAGGTTTAATCAGGGAAAAGTATGGAGGGTGAGTCCACAGAGAGGGAAGTATGAGAAAAGTTCTTGTTGAGAACATTTTCATCAGTAACTACCACCAAGTGACTAATGTCTCAGGCTATAAAATAAAAAGAAGAAAAGCCCTGTTTAGTGAGCTTCAAAAAAATGACTTCAAATGTAAAACTGTGAGCTCTTCTCTTTGTTTCGTATGTGTGGATTTGCATCGAACCACGCCATTTATATCAGCAGTTGCAAGCAATGAATGATGACCTTGTGTGGCCAAACATTTCTGGCCGGTAAGTATTATTTATCCTGCAGAGTGATTTTGTGTTTGTATGTTTAAGTTTTTGTCAATATTTAAATACTGGCAATATTTTAAATAACAGATTTCTAGCTTCTCTTGAAAAATTAGAAGATCTGGCAACATTGGACTCATTTGCTCATTTTGCCCCAATCGATACCGCCTATTTCATTTATCTCTGTTACCTGTCTCCAAGACATTTTAGTCTGTGACCTCCTCATCTTTACTTGTCACCAGCACCAGGCATTTTTCCAGACACCTGGGCAGAGACAGAGGAGGCCTAAAAATACACAAGATGACTAAATCTGTAACTTCTTTCTTACTAGCACCACCTTATTATAGCAATTTAAAAAATTCTAACAAAGTTATTTATTTGCCTATTTGTTTTCCTACTAGAGTCAACTTCAACCAGGAAAAATAAAATACTAAACAAAAACTCAACTAGGGTATTGTCCATTATTTCCTTCCCAGCATTTAATATAACCAATAAGTGATTAAATGAATCTTATAAGCCACAGACAATCCCACAATAACCCAGCACTGGACCAGAGGTCCAAAACACAACCCAGACCAACACCCATGGAAACTGATGAATCACCACAATATAACCCATCTGCTTTGTGGAAACTAACTGATTCTGTTCCAGCTTACCTGACATATAATTTGACAACTGGAAAGGAAAATGTGGGTCTGTCAAAATGGCAAGATACTTCGGAACCAAAAAGGAAACTCCAGGATAAGTGTAAGGGTGGATCAAAATAAGCTATATATACTGAGTCAAATTTTACTCACTACAACACAGATATTTAGGGTGGGAGAGAGTTGAGGCAAGTGGAGAAAAGATAGCTTTCTTTAATTTCTATAGTGATCTATCGCTAGCGAGCCCCTAGTCCTGTTGATGATTCTTTTACCGGACTTAATGCTACAGAACAAACTTGTTTAAAATTTTTTTTTAATTTTTTAAAAGTTTTTTAAAATTTTTTAAAAGCTCAGTCTCTTCTAATATAAAGCAAATACATTTGCAATCCACTCAAAGTTTGAACACCATATTGGATCTCTTTCTCCCTCCTTGAGCAGTCTTCCTTTCCCTTCTCCTTCTCAATATCGTACCTGGACATGATTCTGGTAAGAAGGCCTATGGTCACAGGGCTTTCTCCTGAATCATCTTGGAATGATACTGATGATTTCATATGAGGGAGCTGGTCTGATCTGGTCCTGGCTAGGCTGCCATGCATTGCATCCTACATTGTGGCCATTCTTATGAGTCCTGTTAGTTGTGAGCTTATTTATCACAGGAAATAACAAGAATAATGTTTGGCCTACCTGATTCACAGATCGAAAACCCTGTCTTGAGAGTTTTTAATATTAAGAGATAAATTTTGTAATTGAACTTTGCAAAGTACATGCAAATATTATTATTACTATTATCATTACTGTTATTATTACTATCATTGTTATCTCTTTCTTATCCATTCAAAAGACATCTGATAAACCAGATTTGGACTGATTAAAACCATATTCCATCTAAGCTATAGATTCTTTATATCTAAAATGAATGAAAATAAATTCAACTATATTACACACACACACATAAACATAAACACACACATACCACTTGCAGAGAAATCTTAAGTATGATTATTTTTAATATAAATAAATTAAATGCTAATTTTCCTCCTAGGGAAGTTGTAACTTTTCTAAAACTTGGCAACAGAACTTCTTAATAGGTACCTGCATTTATGTTATTGATTAATAGCTTTCCATTAACCCATAAAATCAATCATATCTATTCTACACATTTTTGTTTGGGGGTTTTTGTTTGTTTATTTGGGTTTTGGGGGGATGGCTTGCTAAAATAATTTTTCTACTCTCTCGAATTTTTACCTGATCACCACTTTAAAAAACTGGCTGGGATTCATACAGCCTTGAGTTTGTCTGGCAGGAACCTCAGAGGCCCGCTATGAAAGCTTTATTTCCCTGGTACAAGTCTGTTCCTCATTATCTCAAATATATCTTTTCTTAGGAACTGGCAACCATGTTCTTTTAAACGTCATCCAGTCTGAGGCAGTATAATGATCTTCCCCATCAGAGGGCCTAGTGAGAGTCAGCAGCAGGAGAGGGAAGATAACCCAGTGACCCCTTGTCCCTGACTAGCACCCTGGGCATCCTGTGTCATTATCTGGGAGAGAAGGCAGAGACCATCTCCCTTCCCACAGAGCACACACTAGTAGATAAAAACTCAGCCAGTGGCCTAAAGCCTTGCTTTCAATGAGGCTGTTTCCCAGGAAAACATATGTGGCTCCAGAGTGCCTGCAGAACGAGTATGGCCAAACCATGAATGCTTTCAAAACCAGACATCTTGCTCCCATTTCCATTTGCTTAAAAGGTAGATCACTGAATGAATAACAAAAAGCTCCAGATCCAGTACTCCACAGAAAGAAATTTCTTAAAAAGGTAAAGAAATCTTGATATCATGTATTTATACTAGAAAAACACATTATAATACAGGACTAAGATGATGCCCAGCAAAAGGCTGCCAGGCTAGAACAAAGCTCCAGGAGGGAAAGTCAACACGAAATAAATTCCATTCTTGAATTCAGCAGCAACTCTGGCTATAATTGGTCTCAGTCCTCACCTCCAGGACAGGGAATGTCTTAGAAAGCACACTTCTATTTATCTGATTTGGGAGCTGGGGCAGGTGGAGCAAAGATAGTTTTCTTTAATTTCTATAGTGATCTATTGCTAGCAAGCCAAGTCTAATTCCAGATCTGCTGCTAATGAACCCAGAAGCCTTGAGCATTTCACTCCACCAGGCGCTGAAGACAGTATCTGACACACACCGGACACTTGTAGTTGAATTTATGTCTACCTCTCTTGTTCCTAAAATTTCTTATCTGGAAAATTGTTTAATTAATGGAGTAAATAAAGTCTCCATGCTTACAGTGCATGTATCCTATTACATCATGCTTCCTGGTTTAAAAACAAATCATAACAATCTTATAAAAGATGGCATTGATATATATTATAAATATGTATATATGAACATGTATGTATATCTGTATGTATTTGCATGTGTGTATTTCCAGGAAATATAAATATATGACAAATACAAAAAATAAAACAATTAATTAGTTGCTGCTTCCTGATCCAAATATGCATAACATGGGTATTTAGGGGGGAAAACATCTCACACTTGAAATTAGATTACATGGTGTCTGACTTTTCAAAGTAAAGCAGGAAGCCATAAGACACCTGTCAAAGGAAGTCCAAGGATACCATTGCCTGGCCTGGAGAAGCAGTGCCGTCACGTCAGGACCTGTTAAAGGAGTCCCTGCCACAGCCCAAGAGAAGAAGTGGCCTTAACAGTTGCTGATGTACAAATTTCCATATCTGTACTCTGTGAATCTGCCCACTCACCATAACTGACTGGGCTACGATAGACCCTCGGGAAGACTAACCAATCTCTAAAACAGCTAGTAGCCTCTGACCATGAGCGAAAGACAGAAATGGGCAGTAAGCAGAGGAACCTGACGAGGAAACACAGCAAGGCTGAGTCATGTTAATGACAAACACTAGAATAATCTCCCATGAACCACTGCTCTGTCAGGGCAGTGGGACGGCAGCCCTTTGAGCATCCTGGGCACGGTAAGACTTGGACATTCCATGGTTTCTGGTCTTCCCATGAAGCCTAGATATTCTATCTCTCCTGCTTACAACAAGTCATATGGCTAGGATTCCTTATTTCCAGGTGTATTCTCTAATCCCTAAGCCAGCGCCTTGCAAAGAGAAGAACACAGTTAGCACAAGGACGCTCTCTAACAGCCTCCTTTTCTTTCAAGAATTTTTAAAATCTTGAATATTTTAACACCTGAGTAACTCTCCCACAGTGAATATCTCTGCCACTCTCATACACGTTTACCCTGGACTGCCTTTTCTTGATAGTCAACTGTCTCATCTGTCTATGTCTTGTCTTCCAAATCAGTTATGAGTTTTCGAAGGAGAAAAAACTCCGCATCTGGTAAAAAAAAAAGTCACCAGCCGTCTTCAAGAGGATTTGTGCTGAAGATTGCAGCTCAGCAGCTCTTTTTTCAGTAGGTAAGCAAACACCTTCTTCCCCTAGAGGGAAAATGACCCAACCTTGTTATTATTCTTATCTTTTCTTTTTTTACTTATCTCTCTCAATAAGCCTACAACCACAAACCATTTGTACAATATGTCCCAAATGTTTAGAGGAACAGAAAGCTTCCTGGTTCATCCAGAGGTATACTGACTCATACCTATTACCTCACATTTTTTATCTTTTTCAAATTTTATTATTCAATCTCTTTGAATATCTACATTTATTGTATAGATCTTAAATCTTAAAGCATCATCAGAGATACTATATTGGAGAATCTTGGTCAACCAATACCAACGGTTCTGTGGAATCTTTCAAAGTTTCCCAGGAAAGCAGAAGAAATGAAAGGAGCAGTGTGTGTGAGATTCGATGTCACATGACCCCCCCCCCAACATGGTGACCTATTTTTCGAATTGGGCACAATAGATTGATTCTATAGCCCCAAGCAAAAATGGCAACTTACTTGTTAGTGAGATTGAGGTATTTGATTTAGCCTCATGACTAAAATAGTCTCTCTACCTTTATATATTTTCTTCCCCCTTTGAATTGAGGTCTTTGTGTCTAGATTTTTAAAGACCAGCACTGTGGGATAATCCTGGATGCTTCATTACGCAGTATTGTCTATCAGAACTTGTGTATCAGACTCAGGGAGTCCTGTTGCACAAATGAGATCTCAAAAGAAAAGTTTTGATTGTCACCCTGGGAGAAGAGGTACACAAAGACTTTGGAAGTTCTGTCCTGAGAAAATCTGACCAGCATTCCCCAGTGGGGCAGCACAGCCTAAGGATATGGCCACATGGGTTTGGGGTGAGGATAAGGGGAGAGGTTTCACACAATTGTCCCTACATGGGAGACAGAAACCAATGAAGACATTCAACAGTCCCAAGCTTGCTGAGTGTGTCTTACCTTGACTTCTAGATAACTGTAGAGCCAGTTCTCCATTATAAGTTAACTATTTGTTTACAATATTCACTCCTTAATTCCACAACCAGTGTGTGTCAGGTGCTTCCCAGTAAAAAAAAAAAATTCCTCATGAAGAACTTTGGGCAGAAATAAAATGCTCAAGATAGATAATACAAGGTTTATAAAATAATGTAAGCTGCAGAAAAGTACTAGAAATGGGTCTGTATCTATTTTTCTCTTATAAACTCCTCTATTTAGTAAAATGCTCTGTTGACAATCAATACTGAAAACCAATTGAAGATTAAGAAAAACTGGGTCTTGATTAAAGGAAATGTAGATACATGTAGATAGATGCTTTATTAGGTTGATTTTTGTATGAGGCCATATATTGGCTATGAGTTAGATTTAGAGGTTAAGTAATTTATCACACACCCATAAAATGTTCTTCTGTCCTACTTAGCCCAACTTCTTACTTCTGGTAAACTAGATGTTTGATTAGTCTTCTCTGAACATGGAGGAGTGTTCGGAATGGATACGAGCTCCTCTAATCATTCCTACTTCCTGCCATAGACACAGCATGGTCCAGGAACACACTGGCTGCCTTTCCATGGCACTAAGTTCCTCGGCAGCTATCCTCAGTCCTCTCTTATTTTCATCTTTTTCCTTTCCTTCCTATCTCAACTTTCCAACTTCCATCTCCATCTTCCCACACATTAAAATAATTCTCCTTGCATCTTTTTAAATAAAGATCTGTGTTACTCTTCTATTTTCACTCTTCGAATGTTTAACAGGTCAAGGCAGCCAGCCTTATCAAAAACATAAGCCACATGTCAAAATGGTTTAACATGGTATCATATTCTGAACTGGCCTTAGCTTTGGCTCTATAAACTTACCCTTAATGCCAAATGTCACATTTAATGCAGAAGCAATAGCTATGCTGTTTAGATGTTCCTGACACCATCTAAATCCATTACTTCATTGAGATATTTTGCTCAATGTCTTCTTCCTTCTATGGGTGAATTCATTGTGCCCAACACTGGCCATCCTTACTCCAGAGCTCAGACCAACTCTGATGACCCGGTCAATGACTCTGAGACTGAGTCCTCCTCCCTCTTGATTTATGAAGGTTTGGGCAATGTGTACTAGTAGAAAATAAGGATGCATTAAAGAGAAAGAAGACTGGAGTAGATTTTACTCTTCACTTATACTAGATTGAACCAGAGGAAATTGCTGTTTGTGTAGGTTAAAAGCAGTCAAATGTCAACAACATTATATGGTTCAGCCCACTACATGAAACAATGCACTCACAGTTCAACAAAATAAGTTGTAAACTCCATTGTACACAATGATTATGAAAATAAAAGCTGTCTTAAAAGATCAGTACACTGCTAATTATACATTAAATACCATATGCATGGAGATGCTCTTTAAGAGTTTATATGCTTGAGCTACCCCTTGATGGCTTCTATTTATAAATACTGAAAAGAATAACAGATCCCCTGCTCCTCATCTGAGGAAGTGAAAGCACCACACCCAGGCCAGCAAGACTGATGGAAAAACATGTGAATGAAGGACACTTTTCTTATTTTGCTCCATGATCCAAAGGGCTGATTCAAGAGGGTGCTTCATTGCAATTGAACTCATGCAAACATGAACCTCAGAGGGAACACCACCCTCCCACAGGGTCCGGGAAGAGGAACCGGCCCAGAGAGACATGACTAATGCAAGGTCATCCAGGGGTCCACAGTCTAAACAAGTCATGAACCTCAATCCTACCAATGTCTGTCCTTTGCTTCACCAGTAGCTGTATTTCCTCTTTAAAAGACATGACCATGCAATCCACAACTAAAGACCTTCACTGCCCAGTGCACCCATTAAGGGAAGAACATGGCTCCTTTCAGCAGATCTAAGTCCTTTAGAAATTCTGGCATTTGGTAGACAATATTACATCTCTCATTTTTTTGTTGTTTGTTTTGCAAAGATCATCTCCTTTATACCCTCTGAGTTTTAAATAAAAGAATCTCTCTTACAAAATAAAAGAAACATGTAAGCACACGCATATGGTATTTGGGCTGTATCTCAAGTATATGAATCAAGCAAAATTTAAGGCCCAAATATCTACACTGAATTAAGAGTATGGTTAAAAAGTCATTCCAATAAATCACATTTATTTAATACATGCAGGGAAAGCACTACTATAAAACTGTAACTTTATAGTATTATATCATTTTGGTCTCATTCTTTCTAGACTTTTGCCCCCAAACATGTTTTTTTTTTTTCCATTAAGATAATATTTAAGCCCCTTTTAAAAGAAATTCAGCTTAAAAGATGGGTGGGAGCTATATAGACACTACACATGCATATCTGAAAAATAAAAAATAAAAAATCTTGCTCCCGTAACTATGATTCCATCCTCACGAGTTTTCAAAACCACTTAAACAGCTCACTCTGAGTCCCTTTAAACAGGAGGACAAATGGGAATTTATCGGTATACTAATCTAACCAAACATTTTACCTCTAAATAATTAGAACAAAAGGATAGCATACTTAATTAAACTCACAGGCTCCCAAACCTCATTTCAGGCATCAGTTTACATATCCATTTTTACCATACTTTGACTAGAACCTTTAATGAGAAGAACATTTGCTAAACTCCTCTACCTCACCACACTCCAAACTTCATTTTGCTTAACAAACATATTTATCGAGCACTTAGAAGGTGGACAACACAGGGCTAAATGCTGATGAAAACATAAAACTATAAGAAGCAATCATCAGCTTCCAAGAAACTAACACCCCATAGAGAGAGAAATCACAAAATCATTGTCAACCTGCCATGGTGTGCTCCTAGGGACAAACATGTATAATAGTTTTTATACAAAAAACCAACTCCACAGACAAACAGATTTGAGAACAGCAAGGTTGAACAAAATTAAATACTTTTTTTTTTTGGTAGAATCTCTCAGAAACTTGACTGGGCAAATATGAGTTAGGAGGCTCTAATATGAATTGGGATGCAGGATGCTGTACTTCCTCTGCTACCTGATCATGAAATCATTCTTATGTGCATCATCTTCCACCAGCCACACCTGGGGAAACACTGGGTTAAGTGATTAAGAGCTTACTATTTGTTCTATTAATTTGGGAAGTTTAGAGGACAGAGACCAGGTGGAATGTTGGAGAACTTCCAGGGGAGACTGAATTCAAACTGAGTCCTGAGCTAAACTCTGAGAGAAGGATAGAATTTGGATAGGCATAGAAAAAGAGAGACAGAGATTTCCTATGAGAGAAAATATGAATGCACAAAAGTTTGGAACCAAGGGTGAGCATGTCACATTTAAAGTCAGCGAAGACAACAGTCTTACTAGAGAGACGGGCTCATGTTGAGGAATGACAGCATAAAATATAGAGGTCGAAATTACTAATCTGGCGTTAGGTAGTTTTTCTAATTCTCCTAACAACCCTGAAAGATAGGCATTGCAGTGTCATTTACAGAAAAGAAAACTGAGACTCAGAGTAAGAAACTTACTGAGGTCTCATAACCAGTAACTAGCTAAACTGGAATTACAACCCAAATTTGTCTGATTACAAAAATAGTGAAAATCTATTAAGAACTTTAAAAGTCAAAATGGGGGTGGGAGAGGAGTATTTTTATTTTAGAGACAGTAGAGGTTTCCCAGTACCCAAGTTGCTCAGGAGGAGACTGATATGAAACTGGTGTTTCAGGAAGATAAGCTCAACAATGGCTCTCAGGACAGATTAAAGGAGGAAGGAAACAGAATCTGGGATGCCATATGGAGGATGTTCCAGTGATTCCACATGAAGAGAGAGGCTGGATGAGCAGGGAGGCAGGGGAAGTGAAATGGCAGGACCTGGTGGCATGGGAGCGGAGCTTGGCCATTCGAAGCAGGGTGGGGCTAGGGATACTGGGTGACTGACTGAATTAGGTGTTAAAGGAGAGGGAAGAATCCAGAAATGTTTTCTCCACTTCTTTCGTGACTCTCTTCACCCACAAGTGAAGGTGTGAACGCTGAGCTATTGAAACAACTGCTGAACAGAGAAGGGAAGAACCAGCTAATCCCGGCATCTGACAGAGTTTCATGATGCGCAGTGGGGATGGGTTATCATGAAGGATACACAGACTCAGCTACACATCTGTTTCCTCCATCGACGACTATTACAAACTTTCGGAAGTTAAGTGAAGTTTAATACTCTTCAGAAGTTTAAAACCTTTGTTTTACAGGAGTTTCCTTATTCTCAAACTTGGTTAAGAACTTCTTGTCTAAATATCAAGAAGTGTCTAGGGTTGTGGTCTTAAACTGAATGACCTTGAACGAGTTCCTTCAACTTTTTCAGCTCCAGTCTCTCATCTCCAAAATGGAAAAGATGACTTAAAAAATTCATTTGAGGCAGTAAATTCTATAATTCTCATATTCTGACCCAAATGACAAATCTTTCTCTAGAGTTAAACGTCTTTGGAATAAGCTATTTTGTGGGTCTTCATACTTCTCTTTTTAAGCAGCCTTATGCATATGTGAAAACCCTCACAATCCTGAGATACCAATCCAGTTTTTATCTCAGGTTCCAGGCCTCTAAAGCCAGGCCCCATGGAGTGACTAGTGACAATTAGATTGTGACAAACAGTCACATTTCCTTCTAACACAAAGGGAGCTTTGCAAAGTACTCCAGACATTTATTAGATGAACCAGCCTTTCCAGAGAAGTCACAGCATTTTGCTTCCATATGGAATGTGAGTGAACTGAATCCCAAAAAACAATCAATGCCTGAATCTCAATTATAATGTCTCCATCCCTTCTGTTTATTGGTTAAAAAAACAAACAAACAAAAACAAACAAACAAACAAACTATCCATGGATAGGTAATGATTGCACTAAAAGAAAAATAAGTTTTCCACAGAATGGTCAAACAGGCATTGAAAAGCTTTGGTCAGTTCACATGGATGTGTTTTCCTTAGTTCACCCTTTCCTCCTTATAGGACTATGAGACTATGCTTCTTTTTTGGTCGCCTACAAAGAGAACTCTGTGAGAACCCCAATATGAAATCATTTCTACATGCAAAATCCTGCCAGCATTTCCAAACTGCTTCACCAATTTGTACCTTCACAACCCTTCAAATAAAAGCTGAAAACATCTGAAATCGAGAAAGCTATAAAATGACTACAGAAAGTCAGAGACCTTGGCTGGGAATCCAGAGGATATGCATGAAGTGAGTTTTGTCAGAATTATCAAGCTGGATACATCACTCTTGCTGTTTCCTCGTGTGAGCCCAGCAAGGTGCTGCTTTATGTCAACTGCATGAGTCAACTCCCACAGGAGTCTGCTCAAATGGAAAACTATGCATGGGCCACAGTGAGCACTGCTTCACATTGTGCTCTCCCTGGAAATGAGAATGGGACTCTGGCCAGAATGGGGGGGGGGGTGGGATGCAGATGAAAGAGAGCCAACTGATTCAGAAATAGTCAATAAGACAGGAGTCCATCTGTCAAAATGGAATATATCGCTAGTGCTTTCTTTTGGAGTTGGGTAACGATGGAGCTGGAGGGATCCTGGTACCTATAATTAGTTTCACCCAGAAGAAAATCCCAAGACAACAATTTGAACGCAAGTAGTTAAGTGAAAGGAGACACTCTAAGCACCAGAAGGAAAATAGGAAAGCAAACGAAAATAGTGTATGGCTCAGCTGCTTCATCCCTCTGAGTATGTCTAGGATCCAGTGTGGATTGTGTCTCAGAGTTGTCCCACTAAAGAATGACTAAATGGGCCTATTCATCTTCCAAATCCCCTTCATCACTGATGAAAGCTACTCCGGGTGTGTTAACTCCCTGGGAATTCTCACCTGTCCACATTCGGGCTAAGAGAAAGCCCTCAAGCAAGGTCACAGTGCTTGTAAAGGGGCATTGCCAACCACATGCACTGAGAAGATAAGGGCCTAGGAGACATGGGTGGGGCTAAAGTCGACTGAAGGAGTTGTGGGCAGGATTAAAAACCAGTAAGGGAGGATTGAATAAGTGGGATGCAGAGGAATTTTAAGAATATTTAAGGGTTGAACAAGTGGAAATACTCAACATGATTCTATAATGCTGGATACATGTCATTATGCATTTGTCTAAACCCATGGAATGTGCAACCCCAAGAGTGAGACCTCATGTAAGCTATGGACTTTGGGTGATTATTATGTGTCAGTGAGGTTCACCGAGGTAACACAAGTACCACTCTAGTGGGGGATGTTGATAGTGGGGGAAGCTATGTATGTATATATAAGATATATTTGTACCTTCCTCTCAACTTTGCTATAAACCTAAAACCATTCTGAAATATATATAAAGTAAAAAAAGACTAATAAAGTTGCAATTCCTTCAAATGTCATCCAACTTTGATTGATATCATCTAATGGACTGGCAATCTTTTTAAAATGTGATGGTTGGGGACAGATTTACTGGGCATGGTTATCATGGTCCGTCCCCACGGCCACACTTGGATTACTGCACGGCCACATAAGTATCTTCCTGTGTCCAGGCCTGCCTGATACTACCTCGTCTATACACATATGCCCATGGCCAATCACATAAATGCTATATTAATAAAAATCATAAAGGCATTTAGGTAAATGCTTAACTAAATGCAATACAACCATTGTACTTTTCTAAGTCTTTTTGTAAAAAAAAAAAAAAAAAAAAGAAGTGAATCTAAACAAGACTCCTTTGTCACACCCTGCACCACAATTTTACTGTAACAAACTAATCAAAATATAAAATGATTTCCAAAATACATTAGTTAGAAAAAATATATAAACAACAACAACAAAAATAAGGTATAGATCAGTATGCTGTCATTGTGTAAAAAGAAAGAAACTAGAGATCAAGAGAAGGATAGATAGGCAGGTAGATATATATAAATATATAGGGACATGCAAATATCCATGTCTAGACAGGATATCTCTGGAAGGATACACAAGAAACTAAATACAATGATTGTCTCTGGGAAAGGAAAAGGAAAAATAAAGTGAGAGGGAGACTTTTCATTGTCATCGTACATTATTTGAATTTTTATTATGTGCATGCATTATTGTTTTGTTCATATTGTGTGAGATAGACAGTTACAGTGGAAAGCAAAAGAATAATAGAAAACACGGTCCCAGTTTCAGCCAGACTTTCTCTTTTCTGCCCTCAAAGAAGCAACATTTGTTCCCTCAATTTTTAGGCTACTCCTCTGTTAAATGCTTTCCTCGACACTACTGTGTCTTCAAATCCTGTCCAGCCAGAGCATCATTTACTCCAAGAAATTTCCCCCTCAATTCCAAGCCGACTTGACCACCCCCCACCACTCCAAATCCTACACTCTTTCTTTATTTCGCAGCAAGCATATTGGATCTGAAATACAGAATCAAGGCAGTCATTTGTGTTCCGATGTCACACACCGGGGGGGGGGGGGGCGGGGGGGAGGTGCTGAATAGAACCTGGAATCACTCTCCCTAACGAGTCTTGTAGGGCAGGCCTGGGAGCTGGAGAGCTGCTTCTGCAGTACAGCAGTTGCCTTACCAAGGGCAGCAATTGCCAATCCCAGCAACCATCAGCTGAACCAGGGGATTTCAGAACCACAAGGAGCCGCCTGGTATCATCGAGCTGTCAGAAGCTAACTTCAGAGGGCACACACTACTGCACAGAGAGGGTTGGCACAGGAAAGGAGATAATTGAAACATGGAGAAACCTCTGGCCTATACGGGAAACAACCTGGTGACTCAGAGAAGTGGCCCAAAGCCCCACAACATTAGATTACAGAAAAGGAAAGGCTTTGGGGAGTGTTTTCCAGTAACTGGAAGGCCTGCTGCCTTCTGTACACAGTAGAAGACATGGACGTGCCCGTTTGGAGCATGAGGTTGGGACAGGGCTAAACGGCTCTGGAAGGAAAAGAGGACGGCAGTTGAGGACCAAGGTGAGGATGAGGGGCAGCTATGGGCCTCCAGGTAGAAAAAAAGAGATGCCATCGACGCGGAAGGGGAGTAGGTAAAAGGAGGCTGCAAAACAGGCAAAAAGGATAAGAATTTGTGAGGAATTTGCTTAGCAGTATGTAAGATGGCAAAACCTTCAGAGAATTCTACTTTACTAATCAACATCTCTTGCTATAGACTGAATATTTGTGTCCCCACTACAAAATTCATAGCTTAAATTCTAACAGCCCACGTGATGGTATTTGGAGATGGGGTCTTTGGGAGATGACTAAGTGTCCTTGTAAAAGAGACTCCAGAGAGATTCCTCGCCCCTCCTACCATTCGAAGACACACCTAGAAGGTAGCCATCTATGAACCAGGAAGCAGGTCTTCACCAGACGCCAAATCTGACGGTGACTCGATCTTGGACTTCCAGCCTCCAGAACCATGAAAAACAAATTTCTATTGCTTATACGCCACCCAGCCTATGGTATTTCGTTACAGTTGCCCAAGTGAACTAAGACACTTCCGAATTCCTGCCCTGGTGAGCCTTCACTGTTTAGTCTTTTTCTTCACCTTTTCTATATTTCGGGTACCAGAGATTTCATTAAAATTCAGGCTCTTGGATCTCAAATCCTTTGGCCTTTATTTCACTATTAGGGAACATGTTTGTTTCTTTACACACAAGCGAATCTCCAGGTCGAAGTGCCTCCCTAACGATATATAATTATTTTTCCTCTTCAATGAGAAAATGCTGTTGTTTTCCCAGCTGTGTTTACAGCTAAAACTGCAACAGACTTGAGAGAACTTCTAAGTCACAAGTCAAAACTTATTGCCATCAAGCTTTATACTATCTAAATATGTCTAGCTGTCTCTCTTTGCTTTCAAAGTTTTCATTTTATCCAAATGAAGTAGTTGGTGGCTCTGAAGCTGTTTCGTGCTCAATATAAAGTTTACTTCTGTCCAAGTCTTTACTTTTCTGGCCTTGGTACTGGGTTCACAGTTCCCTTAGAAAGAAAGCTATCCAACTATTTTTGGAAGAACAATGCATTTTGGCAATCTACCAGGATGATTCCATGTTAAAGTTATTGCAGCTTTTCCTATTCAACTCTGTGCACATGATAAATTAGAGCTGAAAATTAAGTAGAAATGTTCCTGGCATGCCAAAGGTACCCAGTACACTGTCACTATTATGGAAATAAGATGCCCAATACCACTTTATTGAACACATAACGGCAACCAATTCAGTAATATCAAAATTCCTTTTGACTTCTCAGTCATTGTTCATATTTTAGAGAAATATCTATTGTTTACTAAACTTGAAGCTCGAAGCATGTTAGGTTGAAACAAGTGGCTTTTGGAATCTAAACAAGAAAATTTTCTAGGGCAACTAAAAAATATAAAATCACCTCTTAATAATTTCCTTCTTCGGTCTGTCAGAGACATTCTGTATAATGTCTTCTTCCTTTGTGCGGTTAATTGAATAACTAAAGATCTGGGGCATTTTCTCAAGTAACAGAAATAAGAGAACTACAACCTTGGGAAGTGGGGAGGGGAGGGCAGTGTAATTGTACAGAAAAGCATAGCACTTGGCTCAAAATAAACTGTCAACAGTGTTTATAGAATCTTGTATAATGACCAGAAGGTCTAAAAAAACAATATGAGAAATTGAGTTGAAAAATTAAGAAATAATCACTCTGAGTAATAACCTAACTGGGCATAATAGAATTCTCCTTTCCTGTTATTCTGGCTTTGAAAGCCTTTAAGAAGAAACGGAGCTCTATATTGACAATGCCTGAACCATCTGCAGTCTCTTCTGGCAGCAATGAGAGCTGGATGCAAGGCAGAGATAAACAGAGGGGCCACTGAGATGCAATAATGTACTTAGTGATGGGAGACTGGGCCAAAATAGGATTAGGAAAAACACAGAGGAAGACAAAGACCTTATTATTATTGTTATTGTTATTATTTAAAACACACTCTGGAATCCATAGCCCAGTTGGATAAAGATAATTACTTCTCACATAAAAAAGAAAAATAAACAAACAGAAATTCTGCATTTTCCATCAGTCCTTGATCCTAGATCAATCTCAAAGTAAGACCTAGAGAAGAATAAGTAAGGTCCCCAAATCAGGGTTGGGAATGGAGAGATGAGTGGAAACTTGGAGCCCAAATCTTTTCCTCAGACACAGGATAGGCCTAGATATCCCTAAAATATCCTTTGACTCCTTCTAGTTCATAATGATAAAAGCAACGACAACAACAAAATACAACAATGACGGCACATACACTGAGCATATACTATGCGTCAGGCACCGCTTCACATGTAAATGCTCATCGAATCCTCCTCACGATTGCTAAGCATAATAGAAACCAGGACCTTGATTTACAGACAGGAAAATTAAGATTAGAGAGGTTAACTAATATGCCTAAATTTAAGTTTATATAGCTACTAAGTGGCAAAGGCAAGATTCAAACACAAACTTTGGGATTTCAGAAATATATTTTACTTGTAATGGGGGGGTGCCCCAGATTGGGGTACTTGGAGTTCATTTGACTCCAAAATGCATATAGGGAATCTTCTCCCCAGGGCTGGACAGAAGTCTCTGAGGTTTACAAGTAATCTGAGCATGGCAGGAAGGTGTCCTCTGAGGGCCCCTGACAGCTTGGCTTGAGGCAGGGCCGGTAGGGTAGCCACTCGGCCT
This sequence comes from Eonycteris spelaea, assembly GCA_003508835.1. Lineage (NCBI taxonomy): Eukaryota > Metazoa > Chordata > Mammalia > Chiroptera > Pteropodidae > Eonycteris > Eonycteris spelaea. Next base: position 782,274 of record PUFA01000050.1, on the reverse strand, counting down.
TTAGCTGGATGGTCAACAGGAAAGAGTGCTGGTAAAGGCACGCAAAGTTCTCTCGTGTATGAAGACCAGAAAGCCAGCGGGGAGGGCTTGGCTTTAGCACATTTCTCAGGCCCTCACACAGTGCCCCTCACAGCAGGGTCTCCCCAGTTCCAGGGGTGTCGGCCTAGCAGCAGACCCGCTCTGGACAACTTCCTCATATCAGGCCTCAGGCTTTACTTAGGCAACAGGCCCCTCTGATCCTGTGCCCTCCCTCCTGGTCCTGGGCTCTCCTCCATCATGCTCTTTGTCCCTTAAGACTAACCCCTGGTAGGATGCTTCATTAGGAAGGGGGAAGCTGGAGAAAAACCATTAGCAACCCCCACCTGGAATCTAGGTATGGCTCAGTGTTTAGAAACACAGCTTTCATTTCCAAGGAAGGGGTAGGGAGATTGCTAGAAGGGAAAAAAGAGAAAAAATAAGGATCATATTAAAAGCATAACCACTGGCTCTCCTACCTCTCAGATGTCCTGACATTAAACTGATGTAAGCAAAATGAGAGCAAAACCTCATCTACCAAAGGCCTACGTGCATCTCTGAGCTCTCACAGCTCTCCTGGCTGCCTCCGTCACAGTACTTATTACACTGCCTTATGTGGGTCTGTCTTCACATCAGACTCCACAGAGACTGAAGCAAGTGAATGAATGTGCAAATGGCAAGACATCAATGAAAGAGCAGCAACATTTTACTTCAATTTCTGACTTGTTGCACAGAGCTGTTCCTTTCATTGCAATGGTGCACTTTAGTTGGAGTCCATGCCTCCCATAGGAACATTTACTAATTCATTCGTTCATTCATTCATCCATATCAAATGAATTTTCTGAGTGCCTACCATATGCAAGACACTGTACTAGGCACCAGAAAACGAAAGGCAAGCAAAGGCATGGCATGCTGAGGGTACAATAACAAGATTTCCTTCTATCTTTTTCACAGAGCTGAAAGAGAAAAGGAGAAAAAAAAAAATACAGAAAGAAGTTGGATAATGACTAGTAGCTGCCAGAAGGAGGACTAGAGAGATGCTCGAGGGAGAAAGAAATAACTTTCAAAGGAGATTAGAAAAGAAGGATGCTGCCAACAGACAAGTAAAGCCCAAGGAAAGACAGTCGAGAAGCAGAGAGTTATAAAACAGTTCCTCAGTAGTGAGAAAAACCAAGTCGGCCAACTCATTCCTACATTGCTGAGGGCAAAGTAAAAGGGTGCCTGACTTGTCTGCACACTCTCTTAGAAAGTCCAGCTGTGCTCCGGACAGCAGAACGCCTGCCTCGGGAGCAGAGCTGAGCTTTGCAGACTGATTAATAAAACATGGACAGCTAGAAAATAAACACAAAGCCCAAGAATGCCTTGCTGTGTGCTTTGCGGTCAGCAAAAGTTGCTCTTTTAATATAAAGCTACCTTCCATACTCGCCGACTCATCTTCCTGAACTCCACGAATGCCATCCATTTTGTAGTGTTCTTCTAACAGGCTCTCTATCCTTCTGTGGATACCTGATGTGAATTCCCTTTCAACAAGATGTTCAAAGATATTCAAAGAGATTCTTCATAGAAGACACAGATCTAAATAACTATTGCTTTTACAACATTCCACTTTTTTTTAATGAGCTCTGCTTGCTTCATGTACCTGTACACTCCCACTCATACAAACTGACCTTTCAAGTTTCAAGCAAAATTGTCTCTTCAAATTTTCTACGCCTAACACTTAATCGAACAGAAATGAATGTCAACCAGATGGCCCTAATTATCAGAGAATCGTTTGTATCAAAGTTCTCATGGCAAGATTCTGAGCTGGTAGAAAGGACAACCATGAATGACATAAATGACCAAACGTTCTAAGTATTTCAAAAATATTCCCCGTCTGAGTGTGATGGATGCTGGCATTGTGTGGATTCCGAGCCTTAAGTCTAAATTAAGTCACCTGTCCATGAAAGAAATCTCTGAAAATTCCTCCCAGAAAAAAAAAAAAAATCACAAATGCAATGGCTTCCTTGACTCTTAAATGGTTGAGTAACTTTTTATGAATTAAACAAGACCCAAGTGAAAAACTACTGATAGATGAATTGAAATTTTTGGCTTTTTTGCTTGCTTACCAACCACATGATTTGGGGTAGGTCACAAAATCTCCCTGGAAAAGTTAGACTAGGTTAGGATCTCTTGTGACATATTGTGGAGGATGGTCAATGATTTATCAATTGGGAAATTTAACCTAAAATCTAGATTTTTGACTTATAGTTAAAAAATTAAAAAACCCTAGACCTGAAATTCCTCATGGCATTCATCAGCAAAAGATGTACCTTTGTTAGGTGGCCACAGTTCTCACCACAGAGAGCATTCATGGCTGCCTAACAAACCACCCCTTACTGGTGAAAAGCAACTGCCTCTTTATTTTGCTCAAAAATTAATTCTGTGGGTCAGGAATTTGTACAGGGCATGTGGGGACGACCTATCTTTCCTCCACAAAGTCTAGGGCCTTATCTGGAAATGTTTCAAAGGGGTACGAGCTAGAATCATCTGGACACTTCTTCACACAGGGCTTTTAGGAAAATGAAGAAAAGTCAAGTACTCCCCCAAATGGAAACTTGAGAAAAAGCTCAAAGGCAGTGAGTACCAATTTCTCCTACAGCGGGACTCATCTCTGCCCTGTTGTCTGTTGTCTAGATGAAGAAACAGAAATAGTTCCACAGTTCACTCAGAATTATTTCTGAAGCTCTCCACTCTGCTGAACACATTGCCTCTTATAACACGGGCTCATTTTATGTGGAAATAATGTTCAGGAAAGTAAGTAATCTCATCTTTCAGAGAAGAATTATCCCAGAGTCGGTCTCCCAGCACTAGATTCTGAGCCTAAGAGCCTAAGAGGACTCATATTAAAAATTGTTCTAGAGTTTAATAAAGCTCCAAAATAAACCATTTGCTTCTGAGACATACAAAATGTTTTGGGCTTGGAGGTCACAACAATAGAAAATGCAGGGATGGTTCTCAAGCTTCTGCTTCCCATCAGATACTGCAATTCATTATCCCTACGGACATGTCAGCGTGTGCTCAGACCTCACACCACAGGATTCTCCGATGGGAGAGTTTCCCATGTTGACTTAGCGAGCCAGCTTTCAGGTCATGCCAGATCCAGTGAGGCACAGCCCTGAGCGTGTGGACTCTGTCCCAGCAACTTTCCCTCCCAGCATGCAGCACGTGGGAGACCTCCAGCACCGATCCGCTGGGGAAGCCCTCTTCCTACATCTCCAAGACAAACAGATCCATCCCCTAGCAGCCCAAAGGCTATCAGCTGGGATCGTGGATTCCGTGAACTCACTGTGGGCCTTGAAAGTCCTTCAGAACTCCTTGGCTCCTAAACCCCTCCTCTATTCAACAACGCTTTGTAGTAATCTGGACTCTGTAAACCTTAAGGCTGATGTCCTGAGCATTCCAACAAAACAGAATGACCTTAATAGAAGGCAGTGTCTTGTTTTTGAAAGTAATAAGGAAACACAATTACAGTTTTTCTAAAGCTTCCAATTTTCTCAAATTTTCCATTTGGATGGTATGCGTTAAGCCCGTCCTTAGTGATCCCAGCTAGTCATTATCATTACTAACAACAAAATATAGCAGATGTTTATTTGGATAATGATGCTGACTCAGTAGTCTAGAGGGAGCTGCACGGAGTCAACACTGTGCCTGTGATCACTGCTGGTCTTAAATAGGGCAGCCCTGAGGTTTACTGGAGAAACTTCTAGAATACACTAGCTCCGTTTTAAGGTGATGTTATGTCTGTGTGACTGTGTGTGTGTGTGTGTGTGTGTGTGTGTGTGTGTAATGTGTGTACAGGTACTCACTTGTAATTTGTGCCCTTACAAAGAAATGGAATCTCTTATCTTGTGAGGCATTCTGTTTTGCTGCTTTTCTAACAATACTTAAATGTGCCTTATTCTAAGAAAGTCAAAGTATCTTCTTGCAGGAATTCCTTCAGCAGCCCATGCAAGAGCCCAGCAAAGTTTGCATGGGGAGGTATTATTGTTTCCAGAATCAGTGTCCCACCGCAATCCCTAAAAGAGCTCTGAATGCAAACCAAGGAGTCCCACCACTTCAAAGCTCACAGATGCTTAAATTAGATTTGAAGGTTAAAGTTCAAGGAAGGAGGTTTCTTTGCTTCTAATGCTTGCCATCTGGTCTGAATCTGACTCCTGGGAGAAGCAGGCTGGCAGTTGACAGCTTAGAGCATGGCTGGTCTTTAAAATGCCACCCAAACCTCTTCTTCTTAATTAGTACCTGAATTTACATAGATTTGCATAAATTGCGCACCTATCAGATTCTTTCTGGTGCCCATTTAGGATGAAAATAAATTTGCTATTTTTAAGATGTCAATTCTAGCGGGTTTTTTTTCTTCCTCTTCTTATACGGTTGTGTTGTTTATGCCCTCTCTCAGACTCTGAGTCATCACTCTAAAAGGGTTCCCCAGTGGCAAGTGCAAAGTCGTTCATTTAATGTGTGTTGAATAAATGAATGAAGCCAAGATCTTGGCCATCAGTCCCAGTTATTGATCAGAGAAGATGGAAACTCCTGTGACCCCACAGCCAGTCAGTCTGATGTCCACAGGACAGTGCGGGGGGAAGGGGTGGGGACTGGAGTGCTTTGAGCATGGTCATCTGTTTGTGTGTCTGTACGTCTGTCTCCTCCTCGAGGACTACAGTGGAAGGGAGTGGGAGTGGGATAAAAGTATGTTAGGAATTTGCCCACTCAGAGACAGGCCCCGCCTCCGGTTCTGTGAGGGTCTTGCTGACAGTAATTCATGACGAGACTCTCTGCTCTTATTTCTGACAACACTGCTTTTTTCTCAGCTAACTGAAGGCTTCTGGAGAGGAGCGGAGTAAATTACCTCAAACCCACACCCCACACAAAAAATGAGATCTGTGTGTGTGTATGCGAAAGAGGAGCTCTTTCTTTCTCCTCTACTCCAGTGTTGGATCTGTAAAGGATCCTGGGCTTGGGGTTCGCTGCGTGACTGTACATCAACAGCCCCTGGAGAAGGTGAGCGCCCCCTCAGAGAGTCAGATTAAATAGGTCAGGAGTGGATTCCAGGAACCCAAATCTAAGTGTTTAAAAAAACACCTCCAGGTGAGATACCAAAGGGCGCGGCAGTTGATGTCCCCTAACAACTCAGTCCGGTCACCCGTGAAGGAAATGCAGTTAGTTCAGAGGGATGGGATCCAGTAGGAAGCCCACGCCTGGAACCGGAGCTCTCTCATGTTTCAAAAGAGGTTCTCTCAGGGCTGAGATGATGAAGAAAGCGTGTCTGTGTTTAAGGTGGTGGCATCTGTGGTGAGGTAGAGAATAGGATCTTTACGAGGGCAAGAGCATGGTCTTACTGAGCTGCTTCTACAGAATCTGCAACTAGGTGCCTCCAGGAGCCCGCTAAAGGAACGAATTCATCCAATAACGTAGGGTCCCTCTCAACAGCCACTCCCCACGGCTCCAAACTGGCCCTGAATTCTCCACCCAGGTTTCTAGCAAGGTCCAGAGGTGACATAAGGAAATGTGAATAAGAAATGGATAATCCTTCATCTTAATCTTCCAGGACTCAAAAGGGTTCTTCGGACACTTCACCAGAGGTCACAGATCCTGAATCAGAAAGCCATCAGGGATTGATAGCCCCATTATAAGCTAAACTGAGGTGTACTAAAAATTTTAAGAGTGTATTTGAGCAAAAGTTGATTCCAATTGGGCAGCACCAAACTGGAAGTGGTTAGGAGCAGTCCACCCACAAGAACCAGAGGAAAAATTTACACAAAGAAAGGAAATTATTTGATTGGCTATAACTTAAAAGCCTAGTTGTCTGTTCCCAAGTGGTTGTCCTTAGTGTTTAGGTTTTGTAACCTTGAGGCATTTACAGGCTTAGGTTTTGGTTTGCTTATGTAGATCCTCATGGTATTAGAGCAGTGGCAATCTAGTGGCTTCATAATTAACTAGTGGAATAGCAGTTTGGTCCTGTGAAGGGCGCCTCTGGGATCCCTGCATCATATTTTGGTTTGCAGAAAAAAATGATCAGAGCTTTAATCTAAGACCCCCTGGAAGTTCTCAAAGCTCCAGACATCACTAGCATGCAAGACTGCAATAGTCAAGAGAGTTTTTCTGGTTACCCTTAACTCCCTGTGTTCCCAACACTGAAACTCTATGCCCAAAGTACAGTCTATGCCAACTGAAGCGTGTGCTAACTGGAAAGGTCCATTCCTACTACAGATAACCAGGGAGTCTCAGCAGCATTGTGCCTGGGCACCAGATGACCACACTAAGACAAACGGTCTGTGGGCTCTGTTTGCACTGCACGGCTTCCCGTGTATTATGTAACACTGGGACTTTGGTGTGCTTCTCCACCCACCTCCCAAAAAAATACACGTTGAGCACTCATGTTATATACGTCTCATCTCATCCTCATAGAGATGTTATAAGGTAGGTAGCACCATCCTTCACAGATGAAGAAACTCCCTCAGGTCAATTAGAAAGCATCAGTGCCAGGATTTGAACTCACGTCTGTCCAACTTCAGGGGATCCGCTCTTTCCGCTAAGTATGCAGCCTCCCCAAAACAGCAAGAAGCGAGCTGGGCAGCTCCCCCCTGCTCTAGAATGACTAGAATGACTGCGCCAGCCTGATGTTTGAAAGTACGAGCTGAGCCTGGCACCCGTGGGGATCCCTCAGGAATCGGGGGAAGCAGAGTGTATTTCCTTGACTCCACAGAGCTGTCCCTAGGCTGCCAAGGGACCAGGGGCAGCTCTGCCAAGTGGCTTAAATATACACAGCTCCAGGAAGAAATTTCCTTCGTTAAAACTGCTGTTTTGAATTTCCATAGTTATGGCTTTGCCTAACTTCTACAGCAGATGAATTTAAAGAATCCGTCTTGCAGGGCGTGGGAGCTGGGAGCCAAACTGCCTCCTCGAGATGGCTCGGTCTGGTTTGGTTGTTTTGTTTCTAGTCTTTTGTTTGTTGTTCTTCTGATTCTGAGGGATGCAAAACCACAGTGAGACTGAGTTGTCCTCCGAGGAACATTCTTGCCACAGATTTGCAACATCCATACTGTACTCGTGCTGTCTTCAGTGACAGAAAGGGAGTCGTTTAATTCTTCATGGAGGTATTTCTACAGTTAATATCAGCCCATGTGCCAACAGGAGCCACAAATAAGTTGTTTTCTTCTGACTTTCTTCTAAGGAATTCATAATGTTATATACCGCAGAGAACTGTGAATAGGGGAAGGCGTGCTCCACAAGAGAACTGAATGAACTAGAGGATGCAAGTCAGACGGTCCGGCCATTCTAAAGTTGAGAGCTCAGAGATGTTATTTGTAAGACTTTGGCCAATCAAAGCCTCTGGTGAGCTTAGTTAATTATACACATGAGCTCAGTTAATTTTCACCACAATCCCAGAAAGTCGTAGGATTCTTACTACCTATGAGGAAGCTGATGCTAAATGGGCTGAAGCAGCTCGCTCCTGTTCTCCAAGCTAGCATGGAGCGTTCCAGGGCAGCCACTCCTATCCTCCCTATCACTTGCTTCCACCCCAGGCAGTGAGTCACTGAACCCATTAAGAATGGTATTTGCTTTTTGGCTCACTGTCAGATTAACTACAGCACAGACTCCAGCAAGAGGTTCTCAGAGAAAAGCGTGATAACCCCAGAGTGGTCTGGAGACCTCGCTGACTCCCAGGTCGTTTCTGAGCGACAGAGGCTCTCAGCGCTGTGCTGGCTTACATGTGCCCCCCACCCCCTTAGTGCTAAGCAGACCCAGAGGAGATGGTGATTTATGTGAAGTGAAAGTCTTTTTGGTTTACCCCAAACTCTCCTGAAAGACAAAATGTGCTAATCAGCTCCCAGCCCCTCAAGACTTCCTGTTTTCTTTGGTGCTTTCACATCTGCTGCTCCCCTGCCTTGGGTGAAGTTTATATTCACCGAAGAACAAAGCTGAAGAACTATGGGTGAGACCGCAACAGTGTTCTTTTTCTCACAATCTAAAATAATTTCTAGGTAAGTCTCCTCCACAGCCTGTTTACAAGGATCAAGGATAAACAGACTCTCCTTTGAGTTGGGAGTTTATGATCACCCACAGAGTATAGAAGTCCCAAGAGAATATCATGAACCACTCCTAAAGATTCATGACCAAAATGTCACATTCCCACAAGCAATCAATGACCCCTGTACTTTTTACCATTCTCAAACTCTTCTCATTCCCAAAGAGAAATGATTCACTCGTGAATGTGCCTTGAGACCCAGACCGAGGTGAAACAGGTTGGTTTAATACCTTTTCCTTATGCTTATAAGAGCTATTTTTATAATTAAATTCAAATGTTGAATTATGAACAAGATATTAACAAATTATAATGAAGAGATGTGAAACGTTTCTTGGTGAAATTCCTTGTAGGAACCCTAATCTCAAATCTCCCAGAACCCATCCTTTGCTATACTACGTCTGGTCTTTTTGTGCCAAAATAGACATTTTTCCTAAACACTTTCAGTTATGTTGGTAAAAATCAAAGCTATATTGAATGTCAATATTCGCATCAGAATTTACAGAGTGTGAAACAAACAAACGGAAAGCCTATGTGGCTGGTACTTCTTACCAAAAGCTTATTTAGAATCTTTTACTTGATTTCAGTTTTTTGTTCATTTGAAATGAGGGAGGTAGAATAGATGATATCTAAGGTCTCTTCTAATTCTGATGATACAAACCTATAAATATATGGACTAAATATATAGCTTTAGCTATTTATATATAAAAGATATTATAGGTAAAGCTTCTCTAAAAGCTCTAAGTAGACTCTCTTAAAATTAATTTTAATGATTCAGAATTATTAATTTCATCATACCAACATAATTATACTAGGAATGGTATTTTTCTTTTTGCTAAAAAATTAAGACAGTTTTATTGAAATGAATGTATAATTTCTTTCCTATTTTTCTTTTTCTAGAAACATACCTGCTTGCCTAAAAATTCAAATGCTCAAATGAGAATTGTTTTATCAATACAAGCTTTGCCATTGAAATTACTTTCTCTATGTGCATTATGACTACAAAAAGGCAGCTGAGGGAAGACCAGCTTACAAACATACATGTATAGTCTCATCTCTTCCTGCCGAAACCAAGACGTCTCTCTGATTCGTGGGGATTGTGACTTGGGTATTGATTGAGCAGCAAATGATTTCAGAATGAACACTCTCCCCCTTCATGTCAAACGCGGTTTGGCTTTACTCCAAACCACACAAGGAAAGTGTAAATCAATCACCCCACACCACCGAGTTTGTGTTTACAAGAAAATCTCCAGCCTGTTTTCTGTGTCATCCAGCATGTATCATCACCAATTTTACTACATCCCTTAGAACCCTATTTCAAATATTATTTTGACAACACACAGCTCACACATTAAGACCCTCTATAACGCAAGAATGCATTTACTTCCAGCAAAACAAGGACAAGGAGGGGAATAGAGCTGGTTGAAATTAGGAGTTCCTACAAGTTAGCTTGCTTAGTCAATAGCAGGTGGGTTTTCCCCCAAAGGTTTGCTTTCTTTTGATGAAGACTGGTGGTACTTTTGTGCTGGGTCAGTGCAGCCAGCAACACAAACAAAGACAAGGCTGCAAGCCCAAATTAAGCTTAGCAAGTTAACAATATCATGAACAGCAACGAAGACTTGTCCAAACTTTAGACAGGCTCCTCCGAGCCTTTTCAACCAGGCCTTTCCTTCGACTTGATCTTTAGCCTGCCTAGCTCAATTTTAGCAAGAATCTAGCTAAGTCAACTTATCTGATCAAATTCCTCATCCTCCTCCCTTGGCATCTGATCGCCCTGAACAATCCCCTTACCCTTGATGTCTCCTCTTAGCAATTTCCCAACCACTGACACCCCACCTCTACCCTCATTCTGATCACTGGCTACAAATACCCAGCTGCCTGCTGTATCCAGAGCTCAGCCCAATCTCTCTCTTCTTAACGTGTATGGCAATAGTCCTGAATAAAGTCTTTCTTACCATTTTAACAAGTGTCAGAAAAATTTTTTTTCCTTAACAATAGTCAGGCTATGTCGTGTGTGTTGTAAAACAAAGCATTTACAATCTTCCTCAAGTTTTATACTTCAGTTTCAGGCACAGGTATTAAAATATGATCTGCTGCCTGAGACCCAAAGGCTCCAAATCCCTTATTGCAGTTTCGCTTAATCCTTTCTCCTTCTCCCCACCTCCCCCACTTTCTGGAAAAAGAAAGCTGTGCCTTACTTAAAACTGCTATGAGCATGAAAACAGTCCAGAGGAGGGTGCTGGATACATGGGGAGAGGGGCAGCAGCTCTATTTTGGACCCCAAAAAAAGGCAAGTGCGGGGGGGTTCTTTTGCCAAGAGGGGACCCTCCTGCACCCGGTGGAAGGTAGTGTTGGTGAATGGGTGGGTACCAGGGCAGAATCACCAGGTGCCAGGATAAGGTTTTATGGGTCATAGAGAAAGGGGTTAACAGTACCCTTCTTGAGATTTTAGAAGCAGAGAGTAGGAAAACAAAGCCCAAGGGAGAGTAAAGATAGGAAAAATAAAAAATAGTTAAGGAGAAAATATAGAAGAGTAAAGAGGGGAAGGGAGAGCTTTGAGCCTTGGAGCAAATTCTGGCAGAACCCGAGCAAATGCCTGCACAAAGCCAAGCTAATCGTATGACACTGTCTTCCCGATCCTTTTCTGAAGCCAAGGGGGTGCTCTCCAAGCTCATAGAAAAGGGAGCCTGAAGGCAGTGGTTTGCCTATTCGCCAGCTTGTACATATACAAATCAGCCGGAGTTGGTTATTCCAGCTTATTTTATGGGCTGTTACTCAGGCATTTTATTATCACCAGCAGTGGGTTACTGTGTGATTTATCGCAGAATATTCTTCTACTGTCACTAAGTGAAATTAGATCATTCACAAATTTTTCTCTTTTCTCTGCCTTTTAAGTGCATTTCGTTGTTCGGTAATATCACATTTGACAGCTGATATGATCCACAAAACAAAGGCAGCTTTCCTTTGTTCGGTCTACACCTTACACAGAAAGCTTCTTCTGTACTAGTTTCCCAGAGCTCTACAAATTCTGCTGACATCTTTGCACTCACTGCCTTGGCTTAAAATGACATTGAATGTTGCCTCTGTCTTTCTTAATGCACTGAATATGTGATTCCTGATGAAAATGAGGGTGAGCACTGCGGACTCTGGTGAAGACGCATGTCAGTGCCTTCTTCCCACTGTTCTCCGAAAGGGTCTGGCCATCAGAGCCTTGCAAAGCACAGCTCTGCCATTCCCATGCAGGGAAGCCCACTGGGCTGCGTGTTCCTCGTTTGTGTCTGCAGATCTCTCCACTCTGCCCAGGCTGTTCCCTGGGAGGCTGTACTCGGCGGATCACATATCTCCAGCTCACTCGCCCTCTGGCTTTCATTAGGTTTGGCCAATGAGAGGCACTGGCAGGAGATCAGAGGGTGAGAGTAGTGAGCACTTCTGGAAGTGAATTTCCTCCCACTCTTGCCTCCTTCCTTTCTCTCTCCCAGGCTCAGCTGCGCAGCGGTTGTAATCCTTGACATAGGGCCACTGTTCCTCTCTTGTGGGACAGGAGAGCTCCAGCTCACACAAATATTTCAGAGCCTCTCCCTGCCCTCCTGCAGACATGGAGGGAGTGGTGCCACTTCCCGCTGGTGCTGTTCCTTATTAGCGTCCCTTCGTAGTTGACTTAACCTTGCCCACACTTTTTTGTGTGTGTGGAGTATTCTTTTTAGATGATCTTTTGTGTGGGCCATCTGTTTCCTACTGGGACTTTGACCCCTACACACACTTCTTTATTCACTGTCAGAATTTTATACTTATCTCAACTTTCCAAGGCATAGCTCCAGTCTGAAATGTTTCTTTCACATTTAAGTATTTCCAGACTGTATCATAAAGAGTGGCTATGGGTTCAACTTCCAGAATGGCTACCTGAGGAGCCCTGAGGAACTGTTCCCCAGTAAAACAATCATAACTGATGAAAAAATTAAAAAAAAAAAAAAAACACTTAAAGTCTCCAGAAGTTATCCTAAGGACATAGAGAACACGAAGAAACATTTATTCAAGAATAAAGGTCACTGAGCCATGACCTGCTAGTTTCCACTTCAGCTTGATGGATGCTCCACTCAGAACCGCCTAGAAGATGACACTCCCTGTTCCTCCACCTCCCAGTTAACAGCTTAGGGCACCAGCCAACTTTCAGTTGGAAAGGCTAAAATCCTGGTAAATGTGGCTGAGAGGTTGTTTTTCCCATCTTTCACTCAGACCCCACTCAGAAGGGAAGATCTGCACCAAATGTGGCAGGCCAATACTAGGGACCCAGTTATCATTTCTTCCAGTTCGGTCTCGGATAGAAGCTCCACATCAGGAGAAGTAAGCCAGGAGACCGAGGCTACCACTCCCTGCCCAGGATCCAAAAATGACTCACAGATTTTAAGCAAGGGGAGGGGTGATCTCTAAGAACAGAAGGCTCCAAAGCTCTCCACAAAAGAACTGACTTTATTGTAAACAGAGTGCGGGGAAGTTTAAGCCCAAAGGTGCTCTTAAAAACAATGGGCATGTTAGTGGTAAATAATTAAAGGATGGGGGTAGCTCTTACTAAGCTAAGGGATAGGCCTGCTAGTTAACCAGAGAAAACCTGGGAAATAACCAAGAGAAGAACTCCTGGGGTCAGAAGAAACCTCAAAGACTGGCCTCAAAAACTACTCCTACCTGAAGTATTGGATCAGACTGAAACAAGTTATACACCAGGCATTATCAAAAACAACAGAGAAATCGGTTGGCAGTTGGTGAAGCCTGGCATTTGGTAATATCAAATGAGGAAGATAGTTTATCAGGGCACTCAGGGAAAGAGAAAGTTAAGAGTAAAATAGTAGACATAAATCCAATTATCATATAATCATATTCAATGTAAATGGATTAAATTACCAAATCAAAAGGCAAATATTGTCAGACTGGATGAAAAAAGGATTTGACTATATGATGTCTACAAGAGACACACTTTAGATTCAAAGATACAAACAGGTTGAAGTAAAAAGATAGAAGAGATATACCATGCAAGCAACAACCAAAACACAGGTGAAGTGGCTTTACTAATATCAGACAAAATTAACTTTATAACAAAACAAAAACAATGTTACTAGAGATATAAACATCTTATAATTATAAAATTGTCAATCCTTCAAGAAGATATAACAATTATAGACATATATACACCTAACAACAAAAACTTCAAAAATACGTGAAGCAAAAATTGACAGAACTGAAGAAATAGGCAGTTCTACATTAATAGTTGAGACTTCGCTACTCCACTTTCAATAATAAATAGAACAACTATTTCTCCTTAATACCCTAGGAAAAGAAGAGCAAACTAAACCAAAAGCAAGCAGAAAGAAGGAAACAATAGGAATTAGAGCATAAACCAATGAAATAGAGAATTTTAAAAATTAAGAAAATCAACAAAATCAAAAGTTAATTCCTTGAAAAAAAAAATTGACAAAATTTTAACTAGATCAACCAAACAAAAAATAAACTCAAATTACCAAACTTAAGAATAAAATAGGGGACATTCCTACTGACTTTACAGAAATAAAAAAGATTATGAGAGAGTAATATAAATAACTACCTGCCAGCTAATTAAATAATCTAAATGAAATGGACACATTTCTTCAGACTAGAAAAACAAGATGGCTTAACTGGTAAACTCTACCAAAAGATGTAAATAAGAATAAGTAGCATCCTTTACAAACTTTTCCAAAAATTAAAAGAGATGGTAACACTTCCTAATTCATTCTATGAGGTTAAAATTATCCTGATACCAAAAGAAAGACATCATGAGGAAAAAAAACTATAGGCCATTATCTCTTAGGAATATATACACAAAATCCTTAACAAAATACTAGCAAACCAAATTCAGCAACATACAAAAGTATTGTACACAACAACCAACTGAAGTTTATTTTAGAAATGCAAAGTTAGTTCAAGATTTGAAAATCACTATAGCCATGTCACCCTGAATGTGTCCAATCTCATCTGATCTCAGAAGCTAAGCAGGGTAGGGCGTGGTTAGTACTTGGATGGGAGACCACCTAGGAAGACCAGGTGCTGTAGCCATTAAAAAAATTTTTTTTGAAAATCAATTAATGGAATATACCATACTAATAAAGAACTAAAAATATGTGATTATCTCAATTAATAAAGTATTTAACAAAATTCTTGCTGATTTCAGAAAACACTCAACCAAAAATAAATGTTTCTCAATGTAATAAAGGATATATAACTCACAACTAATATTATACTTAATGGTGAAAGACTGAATATTTTCCTCCTAAGATCAGGAATAAGACAAGAATGCCCACTACCGCCATCTCTATTCAACACTCTACTGGAAGTTCTATTCAAGACTATTAGGCAAGAAAATGAAATAAAAGTCATCTATATTTTAAAAGAAAAGATAAAGCTATCTATTTACAGATGGCAAGATTTGTGCATAGAAAACCCTAAGGAATTTACTAAAAACAAACAAACAAACAAAAACTATTAGAACTAATAAATGAGTTTGACCAGGTTACAGAATATAAGATTATTATACAAAAGTCAATTGTATTTCTATACATTTATAATAAACAATCTGAAAATAAAATTAAGGAAACAATTCCATTTACAATAGCATCAAAAAGAATAAAATACTCATTTAACAAAAGAAATGCAAACCTTTAACAAAATAAAATACATTTAAAAAAGAAATCAAACGGAAAACTACAAAAATTATTGAAAGAAATTAACAAATGCCTAAATAAACAGAAAGATCCTATGTTCATGGATTGGAAGACTTACTATTGTTAAAATGGCAATATCCTCAAATGGATCTACAGATTCACCACAATCCCTATCAAAATGACAGCCTGATTCTTTGCAGAAATTGATAAATTGATCCAAAAATTCCAATAGAAATTCAAGGAAACTAGATGAGCCAAAAAGTTTTTTGAAAAAACAAAGTAGAAGGACTCGCATTTCCTGATTTCAAATTTTACTACAAAGCTACAGTAATCGAGAAAGTGTCTCATGTATGTGGTGGTAGAAAGTTTAACTATGGAAGATGAACATACATTCCAATATATATATGACTTACTGTTAAATTGTGCACTTGAAACTTACTAGATTTCATTAACCATTGTCACCATAATAAACGAACAAACAAAAATAGACCAAGACAGATTTTTAAAAAAGAAAAAAGAAAAATAGAAAGTGTAGTACTAGCATAAGGATAGATATAGAGATCAATGGAAAGGAATGAAAGTCCAGAATTAAACCCTTATATTCACGGTCAATTGATATTTGGCAAGGATGCCAAGACAGTTCAATGGGGAAAGAATAATCTTTTCAACAAATGGTGCTAGAAGAACTGGATAGCCACATGCAAAAGAATAAAATTGCACCACTACTTCACACCATATTTAGCTTAAGATGGATCTAAAACCTAAATATAAGAGCTAAAACTATAAAACTCTTAAAGAAAAATTGAGTTATCACTGGTTGCTTACTTATGACACCAAATGCAGAAGAAAAAATAGAAATATTGAAATAATCACAGATTACTTTGTATTGGTAAGAACACCATTTAGAAAGTTAAAAACACAAGCAACAGAATGGGAGAAATATTGCAAATTATATAGCTGAAGAGGTACTTGGATATAGAAAAGACAGAGAATTGTTTTAATTCCATTACACAAAGACAAATAACCCAATTAAAAATGAGCAAAGAATCTGAATAGTTCTCCAAAGTAGGTACGCAAATGTCCAATAAACACATAAAATATGCTTAACATAATTAGCCATCAGGGAACTGTAAATCAAACCCACAATAATATATCCCTTCACATTTACTAGATGGTTATGATATATTTTTTTAAAAAACAGATACTAAGTATTGGTGAGAATGTAGAGAAAGTGGAAGCCTAATACAATATTTTGGGGGATGTAAAATGGTGCAGCATGGATTTTGGCAGTTCCTCTTAGTTATCATGTGACTCAGCAATTCTATTCCTATGTAACCAAAAGAAATGAAAGCATGTTTACTCAAACCACTTATGCATGAATACTCATAGCAGCATTAATATCCATAAAGTGAAAACAACCCAAATATCCATCAACTGATGAGTGGATAAATAAAACATGGAATATCCATACAAGGGCATAAAAAGGAATGAAGTACTGATATATCCCATGGTACAACATGGATAGAACTTGAGAACATCATACTAAGTAAAAGAAGCCAGTCATATTGTATGATGCACTTAGATAAATGTCCAGAATAGGTAAATCCTTAGAAACAAAAAGTAGATAAGTAGTTGCCTCGAGCTGGAAAGAATTAGGAAAAGTGAGCAGTGATTGCTAATAGCTATTAGCAATAGATATTGCTAATCGATTTTTTGGGGAGAGAATTCAAACATTGTAAAATTGTGGTGATGGTTGTAGAACTCTGAATATACTAAAAATCATTGAACTGTACATTTTAAATGAGTGAATTGTATGGTATGTGAACTGTTTCTCAACAAAGCTGGGTTTGTTTGCTTGGTATGTAATTACAATCTTCTTCCTGACTACAGAAAGCAAACCATTAACATAGAGCGGCATGTCTCACCATTCACCTTCACGCTCTTTACTCCACTCAGACCAAATTTCTGCTGCACAGGACATCCAGGCAGGATAATGTAATGGCTGAGAGCCCGTTGCCTATGCTGGAATCCTGTCTTACTCACTTACCAGATGTGGGATCTTGGGAAAGTTCCATAACCTCTCAGTGCCTCAGTCCCCTTCACTGTAAAGTGAGAATAATAATCATTTCTAGCTCAAAGGGTTCTTAGAGGTTTTAAAAATATAATACATATGAAGCTCATAGAACAGAGCCTAAGACATACTAAGTGCTTCGTAAGTATTGCCTTACTATTAACTCGTTTTCTCTTCCTAACACTACCCTGAATTTCTCCACCATGAGGACTGACCAGCCAGTCATCAGATTCCATCCCCTTGTCTATACTGCAGAAACAGGCATGTGAGTTAATCAGGCTATTCGGGGACAATGCTGTTGGGGAGCGGACTGCCTATAAAACAAGGCAACATTGAGCTCCCAGAGGTCTGGCCGTCATTAGATGACCTCAGGGGAGAACCCACTTGAAGAGAGAAGCACACAGGTAACAGTTTAAACATAAGTTCCTCCTGGAAACCTTTGCCCACCATAGCTACACACAGACAGGGTTAAGTGATCCTCCTTCACAATCCTGTAATGACCACTAGACACCCTAACTCTCAGGTTATACACATGCCAGGTCACCCAGGGTAATCTCAATTTAAACCTCTCAGCCCAACGGAATTATTAAGAACTCCCTTTTTTACCCACAAGAGAGTCCAAGTTTAATCAATTAGATAATCATCTTACCTGTCACAAAATTTATGTACTGTACATTGTTACTTATTTAATTGTTTGTCTTCCTTGTTAGACACTAAGCCTTATAAAAGGCAGAGACTATGACCCTATTGGTCACTGTTTAATTCCCAGCACCTAACACAGTGTCTGGCAGGAAGTAGGTGTTTAATAACTATATGCAGAATAAATAAATAAATGAATGAATAGAATGATTTTTTTAAATGATCACATCTAGTGTGAGCCCCCAAGGTTTTCTTTTTTTGAAATCATCACCCCTTGAAATTGTCTCCAGTATTTAGTTTTTAAGCTGATTTTTCAATGAATTAAAATATATTAGAAAGGCAAGTATATGATAGGATGGTCCTATAACCTAGATTCCCTTCAAAAAATGTTTGCTTCTGTGGGAGCCAGGGAAAATATTTTAAATGGAAATATGTTATTCTCTTGCATTCAAACAGACACAACACCTGAAAAGTTCAGGATACCAAATGGAGTAAAGAATTTTTTCTAGTTGAAAGTGAAACTCAAGGTACAATTCCCAGACGCAGAAAAAAAAAGCCCTATCTATCGGAAAATAAAACAATAAAGTCTTAAAGGTTTTGTAGCAAATTTAAGTTGAGAAAAGATTTTCTGTGTTCCTTACCTACTTTATTGGCCTTCATTTCACCTCTGTCATGCATCTCAACTTAGATTCAACACATAAAGATCTAACAGATCCATAAGCCATCTAATTTCCCCACACTGTGCCAAGATATTTTTTCCCCCATAGGTCTGAGAAACAATTTGCAAAGAAGTTGGAAGAAGTTTTCCACTTTCAAGAGCTGGAATTACAGTTCAAACCGCAGGAAAGGATAAGAACACATTTAGGGGATGATACCCTGCACAAATTCACTTCTCTACTTGATATAAGAGGCTGAAAAGAGTAGTAAAATATACTCTTCAGAATATTTTTGGCATTCATTAGTCATATTAACAATGCCCAGAGGTAAATGTGCCCGAATCTAAAAGGTGTACTGTATATTCTAAATTTAAACTTAATCCAAGTTACTTCATGCCCTGAGGGTGTGCAACCAATGTTCTGAATCCAAGGGAAAGAAATGAAAGGGATGGAAAATGTCCAATAAAGAGGTTAAATATACTTAGTAAGAGCGGTAAAACCACATGAATATTCATCAGGCCAATTCAAACCTTGACCCATCATTACAACAAAAATATTTTTAACCTTTAGGAAAAAATTAAGTAGGGTGATCATTTTCACCTCCTTCCACTCTGCATTTCTTACTGCTGGTTCTTCGGATTTCAAGATTGTAAAGAGAAACTCTACACTTTCCATACTTTTTGATTAAACATCCCAAAGCAAGAAAAAAAACCAGTGACTTAATGCAAAGCTACATTACGTGAAGAGTCATTTTCTCCTCAAGTGCTTAGGGCTGGCTTTGTCATTTCCTTCCACGCACTGCAGCCATGGCCGGAAAAAAATTGTGAGCTATGAATCTTTAGCCAGATGGAGAAGTCTTTTCTCGGCTTTGTCATGTTTGTTTCTCACTTAACGCTTTTTTTTTCCTGCTTTTCCTGTTCTTTAATTTCCCTGTGCACCTTCTAAAGAAATTTATTTACAAAACTATTAACTAACTTCCTTTGCAGTGCCATATGTTGAACTACAAAAGAAAAAAAAAAGGTAAGGGCGTGTGAAAAGACTGATGTTGAACTTCATGTGAAAGTCCTTTAAGAGTTAGAATGACACCTTCAGAGTTCTAGCTCTCTCTTCTAAGCTAGATTAGAAATACTAATCAGCTATATGTTCAAGAACTTTGGAAATGGTGTATGTGAAATTGCCTTTCTGATGTAATAAAAATCTAGATTATTTCTTTTTTATTTTATTACAGTTGACCCTTGAATGATGCAAGGGTTAGGGGTGCTGAACTCTTGCAGTCAAAACCCTGTGTATAACTTTTGACATCCCCAAAACTTAGCTAATAGCTTACTGTTGACCAGGAGCCTTACCAAGAACGTGAACAGTCATTAACACACATTTTGTATATGTATTATATACTGTATTCTTACAAAAATATAAGCTAAAGAAAATGTATTTAAAAAATCATAAGGAAGAGAAAATACATTTACAGTACTGTGTATTATTGAAAAAAATCATAATAAAGGACCAATTTATTAAAAGTCAAAATAAGTGAACCTGAGCAGTTCAATCTATGTTGTTCAAGGGTTAAATGTACTTTTATTCTCAAAAGAAGAAATATTTTGTTTTGAAGATAGGTTGATGTGCCTCATTATAAAAAAATTTACACATCAAAATCTGAACCAAGAAAACACCTCATTTAAGCACAGTTATTCACAATCCAAAAGGAATAATTTTTTCATGAAAGAATTCATCATTGGTTTCTTTTAAGTACAGTGGTAAGGTTTTTCAATATAATTAAAATTATCTGGTTATAGTTCAAGATTCACACACAAGTGCTTAGATGTTCACATCTTTAAATAGCAAATGCATTATTTTTCTAAGTAGATAGGTAATGAATCTCATTAGTTTTCTTCCTGTTCTACTGTCCACCACTGTATTATTATAACTGATATTTTATATAAATTTTGTCCTTTTCAAAATATATATCTCGAATGTGTTTTTATAATCATTTACTAATTTATTTTTAATGTCACCCATGCAACTAAATACTTATTAAACATCCACAATGTTTCAGGTTTTTATCTAGCACAGTCAAGGGCTAATACTATGTTATACCTCTCCTGTGCTCTGGGCAACACAGGACCTGCTGATTATCGAACTAAAATTCAAACTCCAGTTAAAACCCTTAGTGGTATCGTTAATAGAGAAGAAAAACTTGCCATGAATATGATGGCATACAAGAGTTTAACATATGATAAAATCAATACCTTAAATTGGTAGGGAAAAGACAGACTTTTAAGTAAGTGGTATTGGCATAACCAGATAATTCTATTTTAAAAAGAAAAATTGATCCATTTCTTACACCATAAAATAGGATATCAGAAACAATCAAATGAAACCATGCAACTATGAGATGAAAACATGAGTAAATTACTATATTATATGACAGTGGGAAAATTTTTTATAACCATGACTCAAATTCCAGAAGCAAAAAGAGAAGGGACTAATAAAATTGATTTAAAAAATTAAAGGGGAAAAAAACCTTTTCATGTGAAAAGCCTCATAGAGAATGTAAAAAGAAAATAAGTGACAAACTAGAAAAATATGCACAACTTATATCACAAAGGATAAATATGCTGACTATACGGTCTTTGTTTAAAATAGAGAGGAAAAATTAGCAACCTTATGTCTAAGAAGCAGTTCATGGCAATTACAAATGACCTACAAAAAAACCAGCATTGCTAATAAAAGTAAAATTTCAAACTTCACTGAGATACCAGTTCTCATTTACCAGACTGGGAAAATTCCAAAAGTTTAACAATACACACTTTGACAAGGCTGTGGGGAAATAGGCACTTTTGCTCATTGGTGAGAATGCAAAATTATACATCTCTCAGAGGGAAATTTGCTGATCTCTTCTGGAAGGACGTTGCAAGATATTGACCGAGCAATCCCATTTCTAGTAATCTAACCCAAGATACACTGGCAAAAATACAAAAAGATGCACGAGACTGTTCGTTGCAACTCGATTTGTAATAATAAAGGACTTGAAAGCAAACCAAATGTTTATAATAAAGGACTAACTGAATAAACCAAGATACAGCCACAGATGGGAGTTCAAAGTAGCTGTAAAAAGAAATGAAAATTATCTCCATACTATTATGGAGAGATCTTCAGGTAAATTATTAAATAAAAAAGACAATGGTTAAAAGGTGGGATTATTAGGAAGGAGGAGGCATATATATAAATACCGATAACGACTTGCTCATTAATGAAAAAGCAATGAGAGGATCAGCATAATTTTTTAATGGTTACCTATGAGGACAGAAAATTGTTTAGAGAGGACAAGACACAAAGCAAGAAGTCTTTGAATATTCAATCTTGATTTGTAGTTTGGCACATTATAAATATTTACATAATTATAAAACAATTAAACTTAAACATAATCCTTAAAATATGAGAGCAAAATTAATCAAATTAACAAACCTGTGTATCAGACAGAAGGGGAAATCATACAGAGGAACTATTCCAAATGGCTCTGAAATGCTGTAAACTGACAACCTACCCAACTAGGACATACCCCAAGGACAAAAATAACAGCAAACAAATCTTAAATTGCTTTCAATGATCAAATCCTTGATGGTAGTAGGAGATATGGTTATTATATGGGTTTGTTATTCATGTAGTGTGAGATTAAAGACCAACCCCAGAGTAGTGAGCAACCCTAGGTCCCACTCTGGGGTTTCTGTAAAGCATTTTTAACTCAAAGGAATCACATTCCCTTGGGGAAATGGCTGGTTCCAGGAAATACAGAGAATGAGCCTGGAGCATGTCATTATACCATATAGCAAGAAAGCTCTCAAAGGTTACTGAGATTACTCAAAAGACTCAGAAGACACTGGTTAAAAGTGGACAGCTTTGAGCATCGATAAGGATGCTGACAGCAATGAATTAAAACACATCAAATATGTTCATTTCATAATAATAATATAAAAAATTGATAGGTCACCTTGGAGGATGCTAACAAATCAACTGTTTTTGAAAACTGATTAAATAAAGGAGAGAATTGAGCCTTTATCGGGCCTCACCTGTTCTAAGTGTACTAGGGTAACAAAACTGATAAGACTAATAAATGAAAATGGAATGATAGAATTTAAATATCATCATTTTGCAGCCCTTAACAAATTAATAGATCTAGGCACTATGATCTGTGGTTGCCGTTTTACAAAAAGAAGACAACTTGACTTTAGGTATCTCTGGTAAAAGTCACAGCACCACTTAAACTGTGTTCTTGTCAAAAACAAAGAAATCTGAATCTGATTAAGCAATCAGATTAATCAATATCTAGCTACTAATTTATAAGAATTACGCAAATAAGGAACATGTTAAATAGTCCTTCAATGATACACTCAACGAAATTCAGACTGTAGATAAATTACTCACCTTTTTCAACAAATACAGTACAAGAAAGAATAAAATAGAGATGAAGCAAGAATTTGTAGATTGAAAGAGACGAGAGATAAATCAACCAACTATATTGCATAGCTTTATTTAGACCTAAATTTGAAAAAAAAAAATCACTTAGAAAAATCTGAGATACTTATGGAATTATAAAAATAAATAAGATATGTGATTACACTGAGAAATTACTGTTATCTTTGATATGACACCAGTGTTGTAGTTAGGCTTGAGAAGGGAGTTTTTAACTTTAGATAGTTACAGATAAAAATCATAGGAGATCTAGGATTTAACTGAAAAGAATTGAGGTTAAGGAAATATTTGTTAGGGGTATAGCTGAAACTAACTGGGTTATTTGTTGATAACAATTGAAGCTGGATAATGAGTGCACAGAGTCCCTATGCTATTTTCTCTAATTTGCATAATATTTGGAAATTTTCATTGAAAAAAAATTTTCTTTAAGAAGACTATATACGGGTTTAAAGTGCCCAAAACCATAATCTAGTTAACAGTGCTCAGGATACCATAATCTAGTTAACAGACAAACTTTAGTTTTTTCTTTCTTTAGTTCAGAATTATTTCAAATGTTTTACGTATACATTCAACTTTCCAGTAAGAAAAAAAAAATGCTTCAAAGAAGTTGGCCTAGGCTGATTATTAGGGGGAAAAATGGGTTAATGAAAGAGTGATTAGAGTACGTTGAAAGAGAGGGATTGGTTGAAAGGGAACTTTGGGATAGTGTTTGATTCTGAGTAATGTAAAATCAGTCTTCACAAGGAGAAATGGACCCAGGGTAGGCAGGCATGACTACATGTTCCCTAGTGAGGAGGCTGGGGCAGGTCTGACCTTTCCACACTTCAGCCAGGATTCGGTCTGGAGGCTAGAGCAAGAATGATAAAGGCTGTGTATCTGAGCCCTGAGTCGTAGAAGACAGTCAAGGGCCAGTGTTAGCCAAAGTCTTCAGAGAGAACCTGAAGTCAGACCAGGAAAACTCACTTCAGTCTTTACGTCTCTAGGACAGAATCAGGACCTAAAATAGAAGCTAAAATTAAGAAGGTTTGTCCCAGAATTGAAAAAAGATCCCTGGTGATTGCCTCAAATGGAATTTAAATGTCCAGTTTCCCTTTACTGGCCAGCAGTCCCATGATGCAGGGAAGAGGGGTGGACTGGGTGGATTGGTCCTGTGTTCTTGATATGTAATGTCTTGACCTAAGTCATGGGCTGGTGGGCTGCAAATGGCAACACTCGAGATCAGTTTAAAGTGGACACATGGTTATCCTTTGGTTCCGATGCAGTGCCAGTCCATTTATCCCAAAACAAGGATTTGCTAAGCAACTTCCATGTGCCACACAGCATGGTAGGTGCACAGTGAGCCAACACTATGACTACATCAATATTAGACATGTACATGAAAGTGGACAAAGACAGGAAGGAAACACAAAGTTGAACTTATTCTGTTAAAGTGGTACAATTAGATATTATTTACTTTTTTTTTATTTCCTTTAACATTGTGATTAAAATAGTGTTCTTTGACTTGACAATAAATGTTTTAACAATAGTTCTTGGCCCAAAATGGCAAAGCTGCTGATAAACAAACCAGCACTAGGATTTAAGGGAGTGATAAATGATTTTAGGGGTTGTTCCTCCCAGAATGTTGCTTAAATTGGAATGATAAATCTCTCCCAGAAGATTTCAGGAAGAGGAATAAAAATAATAAAATCATTTTGGGGTAAGGCTTTTCCTCAAAACTCCTCATAATCTCTAGCAAAATACTCTCCAGTTTTGCTTTTTTCCCCCAACACATCAAAAGACGGTAAAGCATATTTCAATCAATAGTTACAGTAAGTTATTTGTTGAAAACAATGTAAAAATGGAAATTTTCCTTCAGAGGAAATGACCATAATGTTTTGGCTTTGCTATTAATTTGATCCTTTTTGTAAAGAAAGCACATGAGCTATGAAATCACAGCTGGATACAGTAGACATTAAAACAACAAAGTATGAATAAATGAAAATAATCTCCAAATATATGATTCTCTCTAGAAAATCCTGACTAAAAATAAAAATGAAAATAATCTCATTAATTTTGCAGTTCTCATCACAGTTCCTCTTTAAAGAATAAAATTTGTTATGCAATAATACAAATGTGCATATTTGAATGTTTAAAACTATTTTCAAAGTTCCCCGAAGATTCATTCTCTTGTTTGACACCAACTTATCTCCGGTAAGTAAATAATTCAAGAATTTTAAAACATCCTTCATAAAGAAGCATCTAAAGGATCTTATCTTACCCCAAAATATAAACTGAAAGGCAGCTCTGTGTCATCTTTTTGCTAAATGTCATCACTATGATCTTTTATTCATTTACCACCAAGACACATGAGCAAAAGCACAAGCAAAACCAAACAGAATTTGGTAGAGAAATTCAAATAGTATTCAGGCCTGAAACATGTATTCCTGCCCACATGACCAGCCCATGAAATACATCCCATATCTGGGCATGCGATCACAGAAATGCCTAAGAGAAAAAAAAAAAAAAATCTTCCCCACCAACCTCCTAAAATGCTTAGAATTCTGACCGTTGAAAACTACTTTGGCTTTAGCCATTGCTTCTCAGTTTTTCATCCAAGAATCCCTGATGGGAGAAGGGAGTGAGAACAAATCCTAGGGTTATCTGAAGACCAAGCCCAGAGTAATTTCCCGAAAGTAAAACTTCTTGTTTTCTCACGCTTTATTTTTAAGATATGGGGAATTTTGATTTCCGCTGTAATATATACCTCATTTGCTTTAACATGAAAATAATATAGGTTTTCCCCTTCTAAAAAGAAAAAAAATCTTTAAGTAAATTTTCAAGGAAATCTTCAAGGAAAATGTGTGTATCCTGTGGATTTTTTCCCTAAACACGGGACAGACTGGGAAGCCTGGATGGAGTTAAGCCATTCAAAATGCCAGTCAGATCAAATGAAATGGGTTCTTTGCAAGGGCATGTGTATTTAGGATTGATTTTTATCAACAATTAACATGAACAGGATTCATGAGCATAATAATCAGTGTGGCGTGAAGGGGTTTATGAGAAGAACTGGTGCAGATCTTCTAACAAGGCCCGAGGTAATGAAACTCAAACGGAGCAAGTTGATGTGGCAAGTTTAGGAAAGCCAGGTGGGAAAGCAGGACCACTACCTGTGTGGGAGGTCTACATGCGAGGACAAAGGAGAAAGCTGTGCCAGGAAGAGACAGCGAGCCTGCAGGTCGAAGAGACAGACAAGAGGAGGAAGGTCTCTGCAAGAAGGATGGAGGACTCTGAGATAAACTTTGCCCACAGCTTATGTTTATCAAGAGCACCCGGACCATATCGCCAGGAATGAAAACATAAACATCTGCTTAAAGCATAATCAGTGCAATGAATTGGAAAGGGGCTGGTGTGGGGTCCATCGGATGGTTCTCTGAGCCCATGCTGAATAAAACAAGAGATAAAGAGAAACAGGCTCCTCAGCCACGGTCACATTTTCTCCTCGCAGCTCCCACCAAACACTGATTTGCAAAAGAGGTGATTTCCTAGGCAGTAAGTATGCTACTTGTCAGGTAATCAGAGCTAAATAAGGTAAAGTTAAAGAAAACAAGCTATACAAGTGGTGATTTTTTCACATAAAAAGAGACACAAAGTAGGGTTGCCTGTGTCAAGCAATTATTTCCTAAACAAAGAGAAACCTGGATTCTAGAAAAGCACGCCAATTACAGATCAACAAGCCCAAAAGAGGAGGAAGGGACAATGCCTGGGATATAGGTCACAGAATGCCTCCCAAATATCTGAGAAAATCACATTCCAAAGCACCACAAGGATGACATGAATGAGAAATCAATACTTAAAAACCTGAGAGTACTCAGGATTTGTGTAAAATAGCAATGCTAACTCACTCTGGAAGGCTCAAACTGTTCATCCTTCTAGAGATAGAAGGAAAAATGTATCTGCTTGCTGCCCTTTCTCTTCCATCTCCCCAAGTCTTCTCTATATTTAAGGAAAGTTTTTCTAGAAGAATAAAAGATTCTCTGACATTAGGAATACGGCTTACTTTGCATTCTGTCTTTTCAAAACTGAGTCATAACTTCCTTGAATGCAGGAATCACCCTATTTCTCTATTTACTTCTTTTCTGTCTCCTCCGGTCAGCACTTGGGACAAGAAAATCCAAAACTTCCCAACCGGCTTTGCAACGATCATGTCCAGTGGGCTCAGAGGGTATCACAAAATCCTTAAAATACAGTTAAAGATTAATAAATATAATTAGCTCCATAATTGTATCAAAAGTAATTGCTTGCCATACAGCATTATTTTGCAAACATATACAAAACATCACACACACAATTTTTTTAACTGGTAGGTAAAACTTTTGCCCCAAATAACTGCTTTGTCCTATTCCAAAAATGTTGGGAACCATCACAGTGGCCTCTGCTTGCTTAACTGTCCGCCAGGTAGAATATGTAACTTTTTCTGAGGTTCCCTACATTCTGGCATCACCTGAGTCTTTTGTTGTGGCTGCATCTCGGCCCAACTCCCCCTCCCCAGTCCTTCCTCACAGGGGCGCATCCGGAGCGTGCTCCCCAATAAACTCATAAACAAATCTCTGTCTCAGGATCTGAGGAAACCCAGTCTCACACACTCTCCCTCTTTTTTCTCTGCATTTCTTCTTTGTAATTAAAAATGAGCTTTATGGTGGCTGATTGGTGCCAGCAAAGCATGGGTGTCAAAATACGGTTTTAAAGTAAAAACACGCTTTAACTTCTAAAGACTCAATGTCCTGAGAATTTCGCCTCAGTAATTTCTACAAGTCTCCAAGTTTCTTCTGACCCTCATCTAATTAAAAAGGCCACTGGCAAAGCCATGCCATGTATATAACAAACTATTTTTAATAATTTGGTTATTTCCAGTTATAATTAATGGATTGCAAGCACAATCCTCATTTCTAAACTACAGTATTTTTGATTCTTCTGCTTTTCATTGCACATGTACGTTATTTCATCAAGGTTTGAATGCAAATAGATTTCTATGCTAGCCTTTTGTTCCTTTCTCTTATTATTTTTGATAGAAAAAAATATATATTTTCAAGTTCAAAACAACTGACTTTGAAATTGGCTGTTGGAACCCAACCCTGCCCGTAAGTGAGAGCGCACAGATCACTTCAAATGGTTGGCTTCAGAAACAGAGAGAAACCTGACACCCTTTCAGGAACTTGAAAACACCTTCTGGCTTCTTCTGATGATGCAGCTGCCCAGTTGCCTGATTATAAAATAGCAGAAGGGTCCCAGCTGGGCTGCAGAAGTTTGATGTCCTCGACTTCAGATCATTGCTTGGATCACACCCACACTGACCATCTGACTAGGAGGCCGTCACGGCCACATGTGTAACGGGCCGTGATTCTTTCCTGCTTATGGGGCATGTGAGGTCACCTAACGTATCAATCCAAAAGCTTCTCACCCTCTTTTTTTGCAGGTAAGGTAGGCCTGAACATTTTATTAGATATTTCAGCAATTCTTTTTTTTTTTTTTATCTCCAGTACTTTCTGAGGACCAGAATTATAAATGAATAAGTGCAGAGCTTACCATCCACATGAGGCAAATAACTGCAGTCAGAGACATACCAGCCAGATTAAAAGGGATGAAGAAACCGGCGTATACAAATACTAACGAAGGGAAGGTGGCTTTTCAATTATTGATAAAGAAGCTAAATTAATGAATAATCAAAGCTGTTTTCTTCATATAGTCAAAGGGTTAACAGCAGAACCAAAGCATCCACTAGAATCAGTAAATAATACGAAGATCTATTTGGCTACTAACGAAATCTCAGGAGCACTGGCTGGAAAATGAAAGCCACCCCAGGCAAAAGAGGGACACCTGGCATGGCACCAAGGGGAGGCCTGTGACAGTCCCAGCTCTGGCATGCCCGGGGCTGGGATAAAGTGCCCTGCATGAACAGACCCTCTCCAGCAGGAGGGAGGCAGGCATTTCCCCTGGAGCTAAAGCCTGAGGCCCGGACTGCTCCCCCTGTGGGTACAAGGGGAGGACCTGGACAAGTCCTGTTTCCTGGCACAGGGGATGAAGTCATATTTCAAAGCAGAATATCAGTGAGAGAGAGAGAGAGAGAGAGAGAGAGAGAGAGAGAGAGAGAGAGAGAGAGAGAGAGAGGGGTCAGGGTAAAGGCAGCTCTCGGCAGAGGAGCCGCAGGAGCACACGCAGAGAAGCAGCCGGCCAGGGCAGGAGGCAGGGTGCCATCGCTTCCTCTGGCGCTCTCCACTTACTGTATGTATTGCTCTGCTCACAGGACAGTGTCGCTTAACCTTTTGTTCATTAGCAAACCCTAACGTAAAATAAAATAAAATAAAATTTAAGCTCTAAGAGAAATTAAATACTAATGAATAAGATTTTGTTGAGTAAGGTTGAATTTTAAAGGGCCACGACCATTTTAATATCTAAGATTTTTGCCCCCACCCCCAAAGAAAAACATTTGCATCCCCTACAGGTGATATAGCTCATCAATATGCATGTCCTAGGCGGATATGTCCAAGGTACCAACGGGTCTGCTAAAAACATTTAATAAGTTTAAGTTGACTCTAGTAGAACTGAACAAATTTAATTGTTTTACAAAATAAGATCAAAGAATTACCAAACATCTCTGGAAAGTTTCACAGAAATCATCTTCCTTGTGTGGTTTTGAGTCATTGCCATGATTTTAAGAAAAGTTCTATATTCATCTGAAATAAATGAAAGTTCTATATTCATCTGAAATAAATGATTTTCTACGATTTGTAAATAGTATTTATTATTTATACTGTGTGCTACTGAATCGTGTCTTTGTGCACAAAAAGAAATCTGTTGAGCATATTCTCTCTTGAGAGACATCCATAAAATGAAGACTCTGGAGACGTAAGCTTTAATGTCTCAGCTTAAATATTCTGCGATTCTCTGTCTTATACCACAATCACACATTGCCACAGTGACAAAATGATACAGAAAAATAGGTTGTTTCAGAAACTTGTTGTAACACAAAGTAGGGTCACATAAAGACATTTCTTCTTTTGTCTTTAGCCAAAGATGGTATTTAAGCTGGAGTTCTAAGCCATCTGAGGGAGTTATTCATTTTTCTCTGGGTATTTCCTATGTATACATGAGGAAGACATGTTAATAAACTTGTTTGTTTTTCTCCTATTATATTATTTAATATAATATCAAAATATATAAGGGCCGCACCCAAGAACTCTGAAAAGTGGAGGGAAATTAATTTCCTTCCCCTACACTCATGAGTTCACACCCAGTTCTGTCCCATACCAATTAGCATTAGACCATTACTTTCTTCCATCAGAGCTCATATTCCTTTTTTAATTCATTCAACATTTATGGTTGAGGGCCTACTATGTGCCTGGAACACTGTTTCAAGCAATGGAGATACAATGATGAAAGAGAAACAGTCTCTTCAAGTTCTTCCCAGGCAAGGCAAAAGAAAAGAAAGAAAAGAAAAGAAAAGAAAGAAAAGAAAAGAAAAGAAAAGAAAGAAAGAAAGAAAGAAAGAAAGAAATGGCCCTTGTACTGAGTTTTTTTTTTTGAAACTGCAACTTTATTTTATTGTCTGTGTATTTGTGTTTAAGATCACTTTATCATGAAGCAGTATTTTAATTAACATAGTTTAATGAGAAAAAGAAAAAAAAACAGAGGTTATACTTATGAAATCAAAGATGCATTTATGCCAAATGAAAGAGAATGAGGTCAAGGCACAAAGTTTCTCCACACATAGTTCAAATGAATAAATGGTGGAAGAATCGGGACCACCCCACTGCTTGCAATTATGTGGGTAAACCAAATCTAAAACCTGCACCATGGCCATCAAGAACACAGTCACACTCTGAGTAGCAATTTAGTTTCAACAAAACTTCATCTGTCACATCAAACAAATGCTATCGATTTGCGTTGTATTGGTTTAAGAGTTTTATTCTTAGTTTATAAATCTGTTTCAGTTTTATGATTAGAGTAAGAAGCATCAAGAATTTATACTGTTTTATATTTGCACATACATCAATAACATTGTCGTTAATTTAAATTAATGACGACACTGAGGAAAACTGTGCTTTGGAAAGTGATTTTTTTCACTGTGGCCGTTCCTAGCAATGGAGTTATCATTCCAGCTCCTACTGATGGAGCTACCCCTTTTTCAATTGTTTACTTGGTCTCCGAGTTGAAAGAAACAGACTTTTTTTTTGTTATCTAGAAGCTTGAGGGGACACTCCTGGCCTTCAGTGTACAGGGACTGCAATTTCCTTCACATTTATCAGTGAAAGAAAATGGTCAGTTGAAAGCTGGCAAACATCTGAAAACAATAACGCGGAAAGGAAAACCCAGTTCAGTCTGTTGCCTTAGGGAATGGGGAACAGGCTGTGTTTTCTGATAACACAGGGAAATGTGTGGAAGATACTAAGAGACTGCTGCCATACCCGTAGGCATGGAGAGGAGCCATTTTTTCCGTTCTAGATCTAGACGATGAGATTGAAATCTATACCTGGCCATCCTTCAGTACCCCTGTCTCGAAAGCACACCTGAGGAAAGCAGTGTTTTGTTCTACAGGTTCCTAAATGCTTGTCCTCAGATCTGCAGTGGGCCGTGGCAATTATCACCGGTCTTTGACAAACTGAGAAAAATAAGGTCATGTCCACTATGGTTTATAAAAGCATTTGGTGTAAGATTACTAACTGTCCTTTCCCAATAAGTGCTGTTCCTTAGTGGTTACCAGATGAGAGGACGTTTGGGGGAATGGGTGAAAAAGGTAAAAGGGATTAAAAGTACAAATTGCCAGTTATTAAGATAGTCACAGGGATGTAAAGTACAGCATAGGGAATATAGTCTAAAACATTGTAGTAACTATGTATGGTGGTGGATGGGTATTAAACGTCAGTGTAATTACTTTGTAAAGTATATAAATGTCTAATCACTATGTTGCACACCTGTTACGGATATATTGTATGTCGACTCTAATTGAAAAATAAAATAAAAAAAGAACCAAAACAAACAACAAAAACAACTGCTCTTTGTTCTAAGATGTGACTTCTTGCTTTTTTATGGTTGAAATGTCCAGAGATACATGATCTACACACATGTTCAAAGCAAGCTTTCCCTCCAAATCAGGAATCAGACATATTTCAGGATTCTGGCCTTCCAGAAACACAAAGTAATATGACATGTTACATTTTAACATTTTAAAATATAATAATGTTTTAATACTCTTTCTTTTATAAAATTGTGTTGAGATATTTCTCATAATTTTAATTTTCTACTTATTTGTACATATAAAAATTATAAACCTTATTTCAGCCCTAAGGATTTTTTGATTTTGCTTTTTTGAGGTTTTATTGGTTCATGAAATCTAAAAGTTCAAGAACCAATGAGCAGTGGCAAGAGCTTGTGACTTAGATGTAGAGGGAATGGGATTTCAACCTGAGTTCCTCCACTGGCTACATCACTCTGAAAAAACTGCTTACTTTTTCAAAGCCATGAGCCCTCATATACAAAATAGAGATGATAGAGCATCTTTTTTTTTTTCATAGAGTCACTTGTAAAGATTAATGAAAAAAATATAAATCATCTGAAAACTTAATAAAAGTTACCATTATTTATAACTGTCAGCCTTATTTTTCATACATTCAATATAAATTCAGTGGTCAAGATGTTTAATCAGGAAGACTCAAGATCCTTTAAAATCAGAAACAAGCACAAGACCGTAATTTCCGACCTGACTGGTTACTTTATTTTTCTTGGACTAGACCAGATTCTACCTACACAAGAAAGAAAAAGAAATTAGTATACATCACGGGCTTTTTTGCCTACAAGATTACAAACAACCAATTAAGCTATTAGTTTCAAACTTAAGATGACATCACTCAGACAACAGCTCCCAATACCCTTTGACGAGAATCCATTTAACCAGGCATGTACATGCTGAGAAAAACATGTTTTTAAAAATTTCAACAACAACAAAAATCTTTAGAGAACCAAAGGAAACAGGAATTAGAATTTTTTCCCAAAACAAACAAACAAAAATGCTTATTTAAAATCAGATGTATTTATGCAGTTAAAATTGAACGCATGAAGCTCGCTCATTTACAGGAATCATTTGAAAACCCTATAAAGACATTGCTAACAGGTAAGTAATATTCGCTGGTCTTATTTATCTACGGGTTTTTTTTTTTTAAATGATGAATAGGTCTAAACATAAGCTAACTTCTCTGAAAAGTATACACATGTTAATAGATTGAAGTGGAGGAGCTAGTGTTCTTCCTTGCTTGAATAATGTTCAATGACTGTTTTTTAGCCATTGGGGAAAAATAGCTCAATTTTATCCTAAACAGACTCCAACTGAGAAAATAACACAAGACACTGTTTTGTTTATCTGGGGATTTGAGAGCTCCGAAAGTTCATGAGTAAAAGAACCAACACTCTTTCTTTTCACAGATATGTCAAATTGACTGCTCCCTAAATCAAAACATGGCATCGTACAAAGTGGAGTCTTGATGTGGCACATTTCTGACATGTTCTTCGTGAATATAAGTTTTCTAATTCAGCAAGTTAATTCATGAATTCATTTTAATTCATCTAGGCTTAGCAAATAAGCCCCTTACCTGTTCACCGACTTTTTTCTGAGCTGTGTTTTCCTTTCCCCTGACAACCTGCTATGGCTTAGCAACTGATAAATGAGCCCTTGCTATTGCTACCATTTGAACATTAAATAATGCCTAGGGAACTGTACTAAGTGAAAACCATGGGCTCTGCACAGAGAAGGCCAGAACAGTTGCAAAATCCCCCGGATAACTTCAAAGCAAGGGCAGTAGAGAGCAGTTCTATATGCACTAGCCCAGTCAACTTGGTTCTGCCTGCTAAACCTATAGTGATGGTAACGTTCTCCTAATTCAGCTCCAGGGAACTGTTTCAATCCCAAACATTCCCTAGACATACATCCTGCAAATTTATATTAATCTAGAAAAAGAGATCCTTGCCTTGAAGCTTTCAGCTTCTTTTCTTTAAAGGTAGTTAGCTGATTTTAGACTTTTTTTTTTAATTGAGTAAATCTGACATGTAACACTGTTTAAAGTTTACAACATGTTACTTTGATACATTTATAGATTGTAATATGATTGTGAATGTGCAATATTTATCACATTCGATAATTATAGTACAATGTTGTTATCAATATTCATATACTGTACATTAGATCTTTATGGCTTATTTACTACTCATTATAAGTTTGTACTTTTAAACACCATCACTCTTATCCCTTCTTCCCACCATACTCTGGTAACCACCATTTTACACTATTATTTATAGGTTTCCCTTTTTTAGATACCATATACAGTACTTTTCTTTGTCTGACTTATCTTATTTAGCTTAATGTGCTCAAGGACTATCCATGTTGTTGCAAATGAGAGAATACCCTCCTTTCTGATGGCTGAATAATATTTTATTATGCATATGTACCACATCTTTTTTATCCATTCATTCATTGATGGGCATTGATGGGCATTTGGGTTGTTTCCATATCTTGGCTATTTTAAAAAATTCTGTGATAAACATGGGAGCGCATGTATCTTGTTAAAAACCCTGTTTTCATTCCCTTTAGGTACATAGCTAGAAGTGGAATTACTGGGTCATATGGTAGATTTATTTTTAATTTTTTGAGGAACCTCTATATTGTTTTCTATAGTGGTTAGACCAACAAACATTCCTATCAACAATGTATAAATGTTTCCTATTCACCACACCTTGCCAGCACCAGGGTCTCTTGTTTTCTTCATAATGACCATTCTAACAGGAGTTTG
Organism: Eonycteris spelaea; assembly: GCA_003508835.1. Lineage (NCBI taxonomy): Eukaryota > Metazoa > Chordata > Mammalia > Chiroptera > Pteropodidae > Eonycteris > Eonycteris spelaea. The sequence goes on along the minus strand of PUFA01000050.1, from coordinate 747,862 downwards.
GTGATAACTCATTATGGTTTTGATTTGCATTTTCCCTGATGATTAGTGCGTTGAGCATCCTATGTGTCTGTGCAGCAAAAGAAACAATTAACGAAGTGAAAAAACAGCCTACAGAATGGAAGGAAATTTTTACAAGTCATATGAATAAGGGGTTACTAATAAAGAATTATAACCAAAAAATCCAATTAAAAAAATGGACAGAAGAACTAAACAGACATTTCTCTAAAGGGGACACCAGATATAATTTCTAAACTGAAGAGTTATTATTTTGCCTTTTTTTTTCTCAACAATTTTAGGAATGTGATTTAGTTTTTGAAAATATGACAGAGATGTGGCAGGAAAACTGCTTCACTCAGTATTCTCCGTTTGCCAGAGGCCAGATTACTCCGTGTGCATGTTTCCATTCACATAAGCACAGTCACTGGTCCTTGGCATCCTAAAAAATGAGCCCTATGCATGCAGAGGGTTTCTTTCTTAGAGATAATTATTTTCCCACAGCTCAAATGGACTTAAACGTTAAACTGTACAGTGGTAAATTTCAAAAGTTAAAAGAATCAAAATTCAGAGCAATTCCTTTCTTTATCCCCTTGAGAATGAAAGACAGTAATAGTATATATCTATCTTTTAAAATTCCATGGATCAGTCTTTTTATATGTAAAGGGTAATAAATCACAAAATTATGTCAAACATTCACTTATTAAATTGCTTTCCTTTTATTCATTTTATTTCTTATTTTGATAACTACCAATTAAAATGCTACCTACTCAGTTTAGAAATCTATAGATTTTCAAGTGGTTTTCATTCTGGGAAAAAATAAAATCAATACAGTACAGACACAAACCTCACTAGTGGCGGATAGTCAAAATAGCCAAAAGTAGATTCTACTGACATTATCCAAATCCTATCATCCTCCAAGAATGAACTTAAATCCTGACTCCTTGGAAATTTTTCCTAACTACCTAGTCTGAAAAGATTTCCTACTTTTCTGAACTTCCAAGCAACTTAATATTTGTAATTAGTCACAGTCTTGGAACATGACTATAGTGTTGTCTTGAGTCCTTTTTATACTTTGAATGTCATTTTACTTCTAATGTATCTACTTTGCTCCCTTATCTAGCTTATAAACAAAATACTTTCACCTAGGGACCATGAGTTCCAATTCTTTGTATCTACACCCTATACAATCTTTTCATTCAAAAATACATTTTTACCATTACATGCCAGTCAGTGTGCTAGGTAAAGCGGACACAAAGACACCCTAATTCAGCCTTTGACTTCACAAGCTTACATTTTCATAGAGGAAGGAAAACACAGAAAAGTAAACAACTACATAAAATAACACGTCTAAGAATCTCAAAGGGAGATATATATTCAGTGAACGGTACAGAGCTGGAAGGGGCCAGCTCTATGGCAGGTTGTCTAAAAATACTTGTTGCTATAAACTGACAATTTATTTTAATATCATATTATGTACTTCTGTTTAATTGTGACTTCTATATTGCCACCATTACTATGTAAGATAGACATTTTCCTTCCCTTGTTTCACAAATATTCCTTGAGTGGTTAAATGTCACCCACTGTATTAATGTTGGCGATACAAGAAGAAACAAGATGCATATGATCTCTACCCTCATGAAACATACATTTTGGGGGAGTTTAGATAAAATACAAATAAGCAAACAAAAACATTATAAATTACAAGTGTTCCAAAGGCTATGCACAGAGAGTTGAAATAGAGTTCAGTACCCAGCTTGGTAAGAAGTGTCCCTCTGAGGAGAAGCAGCCCACAAAAAGTAGAGGGAAACGTCTTCCAAGAGCAGGAGGAGCAGGTCCAAAGGCTCTGGGGCAAGAAAGAACTGAAGGAAACTGTACGACTGGAACATAATGTGTGAAAAGGCACGTGGTCCAAATAAAGGTTGGAAATGTAGGTAGGGGCTAGATCTTGCCAAGCTTAGCAGACCACGACAAAGATACTCGCCTTTTATACTAAGAATGGGAAACTACTGGAGATTTTAGCAATAAAATGACATAGCCTTTAAAGAGGATCACTCGATATGTTAACAGTGGTTGAAGGGTCTATAGATTAAAACCGTGATCTTGGAACGAGATCTGTGTGCCTTAAACAAATTCCTTATCTCTTCTCTGCCTCAATTTTTTTATCCCTTAAATGGGAATCATAAAAGTACGTGCACCAAAGAGTTTTATGAGCATCAAATAAGTTAATAAATATAAAAAGCTTTAAACAGTGTTGGTGCATAGTCGTTGCTGTATGACCGTTAGTAAATTTTTTCTCAATTCCAAGGAGAAAAGATAGATTATTAAAAAGATAGAACATGAAAACTGAATAGCCATTTGTCAGGGAAAAAAAAAAGGAAGTTGGTGCTATTCTTTTTGCTTTACACCTAAATAAATTTCAAATGATTTAAAGAGGAAACTGCAAAACATAAAATAATGAAAGTACTAAAGAAATAGAGAATTTAAAAATTAGTTTTGAAGCCATTATTATGTAAAGGAAAACAAATGTTATAAAAATGCATTGTTAAATACATAAAAAGGCATTAAAAGCAAAATTTTTGTTAGTGAAATTAGCAGAGGCAAAATTAAAAAAAACTAGAAAAACCATTTGCCATTCATATCACAAAGGGTTAATTTTACTACTAGAAGTAATAAGTAATTAATAAGTAAAACAAAAAACCTACAAAATAGAAAAATAGACAAAGGACAATTCACTGAAAAATAAATACAAGTGTCCACTGCAAAACATGAAAATATGCTTACCCAAGTAATATTAAGAAAAATGTACATTAAAATCACAGATGATGTTTTTCACCTACCAAATTGTTAAAAAAAAAAAAAAAAAAGGTTTGCAGGTGCGTGGAAACGGGCACTAACACACAGCTGATGGCAATGTAAATTACTTCAACTGAATTGCTGATGTCTAAGAAATTTGTAAATGCATATACGCTTTGATCAGAATTTTGCTTCTGGGAAAAATATTCTATAGATATCACCTCAATGAGTGAAGTATTCTATACAGTATTCTATATATTATTGTATTCTATATATTGAAGTATTCTATATATTGAGGTATTCTACATATTATTGTAGAATTGTTTAAATCAATTAAATATCAGAACAACATAAGTATCTCTCAATAATGGGCTGGTTTAATACATCATGACACATGTACGCAGTGGAATATTATATAACCATAAAAAAGAATGACAAGATCTTTATGTACAGATATGAAACAATCTCCAAAATGGATTTGTAAGTGTACAAAAGGTGCAGAACAGTACATCATGTGACACCATCTGTGAAAAAAAGAAAAGAAATAATATAGAATTGTTTGTGCATGTGTAGACTATGTCAAGAAAGATTCGTAGAAATCTGGCAGTATTGGTTGTCTCTGAACGTGGAACCGGGATGAACTGGAAGACAGACTTTTCACTACATGCCATTTTTATTTTGCTTTTAGAATTGTTCTCTAAGTGCAAGCCTTCCATATTAAAAAGAAATTATATTTAGAGATTCTTTTATTAAAAATTATGTATGTATGTATATGTATATGTAATATATAAAACACGTATTACATATACATACTACATATGTTTACATATGTGTATACATACACAAAGATCATTCACTGCATGGGAAGCATGAATTGGAGGAAGACAAGAACCACGGAGAAGAGGTCAGAAGTTACAGTCATCCAAGTAAGACATAATGGTGGCCTGAACAAAGGTTGTGGCTGTAGAGATGGAAAAACATGAATAGACTTTATATGGGAACCTAAAGCAAGTTTACTCCTAGAGCTCTCTCCCTGTATGAACAGGTTGTCCAATGTTACCCAGATAAAGAGGCGAGAAGGGATGCATCTTCACACATAGACCTTAGTCGACGCCAGCACCCTTACTTTTTAAGAACAGCTCTGCTGCTTGCCCTTGCAGCTCAGCTTTTGCGTATGTGTAGTCTGTACTGATGATTCACTTCATTATTGCCTGAAAACGAGTTTTCTTTTTTTCTAAAGGGTTAAAATAAGCTATGATCATCATCTGTAATGATATCCTCCTTTGATTAATTTTCTATATTGAATCTGGGGGGTTCTACTTTTGGTGACAGAAAGAAGGAAAAAAAATTAAATGGATTATTTGGACAATCCACTGTTATGATGTTTATTCTTTCTTTGACAGGCTGGCTGATGACAGAATAACATACCTTCTTTAGAGTATTGGCCTCAAGACTGAATTCTGTTGTAAAAAAATAAATAAATAAAGTAAATTAACTCATTTTTTTTACAAGGGAAGGAGGAATGCTCCTTTGCTCTCATTTGCTCTGGTTTCAGAAGCCTGGAACATTGCTGGGCAAGGCCTCGTTATCTGCAAAGGATGAATACAGAGTTGGAAGGGAGGCCTGCCAGGATTCGGGCAGAGGGGAAGAGCTGGCAGGGACCTGGCCATAAGTCAGCTCAGGGAAGCCTGTTAGCAGTTTGGGTGCCAACTGCTTCATGTAGTTCAGGAGCTGGCTGGCTTGCTCCAGCATCAACAGCAAGAACCAGAAAAAATAAGGCAAGCTTCAATTCTTGGGCAGCTGAAATATGGGCAGATATCACGCAAGAACTGAAATACAAAAACCAAGATTTCAGAATGGGGGCATAAGGCTGGGGACAGAAGAATAACAGGGGAGGTTTATTGCTAAACCCTGACGTACGGGGATGAAGGTTTTTAAATCTCAGATGATATTCTGCTCGAATACCCTGATTAATATATTGAAGCAATACCATGCGGTTGCTAATTAGTTACTTCCTGCAGCCTCTCCTCCAACCTCAACCATACCCCCATCTCCTCTCCAGCCAGATGCAAACACCCAGACCCCTCCCCCACAGCCCGATCCAAAAGCCAACCAGTCCTTTTTTCAGTGGTCCTACCGCCCTCCATACGGAGCCCCTGTCAGTAGCATTGGCCTTGAGGTGGGCAAATGCTGGGCACTTATCTGCATCCTCTACCCCAAATTGTGGCTGCCCAGCAGCCTTTGCATGGAGTTGTCCTTACAAGGCCATAGACTGAAACTTCAGCCTCCACTGCAGGCAATCACCATCTACCAGTTGTTAAATATATTTAATATTGCTCCTACTTTAATCTCTTCCATTTAGGCCAGGATTGATACCACCCCCCCCCACCCCGCACACACACACACACCCCAAACCTATAGTTAAAAGCAATGGGCCAGACGAGGCCAGTAATATCAGCTATGGAGACAGAAGAAATGAAATAGTTGAAATCCAAGCAAGAACTGATTTAAAAAATAAAAGTTTAGCTTCATGGTCCTCAAACACAAGTATGCAGCATAATTCTATGGGGAGGGTGCTAAATAGAGGCTCCCAGGCCTACCCCAGACTGTGTGAATCAGAACTTCTAAGGGTGGAATCCAACATCTACAGTTTAACAAGCTCTCTATGGGATCCTCATGTTCAGCAGAGTTTGGGAACTCTGATCTAACCTCTCTCTAAAGTAATATTAACCTTGGACTTCTTGAGAACTGCTGCCCACCAATCTCACCTTCGCCAGATCTGTTGCTGGTTACTAGAACTGTCAGAGCTGAGGGGAAACTGGGAAGGACTAGGGTAAAAATAAGTACAAAAATAATAGTTGAAACAGATAACAAAAACGGATACTGAATGAGAAAAGTGTAAAGCAATCTATCTACTAGGTAATTTTGATTCCTGTCTAAATTATTTTAATACTGAACACAATCGTAGGTTTGGGTTTTTATTACAAAGCTAGGAAAAGATGAAATAGTATCTTCAGAATGTACTTTCCTTGAGTCCATGTGGCTATTTATTATTCAAGATAACATCATACAAAACAAATGAAAAGAGCTGATTATCTGTGAGAATCCTACTGGGAAAAAAAAATCAATGTAAAGAAAAATCATAAAGGATTTAGAGTTCATGAAGAACCACTAAAATAATGCTCAGTGTAAAATGTATCCTAAGGTTATAAAAGTTTATGACCTTGTGTAATACTCAAAATAAATGGGAAAAAAATTAATGTAAGTGTACCTGCTTTCCTTCCTTTGGTAAGGGAGTCTGTATTTTGTTCCCATCATTCCCACCAATCCCTGTATGGTCAGTGGCCTCGTGACCTCTGCAGAGATCCCCTTCCTCTCTCCATTGTCTTTCCTATCCTGTCTATTTACACATGCCGCTGTCTGGATGCTCCCTCAGGTCAAGCAGTGGCCGGGAACAGGACAGTTACCAAGGGCTGAGATGCACAGTACTAGAACTTGGTACTGGTAGAATAAATTTACCCAATGAAGGAAGTCAACTTTCAAATTCAGGGAAATCCCACTACAAACACCAAATCCAAAGGGTTACAGAGCAGCAGGTTTGTGATCAGACTCCTGTCCATGGGGGCAGGAGAAAATTCAGGAATAAGAGGAAGGTCCTGAGAGAGCAGCTTTGCAGTAGGTAAGTGGTGGGCGAGATGAGATACCTACCTACAAGGTCGGTCTTCCTAAATCATAGCACTGACCACGGTACTTTCCTGCTGGAAAACCTTCAGTGGCTCTCCACTTCCCATCCTATAAGGGCCCTTCGTGTTCTGGTGCCAACCTTCCTTTCTGGTCTTATCCCCACTGTTCATTCATGCAAGCACAGAAGAAAATGTGTGAGGTTCCTACTGTGTGTCAGATTCTCCCAAGTGCTAGAGTCAAAGACAAGAGAAAGTGCTGACTGTTTCCATCTACTCGAAGTTCATAACTAGAGGGGGAGACCCATCACTCGGATGTCTAATAGGTATCTCCAAATTACATGTTCAAAATTGATTTGATCTTCCTCACAACCCTGTTCCGCCCAGCTTTCTCCACTTCAGTAAATAGCAATGGTCTTTCTTCTTTTACTTTAGGTCAAAAGCCTGGAAGCCATCTTCGACATCTCTCTCTTTTTCTCATATCCCATATCAGTAAGTCCACCTGGCTCCACTTTCAAAATATATCCAGAACCAATCCCTGCTCACTAACTTCACTGCCACCACTATAACCCAAGCCATCATCCTCTCTTGCCTGGATTATTGTTCTAACCTCCAAATTATCTCTCTGCTTCTATCTCCTGCTCCTCTACAATAAATTTTTAATACAGCAGGCAAAGCTATCCTTTATATTTTAATATAAAGCAAGTCATATCCATAGCCCAACTGCCCAAAACCTTCCATCTTATTCGAAGTAAAAGCCAAAGACAGTAGAGTGGATTCTAAGACCATGCATCCTCTGGTCCCACTACTTCTCTCATTGCATCTCAGACCACTTTTCCTCTTGCTTACTCTGCTCCCACGGATACGTTTCTCCAGCACTCCGCCATGTTCACCTCAGGACCTTTGCACTGGCTGTTCTCTGACTGGGACAAGATAGCTTCACGGTTCACTCTTTCACCTCCTTTAAGTCTCTGTATAAACATCACCCTCTGAGAAACTTTCTACAAGCGCCTTATCCCAAATAACACCACCTCCCCAAGAACCCTACCTTCATCACTTAACTCTGCTTCATTTTTCAACATTGTACATATTGCTATCTGGTGCATACTTATTTGTATTATCTATTTATTCTCCATCTCTCCCACTTGAATATAAGTCCAGGAATTGAGGGACATTGTCTACTTTCTTCACTGTTATATCTCCTGCACTTTGAATAGCATGTAGTATGCTCAATAAATATTTTCTGAATTAATTATTGTGAATAAAAAACTGTTTTCCCTTTCTTTCTTTCTAAATCCTGGAATCGGTAACATTGTACTCATCTTTACCTCAGGTTAAATGCCACCTCTTCAAAAAGATTTATTTCCCTCACCCTAGAAAATTTGGTTCCTCTGGTATATGCTCACCTTACGTCACTCACTGAATGAATACATAAGTGAAAGCAAACGAAATGGCTGTGTGCCTCCTCCACCACTGTTTCACATTCATATTTACATTACTAATTATGGTTTTTCAGCGGCCAATGAGCCAATGACTAAGCCAAGTCACACACCCAATTTACTTTCAGAACATGAAGTTCAACTTCAATTCTAGCCTATTGTTGAATCTTCCCCTCAGTCCATCCCAGCCAATACTACCCAGCACTCCTCCAAGAGTCCTTTACTTTTCCCCTCACAGCCCCACAATTCTCCACCTTCTACAGCACTTCCCCATGAATATCCTAAATTAAATACGGTTAGTGTATTGTTCACTGTATTAGCTTACTTATATACATCGTAGGATACTTCATATCGCACATAAGACAGACATTTAGTAACACTCTTGTCCTCCAGTTACTTATCCAGAAACATAACATGCCACAAGTTCAAGAATAGCTAATTAACCTTGAAAACCATTTCCCTAAACAACTCCTCAAAAAGAATAACTCCTCAACTAACCAATCAGCATTTAATATGTGCCCAATATTGGATTTTATTATGGAGTAAGAGACAAAATCAACCCACATGAAACAAAGGACAGTGTAGTGGAAATCAGATGTTTTATTCTGCCCAGAATCCATTTTCCCCTCTGACTTTCCTTTGGGAAAACATACCTTTCATCTATTCTCAGTCCAGTGGAATTAAACCTACCTTCAGTCCAGGAGTAGATAGTGATCCAAGCCTGGCCAATCACAGCATTCCAGCCATGACACAGTAATTGGTTTAAGAATAGGCACATGATCCAAGCCAAGTCAACATGGGTCAATTCCAATAGACTGTAGTGTTAATTTAACAGGCCCTGGAAAGAACTGTGTGGGTTCAAATCCCAGTTCCACCAATTACTAGATATGAATATGAGAACTTGCCAAATTATTGCTTCTCTGCTGACTCTGGCTCCTTCTGTAGAAAAATGGAGAAAATCATTTCTAACCATAGACTTGTGAGACAGCTTAAAAATAAGTGTAAAGTGCTCAAAATCACGCCTGGTACATATTCAGCATTCAGCAAATACTAATCATTTCTATTTTAGGAACTCTTTGGAAAGAGAATCTCTCTGCTGGGGCCATCTTGCTAACATATGGCAAGAGCCTGCTTGAAGTAAGTAAAACCAGAGAGCAGAGCTGAGAGATACGGAGAGATGGAGCCTGGACACAGCAGTTAAGCCCATTCATCCAAATGCCCCTGATGTCAGCTGATGCCTCGACTTTTCTGTCCTGAGAGTCAATAAATTCTCTCTTTTTTTTAAGGTAGGTTGAGTTGGGCTTTTATCTCTTTTTGCAAGACAGTAGTTCCAGGAGATGTATAATTAAGTGCAAAATGGGTGTCACGGGCCGGGAGAGTGCGAAACAAGTCAAGTTCAATGTGGACTGTAGTGAACAGTGAGGAGAAGGAGGTCACCCACCTCGAATTCTGCCAGCTCCAGCCACAGTGTCAGAATGTCTGGGGCTATTTGCGATATCATTGTCTGGCAAGTTGAGCTATCATTGCCCCAGAGCATTATATTGTGAATCAGAGAAAAGTCACCTTCTAGAAGAATAATGCCATTGCAGAGCTTTTCGGTAAAAATCTCTCCCCTCCCATTTCCAGGATCTAGAGCTCTATCCTTTGTGGTGACAGCTTCCAAAACAGCAAAAATGATGCTTTCGGACAGAGGGAAGAATGACCTTTGGTTTTATATCTGATGATCACGTTAGCTGGATCTAGCTGACATTTTCAGAAGAGACAACTTTAAAGCGATTCCTTTCAGGAAACTAGAAGGCACAAGACCCTTTGCCTTGTCCTGAGATTTCCATCCAGGGCCTCGTGCAACCCCAAGCCTGAGTCCAGGGAGCAGCCCTCCTCTGGGACGTCCTCTAGTTTCCTGGGAGGAACCCCACTTAACACCTCTGTCAACCATTTCTTTAACAATTCAGCATTTTCACCTTTTCACTCTTCCTTGAAGAAATCCAGCTATCTTCCATTTTTCTGTAAGGTGAAGATACAAGAGTCGTCTTTTCACAATGCAGGGAGAGGGTTACACAGAGCATGACAAAAGCATTTCATAGGCCTAGGTTTTGAAGTTGATAAGAGGCTTTTCCCTTATCAAAGGGGTATTGGCAGGCCAAAAAGGAGAGCCGAGCAAGCGCGTGTGTGCATTGTGTGTGTGTGTGTGTGTGTGTGTGTGTGTGTGTGTGAGAGAGAGAGAGAGAGAGAGAGAGAGCGCATGCACGAGCATGCACAGAACCAGTCTCAATTCTCCTAAATTATTTCCATTTTTTCACATGGAGCAGTCAGCAAAGACATCTTCATTTAGAAATTTCATTACAATTTTATTACCTTAAAATTGCTCAACACATATCAACAACCATAAAGAAAATATTGGAAATGGAAATGTCCACTGCATCATTCTTAAGGTCAGTATCTGTTGCCAAATTCTTCCTTGCTTCATTAAGGCTGTAATGCTTAGCATTCAGCTTTGCTAAACCAAAAAGAAAATAATAGAAAGAAAAACGAGGGGGAAAAAAAGAAAAGAAACTATCCAGAACTCTAAAAATATTTTGGAAAATGCCTTCTGAGAAGACGATGTAAAGACATAGATGAGAATATCATTGGTCACTAGGATTTCACTGTTTATTCTTCTTATCTATATGTTTTTAAAAAGCAGGCTACAAACAAATTCACATGCTCAATTCTCTACCACTGATACAAACAGCATTAATATTGGAACTCACCATCACGGAAGGCTCGAATGTCATTGTTCAGTCATGTAATATCATGGAATTGTCAAACAGCTTATTTCTAGCATTAGTGCCAAGAATAAAGGCCCCGATCTACTCCTTAGCTTTTCACTAGAATTTGCTCCCTTCTTCTCATACATACCTTTCTTACGATGGCTACAGCTCTAAATGCAGAATAAGTTTTCTCAATTTCTTGCTGAGTATGGAATAAACTGGAAGGGAGCAAGATTGAAGGGGAGTCTGGTAAGAGGCCTTTGACATTCGTAGGCCATCACAAGCTTGGAGCCATAATGCCACGCTGTGGCTGCCTGTGACATTCACTTAGAAGGACGCTCTGCCCAAACGAAGTAGCTCTTGCCTGCAAATGTGATTTTGGGCTCAGAAAGCCAAGGTTAACTGCCTGACCTTTCCTAGACCTGGGCTGAGAATATTTATAGCTTGTTATAAATCCAGCCAACACATAGAAACTAGAATATATTATGAATATAGAGGCACGACTGGCAAGATTTGAAGGAAAAGAGAAACAAATCCTTTCTCACCATATGACTAGTTTATTACTGCTAAATTAAACTGAAAATAAAACCCCTGTGCTTTTGCCTCAAATCCTGAGCAGATGCTTTCAATATCCTTCCTCATTGCAGTTTTGAGGCCATTTGAGGTTGCTAGCTCCCTTCACTCGATGCTGGCCCGGAATATCTCAACCCCAGAAAATCCAATGCCCCTCCTTTAACAAAGATGTCTCCCTGTTATTGTCCAGAAGTAAAATACGTAGATACTAGACCCTACCTACCAAGGAAAATTTTAAATAAATAAATACAATGCCCAAACTGAAATATCAAGAGGAAACACAGGGAACGTCACTTAGAATATACTATACGACATCTGCTGTCATCAGGCCCTGCCTCCCGCCTCAGAATCTCTGAGCGCTGACACCTCAGATCCTGAGAGCATTGCGAATGCATCTGGCATGGTGCATTTCTCTCTTTGTCATTATAAAGCAAAGTGCAATACTCATTGCTTATGCAGTAATTGTATCCATGGAAAATTCAGTGTATATGAAACCGATACAGAAAACCCTTTGCCTTTATATGTAAAATAGAGTTAGGTTTTAGACTCTGATCATTACCAAAAGGTTTTTCACCTACATAAAAGTTTGTCAGGAAGTTCAAAGCTGTACAGGACAGGGGACAGCCATTTGTTGCATAGGATGAGCCCCTGCCTAGCAGGATATGTAGCACCATTGTTACCAGCCAATCATTATAACACCGAATCCCTCCCCTGCCTGGACAAAGTTCCAAAATGCCATCCAGGATCAGTACTCCCACCTCCCGTTGAGGACGCTATGCTGGTCTTGCTCAGTTCTCAAACCCACTCATCTCGACTAAGAATAATGGACGTCTTCATTTCTATAGCAGGCAGAAACTTAAAATTCTATTCTAATTCTTTCATAAAAAAAAAAAAAAAACCCTCTCAGAATTGTTAAGTGATGTCCTAGCTACATGGGGCACTTCTGTAGCCGGAACCAGGTCTCCTGTCTCTTCTAAATCCTGTGTTCATTCCTGAGTTCAATGTCAAATCTGACGATCATTATTCCTCCAAAGAATCACTTTAACAACGGCATCTTATTTCACGAAGTTTTCAGAGGGCATAGCAATATCACCTACTGCTGCTCTTTCCTCAAACACCAGCTCTGTCTAGAGAATTAATGTGCCAATGACCATGAATAACACTCTACACGTAAAAAGCCAGTGGCGTCTGGCACAGCAGCATCCGACAACTTCCTTTTGCATCCTCGGTTCGGGTGGCATTGAAGCTTTAGAACCATTCAGAAGTTCTTTTGGATCTTTCCACTGTGTGGCTTTTGACAGTCTTCGAAACAGTCCCATGAGATTGGTAAATTTTCCCTTTCACAAGGAAACAAGGCTCTGAGAGGTGAAGGAGTCTGTCCAAGGCCACATAGTAAGTGAAAGTGTGTATGTGTGTGTGTATATGTACGAATGTATGTATACGTGAATATGTGTGTGTGTGTTCCACTATTCTAGGCTTCCCACTCAAAAAATATAAGATCCCTTTCCTGCATTTTTTTTTCCTACATGAGTTGGTATTCTGTTTATTCTTTTTCATTTGGGGGGTCAAACAAAAAGAAAAAAGAGGGGAAAAATATTAGCACTACTGCATGTCTACCAGGTAAAAGTATTTTTAATCAGTAAAAGTGCCCCTTGTTCAAGGTGCTTTGTCTGTGCTATTGAATAATGTGACTATCGTATTGCTTAAGAAAATAACTCTAAATAATTTAAACCAAACTAACAAAAAAGAAGTACTGCAAGCATGTTATGATATCTCTGGAATTTAACTGGACAAACCAAGCCTAAGAGATCTGGAACGAGGAGAACCGGGGACCTTACCAGCTATGGCCCCTGTTCTTGTGGTCCTAGAGTTGTTGCTGGTGTGACCCCAGCTCTCAACCACTCCTGCTTTCTTTGTCTCTCATTTCAAGATTGGATCCTGGTAAGTATCCGCCTGAGTTCTCCAGCTTGGGACCAATCATGTAGGATTATATGTAAGGTGAGGTCACATGAGAAAGGACAGTAGCGAGAGTCCACTTTGAGAAAACTGGACATTTCCCGGGGAAAGGGCAGGTCAGCCAAACTACTAAGTGTGTGCTACAAGAGGAAAAGACAAAGGTCAGAACATTTTAACAAGGGAAACAGCAAAACCTGATGAAAGACTAGAAATAAGATAACTACATAGAAGTCTTAAAATTCCAGGGACAATCAGATATTGAGAGATAAAACAAAGCACTCTCTTAATATCGTCATCTACTTAGAAGACAGTTAAAAATTAGGAATTCAATTTAAGTGTGATCTAAACGAAGTCAGATCTGAGGCCCAAAATGACTGAGTTCTCAGCCAGTCACCTAGTATTTTTAAGTGTCCAATATAGATGGGTCTGAACTGGTTTTTGCTCTTGAACACCCCCACGAAACTGAAAAAATACAAATTGAGAGCTTGGAATCCACTTTGGTAAAAAACAATAACAACAACAACAATATTCAAAGTTATTTTCAGGCATTAGATGAACCAGCCAACATGTTGATCAACTGCATTTTTCATTTAGAACCTAATTGTTTGGCATTACCTAGTCACAGACATAAACTATTTCAAGCTTGCAAATGTGTTCGTTGAATTTGATTTCTAGGGGCAGAATGGGACTGTGCCTACAAAGCTCATGAATATTAATATATGGGATCACACTTTTCCCCCAAATCCCTCTCACCCTATAGCAATTACTGAACGGCTAATGGGAACATGTAACCGTTTGTAATTACTTTTTGTTTTTAAAAAGAAAAGCAACCAATTCAGGTACCTGAGCTAGAAGCAACAATTTAATTTATACATGTAGGCCTATATCACAAAGCAGCACACATTTATGCAAAGAGCAAGCTCAGGCTTGTATTTAATAACTCTAAATGAGTTGTCTGGCACCTTTAAATAGGAAATTGGCATGTACAGGACCCAAGGGCAGAGGAAGGGAAAAATTGTCCATAGATTTTTTTTTTCTCTCCTTGCTCTCCTTTTCAGAATAAATTATGCCCTTTTTATTTGACTCGCTGTCCCACTAGTGCTACTGCTGTAACAATAAACTTGAATTTTCCTTGAAATATGTGCCCAACCCTGTGATGCTTTTCAGACAAGAGTCATGATATTTCTCAAAGAAATTAGATGATCCCCATTTGTGGTTCAGATATCACCTTCTAAAGCTTCAAAGAGCCCGGGTTGCAGTTGTTAGAAATATGTAGATCCTTATAACATTCCTCAAAATGTCATTGGTATTGGCTGGAACTATAAACAAGCCTCTTTCTTTCCCCTTGTCCCATACCCAACCAAGCCCACTGATCTTTCAAACAGTCATTATCTGTAGAAAGAGGTGTACTTTACAAGGGAAACAATATAAACACCACATTTGCAATGACTTACTGAAGGTAACCTAACAAAAGACACAGTCTCAGCCAGCACTCCCCTCACAGCCCCTGGAGGAGGAAGTGCAGTGAGCTGAGGCCTCTCTTCCCAACCACAGGAGCCCGAACAGTGGGCCAAAGCAGAATGAGATCCCTCATCAAACTCAACTCATAAGTATGATGGGTCTTTTTCTGTAACTTCTATAAGCGTAATGGGTCGCCGGTAAGGACATCTTGAGTCTATTTTCCCTTCCCCACACTTCCCTGAGTTCTCTCTCCTTCCAGCTTTTTCCACCACATCCTCACTCATTCGACTGAGTCAAATGCTTCTGCACTAACCTAACCAGCATGACCATGTGGTGGAGTGGAGCCTTCCCGGGTCATTCATTACCTGGCTGTAGGGTATTAGGAGAGGTGAGCCGGGCATGTAAAGAATAGCACATTCATCCCCCAGAAGTTTGTCAGCTAGTAGCTCTCGGCCTTTTTTCCACCATGACGTGCCTGACAGAAACTGTCTGCATACCTGTCACTTCCTCATCAATGACAGTTGTCTACTTCCTGCTGCTTAGGTCAGTTAGGATGACAGCCATGAGTTTTGTGCAATTTTCTAGGAGTTAGCTCCCCTTTCCTTCCCACTGACTCCGGAAACATGGGGGTGAGGACCACCAGCAGAATATGACAAACATAAATAAACACTAGAGTAGAGTGGACCAAAATAAGTGAACATACATCCGCTGTAAATTATGGCAACTTTAAATAAATATTGGCCACATGAGAAGGATCAGATCAGAAGAAGGGTGAGTATAGATACAGACATGCGCTTAAGAAAACCCCAATGAGAAAGACAAAAGAAACTTGTCTAGACAGTGTTAAAAACTTATTTCAACACTTCCTAAAAATAGTAAGGAAGACTTTATTCAAGAAAGGACTATTGCGACAGGGTTTGTATTAAGGGGGAGAGATTGGACTCAACTCCAAAATACAAGGATAGGTGGAGGATTTATAGCCAAGGAACCAGGAGGGGGTTGGTCAGTGGATGAAAAATTACTAAGAGGAACATCAGGGGTAAGAAGAGATTTAGACTAAACCGACTTGACCAGAACCTTGCGGTGTGATCAGACATCACCTGGGGGATCGTGGAGGATGAGGAACCTGAAATCGAGGGTGTGGATTCTGGCTGTTGAGGATAAGGCCCAAACTACCCGAGTCTGACTAAAGTTCAGTTAAGTAGCCTCGTTATCAATAACCACACCTTCACACGTATAGAGTTTCTTTCTGAAACTCTCCTGTGCCCAGAACTCGGAAAATTTTATTCTTGGTGGTATGATAAATCAGGAGGTATTGTTTTATTTAGAAACAAAAATAGGAACAAGTAAAAATGTTGTGCCAAAGCTCGACTGTGCGAGAACGCACTTCTGTCACCTATGAATGCATGTTAGGTGGACACCCAGACGTGCTTTTCCTGTAGCAGGGCCATAAAAAGCTGACAATAGGAACACAGCACTGGCAGCCAAGGGGTTAATATTCCCATTCTCGGGCTGCCCTCGAAACAGCCCACTTAATCAGTCAACTATTTTCCCTGCTTCTACTGCATGAACTGATGGTCTTACACACATGTTTCGACTTACTCCATACTGTGCCAGTCACTGCAAATGCATCACAAGAAAAGGGTTTTGTATGAAAAATATTTGAAACTATTTAAAGTAACTGCAAACATATGCATACTTGTTTTGTTACATTTTCTCCCATTGTTACTGAGGACCATGACTATCTTTTTCCTCCTCCATTGTTTTTTTCCCTTCAGTTGAGCATTAGAGATGAATTTTTATTGCATTTTGAACTCTTCCTCACCTCAAACTATCAGAGTTGTGTTCAGTTTGGTGCGCTGAGTGGAGCAGTATTTCTCAAAATGCGGTCTATAGAATGGTATTTGGTAAGCTTAACATTTTTGAAAGTAAAATGCCATTTTAATGAATACCTTCAACACTTGATTTACAAGAATGAGGCTATTTTCCTGGTCCCTGTGAAAGCACAGACTAACATAGTTTTGCTCATGTGAAAACTATAAATCATATTTTTAGTGTTAAGCATGTTTGATCAATCCATTTATAGGACATATCCATTTAGAGATTTATTTATTTAACAATAGTAAAATATTGTTTTTTTAATATAAAACCTATGTATAATATATATTTGAAATATGATAGTTTGGCACTTTTTAAAAAGTGTTTGGGATAGCATTTATCTCTGTTCTGTTGATTGTTAGTAAAATCTATTTTCCTTTTTACTCTGTTAATTTCTTTATCATCTGTATTTTCATATGTCTTAGAAAATTAACTCCTCTTTTTCATTTTTCTTCACTTTATTCTACCTAGGTCAGAGTATGGTCATCATTGTTTGTTTGTGATGAATTTCTGTACCTTCATCATCTCGAATCAGATCCCAAGTTTATTTGTGTTTATCTCTTAGGTACTAGAGTGTGCCAATTGGATTCTCTGAGGGGTCGACAGTGAGGAGAAGTTAGAGGAACTAAAGGTTTATTGGAGAATAGACTCCATGAAAGGAAAGAGAAAGGCAGGAATGGGCAAGAGAAACCTTTGATAGTGATGTAGACCTGATAAAGTATATCTCCACCCTATTAGAAGAGTCCCACTTTGCGGAGAAAGGGTAGGTCATTGATCACCATCTTGTTCCCTGTTGGCTATGAGCTTCTGCAAGAAGAGCAGGGCCTGAATTCAAAAGCTGTGACAGATGCTCAAGGAGCTATAGTTGAAGGTGTCCACCCAGTACCCTCTCACATTGGGTGGCAACTCCTTTCTGAAGGGGTAGTTGAGTGGTGCATTCCTGTTTCTGCCAACCTTGGATTCTATCTTACTTTAAACAAATGACAATCACACAGAGTATTTTGAAAAGCAAAGAAAATTTTAAGACCCTTAGAGTTAGATATTGTATCAGCATCCATAAAAACACACACTCTACTATAATTATTTATCTTTCTAATACCATATACAAACTTACACACACATACACACATTTGGCTTGTTAGTATTTATAATTATATTTTCACATGAATATTTTAAAATACACAATGCTATAAATCCAATGGACAAGGCATGGAGTGACCCAAAATGAGTGGAAAAGAAAAACACATTTCTTTATATAGGAACCTGTTTCATTTGGAAACTTTGATTCTATATAAAGTACTAAAATGATACATTGGTATTGGAAAAACATGTGAATGCTCAACACCTATTATTTCACAAATACAGGATGTTAGGAAAGTGATTTTTTTTTTGGAGTCCGGCTTACCTTGAATAGTTTAACAGAAATTGTATATTTATTTTAAGCATTCACCTAATCAACAAAGTATTGAACATATAAATCTTAAGAATGGTTTCAAAATTATTTGGAATTATTCAAAAGTTTTTAATCATTTACACCAGTATCTTGTATTTACGTTTTCTTCTAAGTGCTGTGGGAATTAGTGAGCATTAATTATCCTTGGACACCAGCTAGTAGAGAACACTTATCATAGTTAATGGTTAACATCTGCATTAATACTAAATGTACCTATTAATTAACCCCCTTTGTGTGGAATGTTTATGGTGCATGACATTTTCTAATATTTTCCTTGAGATAATACAAAAGTTAATGAGAACTGCACATGTGCATCAAGAAAAGAATAGAGCCTTTGTCCTAATCTTATTAAGTTTCTCCAGATGTGATAATATTGTCCTGTCTCCAAATGGCTTTTTTTATTATCACTTTAAACTAATAAGATTTAAAATTAGAAAACAAAGTAATACAAGCAAAGAACTTCCTGAACTTGTATTTATTTTTTATTTTCCTTAATAATCTTAAATTTCCTACGGGTAAAAGAAAGTGATTGCAGAGTCAATATACAGCTGATTATAAATCTAGGGACGTTTTTCTCGTACATAAACTTGAGTTATAAAGCTCAGGGTATTTTCAAGACCTGAAGAGAACTAGATACAGATTCTATTGAGCATTACCTAACCCGTTTTAAAACACCATTTGCTGAATGCCAACTATGTGCCTATAATATGTAAAATGCTTCCTTCCACCTAATCAACACCTGTCCCGCTTAATCATTTATTTGTTTAATATCTTTATTAAGCATCTTCTGTACTGAGCAATAGGAATACAACGAAACAAGCATATTTACTTTCCTGGTGGATCTTTCAATCTGACGGGGGAGACTGATGCAAGGTAATTCTATCAGTCATCTATCGCAGCAGAAGGAAATACCCCGAAGTCCTGTGGCATACCATAAGTATAAATTCGATGGCTTTAAGAATGAATCATCAAAAGAGGAACAGAAGACCTAGGACATAACCTGATAGAGAATGACAGAAAAGAGAAAAAAATGAGCTAGTAGAAGAAACTGAGAATCCTACTCTTTTTGACAGTTTTTAGCCCCATTTTGTAGATTTAGAAACATAGGTTCAGAGAGTATGAGAAATTGCAACACATAGCCACAAACTTCTTCTCTTCCTATATGCACAGGCCCTCTGCAATGTGATATTGCTGCTTCTCCCATCAAGAGAGAGTAAACTCCTCCATGGTCTTGGTTCTGTGTGGTCCTAGTGATTGGCTTTGACCAATAAAATATGGCAGAAATGGGTAACACTGTAGGAGTTCCAAGCCTTGGTTTCAAGAACCTTGTGATTGCCACTTTTACTCTCTTGTTGTCCTTAGACTATCATAGGGGAGGCTTGAGCTAGCCTTCTGGGTGAGAGAGTCTACACAGAGATAGGCCTAGCTAATAGCCATCAACAACCACCAGACATGTAAATGAGGCCTTCTAGGTCTTCAGACTCCAGAAAGTAGCCATCTGACTGCTGTCGCCTGAGTGAATCCAAGTAAGCCTGGCAAAAGAGCCCCCAGCTAAATTTAGCCCAAACTGCTAATCTATAAGGCACTAAGCTTTGGGGTAGTTTGCTACACAATAAAAGATAACTGAAGCAAGACATTAAGGGACTTTCTTGAGATCACAGGACCATACAGCCATTAAATAGCAAAGCTAGGATTCAAACGCTGTCTTAGGACTCTAAACCCATGATGTTCTCTGTGTTCATGTTCATGTTAAACATAGCAAGTTAACATCAGACATGCTATCATGTTCGTCTGTTTTCCTCATGGTCTGTCTTAACGCACTGACTTGGCTGATTCTTGAGTTGGATAATTTATTATTTGAAGAAATCCGGTAATGCTCTCTTCTACAAAATAGAAGGTGTAGAATTTTGAAATATTGTGCCAGCTTGCCAATATCTGAAAATTCAATTGTAGGTACCTTTGTTTTCTTTCATTTTATCTTTTTTTTGGGGGGGGGTGGGAAGGGAGGGGCATCTTACTATAGAAAAGATTTCACTCAGTCCTCCCCCATCAGATTTCTTGTTTGGTTTAGTACATTGTCCTGGTTGGATTGCAAATAATATTTCTGGGGGAGAGTTTGCTGTCATTTACTCTACAGTGTGTAAATCTGTCTGTGAATGGTCTCTTACAAGGTGAGGCACAGAATAACTAAGTCTTAAATAAAATGGAGGTAGCCAGGGACAATCATTGCTTGGACATACTTTAAGACAGACAGACAGATAGATACCCCACTGAGTAGCAGCAGCCAGGAGTAGTAGTATAGAGTCACTGGGCAACTGAAGGTTTACAATTAAAATCATGGGGAGGAGGGAAGGAAGGAGACTGGAAGGGCTCAAATCTTCCTTCACAGCCAACTCAAAGGAGCAGCTGTTTAATCCTGAGCACATCCAGCTTGCTAGAAACCAGCACCATGCAAAGAGTCAATTTGGTGTAAAAAGGTGAGAAAGGTGAACTTGACCCTCACTGTACTATACTCCATCTTCCAACCCCCTCCACTTCCCCTGCACCCCTACCCTTACCACCTTCACTGCACCTCTGCCTATAAACATTGCCTTCTGTCCCTGGAACTGCCATTCTCTCTTTTTCTGCTGTCTACCAAAACCTTTGATTATTTTCATATTAATTAGTTTAAATGAACATGTCTATTTGTCCCAGAGAAATTGCACCTGAGGTCTAACTATAGGGCAGGACGAGAGTGGGATGTTGTGTTAAAGGAATTTCTAAGAGTCGTGAGCGTGAAAGAAGCTCTTTCTGGAGCTAGAGAAAGTTATGGCTATGCCAAACCAGGTTCAGCTTGGATATACTTTCACTGCTGTAGAAATAAAGGCCTCCATGAAAAAGAAACCAGTGCATGAGGGTGGTGTGGCAGGCTGGTAGTTTGGCAGGATTGTCCCTACTCTGTATGCAGGTGGAGATAGCTTGGAGAAAATTCAGTTGGTCAAGGAAGCCAAAACAATGTTATATGCTTGGTAGCAAAGCTGACAAATGGTTAAGAATAGACTGGGAGATCATGAGATGAAGAGTACCAAGTCTACAGATAAAGGGATAAACTCAGCACAGAGAAAAAGAGATGGAGTTTAAAATAATATAACAAATGATAGGTGGAAGGGTGTTCATGAAGGACGGAAAGCATGATTCAAAGACCAATTAAGTTACACCTGTCAGAGTGGCTAAAACCAAAAGACTAGACGAAATATTGGCAAAGACAGGGAGGAAATGCAACTCTCATACACAGATGATGGGAGTGTCAGGTGGCATGGCCACTTTGAAGAGCCTCGTGGCAATTTCTTTAAGGTTTAAACATTCATCTGTCCTAGGACCCAGCAATTCCCCTCATAAACATTTACTCAAGAGAAGTGAAAATATATGTTCTGCAAAAGATTTGTAGAAGAATGTTTGTAGCAGCCTCTTCATAATGGCCCCAGAATGGAAGCAATCCAAATGTCCATCAACAGGAGAATGGATAAAAATGTTGTAGTATATTCATATTGCAACCTCAGCATTAAATTCATATATAATCCTCAGCAATAAAAAGAATGAACCACTAATACATGCAACAATATGGATAAATATCAAAAAATATTCTTCTAATCCAGAGGTTGGCCAACTACAGCCCACAGGCCGAATCTAGTCCACCATCTGTTTCTGTAAGTAACGCGTTATTGGAACACAGCCACGCCCACTCATTCCTGTATTGTCAACGACTGCTCTGGTGCTAGAAGAGCAGAGGTTGAGTAGTTGAGAGAGAGGCCAAATGGAATGCAAAGCCAAAGATAATTACTATCTGGTCCTCTATAGGAAAGTGTTGCCAAGCCCTGCATTAAGTGAAAGAAGCCGAGCATAAAAGAGTACATACTATATGTGATTCCGGTTATATTAAATACAAGAACCGATGAAACTAACATATGATGATGGGGGGGGGAGGGAAAATTGAATGGAAAGGGGCAGAGGAAACTTTTTGAAATGATGAAAATCTTCTATATCTTCTTTAGGGCGGTGGTTACAGATTTATGTCTGTTTGTCAAAACTGACTAAACACCTAAGATATGGGTCTTTGACGATTAAAGAGTTATTTCTTTGGGGGGCAAAGTTTGAAATAAAACAGTTAGCCTTAGGGAAAAATAATTATAGAAGAATAATTTGTTTAATTCTAAACAGAAATTAATTTGGAAATCCAGGGGAAAAAAGAGAAAAAAAAAAAGGAAAACCTGACAGGATCTAGAAATACTGGTTTCCAAAAGCAGAGCTTCCACTAAGTTGACTAACGAACCTAATTAAGGCACTGACCTTCTCCAGGCCTGTGTTCATCTTCGAGCTGCAGGCGTTGGATTGGACAGTCCCTGAGCTCCCTCCCAGTTCCATCATTTCATGCTTATGGTTCACGCCACCAAAGGTCAGTCACTCCTCCACTGCAGCATTGGCCCCAATTCCTCCACCCAGGTCTTTGCCTTAATTACCATGTCCCTTTGCCAGCCTGATTTATAGCTTTTGGGGACAGGTAGGGAAGAATTTAGGAAGGAGACTCAAACAGGATGGTTCCAAGCCAAGTAAGATTGGATCAACTGGAACTGATGATGAAGACAAACACTGTCTGTTTTTATAGCATTACCACAAACAATTTCAGAGAACATGCTCTTCGTACTTTCTTTTCCTGTCACAAAAGCATAGATAGGAGGTGCGTTCTCAAATATATTTACTCATGATAATTCTATTGGGTCAGTCATAAGGAGGAGTTTGGGACAAACGTATTAGAAAGGGGAAGGGACATCTGTGCTGACAGAATGCCATTGTTTTCAGCCCCTCTATCCTCCTCCAACCCCAAGAAAAAACAATTTCATGGAACCATGCCTGGCACTGATGTGCAGGCCCCTGCCTGGTTTATTAATTAGGTAAACCAATCTTGGCTGAACCTTGTTTTTTCAGCTATAGACTATAATACAACCCTGAGATTCTCTTTCATGAAATTTTAGAATCTATTTGGCATGTGAAATTTTTGAATCTATTTGCCTCACTAGGTAGATCATTTTCAACAACATCCAGAGTCAAGAAGCCCCTACCTTACTTTCTCCACCATGTAGTAGCAAAGGGCTACCTTCATTAACTCTCTCCATTCACTCACCAAACGAACAGGCCTATAGTATCCTACTAAGCTATGCATTGGGTTAGATGGGGAAGCCTCATTCCATGGAGATGAATTATTAGTAACTTCATGTAACATGGTGGCCCACTGAGAAAGTGTCCTGTGCTTTGTTTTTGCTGCTAAAGATCCACGCAAAGCAATCCAACTTTCCCTATTCCTACTGCCTATTTCTCACCAGGCTGGCATACCTCATAGAGATGATAGAAGTACTTTTGTGGTTCTGAGGTTACAAAAAAAAAAAAAAAAAGTTATCGGGTATCTGGAAAGTCTAAACCAGGGTCACTTACAATCTCTCAGACCTATAAAGGCCAGAAAGACCATGTAAAGAAGTGAAGTGAACCTGGCATAAGATGACAACAGCTGATGCTGGTCTCGGTGATGAGAATACAGTAGAGAGAGGTGAGGAGTGAAGAGACGTGGAAAGCAAGCCCAGCCATTGCTCAGCTGGCTGCTGCCCTGGGTGTGCAGATCCACCTTGCCAGACCTGCTGAATTTTCAATAAAACCTGGACATATTTAAATCTTCATTTATAAACAACAGCAATTCATTCCGATTTTAAACTCCATGCAGGCCGCCACTGTGCACATCAAGGAAAAAAGACAAGAGGCATAAGGCCGAATATGGCCCACAGGGCTCATTTTCCACCCCCTGGTCCAGGTGCAGTGGGGAAATTAAGCACCCATTCAAGAAAGAGAGAGTGGAGATGGAATGGCTGAATGACCTGAGCATGCTTGGGTCCCCTGAGACAGGGAAGAAGAATGGGAGAATATAATTTAGTGAAGTAGTGAGACCAGAGCCTGCTCAGGGCAGTGTACCTGGGGCGCCAGGCTTTTCGATGAGGACAGGTATATGAGTGACTGAAAAAGCAGCTCCAATTGCTATGTTTTGGAGCTTCAGCAAAATTTTCTGTGCCTGAGCACGGCACAGAAGGGATGGAACTGTTTACAGAGCCACCTGCCTTTGAAGACCAACCTTGAAGAAGGACCAAGGCTGCTCCCCATTTCCCTGGACCACATAATCCCCAAGTTTCTTGCAGAATCTAAAAAGCGAGAGGGAGTTTCCTTCACCCTCATCCCCTGCTACCCAAAATAACAATTACCAACCTCTCACAAACTCCCAGGAGTAAAGAACCAAGCTGGATTTCATTTGATATAGAAAACTAAAGTGATCATCATTTCTTATACCCAAATTATTATTAAACAATACTTATTAAACAATTCATATAATTAATTATACATCAACAATGAATTATATTGGTTAAGATACAATGGGTTAAATACAATTAATATACTCATGAAACATAATGAATATGTTTAATATAAAATATAACCTTATCACTTCTAAGGGTTAAAGAAGTGATAACTTCTACAGGGATGGATCAAAGAGGCTTCTCCTTTCAATGTGGATGCTAATCCCCTCCTCCGAGGCACTGCAAATGGCAAGAGACTCTCAGAGGGATCACAGGGGAGTGGGACAGAACTGTGAAGCTTACACTGGGACATTTCTCTTGTCAATTTTATTGGACACTATATTAGTTCTCTATTGGTGCTGTAATAAGTTACCACAAACTTAGTGGTTTAAAACAACACAAATTCATTATCTTACGTCAAGGGGAAAAAAGAAGAGGCCATGAGGCTACAGATGACCCACGGGGCTCACTTTCCAGAATGAAGATCAGAAGTCTGAAATGAGTCTCATGGGGCTTAAATCAAGGTGTCAGCAGGGCTTCCTTTCTGGAAGCTCGAAAGGAGAATCCATTTTCTAGCTTTTGCTAACTACTCCCTTGATTGAAAATCTAATTCTTCCCTAATACATAAACTCACTCTACTGAACTCCTACCCGGTGTACAAGATGACAAGAGAGAGGAAGCAAAGAGAAGGTATTCAAAGCTGTAAAAGCACAAAGTTAATGCTTTCTGAGACACTAAGAGGAAATCTGTCTTGAAAATTCATGCAAGGGTTGTCAATCAAGGTAGGCCCAAGGACTCTGAATGACTCTCTTCTGACAAGTAGCAGGCATTGGTCAGAAGGCTGGCAGAGATCATTAACAGGGAAACCCATGGCTATAAACAGAACAAAACCTCTGATATGGTTAGCACTCTGCTCCAACTAACTGAGCCTGCCAAATTCAAATTCCATTTATCCACAACACAACGAAGTGAATGAGAAGGCAGTACAACCACCGTTGCACAAGAATTCTAGTTTCATGAAACTTTTCTAAACACTTAGAGGTTTTACAATATTTCCAGCCAAAATTAACAACCTATAGAAGCATACAAATACTTCTGGTAAAGCCGCACATACCTTCACTTTCAACTAGAAATGGATAAACTCGATCTGGTAATATCATTCACCTTCTACTTATCAGTCATTCTCATTGGCTAATATGTCCTCAGAGGAATGCTGAGTCCACCAGAGGCAGATCAGATGTTGTTAATAAATTTACATATGAACTAGTCACAGTAAAGACTGGGCCCACAAGCATGACCTTGGACATATGACCTTGGATCTTGAATCTGACATCCCTCTTTTGCATCCTACCCACCTAGCACCACTTCCTCCTTTTTTTTTTTTTTTTTTTAGTTATCCATGTGCCAAGGTTCTGGATAGAAGGTGAAAATGATACTTAGCTCACAAAATAAAGCAAAGGACCGCAGTGAGTAGTACTGTGAGATGCTTATTACCATCTCAGCCATGACTTTGACTGTATGATTTCATAATGGTTTATAAATCATTGCATAAATACATTGCTGTTTAAAATATGCATAATGTTAAATGGAAACACAATAAAAAGTGAAACAAATAAATTACTACAATATAAATGTCACAATCTAGATAAAATCTCCCAAAACATGTTGTCTGCAGAGGAAAAATAATAAAATGTGTTCTCGGGGATGGAAAAGCCAGTAACCATTGTTCTAATTCAATTGCCTCAGTTTATAGATGGAGACGCGAAGGCTCAGTGAGATAAAGTGCCAGTTAGTAGGTGGTAAAGCCAGATGAGTCAAAGTTATGACATTGGTTGCATCTCTTTATTTCCTACAATTGTTCTTTTATTTTGTTTTTGCCTAAAAAGAATATGAGCACCCAAGTAGCTGCTTCCTCATACTCTGTGGCATGCTAAGGTAACTAACTATTCCTAGAGGATTCCCAAATCTCAGCACTACTGGACTGCAGCCCCTAAAGGGATCAACTATAAATAAGCAAGAGTGGTCAAAAGATTTAGTGAATTCATATCAGACATTTTGGGTCCTGTACACCTAGCACATGCATTTCCCAGCGTGAAAGATTAGGGCCTGGAACTAGCCGGCCTAGATTCCTTACAGGGCCAGGGTCACTACTGAGAGAAGGGTTACAGATTTACTGTCAGGCTGTAGTGAAATGAAATCATTGTTCCGTTTGTTCAGTCACCGTTTCAAACCAACACACATTCTTACTTTTTTTGCCTCACAGAAATCCCTTAACATGTTTTCCTTCTTCTTAAGTGACCACTATCTGCACTATAAAAAAAAAAAAAATTAGAGAGAGAGAGAGATTAAGTCATAAATCTTTACGCAGTAAAGGTAGTTTCCCTAACTATTTGTCATTTAATGATAACATTTGCTTTTTAATTTTTTTCAGCTGGAAAAATGCCTGTGTTTGTAAATAGCTGCCTAGCAACATTCTTTGTAAATGCTCATATCTCATTTGGAATACCTATCACTTAGTTCTGGAAATCCTTAAATTCTTTGGGGCTTATGCAATATTCTTAAAACATGGACAAAAGCAGAAGAAACCATGTGAGAAAATTGAATCATTCCAATTTTCTAACCAAAAAAGGAATTTAATAAACATGAAAAGCTGCTTTCATTTAGATCAATCTGATGTGATACTGAGGAAAAAATATAAAATTAAGATCTGGAGAGATACAGAATAGTTTGTCCATCTGTGACAGAGCCCATGACTAGAGCCGGTCAAGTCAAGAGTGGAATATTGGGAGTGTGTAAGCATATCGAGAACCGTAGAGTTTTATCACCTGTTTATGACTGGGATTTCTTGGTGTCTGGAAGACAAATGATGCCCTTGCTTTTTACAGATGATGGGAGAGAATCCTAAATCTTAGGAGCCCCATCTCTTCACTCACATCTTTAGAGTATGCATGTGTGCGTGCGTGTGTGTGTGTGTGTGTGTGTGTGTGTGTGTGTGTGAAAGGAAATACAGTGAGTTTGTGATGATCTAGAACTGCCCACACTGCAGGCAGGGTAGGAGAAGTACAGGTAAAGGGATTTCTCTTGGAGTTGGCGAACTCAGACCAAGAATGGGAAGAGCTGACTTCCCTCTTTTACACCTTTCCCACCCAGTACCATTGTCTCTCTTTTCTTAGTTATCAATATGCCAAGGCTGTGAAGAGAAGGTGAAGCTGATGCTTGGGATGCACGGGTCACCATACAGTAGAGACCCAACACTCCCTTGTTGAAACTTGGTGGCATTGTCTGTGGACATTGACTCAAGGGCAGCTCTCCCTCTGTTGTACCCACTTTTGAGCGCTAAGAAAGAAAAGGACACTCAGAAACACAAGAATGTATGAAAAGAGGACAGTCTGTGAAGGTGAGACAGCATGAGTACGGTAGCCAGCTTCCAAGATGGGCCCCTGTGCTCCTGTCACCTGGTATTCAAACCCTTGTTTACCCCCCTTCCACACAGGGTGCCACGTTGGTTTGTGTGACTAGTGGGATATGGCAGAAGTGATGGCATCTCACTTTCAAGATTAGATTTTAAATGACATTGTGGCTTTCACGTTGGTTGGAACACTCGCTCTGGGAGAAGCCAGTTGCCATTTGTTGAGGACATTCAGGGAACCTACAGAGAAGCCATGTGTCAAGGGACTGATATTTCTTGGACACGAATCCTCCAGCATCAGCCAAGTCTCCAGATCGTACAACTCAGACCCTAAGGCAGAATCACCCAGCTAAGCCACCCCTGATTCCCTGACTCTCAGAATCTATGAGATAATATACATTTGCTGTTCTAGGCCACTAAATTTTGAGTTTACTTGTTATGTAGCAATAGATAACTAATACAATAAGTTAGAATACAACATTTAAAAAAATTAGACCATAAACTCCCTAATGGTAATGTTACATTTATTCTTTTTTGGGGGAAAAAATGTCCTGAAGAGAAACTATTTCATCTCAATGGGAGAATATAAAATGCATTTCCCAGCCATGTTGAATTCAGTTTTCAAAGCACTTTTACTCACCCAGTTATCAAGCATTTCGTGTAAACACACTACGAGGATAAAATGATACAAATGTAAAGACATCCAGTGTCTTCCAAGTCCTTAACCTGAAGTCCCACAGGAACATCCTGCAGCATGTTTCGTTTTCCTTCTCAGTATTTGTTTGCATTTTATTTAATCTGAATCAATAGCTGTCTATGCTGCATATTTTCCAGTTGACCTTTAAGATCCACTCCCTCTGTTCTGCCCTGCTTTGTACCCCAGGGGGCTGGCCTTTGGGGACTGAATCAACGGGCCCCTCTGCCCACTGGCTTTCTCTTGATTTCAAGCAATGGAGGAATACGCAGATGATCAGAGCATAAGAGGAGGAGATGGGGGTGCTTAGATCTTTGACTCCTTCCCTACCATGGATTGAATACTTCTCTTCCCCCAAGACCATGCTCCTATCAGGCAGCCCTCTGAGCCTTCTTCTACAGCCACAACTGGGCCCTTTAGATCAAGAAGCAGTACGGCTCCCTGTTGTGGCTAGCCCTGAGGTGCTGCTTTACCATTCATTGACGGGTGAGGGAAACCCACCTTTTAAATAATTCCTTTATTTGTCAATCACCCAGTTTGAATGTGCCATGTATTCCCTAACAGTGTTAAACAATACACTCACCTTTAAAAAATGGGAGATTTCCCACAAAGATCAGGATATCCACATGCATCTTAAAAATCAGAACATCTGGCAATACTGGGTCCATTTCCTAAACAGGTGCTATCTGTGCCCCTTTCGACAGGCCATGAACTCTCAAGTTACCCATTAGTCCCCACCACTGCCTATTAAGTGACCTGCTTGGTCAATTTTTAAACATTCATATGACCTAATTGTCCCTTTCATGCTCATTTTAGTTTGTGAATTCAGGCTAAATCTCTGGCAGGAAAGAGACAGTCTTGAACACAAATTACTATTATATAGTGTGGTATGTTGGTGCCAAGAAGTGATTAAGAGAATAAGGATGATGGCAATTAAGTGGATGGAACATTTATTTCTGTCTATGCAAAATTTCACAGGGGAAATGGACCTTGATGCCTCACTTTGAAGAACAATACCACACTTGAAACATTATGGGGTATGAATAGGCTAGGAAACCTAGTCATTATTTATACCACTGCTCGCATGGAAAAATAAGTTCTGGGATCCAAAAAAGCTGATTTCACAATAATACTTTTGAATATAACCCATTAATTAAATTGATGACTTCCTTATATGTAACTCTAAGTATCAGAATAATTACCTTTTAAACAAGTTACACCTAAATAGAAAAAGTCTAGGATTAGTGAACTTGATCTAAAAGATTTTAATGGAAAAACATTAAAATCGGGGGAAGGGGGAATGGCGTTCATTATTGCCAAGATTATTTAACATCATCGTGGAATAACTAATCAAAGCAAACAGACAATAAAAACAAATGAGGTGTAAGTATTAAGAGAGTCAAAATTATTATTATCTGGAGATGATATGAGTTTGTAGATTAGGAAACACAAGAGAATTGACATAACTACTAAAAACAATAATAGAATAAGTAAGGTGATGAATTGCAAAGTTTTTTTTTTAAATCAAGAACTTTTCTATCTATTCATTTATTCAGAAAACATTTAACAACTGCCTGTCATTTGCTATGTGGCACTGGAGGGATAGAAGTAAACAAACCAGATTTTCAAATCCTTATCTCCGTGGAGCTTATAGACTAGTGAAGAAGAACAAACAACATGTAGGATAAAAAGTAAAATGTATGATCTGTTAAATGGTGACCAGTGTTAAGGATAAAAACAAAGCAAGAAAGGAGAGGCTATGGCCAGGGAAGGCCTCACTGAAAAGATGGTACTATGTAAAGATCTCAAGGGAGTAATGGAGCAAGCCACAGGTATAGCTGGTGGAAGAGAGTGCCAAGCAGAAGGGACAGCAAGGGAGGTAGGATCCAATTAGAAAATATCATGGATGAAAAATTCCATTCACAAAAAGCAAAAAAAAAAAAAAAAAAGATAAAATACCTAAGAATTGCTATTAAAAGTATATGCACAATCTAGATGAAGAAAACATTAACACTGTAGTAAAAAAAATAAAAGAAGAGCTAAGAAAATGAACAGTGTATTCATCAGGGTCACTCAAGGAAGGCAGAGCCACTATAAGTGCTATAAAATAAGGACTTGTTTACAGAATTAGACCTTACTCAATTGTGGAAAGAGCTGAGAAAGCAAAGCCCAAAACAAGCAAATTTAGGATGAGAGGAAAGTTCCCAGCTCTCCTGAAGCACCTGGCCCAAACAGAAAAGTCAGAGCTTTCAGGAGAATTAGGAAGCAAGGTGATACGGCTGTCAAAAGTGATAGGAAAAGGGAGACTAGCACATCAGCCTGGGGAGACTATTGCCTCTGCATAGCTACCAACATTGTGAATTCACAGCCAGATATCAGTTGGTGCCATTGGTTTGATCTCAGTCAACAGGGCCAGAGTCAGGAATAAAAGCAGGAGAGCAGGGGAGAAAAGAGCAGGGGAGAAAAGAGGAGGGGAGGGGAGGGGAGGGAGGGAAGGAGGGAGGAAGGAAGGGAGAAAGGAAGGAAGGAAGGAAGGAAGGAAGGAAGGAAGGAAGGAAGGAAGGAAGGAAGGAAGGAAGGAAGGAGAAAGGAAGAAAAGAAGGAGAAAGGAAAGAAAATTTCACACAAATTTTACAAAGGAAAAGAGCACCCATTCAATAGAAAAAGTTGACCCTTGAACAGCACAGATTTGAACTGCGCAAGTCCGCTTATACTTTTTAATAAGTACTGATTTCTATCCTCATTTGGGAGTTTAGAGATGCAGAGGGCTGATTGTATGCAATAATCCACACTATTTTATATAGGGCACTTGAACATCTATGAATTTTGGTATCCAAGGGGGTCCTGAAACCAATCCCCCACAGACACTGAGGGACAACTAAGTTTGGGAGGAGTCAAAAGTTAATCATGGATTTTCAACCAGGTGGTAGTCAGCATCCCTAACCCCCATATTGTTTGAGGTCAACTGTATATATTAAAAGTTTATAGAAAATAGAATACAAACAGCCAAATGATTATTGTTAAAAAAACTATTAGATTTCAACATCATTAATAACTAAAGAAATGAATGTCAAACATATGGACATGTTATTTTGCACTGGTCAGTGAGCAAAAATTAGAAAGCTTGATAATACCCCGTGTTGCCACGGTCGGGAAAGAGGCATGTCCTACTTCTGGTCTCTCAAATCACTCTCATCTTTCACATCAGTGGCTACTCTAAGTTGGTTTCTCTGTCCTTCACCTTTACTTCAAACTTGGATCAGTTCCTTACCTTTCCAATCCAAGAAGAGCTGGAACCAGAATGTAGCATAAATAAAATTTTACGAGTTATTAAGGAATAGTGAAAAATAGAGTGTAGAGAGACTTTTGCTGCTACAAACAATGACCACTCAGAACTTGACCTGACCTAAATTCCTATCTTACTCCTCAGTGTCTTCCATAAGGCAAGGCCAGCTTCCCCCTCAAAATCCCAGATTTCTAAGTCTCTCCCATCCTGAGCTTCGTAAAAGTTTCAGCCTCAACCACAGGTGGAGATCCTTCTCTACCCCTCTCTGAGGTCCTATCATTTCGTGTCCTAGGATGATTGACACTGGGATGATTCATTTCTTTTGGTAGACAAAATCACAATAGCCAATAGTATGTTCTCAAAATCTGTTGATAGCATCAAGCAATAATATAGCTGTTCATCTCAAAATACATCCAGTTCATAGTACTATATTGAACACTTAATATCTCCAATTGCAGCATCTACAACCAGATCCATAGTGATTTCAACTGTTTGTCAAGAGCTCTATGTATGTCCTTGCCTTACACTCATTCTGATGAAGAAGCAAAATCAAAGTTGTTCCCAGTATGAACTAGTAACCCCACAACCTCCAGCAACCAAAAATGGGGGACTCTCCAAAGGATCTTATCTACATCAAACACTCAGCTTCATGTACATTCAAATTTCCTATGCTGTGCATATATTACTTCTATATTTAGAACAAATTAATGAATGCCATTTAAAATAATCCCTTAGTCATTTAGGTTCAGAGGACACAGCATATCTCCAAGAATATAATCACTTTGAAAAACCGATCATCCTCTACAAAGATCAATCTTATCTTAGACAAACTTGGGACATGACTAAGGTTTATCTTGGGCACATTTGCTTCCCCTTTGCATGTCCTCTCCT
Source organism: Eonycteris spelaea (assembly GCA_003508835.1). Lineage (NCBI taxonomy): Eukaryota > Metazoa > Chordata > Mammalia > Chiroptera > Pteropodidae > Eonycteris > Eonycteris spelaea. The sequence continues at coordinate 715,234 of PUFA01000050.1, read as the reverse complement.
AGCACTGAACCCTTTCTTCTAGATGTATGCCTTCTTTCTGGTTTTTAACTACCCACTAAATTGCCAGGCTGATTCAGGCATAACCCAGGGCCTTCCCTACTGTACTATCACCAGCTTTCTTCTACTTGCTACGTGTGATTGAAATTGGAAAATCAAAAATGATAGTAAAAGTCTCCAACAGCATTTTCCCTCTACTATAGGAATAGCAGACATTGTGTAACGTGAGAGGCATGTGTGATACGTCAAATCTCACCACTTAATCTATCTGTAAACTTGCTCCTTCTCTCTCCTTTCATTTGCTTCTTCTATTGCTACAGACAGATCAAAAGAAGAGTGCTCTGATTTTATTAAGAATTCAAGAGCAAAAGAAAAAAAAAAATCAGAGAACTCAACTTAAAAAATTACAACCAGGCAATCAAGACAGCTGTAGAGAAAAACTCACAACATGGAAATTAGGACCCAGCCCACATTTATCAGGCCCACAGCTGGCAATTAGGAAGCTTAAAGTGAGCTTTGTGACACATTTTTATAAATTTCCACAAATAAATGGTCTCAACTCGACTCACATCATGTTTTCTCTCTCCTTTTTTTCCATATGAGTTTTTTAATCTCCACATGTTTTCGAAATAAAGAACTCTTTTCTTCGGTCGTCAACAGATACACCCTGCTGAGAATTGCAAATGGAATACAATCTGTTTAGCTTAACTGAAAGCTGGATCTTGTTCATAAGATTTCAGACACTGCTTTATTTACTTCCATAAACACCATCCCTTGCCCACAATTCAAAGAAAATTACATGTGCTCATAGTGTTTTTTCTGTAGAGCTTTCTTTCTCTTTAATGATCTAGAAGAGAAATTTCATGTAGGGGTATAAAAAAGAGGAAACTATTTGGCAAAAGTTTGAAGGCATCTGACGATGACTTCAAAGATTCTGAAGGTTAGATTAGGAAATTTATGGAATATTTGAAGAATAAAGCAGTGCATTTATTCAGGAAATCGAATTTTACTTAGGAGAGACTTCACCATTCAATAGGCTTATGCAATTACCATTCCCAAAGTAGCTATGCTAGTCAATGAAATCTTTTGTCTATTTCATAATATCTTTAAATATACTTTGCCTCTTAGTGAAACGTTAAGGCAGGCAGCCTCTAAGATGACCAAAATGATGCCAACTTCTTGGTATTTCCTATGTAATCACCTCCTCTTGAGTAACTTGCCTCTCACCAATAGAATATAGCAATGTTGACAGGATGTCATCCTGGGATTAGGTTATGAAGATCGTAACCTGCCTCTAGCTTGTAGACTATGTCTTGCTGGCTTTGATGAAGCAACCTGCCATGTTGCAGAGCATAGAGCAATCTGGCCCACCTTGCAAGAAGAAATCGAGCACAGCTTCTGGCCAACAGCTAGGTATAGTGGCATTCCAGTCCAACAGCCCTCGAAGAAATGAACCCTGCGTGCAACCACGTAAGCAAACTCGGATGTAGCTCCTTCCCCAGTTGGGCCTTCAGGTGAGACCTTAGCACTGGGAAACCCTTTACTGTAGCCTGTGAAAGACCATGAAGCAAAGGACACAGCTAAGCTATGCCCAGATTCCTGACTCAAATAAATTGTGAGATAATACATGTATGTTGTTGTAAGTCATTAAGCATTGGGATAATTTGTTATGACGTCATAGATAACTAATGTAAGTACTTACTTCTCATTTTGGAAATGTTCATATTACCAATCATTTTTCATAGATGTAAGTTACTGTTCTGAATGAAGAAGGGGCTCAAATAATAAATCTGACAAGTTCAAGTGACCAAAAGTGACCTCACAGGGTGATCTGGTCATAAAGTTCTAACTGGCAGATTATGGTGGGTAGCCTCGCCCCAGACCTATAACTTCTCTGGTGAAAGGTTTCTCTTTGCCTTAAGCAAGTCCTGTTCATAACTTCTCTCGATCATCTTGTTTAAATGCTTGAAAATACTTAATTACTTCTTTTGGCTTAAATTACTATTGCTTTGTCTCCATTTAAAGTGAAAGCATCTCAGGGAGGTAACTCAAGTGCAGTGCTTTCAATTTACACCTTTATCTAAGAATATAGCTTAGCTGTTTGGTTTCAGACTTCTCTGAGAGTAGTTTTTAAAAAGAGAAGGGATTGACTGGATGTTGAAGGGGTAGAAAAATTGCAAGATCAAAAAATTTTAAAAATTTATCATGTGCTTGCCTTTCCAGTTTAACACCAAGAAAATTGGCACTGAGAGAATTAAAAACTCATGTCCCTGCTTTTTGTATCTCTCTGCCATATGTTTTTACTACGCCTGTTATATTATGATATAATAAGAAATATATATTTGGTCTTTTCCAAGATCTTCTAAAACCCTTGGAATTTCCTCAGTGCTAAGGGTAAGGAGAACATCTTTTGTTATTCATAATAAGGCCCTTTCAACCCTACCTGAGTGTATACATTAAGTGACTTGGTGAACCCTTAAAAAAGGAGGAGTCATAGTCCTTTGCGGTAGTAGTTTAAGGTTTTTTTCTCACTGAACATCTCAGAACATAAATAGGCAATGTTAACATAATGTAATAAGTCCTATGTTTTGGTAAGAGGTACAGAAGTGATAACAACAACACTACAATAATAATGATGGATAAAATTTAGTAAGGACATACTATCCATGAATGTGCTTGGCATTCTGCTAAGTATTTTCTGCATTTTATCTATTTCACTACACATCCTAATAGGATTCCTACTTTAAAAACAAACAAATAAACCTCAAGCCTAATAGAATAAATAACTTGCGAAGCAGAGTGACAGTTTGGTTCCCTGGGAAGCAGACTCTGAGATGGAGATTAGGATGCCAGAGGTCTTTAGGATGCAGTAGAGTGTTTTGGGATCAATCCCGCAGAAGGAGTAAAGGAAGCAGGATGGAGCAGAAGAAGCTGGAATGCAACCTCAGCAAAAGCCTCAGTCAACCCCATGGAGATCTCTGAAGCTGGGATGGCCGTTCAGCATTGTCTGAGCTGCGGTACGGGGACTGCTTCAACCAGCCACCGGCTGTAGGCTACTCCAGAAAGAGCATGAGCTGGAACAAGGTGGCTCTCTTCAGCTGAGGCAATCTCTGAAAAGAACTGACAGCTGAAAGCTTCCTGCCACCTGCAGCAGCTGAGAAACGACGCCTCCGTTTCTGCAGCATGATCTGGGAGGCCATCACAGCATCCACCCATAATGCTGACTATGGTTTGAGTCCGGTGCTCTAAGATGTTAAAGATTGCCCTTAGGAAAAAAAAATTGTCTTCTTTTAATTAGAACAGCCTCTTTGTAAAATGAGAGGTCCCTCTGAACCAATGCAAATGAAAAAGAAATAAGACTAAGAAGGCACTAAATCACTCCACAGTACACAGCAGCTTGGGAGAGAGGCACTTGTAAGGGCCCTGGAGACTCAGAGAAAAGGTCAAGGACAATGGAGAACAGACCCTAGAAACATGGCAACAGGTGATACCTGGGGACAGGGATTGTCACTGAGAGGCTACCCTCATGGGGCTGGCCGAGAATCTGAAACACCAAATATTTAATTTTAAGTTGCTCACTGTTAGACACTATTTGGTGATGGCCCTCTGTTATATGAAAAACTTCAGTAAATGTCTTTTCCACACAACAGTTTTTTGTTAGCGGTGTTTTGGGGGGATACAGAAGGAGCTATTCCACACCTAGGGAGAAGCAGGGAGGCACAATGGATAACTGAGAATTCAGAAAGCAGAAAGTTGCAAGCCTCCCTTGGAACCTAAAAATGTTAGGAAGGACATAGTACCTGGTATTACATGTGGACTGGGGATCAAATCCAATGTATTTGGCTATGAAAGAAGAAGTTTATCCTCAGAAAACTGGAAGGCATTGAAACATCCAATTTATACTTTCCAAAAGAAATGTGAAAAATTTTGCTTGAAGTCATCAAGCAGGACTTCAGGGAGGAGAAAGACAAACGAGCTAGGAATGGAAGAATGAATAGTTGCTTCTTAGGTAGATGCACAGAGGTAGAGCAGGTGGGGTAAATTGCCTTCCAGGCACTTCACTGTTTCAGGATATAGAGGTTCCATTATAGAGGCGTGATTGATTAAATCATTGGCAATTGGTGATTACCTCAGTCTCTAGCCCCTCTCCCCTCCCTGGAGGTCAGAAGATGGTTAGGCCGAAAAGTTCCAATCATCTAATCACATGGTTGGTTCCTCTGGCAACTAGCCCCTATCCTGAAGCTATCTAGGAGCCTACCACGTCATCTCATTAGCATAAACTCAGTTATGATTAAAAAGGAACGACTTGTATAAAGAAAGGCCCAAGGAGTATTAGGAACTATGCCAAAAAGCCCAGTGAGCCTGGAGGACAGAGTATCAAAAAAGGAAAGAGCTTGGAGTAGCAGGCGAGAAAGAGGATGTGGGGCTTTGTATGCCAGGGTACGAGCTTGGATTTCATGCGGAGCCCCTTCCTTCTCAAACAAATGTATGCCCACCCACTGGAGCACAGGCAGCTGGCCAGAGCTTACCAAAAAACACAAATAAATGGAGCTCATTTTTCTGGAATATAAACCTTACATGAAGATATTAAGGAAAGGACATTCTTTTTAGATTAAAACAAACATGGTACTATTTTGCAGTAAAATACAAAATTTGCATGGTTTTAGCATAAAAATAAGGTTTCAAGCACTGTTCCTGATTGATCCAGGCTGTTCTTGCTACATTCTCTGCCTTCTGCTATGAGAAACTTCGATAAAACTAACGTATATGACGGGAAGTTTTAAGTAGGCGAGTAAGACGATCGATCAGCAGTTACATTTAGTTTTCACTGTTTGTATTTCCTGTGTTTTAAATTGATATTCTTCCGAACATTGTGTTGATTTTAAATAACATGGGAAGGGGATAGAGACAACGACAGGAAAAAAAAAGTGGAGACAGAAATGTGTGTGGAGGCTGGCTGCCCAGGGTGGGCTCCATGGGATGTCTGTACTTTGGTGAAATTTCCAACAGGTCCTTGGTTTGCTTGGTCCATAGCTTTGCTGTTTGAAGATCTGGATGTTAATCAGGTCACTGGGTCACCCACAGTAGAGCAGATCCTAAAGGGCTAAGTCCCACTCACTAAACCACAAGAGATTTTACAAACTCTACTGACATTACATCAACATCAAGAGGAATGTATTCTCCTAATGGCTAAGATTACTGTGTCTTTTCTCTAAATATTTGGAGAGCCCTCCAAGTGAAAAACCTATAGATTCTTCCTTCACACCAGCAGAGAAAGATGGTGTGTTCTTCTGGGACCAAGGAATATTAATATAACTATTTTTCTTAAGCCAAGTAAATCTACTGTTATACTGTTTTTCCTGCAAGATATCTATATGTTTAACCAGAAGAAATACAAATAACATACAAATTTCTGCCTGAATTGCCTTTGTTTAAAAATCTTAATCTCTAGAATGTATTAGAGAAGATTTATCATTTGGTTCGAATTCCAATGGACTCTGTGTGACATCGATTGTAGCCTTCGGTTGGGGCCTAGGGAGAGTAGGGAATGGACAGGCTGCAGTCGCTTCTGCAGAGAAAAGTCTGAAAAAGATGAGGACGACCTCCTTTTTCTAGAGCTCTGTCTCAGAAACTCCCTACGAAATTTCGGCCGTTGGCTCTGGGCAGCCCTTCTATGTCTACCTGCAAACACAAGTGGAGCCATGATTGACGGCTTCAGACATGTGGGACACTGGAACACCTTCGGTAAAGGGTCGAAAACCTCACGGGTATGATAGTTTGGACACTGCATTTGAAAGGGATTTAAAAAGCCAGTGTACCCCTTCAGTCGACTTCTGTCTCCTTAAGTCCTAAAATTGTCACTTTATGGTAATTTAAAGAATCAAAGTATGCTCTAGGACAGGTGGGAGAGGGGTTCATAACTTGGGCAGATCCTGACACACCCTCATCCTCCTGCCCTTGAAAAAACAAACTATCCATTCACGAGGTTGTGTAGTGAACGCAGAATCTCAGCCAAGGGACCTGGAGGGCTCCATGACAAACATCCCTCAGACAGTGGCAACAGGGCTGACCGTGTCTGCTTCACTAGTGGTTTACCTTTCTAGATCTGGCTGGAGCAAGGGAGGATCTTCCCAGAAGGATAAACAAAAATGTGCCTCACTTTTTTGGTCTTCTCTTTTCTACACTGTAGAGTAACCCCTTTCTGCTATAAAATTACTTCAGGGAAATTAAATGAATTAGAGCACATATTCTCTTATATTAACCACATTTGATTCCTCAGTGAGATGTGGGGAACTTTCAGAGCCTGATGAACCTGGAGGGTGCCATTTTCTACCCTTTTCCTTATAATTTTGGAGTCCTGGCTCCTTTATAGAATGACTACGGTTTGAACCCAGTGAAAGCCAGCTTTTGAACTAATGCTGTTTATCATGAACAGATGAAAGTATACAAAATAGTAGTTTCTAAGTTTAAGTACCTGTTGGTTAACTGATGCTTGATCAGCGATATGACAAATTAAATTGTCTTTAGAGAAAACTACCTCCAAACAGAGTCCTGCGATAATCAATTCTCCTTGGCTAGTGCCCAAGGCCCGCTGACACTGAGCAGAGCAAATAGCTTTTACTGAGGTCCCAGAATGCTTCCTCTGCAGGTACCTTTGTCCTTCACACAATTAGCAGCTCTGTGAGAGAGCGACGGAGTAACTATTTGGGTGCCCCCTTGACACTGAAAAATCTAAAGGCATTTTTTTCCTTTCCTCTAAAATCCACTGTGATCAAAGAAGACTTAAGGGTGTCAAGAAGAAAAATAAGCTAACACAATTTGTATCGAATTTTGAAAAATCTTTCCCTGTAGCCATGGGTAACTGGATAAGAAAATACTAAACAAGTCCCTTTGGGGATATTATATGATGGTATTCAATTTTATATCCTGCCTCCTGCATTGGAGATTTCTTCAGACAGCCTCTGAGAGACAGACTTACATAAATAGAAGCATTACTCAGTGGTGAGATTACCCCTGGCTATAAGACAAAATTACTTCTAAATAATAGATCATGGCATTAAAAAATAAAAAGATTCTGGTTTCATTGCTATTAGAAAGAGAGCCTAAGTATTTTCAAGTTTATCCATAATGCTCCTAAAAGTCACATGTGAAATTATTTCAGATACAGAAGGAAACTGTGATGATGGACATACTTGATTCACCACTTGACAGAGCAACCAAATTCTCTCCTACACTCCCGACGCTCGCTCCCTACCCAGATCTAAGAGTGACCAAGGAGAGTGTTGACATCTTGCTCCAAGAGATGTGGAAGAAAAACATTACAGATTAGTTAAAACTTTCCTTCACTGGGAAGTAAGACTCCTAGGTACCTGAAAAATCAGAACTCCTTCTGTTAGCAGGCTACGTAATTAATTAGGGTCCAAACCGTCAATGTTCGATATGCTAATTACATGCTTAAGAACACTGATTATAATTTTTAATCTACCAATCTGTTGGATATGGTACCTTCTGGATATATAATTACATAACCAAGGAATCTTAAAAAGCTCTCGGGGTGCCCTTTCCCAGTCCAGTCACATCATTCATGTAGTTAACATAAATTTTTGACTGTATAACCACAGAACATATTAGGATTTCTTCCCCTATCTATGCCAGAAATTTTCAGACACAACCTTAATTCATCTGAAATATTCACCTTTTTTTTTTTTATCTAAGGAATTCTTCTTTTCCATCAGGCCGAATAATGTCCTCAGAGACCTCAGAGCTATAAAACAAGTTCCTCCCCTGGTGAGGACAGAAGGAAGAAGACAGACGGGAGAGAGAGCGTCTTATCTCGAGTCTAGACTGCGACTTCTGGAAATCCTAGGCCCATTCTCACGGTCCCTGGGATCTAAAAAGAAGCCTACTATATAAAAATGACACTCAGCAGGTTCTGCAGCAACCCCCCACCCTGGTAATGTTTCAGACAATCCAGGATTCCTATACTCACATTAAGCATTTTATATCACCACTCTTGTGGGGACCATCACAACTTTTGCTAAACCACGCCCCGACCCAGACCCATGACATCATGAGTCCGAGGCGACGAGCAGAGCGCCACGTGAACTGACGATGTCGTTAACATGAGCCTCTTTCACTCCCAGAGGCTTCCAGTGCCCACCCCCGCCCCGCCCCTGAACGAACATCCCACACAGGAAAGGAGCATTCTTCTAACTCACAAAGGCACCGAGGGAGACCAGGCAGGGATCTGTCCGCTCACTAGAGGATGCAGTGGTAGCAGCACAGCTCACCCCAGGCTCACATTCTTTCCCAACAGCAAAGGTGACCCTCCTCCATGATGGTTCAAATGGAAGCTTCAGAGGGAGAGGGAATCGGTCGGTCACCAGTTACCTTGCTGGCCACAATAGCAAAAGGGAGCAAAGGCTTATGGGCTCACCTATGATCCCTCTTGGAACTCCCAGAAATTCTTCAGAAAGGGCAGTTTTGCACGGAGGCTCCTATACGAACAGAGGAGGGTGAAGAACCCTTTGAATGGGAAACTGTGCTGAAGGTTGCTACATTTTTCCTCAGACTTCCAAAGCCTGGAACACTCGGGTTTTGCAAGTAATTACAAAACAGTATAAAATGGGGCTATCACTGGGACAGGGCCCAAGCAACCAGAAAACAGAAGAGATCAATGAGATGAGGAAAACATCTCATTGGGGAGCCAGGAAAGGCTTAAGAAGTGTGAGGCTTAAGCTGAGGCGAGAAAGATTAAGTAGGCGTAACCCATCAGGCCAGCAGGGAGAAGGGATTCCGAAAAGAGAAAGCAGCTCTCACAAAGGCCCAGAGAACACAACCGCAGGATGAGTTCAGAGAACGGATGGCGGATCTGTGGAGCTGGAGCAGTGATGGCAGAACGGAGGAAGGAGTGAAATGCGGGATCCCTGAAAGGCGTTTCATAGACCCTGGACTTTTCTGTAGAACACAGAGGCAGTACAGCGGAGCGCTTGAGGTGCGCATCCGGGGAAGATGGCTACAGCAGCATGGCGGAGGAGAGGCTGGAGGAGGACAGGGCTGTTGTCAGGAAGTCGGTTCAGCCATCATGGGCAGACAGGAAGATGGTCTTTGCCAAGGCAGAGACGGCGGCGATGCAACGAGGGCTCCTGAAGGAACACATCTTCCAAGCAGGAGGAATCAGAACAACACCTTATCTTGCTGGCTTCCGAAGTCACACCTGGCTCATTAATTCTCACACAAATGTACCAAGGGCAGCCAAAGTGTTTCATTTCTCCACGAAGAAATGGGCTCCAGGTGGCTCAGAGGTAGGGTCCCTAAGGGAGACACCACATGCCCAGGGTTGGTGTTCTTCCCACTAGGCCACAATGCCCGTGAATAAGGAGCCCACATCTTCGAAAGTGCTAACCAGACTCAGAGAAAACACATGCAGATTGAGAGAAATCCCTCTAGCAAAGAGACCAAGTAAGGAAGAGAAAATCTCCAAAAAAAAAAAGTTCTTTCTGTCATTCAAAAAATTCAAATTATATGTGAGATCTGGTTTTATGGTAAGAGTTTTTATTTAAAAAAAAAATTTAAGTGTTAGATTATTTTATAGTTTCTTTTCCATATTTCTATAGCTAGACTTATTTTTACCCATGATGTGATTTGGAGAATTATATTTATATCTTACTACCCTCAAGAACATCTGGTAGATACATAAAAGGTGAATCAGCCTGTTCAATTCTACAAAGGGGAATCTATATATCTACTTCTCTTTGGAACAAGCAATATTAAAATAGCTAAATAAATTGATAAGTGGCTTATCTACCTAAGATGTGCATGCACTGTAATGAAATAGTTCTGTGTCCCGCCAGTTAACTGAGCGTGTTAACATCCCCAGACACAGAGCCAAAGAGGAGTAAACAGTAAAGACTTTTATTGCAAACACATAATCTTTGAAGAACAAAATCCCCTCCTCCCTTGGCAGTGACCAAAAAGGAAAAGTGTAGGGGTGGATTCTTCAAAGGAGACCTCCAGGTTACTGCTCTGACGTGGTTAGCGGAGACTCGTTTAATCCTAAAGGGTTGTCCCAGAGCAGTGCTAACTACTAACACGTTTCCTTATCTGCAGTTTGAGATCCTCAAACGTTCGCTCTTCAGTGGAAGAAAAAAGCATGAGAAGGTAATAGTCGTTAGATGATATCTGTAAACAGCTGGTTGCTGTCAAAACTAGAACTGAGATAAAAGATAAATCCTTTCCCAAGGACTGGCCTCATTCTTTTATCTTGCCCAAACACTATGGAATTGACAATCATAATATATAAAACCAAATTCTTTATGCCCCAGCCAAAATCTGTTCTTCCTGCAGTCTTTCTCACATTCATAAATGTCACTGTGATTCACCCTGGTGTTCATTTCTGTAAGCATTCCATCACCATCAAGTTCAATCTGTCACCAAGTCTCAAGTCCACCATCATAATCTCAAGCCACTTCTGTCACCCTAGTTCATAACCAAGTCATCATACGAGGTAAAGAGCTTTGAGAACCCCCTTGCTGGTCTGCCTACTTCTACTCTTAACTCTCTACCTTTCTCCACACAGAGGTTAGAACAATCTTTAAATGCAAATCAGAAATTAAAAGTCCCTGGGAGGTTTCCCTTAGCTCCTAAGAGGAAACCTGCACCTTGAAGCATGTCCTATGCTACGCTGGACTTGAGGTCTGGCCCCTCCCTCCAGCTTGACCTCACACCTTTCTTCCCTGCATGCATTATTCTCCACAGACACTATCTTTGATTCTATAACTACAGCAACCAATTTCCCACCTGCAGGTCTTAGCACATGCTGTTCCCTTTGCCTGGAACCCTCTGGTCCCTGGTCTTCACCTGGTTGACTCCTAGGTCTCAATTAAAATATCTAGTGTTTCCTGACTCATCGATCTAAATTTTATTCGAAATATGGCATTCTTTCTCAAGCATGTACTTCTTCTGTCACCACAGCAATTTGAATCTACTACATTTGCTGTGTGTTTAGCTTTTTAATGTCAATGTCTTCCACTATACTGTAATCTCCACGAGAGAGAGAGACTCAGTGTGTCTCCCTGGTTCACCTGTTTCCCTGCACCTAGCAGAGCCTAATACACAGTAGGTGCTCAATACTATTAGTTGAATGTGTGGATGAATAGATGAGCTGAAACCAAGGCTTAAGGATATTTTTGCTAAACACGGGTTTCATTTAAAGGGCAATAGTATTTAATTCCATTTTTTAAAGATTAGCAGAATACAGAGAAATATAGTTGAGTTAAACATGCTTGTATTCAAATACTGCTTATATTGCTAGTGGCTGTGCAGTATCTCATAGTAGGTTAAAGTTGCTTTCTATTTTTTCTTAAGAACTTTATTGTGCTTCCCAATTTTTCTATTATAATCAGAAAAGAGCAGTAAGTATTGTTTCAGAAAATTCCCATCTCGCAAAGTTATTGTGAACATTGTTACCTACTACTCGCGATTCAGATAGTGCATTAACTACGTAGTGTTGAGTAAAATACTTGGTGATGTAAAACAACAATACTGATTATTTCTCTGTGGCTCAGGATCCAGGAGTGGCCTATTTGAGCGGTTCTGGCTTAAGTCGCTCATGAGGTTGCAGTCAGATATAGCCAGAGCTGCAGTCATCCAGCAAGGGCTGGAGAATCTACTTCTAAAGTGACTCACACACGTGGCTGGCAAGTTAATGCTGGCACTTGGTTGAAGGCCTCAGATCCTTCTCTAGCAGACCTTTCCACAGAGCTACCTGAGCGCGTTCATGGGCTGGCAGCTGGCTTCTCCCGGGGCAAGGATTCGGAGAGCCCAAAGCAAAAGCTGCAATGCCTTTTATCACACAGCTTTAGAAGTCACGCATTGTCACTCCCACCATATTCTATTGGTCACACGGAGTCAGCCCTGGTTCCACGCGAAAGGAGGCCACACTGGGGCCTGAAAGCAGCCACATGGGGGTGTGTACTCCATGGAAATCAGCAAATGTTTGAGGTAATCATGCTAAGAGAAAGAAGCCAGACGGGAAACGTTGAAAACCACGTATCACTTATATGTGGGATATAAACCTAAAAGCAACAAACAAACATGACAAACACACAGAGACTCATGGACATGGACTATAGACGAGAGGTTACCAGAGGGCAGGGGGGAAGGGGTGGGGTGGTAGGTGGGGTAGAAGGGGTCAAAAATGTGGTGACAGAAAGAAATCTAACTATGGGCGGTGAACATACAATGCAAAATATATATGACTTACTGTTGAACTGTACACTTGAAACTTACTGCATGTCATTAACCGATGTCACCATAATAAAAATAAATCAAAAATAAATGAAAATAAAAATAAAAAAGAAATCAGCAAAGGCTACAAATCAAGCTTCTGCTTATTTTGGTTTTCTCATTGTCGTTCCTTTGTTTTTAGAATACTGATTGTTAAACATTTACCGGCACACCACTGAATTTACACTGTACATACCTAGAGACAAATATAATTACAAAACAAAATTACCACAAATTAGCTTTAATAATCATGGTGTTGGTAGTAGTGTTGGCATTGTTATTCTGAGATTGCCTTGTGAGTAGTACAAGATAAACAAATGAGTAATTATGTTGCTATTGTTAAGAACTGGCATTTTGGAGAATAGGGAAAAGAAGCTACGAATGTAGCAGAATAAGTAAAAACCCTTAGCATTGAATTTCATTTGGAAGTATCAGTGTGAACTCATGATAAATTTTATTTTATTTAACACAATCATAGGGATAGACAGCAAAATCCAACTGTAAGAACTCTAGGCGAACTACACAATTTCTTCGATAAAAAAACAAAAAACAATAAAAACCACAAGAAAAATACAAGGAAATGGAGGAGAGTATCTATTGATTAAAATAGATGTCAAAGATATTTAACCCATCTCATTATATAGACTTTTTGAATCCTGACAAAAGGGAAAAAAAAAAAAAACAAAGAAGAAGGAAAGGAAAGAAGGGAAGAGAGTATGAGCAAGAGAACATTCTTAAAGCAATTAAGGAAATGAATAATCACACTATGTGATGCTATTAAATTTTTCTGTTACTTTTGTGTGATTATTGTACATGCATTTTAATAGCATAGTCTGTCCTTTATAAATACATCTCAAAATATTTACATATAAATTATATTACTGATATGCCTAAGGTTGTCTTCCAAATAATCAGGCAAAGTAGTAATGAGAGGAGATATAGACAAATAAAATTGGTCATAAACTGGTAATTGTTGAATCTTAGTAATGGATACATGGAAGGCCAATATATTATTCATTTCTTTCTTTCTTTGATGGAGATTTTTCTTTAAATGTTTTCTAAGATTAAGATTTCTACACCCTTATGCCTAATAGGTTTCCATTTCCCCAAGTTTCTTTTTAAATATAAGCACATTTTCATAAAGACTATTAACTGGACTTATTGTGGTCATCACTATATAATATACACAAATATTGAAACACTATGACACATACTTGAAATTAATATGTTATGTCAATTATACCTCAATAAATATATAAGCATATTTCCGATTGAGGTAAGTTTTGTGGATGTTTTTACTGCAATCATCTACTAAAAATCATTTGCTGAATGTCTCATGTAAGGGCTTCAATTTAACAAAATTCACAAATTGCCATAGACATAAAATCATATTGAATTAGTTTGAAAAAAATAAAAATCAACTCAGCAGTTAATTTATAGACCAAAAGACCTTGGCGGAAATTAATGTAATGCTTTATTAGGAGCCACAAAACACTTTCCAAACAATAAGCAATTGGAACTTCTTACAAAGTCACATGCCTTTAAAAGAGTTATTGCTGTTGTATAATATTATATAGGCCCACATAGAAAGATTCTTTGAAACATCTGGAATCCAAGTACATCTGCTACAGGTGAATAAACAGAGCCTCCATAAAGCCACAGAAGAGACAAACAGACTGATCGACTCAAGGGGCACTTGTATGAATAACCCATTAGGAGGAGGCATGGGCAGCACTTCTACCCACAGTGCATTTCTCAAGAAAATGAAACCACAAAAAAGTACAAAGAGGCATCAGCCAAAACCATCTCCCTTTGCTTTTGGTGTGAACTATCCTTTCCCAATTCAGACAGACAGCAAATATTTAACAAGGAAAGAAGAGAAGCAGGTGCAGAATTTGGTCAATCGGTAACGACTCCTTGCACCATTTTGAGTCATCAGAGAGACATTTAGGTCAGTGACCTGCAGACACAGATACTGCTTTGATCACCATAAAAAGTAGGAGGCATTTTAGGAAGAGACCTATCCCTGGCCCCTAGCCTTAGAGTTTCAACCAAAATTTTAAAAAACAAAAACAAACAAAAAAAAACCCACATGCCATGGCAAGGTGGTGGTGAGAAACCTCGGCCATCATCCAAGGTAAGCAATACAAATAAACCCAGAAAGTGTCCTGAAGCCAGACTTCAGGTGAGAATCAACAAGGTGTTGGCCTTGGAGCTCCTGAGTAGTGTCCTTAAAGATTCAAGTCAGGAAAAGAACACAGTTTTCTGAATGACACTAAGCCAATGTCCCTGCAAATGTGTCTATTGGGCCACTTGCATCAGAACCCTCTTGAGAAGCTACTAGATACAGATCTCCTAAACAGAATGGCCAGGGTGACGAGGGAATCTGAATTTTTTAAGAAGCCCACTAAAATTTTCATGCCCACTAAAATTTGAGAACCACTGCACCGGGCCAAGCCTGAATGGTGAATGTTATCATAGATCTCAAAATACCCAACAGCAAAACAAACGGTTATTATTTTTCCATTATGTAAAGTGTGTGTGAAATTTTGTCATTACATGTTTCATATCTACAAAACTTGGTGGGAAGGTGGGAGTAGGGGCTGGAGGTTATTCAAGGTCAGAGATTTCCTCTAACTCCCTGTCATCTTGCTAGACTTATGTTTCTAGTCTCTGAGTCATCCAGGTTACATTCGTTTTTTTTTTTTTTTAAGTTCGATCATGAGAAAGATACTGACCCATCATTTCAGTTGGTTGTGTTATAGAGTACATGCGAACATCTAGGACGAAGCTGTATTCACGTTGCCTATTGTGGTGAGACTAAACCTCGCTCAGATTACAGGGTACGAGCAAGAGCCTGGAACTGGGCTGAAGTTCCACTTATCAAAGCTGTGTGACCTAGGTTCACCCAACCTTTCTGAGCATGTTCTTTATGTTTAAATTGAGAATAATGAAAATATCTACCAGGGTTAGAGGAAGTACTTTTGATATCTGCTGAATACCAAACTGAGCATCAATTGTTATAATTATCTGTTCTTTCAACATCGCTCTGTCACATAATTAATCCTGAGCACCTACTGCATGTGGACACCACGCTGGTGGGCACTGGGTTATTCCCATTCAAACAGATCAAATGTAATACTTACATGACCATGACAGCCAGGGAGGGGTCCTCCCTCCAAAAGGGGTCTTTGAAAAGAGTATTGAAGAGAATTCTTGAGCTGAGAGAGAGAGAGAGAGAGAGAGACCAAATGAATGTTATGTTTGTTCTGTGCATCCCATGGGAAGACAGTCAATACAGGATAATTGGTCTCTAGAAATCACTTATTCTCAAGACACTGAGAATTCTATGGAAAACTTGGGTCAAGATGTCTACTTACAGAGAGACACGTAGGGACCCAACTTTTAAATCAGCAAGCAACTAAAAGAAGATAAACTACTTTCTCCTTACAGTTCTCAACTGGCAGACTTCTCCTGACTTTTCAAAACCTGACTACAACATCAAAGATGCTATAAAACCTACTTGCTTATTTTGCCTGCTGTTAGTGTTCTTCTTCTCACTGGTTGTAAGCTTCACGAGGGCAGGAAGTTATTTTAATTGCCAATATATGCTTAGTGCCTGACATAAATAGTTGCTATTAACAATAACAAAATACTAATAATATAATTAATAATTGATCAATTGGTCATTTAATGATATAATGGTTGTTAATAGTAATAATTATCGTATGTTGTTGATGGCTAATAAGAATACTGAAAACCTGCAGTTATTAAGAGAGGGAAGGGGAAGGGAGGATGTTCTCTGTGCAGTGACATATAGTGCTCCCTGTTGCCTGCAGAATCTCTAGAACAAGGACCTGACAAGTCCCAACCTAACAGTCAGCCCTAGGGCCTGGCCTGGGCGGCAGCCAGTGGGAGAGGTAGAGCATCCTCCTCCCCAAGACCCCTGGAAATCCTTATAGGAAAAGAAATATTGCCCAGGTCATAGACTGACTCCCTATGTGCTCCTTCCACCATGCATCCCGGGTCGTTAGGAAAATCTTAAAGGTTTTCAGAAATTAAAAAGAGCTTTTCATCAGGAAGCCCTGGGGACTTGCCAACTGCTCGCCTTGGACTTCGCAGCAGGCCCAGAAGCAGCTCAGGAGTCTATCACCACCTGCTATGAAACTAGATAAATCAAGCGTGGGTCTAGCCTATTAAAACTGCATTAAAAACAATACAGATGAAGGACTGGAGCCCATGAGATGAGAGCAGAGTTGCTGGAAAAATCATTGTCTTCAACCAGGGCCTGGCTGGGTTTGGCCACTGCATCTCACCGGGCCTTAATCAGCCCCAATCGCTCGGATCCCACTTGTCTCCTCAAGTCTAAAATGGTAAGATCAGCACTTTGTATCCTCCTGTCTCCTGAGCTGGAAGGCAAACCTCTTGTGGAAAAAATTCTGGAAGGGCACATGCTAAATCATTAACAACAGTTACCTTTGGGAAAAGAGATCACAGAAAAGCAGGAGATGCTTTTAAATGCAGGGGCTTCTGAATTATATAAATTTGTCAAAACAAGCATGTATTACCTTTATAATTAAAAATAATCGATCATGAGTCTTTTTTTTTTTTTTAAGAATTCTATATTACAAGTTGAAAGTTGGCTTCTCGGCAGATGTGCCAAACTGTATGGAAGTTCTCAGTGAGAGGTAATTCTAGCTTGCTCCAGTGGGAAGCATGGAAAAACACATATCTCATCCAGTGGTGAGCACCAATGTCGCATCACCCCGGGAACCAGAGTTTTGCCTCTCAAATGGGGCTCCACACCTGGGATTTTTCTCTGTGTCTTTAGCCTCTATGCAGCGCGTGCAAGTGTCTGCTCCTCGAATGGTTTTGCTGTGGAAGGCAGTCTGCTGTGTCCTCTGCAAGCCAGCTTGCTCAAGACCACAGCTCTCCCAGTTTACCTCAATGATTCCTTGTTTTCAGGACACCCAGAATCCTGCTGAACACACCGGTTTAAACCCTTGAGCCCTGTTCCAACGGGATACAGCAAAGGGATTTATGAGAAGTCGTGTCTGGAGGCAGGAGGAAAATATTGGGTAATGTGAGCAGCTTGGTCCAGAGCCTGGCTGTGATGTGTAACTAGACATCCGCCCCGAGGCAAGGCAGGGAGCTGGGTCATGCTACCTGGGTCCACAGAACCACAGTGGGCCCCATTCACAAACTACACCACCCCACAGTCCAGAGCGTTGAGGTTCCATGCTGAGGGTGCCTTTTCCAAAATGTGGCAATGAAGGTGTGTGACCAGAAAGAGTCTACATTTGCTTGTGGTGAGCGTCTATGACTGAGAATGAGGCAAGGCTGGCATTGCACAATGACTTTCAGAGTTGGAAGGGACTATGGGGTGTATTCAGAGGGTGATTTCAACCTGGGCTTGCAGGCCCCAGCAGTCAGAGCAGGCACTCAGGGGGACAAGGGCAAGGCTGGAGCGAGTTACCTTATTATTATTATTACCTGGGCTGTCCATCCTGGCTTCATCAGAGTGGTTTACCATTTTTCTATTTTATATCTATTTTATCATTCATCTATTTCATATTTGGCTTCTTCTCTATGAATACCAGACAGCCTTGTGGTCCGATCTCAATGTGAAGTCATGTTCAAAGAAACTGCTGTCTCTCAAAAAAATGTCATTCATAGCCATTCAAATATACACTCGGCCTCTAAAGAAAACCCAAACAGAAGGAGTATATTCTTAATGTGCACCAAGATATCTTTAAGATCCATTACTCCGAATCCCTGCCATTCTCAATACCTTCCACAGAGATGGCAGCTGCTTCCTGAAATCTTACTCTCCATCCTTCTCTCGAAGCCAGACCAAAACCTCTCCACAACATCCAGCCTGTCTGGCTCACCCTCCAACCCCTCTTCCCTTCTCTAGCTCAGTTCTCTATTATGTACCTCAACTTAACCTCTCTGGCTTTCTTGGTTGGGGTTTGGTTTTTTCCCCCCATGGCTCATACAAGAAAGCTGAGACACTGGTACAAATATGAATCCTTCTTCTTTATGAGGTAAAGAAAATGGAGAAAGACTGGATTCTCACCGAGTGTTATTTTTTCCTTGTTGCATGGAGGTCTCACAGAGGGGGAAAATCATTTTTAAAAGGGTGCCACTGATTCAGTCCATTCTAAATGGAGACTCTGAGAAAAGTTAACTGGTAATTCTTCTGCCTGTACACATTAAATGACAAGGGGTCCATTACTTTGTAAAGCAATATGCATAATTTTTAGCCATCTTTCATTTGTGAAAGTTCTTCCTTAGCCAGATTTTTGACTGGGTTTAAAGTCTGGACAAAGGTCCTTCTGCTTAAAAATATTTCTCCGTCAACTAGAAGAAATGTCTCAGTATCTAAAGTTCCCACAATGACTTCCCAAGGACAGACTGAATATAAACATATTCTCTAAAACAGGTAAACCCTTCAGTCACTAACACTAACCTCATTCTCTGAATTCATTTCTCAAATTCACTCGCCAGGCAACCAGCGATACCTTGAGATCCAGGGCTAGGAGTAAAGAAGGAAAAAATTCCAAAGTATGAGGTGACCAGGAGGCAAGGCCCAGAGGGAATTCACAGCAAAGTGGAGGCAGACTGGTACAATGGGAAAGGACAGAGCCAAAGCCAAGCAGTGTTACAGACCCACTGCCCGAACCCCCGAACCCCAGAGTAATTGGCCTTGAACCACCAAGCACGGCCGTCTAAGAAGCCACGAGCTGTCATTGTCATTCAGCACTGTGGTTCCAGATGGTCCTTCGGATCAGAGTGCTTCCTGAGCGCACCGCCTCCGCCCGTGCTCCTCACCCGGCCAACCCACTAACTCCTCCTGTCTTCTCTCACAACCCCACCTGCCAGCTCATCACTGGGTTCCAAATACCCCACCCGTCCTATTCTCCCGACTCTGTCTTGTTTCCAAGTTCACCCTCTCCAACCCTGCCCTACTGCTTGGCCCTCACCTCCTGGTGGGCCCCAGGGCCTTGTCCTGACCCAGCCCAGTCTGCATCCACGATCCAGTAAGCTCAGGCTCTCCAAAGCCTCTCCCCTCAACTAGCTCTCGTCTTCTCCCACTTCTCTTTAATTTCTCTTCATCAACTATACCTGGTGTCTTCTGCTTCTGATACCCTTTAGTTACCTAACAGTTTTACCCAGTGGCACCTTTCCGCCTGACATTCTCAGGGCTCCCAAAATGTTGTTAAATGAGTGAATAAACGAATGAGCGAATAATTTAATGCTTTATATAAGGCCTGGCGGGACATGTTGTGAAAAGTACCAAATGGAGATTCCCTTGAGTGACATAAGTGACATAAGAGTTCAACAGCAGCAGCAAGTCGATGCCATCACATATCTGTCCTTGGAACCCTATCTGACTCCAGGAACTATGGACAGTCACTGCTTTTGTCCAATCAACATCCATTCCCTTTCCTCTGATTTCCCTCAGGCATTATCACTACAACAGAGAGCTGGGCTGACCATGGTCCTCTTGGGCCAGCCGGGCCTCTGTCCTCTAGGGATCTGCACATTGAGTTGAGTGACCCCCACAATGCTGTACCCTGTACGGACTGGCCCACTGTTTAAGAGGCGTCATGACATAATGAGGTTCTAGAGCCAAGTCACTCTGGCATGAACACGGAGCCACCATTTGTTATCCACAGGTCTTTGGATTACTTAAGGTTACTTAACACCTCACAGTCTCAGCTTCCTTTTCTGTATAAAAGCGACATGTGGTGCCCATCGGGGATCTTCTTAGGTTCAAATAAAGAGTCCGGCTCAGAAGGCAGCAACAGCCTCTATGTTTGGCATCAGTTTACTCAGAAGCCTATCAGACATTAGAACAGGAGCCCTTACCAGAATCCACAGAGCAGGTATCAAGTGCAAGGAGCCGAGATCCGCGCCGAGTGGGAGCTGCTCTGACTTTCAAACCTCACGCCCTCCCTGCTTTCTTCCCCAAGAGCCAGCAGTTCTTGCACGGATCCCATAGGCATAGCTTGCAAGTCCTCGCCGAAGGACATGCCATTTGTAAGAGTCAGAGAAGCTCTCAAAACAATAGCTTCCTAATAGAAAATTTGTAGTGTTCCCAGTCGAGGAGCCATTAACCAATCAGGGGTCATTTCTACCATAAGCAAAGCTGCCCAGCACTATGGTTGACATATATGATTATATCTGGTTTCCAGAGGAACAGTTAGGAGTTAACCAAAGGTCAGACTGTCATGCCACAAGGGAACTGGGTTTTATTAACCTTTTCACCCACAGGATGATAATGGTATCCACCTCCTAGCATTCTTGCAAGGGTCAGATGAATTATTACATGTCAAGGGCTTAGAACAAGGACAGGAACACGGTAAGCACTCAAGAAATGCTCGCTACCGATCCTGTAGATTTCTGGAGCTGCCTATTTTCTCTCCTGTACAAGATCTGATTATTCCGTTTTTCTTCAGTTCTCTTAGCTACTACCACTAATCCTTCCAGTAAATTGAACTTCTGGTTAAGGCAATCAGAATAATTTTCTTGGACAACTTACCAACTCTGTTTATGCCAAAGTAGCTGCAGCAGAACGAGTCTGTCTGAACAGGTAATCCAACCCCACCTGACTCCCAGATCCTCTCCTAAGTGCCTGATTTCTAAAATTACCACATGAGAGCCTGAAGCTCTCCATGTCTCCCCAGCCCAAGAGTGACATGGAGCCTGATGCTGATGCGGCTTCCAGCCCAGAGCCTACGGTGACTTCGTTGTCAAGCATAACTAAGGAAGAAGCCACCTTACTCTGCTTACTTTGCTCTGAGATTTGAAGTTGCTGTTTATTGGTGACGAGAGCAAAATGTCATCAGAGAACACAGGTCTCAGTAGAGAGTTGTCTCAGGGACGGTAAACTGTTACAGTAGCTTATTAGGGAGCAGGGAGGGAAAACGCCCGTCAACAAACCAGGATGCTTGTGCTGTATGACCCTTGGCTGGAATGCAGACCTCAGTCCAGGGAGGAGCGGGTTATAGTGAATCTGCCCCTAAAAGAGACACATCATAAATGGCACATTCATTTTTTTCTCCTGCCATTCAGCGGCTAGGAATGATGGTATCGACAGATCTGTGTCCCTCAGTGTCACTGAGGTAACCGTCTGGTGTAGAAGCAGGATGAGTCATTTAGAGGCATTTCTGCTCCTGTCTCCTTTTTATGGTCATGGTGTCTGGCTTTTTGAATTGATAATCCCTCCCCTTGTCTCAGTTTGCCCAAGTCTCTTTCCTCCATCACCCTGCCTCAGGACTGGTTCCCACCTCCTATTCCTGACAAGCGGACTAAAACGTGCAGAGCAGGAAACCCATGCAGCTTTCCTGCCCTGGGTCTGCTTGGGCGATCGTTACTGTGTTTCTTGCTAAAGTAACGTTTCATGCCTGCTCTCTGGATTCGAGGAATATCCCTGAGAAGACCGCCCCTTTAGAAACGGTGGGAGGATGAAGAGAGACAGCAAACTAGCAAGTGTCTTGATACAGGGCAAGACTCCACTGCCATCTTCCCTTTCAGAAGAAAGTCAGTGAGGTACAGCCTCCAACTTCTTTGTCCTGCTGTCTTTCCTGCTTTAAAATAAGACTTCCCAAGTGCCAGTTTCTTTATATAGGACTCCTACCTGTGCTATGAGTAACCTCGTTTATTTCAAAATTATTCCCATTCCTTTTTAAACATAAATTCCTCATTACCTCTGCAAAGCCAAAATATCCATGCAATGATAAATTTAATGTGCTATTTTATTACTTCCTTAATAAACGCTTAGAGAACTCTTACAGTTTGTCAGGCCCTACTCTAAGTGCTTTACAAATATTAGCTCATCCTCACAACACCTGAGATAGGTACTGCTAATATCCCCATTTTACAGATTAGGAAATTGAGGCTTAGACTGATGAGGAAGGAATTACACAGCGGGTAGCAGAATTGAGACCGGAATCCAGGTAAGAGCTCCAGAACTTGAGTTTACCGTGAGTTAACCTGAATTCACTGCTACGTTATTCTGACTTTTTCGTATAGATGAAACTAACTCATTAAAAATGATTTCATTTTAATTCCTATACCACCTAAAATTATCTCGTGCAACACCAGTGGTACGTACCCCGCTTAGAGAAATACCAGCTGAGCAGGAAGAACTCTGAATTTGGAGAAGAGGCTTCCTTTCAATTCCTTTTCCACTATTGACTTGCTGTGTGGCCACATTTTCTGACCAGCGTAAGCCTCCGTTTCCCCACGTGTTAACTATGGATAATAATTCCTCTTTCTCTTACAGGTGGGAGTAGAGACTGAAGAATTCCTGCCATCACAAGTGCTTTGGGAAATATTATTGCCACGAGTCAACATCATCCCCTCTGATGATGAATAAAGGTTCAATTAAGAAAATGGCGCCCCTACTTTTTCATTACAAGCAGCCCTTGGCTTGTTGGGAAGGCTTTTCAATCAAAAGTAGATCCTTACGTTCTTCTGTGCTATAGAGGTTGTTGCTGCTGCTGCTGCCAATTCAAAATAAATTACTTCATGAAGTAAGGTCTGTTTATGTTATTTCACTACCTGATGACTTCCTGTGTATAACATTTAAATGCGAGCATCTCAGCCAAAGGCCCAGAAAGCCATTTCCCCCACACTTCACACGCAGCCGTGCTACACATCTGCTTTTCTTGGCCACCTGAGTTGATGAGTTTCACTTTGCACCACGGTGAGTCCAGATGTCAAGCGAGGACCAGACATTTTCCTCCCTCATTGCCTGAAGAGGGGTCTGGGTTTAGAGCCCCGTTTCCCCACAAGAGCTGGTGGCGAGAAAAGCGTTGCAGCTGGGCTTCATTACCCTCAATCAACAGCCATGACTTTTTTTTTTTTTTCCCCCCAAGGTAGCCGGCAGGGGCAAAGGCTGCATTCTCGCATTTTCAGCCAGGTTGGAGTTGTGGCCATCTGGGAAGATGGATGTGAATATAAACCTCAATGAGAAACCTTCGGTTTTTCCTTCTTTGAGAGCTGCTGTGAGTGCGTGTGTGGACAAGGATCTGATTCTGTTCTCTTCTGCTCCTCTTCATTATCAAGGCACAATGAGAAGAAGCAGTGTAACGCTCATGGAGTGTTTTGAGAGCCTCTCACATCAACAGTAATCTGTAATGAATTAGTAAAATCCTGATATCACAGAGGCCTTTGGGCGGGAGGGTCTTCTCTTCGATTCCAACAATCCTTCATTATCAAAGGATTCCTTTTGAGCCCTGTGCCCGTTTTGACCTAGAGAACATATCTCAGCATATCAGAGCACTTAACCTAATCATTGTGAAAGGAGAGGCAAGATTAACACAGAGGAGACATCTCCTAGATCCCCCACGGCTCGTCTCTGTGCCTCTGCCAGCCACACCAGAGCCTCCAACCGGGAGAGAAAGTAACTTTCCTCCTGAAACAATAGGGATCATTTTTTGTAAGACCAGAGCTAATTAAAGAAATGACTCAACATGTTGCAGCTGCACCGATACACTGACATCCCAGGTGCTGCCCTTTGCAGCTTTTGTATTTAATACAGAACGCCTCTGTGGTTTGGTAACACCTGAACAGATGATGGTAAAAATGGAAAACGGGCGAGAACAAGCCTGCATGTTTTTCCTGAAAGAGGATGTGCACACAGGGCACTGCCTACCTGACGCGTCCCCATGCTTACAGCCGGGTCCTGCCAGCTTTCCTAAGCCATCTCTGCTGCCTGTCTGGCGAGAGATGATCACCTTGTTAAACAGTCCTGGTTGACTATAAATAACTGTGTTCATTTAACTGCTTGGTATTGCCCCTTCAATCGCCCTTTACTGCAAGAATGTATCAAAAATTGCAATTTTTTTAAAAAATCGGATTCAAAATGTTACCTATTCCTCCCCACAGGTCCCAATGCCACTGACTTTTCAGGTCACCCACCACCCTCCTTTTTGCTCTGGTCTATGTTCCCAGGATATGGGCCCACACATCTTCCTGAGCCTCAAACCTTCAGCCTTTAGATGCAGACCCACCGTCATGTGCTAGCAATAATTGTTCCAAGCATTGTATCAGACACGTTCACATGCGCTGTGACATTTGATCCCCAAAGCCCTGAGACACGCGGAATGCCCCATTTCACAAGCGGGAAAATCCAAACAGAGGTCACAAACCTTATAGCAGTTGATTCGGGGTTTACACCTGGGTCTTCTCCAAGTCCCGCATGCTCTATATTAAATGAACTCGGTGGACTTCGTTTCCCTCTGCTCCGAGCTGTCTCAGTTGGCATCACTAATTACAGTTGACCCTTAAACAACACAGGTTTGAACTGCTCGGGTTCTCCGATCCGGGGATTCCGCCCTCCCCGCATAGTCTGCCCTTCCTATCCGTGGGTTTCGTATCTGCAGATTCAACAAATTCGGGTCGAAATAGTATTTTCGCATTCCCAACCGCAGATTCTCATCGAGGACGGAAAATACCAATTTGGGTGTTTGAATCCAAGGCTGTGAAAGACTTACCTTGGAGTCAAAAGTTATACGCAGATTTTGAACTCCACGGGGGTCCGCACTCCCAACCCCGCTTCCTTCCAGGGTCAGTGGTACTTACTTCGCTCTTTGCAGTGAGTGTCCTCTCTCCTGTCCATCCACACTTGGAAGCTCGGCCTCTCCTTGCTCTTCCAGGACATGTCTTCCTGCATCTTCTGGGTTTTTTTATTTATTTTTTCTTTCTACTAACTCCCTCCTCCTTTCCTCTCATAGCCCTGGAAAGCCAACAACGTGCTTCCTGTTGCCAGTTCCTATCTGTTGCTCACTCCCTTGAAATTGCCCACCCAAAGGACAGGTTGGTTGCACAGCTGATCTTTTCCTTTATTTTTACCACATTCTGATTCCATCTGGACCTCAAGCAAACAAGCATGTGCTGATCTGTATGCCAAGAGGAGATATATATCCAGAGATACATTTTTCTCCGTGTATTTTCCAACACACCTTACTATTTTTCCAGGTCTTTTGTTTTCCTTTTAATTGTTAAATGATTCAAGGTACCTAGGAGACTATGTCCTCTGGTTTTCAGTAGTGGGACTTAGGACATGTGTAAATCAAATTAGAATCAAATAAGAAATAGAATTCAAACTATTTCTACCAAATGGAATCAACTGTCCTAGTTTCCTAAATATAGGGAAGCTCCCATAACCAGACAGCAGAAGAGGAGACATGTTATTTAGGAAACAATTTCCTTTTTTGAAACTTGGCTAATATTACATAGAAGCCCCACTTTTCATTGATGGAGGGGAGAGGGAAAGAAGAAATTGTTAGCTCAATCACAACCCTGAGCTGTGTTAAGAGAAAGGTAAGGAAAAAAACGCATTGATGCATTGCTGATGTGAGTAAATTGGTAACTTTTTTTTTTTTGGAGAAAGATTTATCAATATCAAAATAAAAAAGGCATCTGCTCTGTCCCAGCAATTCCTCTCTTTTATAACTAGCTCTGTGGGTTTTCTCATAGTTATGCAGAAAGAAAAGTGTGTTGTAATATTCATTGCATCATTTAAAAAATGAGGCAGCTCAATATCATATGAAATGATCTCCAAGACAAGACATGAAAACAGCAAAATGCAGAACAATACGTATAATGTGGTAATATTTGGAGGTGGGTCACACACACTCACACTTGCATTTGAAAAGACTCTAGACCCATGAACACACACATACACATTTGGACTTGAAAAGATTGTCTCTGGCAACTTATGCCAGAAAATTTTCTTAGCTGTTGTCTTTGGGGAGAGGAATTAGGGGTTGGGGGCTTGGGTGGAAAGGAAACTTCCTTTCCCACTACATTTTTATGTACTAACTTAAAATTTTGCCTTGTGCGAGTAGTGCTTTTTAAAAAATTTTTTAAACAAAAAATTTTTTTGAAGGTTAGGTTAACTTGAACATCTTTTTTCCTCATTAAATGTAAAGAATTGTATCATTTAAACATTTTTCTGAGTTAAGTGTTAAGACTTGCTGTAAGATTTGCGAGGCATGGGTAGGCCGACTCTGAATTGAGATGTTTCAGCCACAGATAAGGATGAAAGAGGTTTTTCTGTTGCCTCCTCCTGGTTTTGAGTATTGCTGTTTTCAAAACTTTAAATAAAGTGTAGCTATAAAGAAGGCACAAATTATTTAATCCATACACAAGAGCCTTTCTCCTTAGTTCACATTCACAATTCTTAGGTCATACAGTGGTCATCACCTATACCTGGGAGAGGTTGCAAGGGACAGTATCACTGCTCCAGGAACTGGTTTCCTGTCCTACAGATACTGGGTCTTAGAATGTAAGCAGTAACGTTCAGCAGCCACAGTCCAATCTGCTCCTTCTGTGGGATCCTCCTCCCCTAACATTAAGTCAATATTACTCTATCATTTCAGCTATCCTGTCAAGCTCTCTATCCCCAACACTCCATTGCAAGTTTATGGTGCCACAGTAAGTCCAAACCTTCCATTTCTGGCTCAGAAAAACTTTGCTATCTCCTGTCAGGAGCACCCCCCTAAGCAGGCATCTTCTCAACAGTCAACTTCACACTCCAGGAGCGAAGAGGAAATTCCAGAGGCCCAGATCCCCGGGCAATCTAGGAAGCACCCAGAAGACAGCCATTCGCAGACATTCAGGGACTTCAGGCAGTTCTGGTCCCCATAACAACTGTTATTGGAGAGGTGGTTTTACAACAGCCACTGTTGTCAAGTGGAGATAAAATTTTAATAATGAGAATAACAGGAACGAATTGATACTTTGACTCTTCTGGAATAGCCATCCAGGGATATTCCAGCCTTAAAGTTCTATCAGTTCAAGTAAAAGTTCATGTTTCCACCCCCACAGAGAAACACTTTGGCTCTTAATCTCTTTTACAAGCAGCAGAGGGCTTGAGAAGCAATGACATCTGGAAGCCTGGCCAGGTAGCCGATGCATGAGCAAGCACAGAGGAATTCAGGCCCTTCTCTGTGTCTCTGCTTTTCTCACTAGCCTTTTTTCCCAACTTCCCTGTATGTGTGGTAAATCCAAATGCATAATTCTCAGAAACCATAGCTCATCTTTCTCTGGGTGCCGAAGAATCTTAGCATGCTAACACGCTTTCGATAATCCACTCTCCCATCTCACTTCAGCTCCAGCATCGATCAAGAGAAGGAGACTGCCTCATTTGTCCTCCTCAATCTTCTTCATGTGCTATCAAGACTCACCAATGGGAGTAGAAAGACTTCGGAGCACAGGACGTGAATTTATATCTTTACACACCTAGTATACTGACTTCCTTGAGTCCTCATGCAGTTTGAAAGAGAACATAATACAAGTAAAACCTGAATTGATTTTAGCCTGATTTTTTCCATGAAATAGGGACTTATAAATCACTTGATGTGTCAAACTCTGCCCCTTTCCTCTGATTCAGCAATCACTCTTAGGAACTTGGGAGATCTAAACTAGACATTTGTATCTACCATGGGCCCTGACTGGGTAATTTATTTAATTCAGCTGAGAATTTGAGGTGTTATGTTCTATTAATTCACAGACAACGACTTTAAAATTAATGATCCAGGACCAACTTTTTTTGAGATGTCGGACTTGATATAAATACAATGCAGTAAGAAGTAATTCTCTGTTTTAGCTTAACCTTGTTATTGTCCTAACTATTCACATAAAAGAAAAAAAGATTTCAAGTTTCACAGATGTATTTTTGTCTGTATGTTTACTCAAAAAGGCGATCAAGTCTGCAGTTTCATTTTCATATTTTAAATTAATAGCAAGAAGAAGATCCTAAGTCAATTCTAAAACCCCAGCTATGCTGAATTGAAGCTAAAATTATGAAAATTAGTTATAACTGCAAATTATATCTGGCTTTTAGACTAGAAGTTGTCTTCAGTGGAATACTATGCAAGATGTAATTTAGCCACATTTTGTGTTTAAAAAAAAAAGTTTACTGGTTTTTTAAAAAGGTTTGTACCTTCTTCCCTCTTTTTCTTCAGATTAACTTGTTCAAATTCTATGGTGCTAAGACTTGGAGTTAACTATATTATTTATAATGAATTTTCAAAAATTCAAGTGCAAGGAGAGAATAAAAGCTCTTGACCAATGTTTGCTTATTGGAGAAAAAGGGGAAAGATGAGTAAGCAGACAGAGCTTTATGATTCAAAGTGATGGCTTGTGCTAAATTCCTCACAAAAGGGTAAATTCTCAAGGGTCACCTTTCAACCTCAAGTCTGAAGGTTGGCTTTGCATATTCCTGCTAATGGGAACCATGATCCCATGACTCAGAAATACCAAGCCACTTCAGGTACATTGCTTTCCCCAGCCAATATCTGTGTCTCCATCTTTAAAAAGTGTAGTTGTTTTTTTTTTTTTTCTTTTTTGCTCTTTTTACCACTCACTTCAAATGCTCTCTTTTGGTATCAGCTATGAAGTCAACAGAAACCAATTGGAACTGACTTTTGAGATATTGTGTTTTTTCCATCTTTGTAAGAAGGCTCTGATGAAAGAAGGAAAAAGCATGCTCTCAGAATACCATTACTGTATTTTTTTTAGCTCCTTCCTCTCATAGTGTTTGTTCCATTCACTTAGAAGACTCTCCTCTCTCCTCTCCCCATATCCAAGTCCTTCCACCCTTCAAATCTCATTAAGGACCATACTAATTACACTCCTTCCCCTAATACTTAGCAGAGTCAACCCCACATTAGCACTCCAGGAATTGGGGAAGGATGATGCTATCCTTTTCTGCTCTTAAAGGATCTCTAAGTTGTAACCTTTCAAGAGTTTTGTGTACCCACAGGAGGTAGCTCAAGGTAGGGCAGAGGCTAAAAAAGATAAAACTTAGGTTAATAGTATGTATTGTAAAGCTTAGCTGTAACTTATCTCTGAGGAGGTGTACGCGTGCCCACCCTATAGGTAAACATCTGCCTCCTTCTCACCCTTCCTCCCTCTTCTGCAATGCTACCCACAAACGTTTCACTGAAGTCGTTCGAAGAGGAATTTATAGGTCAGTTTCTTTTCCTGAAAGTATAGTCTGTTTTCCAAAAGAAAATATTGCTGTTAGATAATCAAACATATGCAGGTGTAGGGAAAGTTGTAAAGGCCTTTGAAATAGACCAAAAAAATAGAAGTTGTCTTCAGTGGAAAACTACTCATTGTCTCAATGTCATCTTCCAGGGTTTTTGACTCCATGAGGCCTTTGTGTCTTCTATTAAGTTTCAACTACTTTTTTTACAGCTCTGTAAATTGTAGATAACTGATAGTAATGCAAATGATTCTTTTCGATAGATACGCAAATGAATTTTTCCCTGAAAATACAATTGATTTTCCTCCCCTGCTGTGGAACGTGCCCAGTTTTGCATATTGGTAAATTTATTGATGCATTATTGCTGTTTCTTTGAATTCTTCTTTGAAACAGTTGCCACATCTTACTGGTTCCCTCATTAATTAATGATTTAAATACCATTTCTAACATATATTCATTTTACATCAGATTCATGATTATATTTCATTTTGAAAATTAGCCTTTAACACAGGAATCTAGAGGACAGTAAACATTGTCCTTTACTTTCCTCATTGAAAAACCCATGGACTTTGCCTCAGGTGGCCATCAAAGAGCCCGCCTCTCTGGTCTCTGTCCTTGTTCTCTTCCAAGTGTGCTCCTAATGTCTTCTCAGTCTTTTTAGTCATTTGAACTCATGACGGGCTCTCAGACAGCCAGTTCTACCTGAAGAGAAGAGAGAAGAATATTCTGATTCTTCTATTTTCTCAGCATATAACAGCTACAGAGGTAATAATTAATAATAAGCGTGTTTATTGCTAGGATTGATGGCTACCAGACCAAAACTCCAGGGTGTTATACTAAGTCCCACTGTCAAAGATCCCTTCAAGAAAGAAGGAGAGAGGGAATGGCTTAAAACTCCATCCTGCCGCTCTGTATTGCTTTCCTTTTCCCATTAGAAAAAACCTGTTGCTAACTTGTCTTTTCCTCATAAAGATGGTTTCTATTGATCCATTCTCCTTTTTTGTCCTGTTTCTTTCATGGTTCTCAGCCAGTTCTGTGAAAGATTAATTGAGCATTTGCTATATGCTGGGCATTGTTCTATTTACTGGAGATTCATAGACCTCAAAGAGTTCACAGTTAGAAGAGAATCACCTCCACATGAATAAATAGTTATAACACACTGTAGCACTTAATAAACCCGTATATTTTCAGAAGGACTGTCACGCATATGTCCAGCCTGCGGCTAATTAACACAACTGAAGTCTCAGTACCGTCCTCAGACCTAGTGTCCTTGACTTCTTTGGCCTTAAATGTGAACAAACCCAACCATCTCCAGACCAGAAGAACCTATCTGTACACAAAATAGTAAAGATCAAATATCTCAGATGATTAGTTATCAAGTTATTAAGTTACAACTAACAATCCAGAAAATGTGAATGTTTAGTTGGCTTTCGAGATGACAGTGCATGAATTTCAGGGTTAAGAAAGCTAACCTGAAAGGCATGTAAGTGATTTGGACACTGCATTAAGACTCAACATTGATGGGGGAGAGTTCTGCTTGGGGGTGGCCTTTCTAAAGTGAGTGGGCAATTTATTTCCTTGACCTTTGAGAGGCTTCTAGAGTTCGTGGTGTTTTATGAGTTATTCTTAAAGTGCATTTTAGAACTCTCTTTCCAAATGCTCAGGCTTCACTAGGCTTTTAAACTTTCTTTTTCATTACAGTACAAACAACTCTACAAGCAGGCCTCCTGCTTCTCCTCTCAGGCTATGCAGAATTATTCATACTCAAAAACTAAAGAACATCAGCACGAAGGAAAAGCAGAGGAAGGAGTGAAAACAAATTAGCAATACAAACAGTCCTCTCCCCTGCCTGTCAGCTGACAGCCTTAGGTGTCTCCTCCCAGAGTCAAGAGGTTTTTTGAGTCAAAGATTAAAGGATACATTTCAGGGCGCAGAGAACAGACATTCTGTGAAATGTATACCCGCCCAAGGCAACCAGGACAAATTACGCATATGCAGAGCCAGGGTGTGCCCTAAACCCAGCGTGAGTCCCCAAAGCCAGATCAGCCTGGCTGCATGTTTGGTATTCTGCACCCACCAGGCACAGGTCTAAAACTGCATTTCATATTTCCCTTCATGCTTGGGTAAGAAAAAAAAAAAGAGAAACGAACAGAAAAAACAAGAAAGAAGCAAGATAATCCATTAAGCTATCTTTGGAAATGTGGTAAAACCTTTCCTTAAAGTAGTTAGTCCCAATTGGAGTGATTTTGCCCAACAAGGAAACTGTTGGCAAATGTCTGAAGATATTTTTGATTGTCACACCTCAGTGTGGGAGCCGTACTGTCGTCTATAGGGTAGACAACAAACATCCTCCAGTGCACAGTTCAGCCCCCACAACACAGTGGTCTGGTCCACATGTCAATAATGCTGAGGTTGAGAAACCCTGCCTTAAAGACACTAAGCAGTGAAAATAGAATTTTAAAAAAGAATTGCCTCTCTCTCTCTTACACACACACACGCACGCACACACATGGCTGGCTTCATGGATGTGAAGTTCATGCAGTTTGCAAAGGGCCCCACACTCAGAAGAGCCCCTGCACTTGATGTAATTATCCAGTTGTCATCTTGAAATTCTTAATAATTTCGAACAAAATACCTGATATTTTCATTTCACCCTGGGCCCACAAAGTATGCAGCTACCACTATGCACAAACGCACATGCTGATGGAGACTTAGCAGTTCACGGGAGCAGAGCCACGTGCTTTCCACTGCACCCTCTTTTTGGCCTGAAGATTCTATGTCATCATAGCAGTACCTGCTCTTGTTCTGTTTTTAAAACCCCTTTTTGGATTATGGCAGAGCTGAAGCTGGGAAATCTACCGTGTCACGGATTTCAACGTGCCTGCAGATTCCCCTGTTCCCTATCAAACTATCCAGGAAATCTACACAAGGCACCAAGGGCCAGACAGTGAACTGTGTGACATAGATAGACATTTTCTCGAGCATCCAGGAAAAAACGCAGTAAGAAACTGCAAAGGGTGTTTTCCTGCAAGGGCAGTGGGCCTGCTCCAATAAACCTTGAAGAGATGACAAAAACAATCCAGGACAAGCATCTTAATACCTGTAATCAAATAAAACCAGCTTTCACATCTATCCTCTCCTTGCAAGTCTTTTTTTATGTTGTTATCCATTGGTAAGCAACCTATGAAGACGCTTACAATGTCCTATTAAAAACCCCAGTGAGATAAGCACCATCACTTTGCTTTTATTAATTACTTTTAATTTACTACCATAGGCCCATCAGCAGCAAGTTACCAAGCATTGTAAAGGATAGAAGATGCTATCCACAAACAACCTTGCTTGCTTTTCCAAATGGACCTCTCAAAATGTCCTGTCTGTGGCATCGTCTGTGATGTTTACGCAGAAACACACACACACACGCACGCACACACACACACGCACACACACACACGAGTGACAACAAATTCAGTTTTTGAATGCCAGGTCAGAATGAGAAACTGCCTACAAGGTCCAGGGTCCCTCGGTAGAGACCGACCAAACGTGTCTCTGCTGCCATCTTCTGATAAGCCATCGGCACGCGCGTGTATTAGCATCTGCCACTTGGGAATCCCCCTGAGCACTTTTAGAACTGCGCTTGCAACGTAAATGGGCTTTGAAAAAATATGAAAGCACAAATCACAGTTGCTCCACATTAGTAAACAGTCGAGGACATCAGTAATAATTTCCAAGTTTGCAGGCGATTAGACTTAAACCCTACACACAGAGCAGAATTCAACACCGCAGGCTGTGAGCAGGCAGCCTTGACTGAGCAGTGGTACTCCTTAGGGACCTGTACAAGGGCTGTGGGAAAGGCAGAGGGAGAGAGTTGACAGGCTCAGATGGAAACAGCTTGATTCTTTAGAGGGTTTTGTTTGTCCGCTCCTAGGAAGGAGAAAGATCAAAGGCTGTGAGGCTGCTTTTCCAGGTAAAATAGAAACAGTCAGTCTACCTTCCTAGGCAACACCTAAGACGTACGTGCCTAGTTCTCTCTTCCACTGTGTGCAGAGCGACCCGGACCAGATTCATAATAACAGTGATGATGGCAACCGTGTAGAAGTCACCAGGGCAGGGATTTGATTCCATTCATTGCTGTATCTCGAGGGCTAGATCAGTGGTTTGCAGTGTTTAAAAAATATATGCTAACCAAAGAAACAGCCATAGCTCTCACTTATTGATAATATATTTTATGCCAAGTCCTTTACAGTTCTTATCACATTTCATCATTATAATAATCTATGAGGGATGTATTATTATCTATGTATTATTGAGAAAGTGATGTGAATCAGACTTGGCAATGGCCACACCGACCAGAGAGAAAATTCATGTACTGTTACCAGAAGCCCACGGAGATGTGGCTGCATCACAGCAGTAAAATCGTCACTGGGAAATTACTGCGTGCTAGCAGGTGTGCGACGTTATCTATTTACTCCTAAGGACAGCTCAGTGAGATAAACGCTATTGAATATGGTCATTTTACAGATGAGGGCCGGGAAGTTTAAGCAGTTGACCAGGGTTTCCACTCAGGGCTGCCTCATTGACTATAGCTTCTCCTCCCCACATACCCTGCCTCCCATGACACCTGTCAGGCTGCACACCTTCCTCCAGGAAGTCCCCAGGAGAATGACAACGATGTGAGCTGACTCCACGTGGAATGCCCACCCACTGACTATAACTGCAAGACGCTTCCAAAATATTTCGCAGCATAGCTACAGAAAGAAAGAGTCCTGAGATGGCGCTCTAAGGATTCGGGTCGCTTGGGTTACAGTGGAATGAGGTCTCCCCAATACAATGACAAAGTTCGAAAGGTCACCTGGAAGAAGAGAACACGAAACCATGGCAGCAGGTGACCCCATTACTCGGCTGTCCCATAAAAACTGCGGATTTCAGAAATTTAAACGAAACTCCTGCATTTCCACAAATGTTCCTAGCAGCACTATATATATGATAGCCCCAAAGGAGACACAATCCAAACATTCATCGCCCAATGAATGGCGAAATAAAAGGTGGCCTGTCCATACAATAGAATATTATTTAACAACAAAAAGGAATGAAATACTGGCACCTGCCACAGTGGGACAGGACCTTGAAAACGTTACCCTAAGTGGAAGGAGTCAGACGCAGAAGGCTGCCTATTGCATAATTCTACTCACACTAAATGCCCAGACTGTATAAATCGATGGAGACAGTAAAATTCTGTTAGTGGTCGCCTAGAGTTTGGGTAGGGAGTGGGGGGCAGATGTGAAGAATGAATGACTGCTAAAGGGTACAGAGTGATGAAAATATTCCCACATCGATTGCAGTCATAGTTTCACAACTCTGTGAGTCTACTAAAATCCTTTGAATTATGCATTTTAAACAGGCGAATTATATAGTATATGAATTATAGTCAATAAAGTTATGACAGAGAAAGAATAGTCTATATGTATTTAGAAACAAAAGGAAGTATTTACTTATCGAGGGGAAAACTCTTGGTGCTCCATCGAAACTGATCCAGTCCCTACTTCCCGTCTTTCTCATCTCAACAAATGGTGCCACACCCTTGTGCAGCCAGAAAGCTGTGAGTGAGCCTTGATTTCTCCTTTGCCTGTACCACCTCCAAAATTCACTGTCCATTACATCCCGAAAATACATCTCCAAATTCACCTGTTGATCTTCATCCTCACCACCTGCACCATAATCCAAACCACTACCTCTTTCATTCCTAACTGATCTTGCTTACATTCTTGCAATCCTCCAATCCATTCCTGTCATTTGCAAGAGTGACTGTCTTAAAATCGGCATCAGATCGTGGCTCTCCCTGGTGCAAACTCTTCCAGTCATTTCCCCTGCCCATTGCAGGGATATAACATCCACCTTTCCCAGGGGCCTCAGCGCTCACCCCTTAGATGCTCTAAGCATATTGCTCTCTCTTCTGTCCCTCAATTATGCCAAAGCTTTTAACACCTTCAGGTTTGGCCCTGCTATTCACTCTGGCTACAATAGTCTTCCTTCAAATATTTGCATGACTGGCTGTCACTCACCTTTAGGTCTCAAGACAAATGTAGAGAAGACGTCCCTGACTGCCCCATGTAGAAAGGTCTTGCCCAGTTCCACTCTGGGCTTATTTTTATTGTAACTTGTAGTTACTTTGTTTATTTGTCTGCTCTTGTCTTCCTCCATTACAATGTTTTCTTTATAATATATTAATGGTTAATATAAACATTTGTTTTTGATGAAACAGTGAACAAAAATCCATAGAAATCCCTACCTTTTGAGACTGGTTAGAGAGGGATCCAGCAAAGGGACTGAAAAGGAGCTATGTTCCTGAAAACTTCTCCAGTTTAAAAAAAAATTAATGGTCATGGGAAAAGCAGGATTATAGGATCCCAGTGAAACTATGAAACACCTTACAATGATTTTTACATTTACTGAACTAAAACAATAGCACATAAATCAAAGAGGCTATTGGTTACAGTGTATAGAGATTAAATTCATAATAGTGGTTATAGTATAATTAACTTCCCCACTTATCCTAGTTTACATTCAACACATATAATTCCATCACATATAATTCTAAAGAGATACTTATAAGTTTGTTTGGCTTTATGTGCAGATAATATGAGTTAAAGAGGCATTTTTATTCTGGGTGTGGTTCTCCATCCAAAAGTTGGATGGTTTTCTAAAATTGGATGTCTTAGAGTTATTGAGTCACTTTTCCCAAGTTATGATTCAAAGTGGCTAGTAATTCATTATATTCTTCCAAAATTTGTATCGTTGCAGAAAAAAAATACTGGGTATAATAGAATCAATTATTTGGAGATATCAATAAAAAGGTTGCCTATATTTCAATTAAATGAGGGGCAAGGAATAAATAATGGTGGGAATGAAGTCATGGGACAGATGTCCTGGAGAATTCAGATCTAAGATTGCCAAGTCTTGTTTTTCATCCCTCCGCCATGCTGAACCATGCTGGACTATTCTGTCTCAAGATTCTGACTCAGAAGGTCTGCAGGGAGGTCTAGAGATCTGTGCCTTTATAACTCCAAAGGCATTCTGATCGTAAGTCAAGGCTGAAAAAAAAACTGGCATTGGCAAGGCGCTGTGAAAAGACTGGGTCACAGGGGTACAAAGATAATCAGGTTTGGGTGTTACCCTAGAGGAAGTCTTGTCTGGGAGCGACAGTTACGTAAACACGTGTTTCAATGCAACATGATAAATGCTCTGAGCCCTTTGCCATGAAAGTACAGCGAGCGAGCTGTCTCCAAGTGGAGTCATATTTCTTCTGAAAGGATGGGGGAATTTTGAGGACTAAAATGGAGCAATGGTTCTCCAACGTTATTTGCAATTTTCTATGATTCCGAATAACCTTTAGTGAACATATAGAAAGTCTCTGTACCTTCTGCTGAATTTTTCTTGGAAGCTGAAACTGCTCTAAAAAATAGTCTGTAAAAAGAAAGAAAGAAAAAAAAAACCTTAATGACATCTTCAACCTGGCCTATTGAGAGAGAAAGACAACTATTCGGCATATCTCTGCTACAATATCTAAATAAATGCCAAAGATAAAAATAACCTCATATGCCACAGAACTAGAAACAAGTAGACTTGAGGATAACTTGAATCTTTTCTCAGGCAGAAACCTCAAGACACAAAATTAATTTTATTTACAAGCCTTTCCTGTAAGTTATGACATTTCTCCTTTAAGAAATATTTCATGTCTCTTTATCTTTCCATTTTCTGCCAATTGTCAAATGTTCTGTAGGAAAAAAAAATGATATCTGAAATTTATCCAAAAAAAAAAAAAAAAAAAAACCCCGCATGCAAACCTCTATATCAATCATTAAAGGAGAGAAAAATTAACAGGCCTTTGCATACGTGTTCAGGAAATCTTGATGCTAACAGACGGTAGAGTGAGTCAACAGTGACATCTAGTGTTCAAACAGAAACTTTCTGCAAAGCCTCTGGATGGAGCTAAGAGGATCCTTGGGTTAAAGATGCAAACCTGTTACAAATCACCAGCCAACTGAAATCACCGAGATGCACACACCTGAGCCTCCACAGATGTTCAGAGAGAACGGACACAGGTTGTCCTGATTCCAGAGAGACCCAGAGCACGCTCGAGTTAAGGAGTTATTCCCATCCCCTCTACCCCAGTCTCCTCCTGAACCCCTGATAAGCCCTGGGTAATTGTTTAAGAGCCTTTTCTCAGTGCAGGTTGAAAAGATCTTGCTAGCTTTAGGAAATAACTCTGGTATTGTATTAACTTTTTCCTGACATCCTGAACTCAATGAATAGGGACTTTGCGGGGAAGGGTGGGGGGGGCTATTAACTTAATTCATTCTAAAAAAAGGCGCTATTTTTTATCTATATATGCCAGTGATTTCAACATTTTTTACTGAAAGTGAAATTCCTTAGGGGAAGTAATGAAATATTATTTGGAATGACAATGTTACAAAGCATAGACAGGTTTAGATAAAAATAGATATGACCACTCTGTTTAAAGCAGGACTAGGTAGAAAGAACAGATCCTCAGTCTGTCAGCCTTCCCGAACCCCATTCTTCTCTCGGCCCTCTCCACCTCTCTCCCCATCTTCCCATCCGCACATCGCATCACCCCAGCCCCACCCTACCCCCAGCTTCAGAGGCTTTTCTGCAGAGCCCTAGCTCTTTTGAACGTAAGCCCTTTAAGCTCGTATTTGTTTTCTTTAGGTGACCATTGACAGAAAGCCACCCTCTTCGGAGTTCCTGTCCCACCACTGCCCAGGACCTAAGCAAAGATATGAGGTATTTTCATACAAGATGAATTTATACCTAACACGGAAAGCCACAAAGAGCAGGATGCTGGGCAGCGTTTTTCCCGTGGGAAAGACAAGCCTCCCTTTCTGTATGCACGAAGGTGCCCCACCCTCATCCTCGCCCCTCCACTGATGGCGCTACATCTGTGCATGAGGATGACAAGAGATCTACTTCGAACATTTCTCTGTGAGATTTCCCTCCATAGGGCTAACTGTCTTCCCACAGAGGCCAGTAACGAGTGATAAGGATGGCAAAATTCTGAAGGTTCGCTGGAAGGAGAGTCGATGGTCAGGATCCCAAGGTCAATGGCCAGGGCCACATCCCCCCACAGTCCCATGCTTCAGGCCTGCCTGTGACATATTCTTCAAAGTCTGTACCTGGAAGCGTTCTCTATAATTACCCATTTACTTACTTCTTCATCCACTAAGAAAACAAATGAGCACCTTCCAAACTATCCAAACCAAAAGAGCAGCATTGTCATGGTTGAAAGTCACTTATTTTTCTTGATTATGGAATTGAAACCATTGTCAAAACAAAAAAAAAACCTGACAACTACATCTCACAGCTGAAATGTCATGGGTCTGGTTTTGTCAGAAAATGAGAAAACCTCTTCTCGGTCCCTTTCACTTGGTCAAAACAAGCATGAGTACTTGGTAAGCGATATGTGACAAACGCTTTGTTATCGCTATGTGAAATTTATTAACGAGCTCTCACACTAAGCGATCCCCATGAGACAGGATTTCTTCTCAGTACCACATCCTAGGAATTCTCAGCCCCAGCACCGTTGACATTTCGAACAGTTCTTGCTGTGGGCGTCTGTCCTGTGCACGGTAGGACGTCTAGCAGCATCCTTGGGCTTCTCCCCACTGGATGCCAATAGCGTATCCCCCCAGTTAGGAGAACCAAAACATGTCTCCAGACATATGTCCCCTGGGGGACCAAATTGCCCTCCTCCCCATTGAGAACGACTGCCTAATATGAATTAGGTATGTAATCCTTGCAAAAAATCCCTAAGACTAGATCATCTGTTTCATAGGTGAGGAAACAAAGGTTGGGTAAATTCCTCAATTTTATACAGCTGAACGCAGTTGGGAGCTCAGGCGTCCAGCTCCAGAGGGTGGGCTCTCTCGATGGCTCTGCTGCGCCCTCTCCTGAGCTCCCGTCCCTCTACTGCCCAGGATCAATACAGCTTTCAGGAGAGCCAGTGATTTTCATGGCACTGCCACAGTCTTGTGAGGACTTGCTGCCTCTTCCAGAAGCCTGTGCAGAGAGAGAGAGAAAAAAGTTAAATTAGATCCTTTCAGGTTTGCCTTTGTGTGTGAAACTATATTTCCCAGGCCATCTCATCTTGGAAGTTACTATAAAGTTTCAAGAGCAGTCACAAAACACAAATCCCTCCACCTGCCTCTCAACTCACTGTGGAATCTCACTCTCCACCTTTAAATTTTTTCCAGAATCCGCGGGTTCTTAACACACTTTGGGACCACAGCTGGAGCTTCCACAAGTGAGATCTTAGTGGGGCTGTCTGTATTGATCAACTTTTCCTGCAATAATTCATCCGAATTTCATAACAAACTTTTTTACCCATTTTTCTAGAGAGGAAACGGAGGATTAAAGCAGTTAAGTAACCTGCCCAGAGTAATCTACATTGTTAATGACAAAGCTGAGATCTGAAAGTCAACGCCTGTGCTTTTAACCACTAAGATAAACTGTCCCTGTGGTCACCGGTGGTGTCACCAGCCGTTGTGGTGAAAGGGTAGGTCTCCGTGCCCGAAGCAGCAATGAACATGCTAAGACCATGGCCGTTGCTGCACAAGGCACCCACGTTTCACAGACGGCATTTTCTTATGCCATTGTCAATGCCACTGGTGCCAAGCCTGCAAGCATCTCCAGTGTCCCATGAGGAACCCAAGAAAAAGCTCGTTTAGTGTCTTTACCTTTTCTTGTCAATGTCTCCTCACTTTAAAAGGCAGGTGTGAGCCCACCGTGGCAAAGGAGAAGGAGAACATCAGTGACAAACAGAGCTCGACTCAGAAGGCCTCCCTCCATCGCTGATTCTTTGGAATCAAACTCTGCCTCTTGACTCTCTCTTCCCTCAGGATACAGGCTTTCCTCGTTCGTTCTCTCAGCCAATATTTACTTAATATCTTCCATATGCAGCCACTCCACTAGACACTGGGAATCGAATCATGAGCAGAGATAGATGTGGTGCCTGCCTGCTTCATGGAGCTTGCAGTTTATAGAGGAGACAACATTAATCTAATACTTGCATAAACAGATTCGAGATGATGGCTGTGTTAAGAACCACGCAGAAAAAAAAAAAAAGTGCATGATGCTGTAAGACTGTGTCTATTATGGTGGGCCTAAGCCAGTCTGTGCACGTGGGGGAGGTTTTATTGATGAACGTATATTGAACTGAAGCATAAAGAGCTGAAGAATGAACAGGAGGCAGGAGCAGTAACCAGCTAAGGGGAGGTGGCAGGCAGGGAGCTGGAGAGTGTCCCAAACAAAGGACATGTGCATAGGCTGTGAAGTGGGAAGAGAGAGCAGAGTCTGTCTGCACCACCGTCAGGAGGCCATCGTGCTGGCTTGCAGAGTGAGTCTGAAGAGATAGATGAGCAAGGTCCCGAATAGCAGAATCTGGTGGGCATGTTTTGGATTTTGGAATTTTTTCTAAGAATATTCCTTTAAGCAGGAGGGAACGTGAACCTTTTTGCCCTTTTAGAAGATCCCTTTGCTATGAAAGAAGAGACAGAAGGATAAGGAGAGGTGCAAATCAATTTGCAGAATATTCATACATCGTTGATGACACTCCCCCAAAGCAGATACTGCTGATTGCTGACCCAATACTTACTCCCTTCTTGCTAATGCACAGGATAGTGCTTTTGTTCAGGTAGTTATATGCTCAGTTAAAATTACTCGCCTTCTCAAGCTCCCTTGTATTCGTGGCTGGCCCAGTGACCCAGTTCTGGACAATCATATTTTGTAAGTAGAACTCTTTTTTCTTTTTTAAAGTGACAGGCACAGCTAATTTGCCCTTTGTTCCTTTGTCTTTACACCTTTCCTCTGGATGTAGATGCTAAGTCTGGAGGTAGCAGCCATCTTGGAACCATGAAGATTAAAGAGTCAAGTTGAGGATGAGGAGCAGGAAGCAAGCCACAGATTCCACAGTTGATGTATGGACTGTCCATTCCCAGACTTCTTGTTGCGTAAGACGAAGAAGACCTCTGTGCAGGGTTCTCTGTTACTCACAGCTGGGTCCAGTCCTTACTTCACCCACTAATCCCTCAAACATCCTCAGATGTGCCTGAATTCTAGCGTGGACATGACACCTGGTCTTTCTCCAGATGTGCTCCCCAAGATCACCTGCATTGAAATCTTCTAAAGTGGGAGGAATTAAAATTGCAGAGTCTCTCAGCCAGGCAATCAATATTAACACTGTTCTAATAAGTCACGTTGATGCATGTACCCTTGGTATGATGTGATGAAAATGGCACTTTACCTCTGTGGCCTTCCTCCGGGTCTAATCACAAGAAAATTATCAGACAAACCCCAACTGAGGTACTTTTAACAAAACATTTGGCCAGTACTCCTCAAAAACAAGGGAGTCGAGAAACTGTCACAGCCAAGAGGAGCTTTGGACATGACAAAACTAAATGCATCCTGGATGGGATCCTGGAACAGAAAGGGGTGTTAGGTAAAAACTAGGAAAATTGGAATAAAGCATGGACTTTAGTTAACAATAATGTATCAATATTGGCTCACTAGACGTGGTAACTGGATCTTAGTCATGTAAGATGTTAATGATATAGGAACGTGGGAGCGGGGTATATGGAATGTTCTGCACTATCTTTGCAATTTTTCTGGCAATCTAAAACTATTCTAAAATGAAAAGTCTATTAAAATGAATATTCCCCGTCTCCACGGTGGTCCTGCAGAAGCATACTATCTTGAGTGGGACCCAGGCACCTGCATATCTAACAACACCCTCAAGTTTCAACACTACTACTTTAGGCTTATTCTGGCACCCCTGCTACACTTGAATGGCAAGCCCCTTCAGGCCACCTGCTCAGCCGCCACAGAGGAAGATGCAGACCCTTCCACAGAGAGGGACGTTCAAGATACCTGGGAGTGAATGTTCAGCTTCTAGAAGAAAGCACACAATTCCTTTAATGTACGTATTTTATTGACATCAAATACCTTTGGATAAAAATCACTAGTTTAATGTTTTG
Source organism: Eonycteris spelaea (assembly GCA_003508835.1). Taxonomy (NCBI): domain Eukaryota; kingdom Metazoa; phylum Chordata; class Mammalia; order Chiroptera; family Pteropodidae; genus Eonycteris; species Eonycteris spelaea. Next base: position 672,895 of record PUFA01000050.1, on the reverse strand, counting down.
CCCCAAAATTAGATTCAAGCCTCCATAGTAATGACACTAAAAGAGTAACCTCTAATAAAATATCTGGACCAAATTTTTGTACTTCTATCATACATAAAGTAAAATATTTGGTGACTTTTTTTCCACCTCTTGAATCCCACTGTTCCCATCATACCTCTTGGGGTAAAAGAGTAATAAAACCAATATTTATAAAGGCTTTCCATGGAAATTTCTCTTCAGGCTTAGAAGAGCAAAATAATCATTTTCTGGAATGGAATTCAGACATGAATATACAAAAATGCACCACCCATTTATTAGCTGAATTCAGATATATCAAGACCAAATTCTATTGCAAAATGTAGCAACACATGCAGCACCAGAGAAAGGCAGCATGGGAAAATGGAAAATAAAAATTTAGAGATCTAGAGATCAGAGTCCCAGATAGTTGACCACAATGTAGTTATTTGCTGGCTGGTGACTTTGGAGAAGTAACTGGAGCTCATTTTACACATTAGCCAAATAAGCAATTTGTAATAGTTGCTTTTAAGGTCCCTCTAAGCTCTGGAATTTTGAGTATGGAATCTCAAAGCCAGGAGCTAGTCTTGACCCTAATACAACAGTAGGAAAATTTGTGCTTGTAAACTCACAGTAATTCGTAATAATTCGATAACCAATCATAAAATGTAGGTGTAAACTTCATCAGTCAATCTTTGAGAATCGTATCCCACAAAATGAATTAAAAAGACACAGATAGTATCAAAGGCTATTTAAAGATGGCTTTCAATCCGTTTTGCCTCTATTATGGATGCTGCCATGTGAGACAGTGAGAGACCCAAGGATAAAAGCTGACAACTAGCAGAGAAAAGAAAAGTCCCATAAAACAGATGTTTTAAACATGAAGCAGTGTTGATGTTTATTTATACCCGGCTGCTGCATAGATTGACGTTAAAATTTCAAAGTAGGAGTTTTCCCTACAGACAAAGGACAAAGGAAATGAATAGACAAGTCACAAAAGAACTGAATGTGGTAAACAAGCATGTAAAAGAATGTTCACCTTAACTAATAAACAGAGTAGATGCTTTTTTTTTTTGTCAATTTTTTTCCGATATATATATACTTGTGATGACAGAGATACGGTGAAACCATCACTGCTAAAGAGAGTATAAACTGGTTCAAACCTTTTGGAAAGTATCTAATGATACACATAAAAATGATTTAAATATCCATGCCCTTGGATTCTATAATTCCACTAAACACAGGACAAAGAAACATGCATAAAGATGCTCGTTGCAGAGAAAACTTGAAAAGAACTTCTAAATGTCTAAAAATAGATGAGATTGTAAAATGTGTTACAGCTACTCAATTTAATATTATGTATCTCTGGAAAAATGATGCTCTAGAGGCTGCTTACTAACAGAAAATGTTTATGACATGTGAAATGTGATAAACTATCAGTGCATGTATGTATATATATATATATATATATATATATATATATATATATATATATATATATACATACATACATATATATATCATTGGTTCTACCATGTTTTTAAATTTTCAGTTTAATAAACAACATTGAAAAATGATAAAACATATAAAAATCACGGTTTTGGCTCTTGTCAAAAAATCAAAATAACTGATGAAACTATGCTCTTTTGCATGAGAATGATCATGTGGAGCTGAGTTGTAACTGTTTCCTTTGGGATAAGGAACACATAACCTCCTTTGATCTGCAGTCCCTACTCGGTGATCCTTGGAGAAATTTGAGTTCGTGACCCCTGACCTAGATTTAATAATCAGGATATAAAATTGTACATATACATTTCTCATATACACATGAAAAAGAATGAAATCTCCCCAAATGTTATGTTTGTGTTAGAGTTTTAGTATTACGGGTTTTTTTTTTTTTTTCCACTTTAAAATGTTCTGCATGACTTTTCTATTTTAAAAATTGGTTTAGAAATTGACCTAAGTAAATATGACCTTTCAGCAAATGTCCAGTCTTTTAGTAAACATCTACGGTTTCCAGGAATTAGGAGAGAAGGGTAAAGGCCATAGTCTCCTGTCCCATAATTTGCAAATAGGCACTATATCACTACATAGTGTCAGCTCCGTGAAGTAGGTAAAGGACAAATAGGGCTCAAGGACTTGAGCACTGCTGGGTTTGACAGGTTCTTAACACCTTCTTCCTGCAAAGATGATGGAAGCAAGACAGTCTTTCAAGCTAACCACTTACACTACTACCTGTTTCATAAGCGGAAAAGCATTCCCCACACCCTTTACGCAACTTAATGAACCTTCTGGTGTAATTTTGGATAAAGATAACTGAAATGATTAAACAATCATCTTTGGAAAGTGGATTCTTGATTAGGATACTTTCAATCCTTTATGTCTCTAAGGTATATGATAAAGTTGACTTATTCATTTTCTACTACTGATGCTGAAAAAATTTCAAAATAAATTACTACTTAAATACTACAGCTATTGGTTTTCAGCTTTATTCGGCTATTATAAATGTCATCATTTAATTTTTGTGTTTATAATTCTGTTCTAAATTTAATTTCACTAAATGCTTAGAATATAGAGATGAGTAGCTGTCGATAACCCCATTTAGTTAATAAATGATCAAAGGATGAGACTTAAGCTAAAACCAGGGTCCCTGACTAAATTCTCCAAAACCCAGTCTTCTAAACCCATATGTTAAAAGACTTAAAAAATGAAAAATCGAGATGCCAAGTGCTCTTTTGCAGTGTGTCAAAATAGGATATGGACTAGTACTCTGGAAGGTAATAATAAATTTCTTAAAACATTATAAACACAAAGTTCAAAGCAGCTGGCCATTTTTACTTTGTACGTGGTAGTGATCTGGAAATCAAATATACTCCTTTCAATGCAACCTAATCAAATTTAAACATATTTTGTGTGATATTAGCAATAGAAAGTGATCAGAGGGAAAGAATAAATGCATTAATTCAATGAAAAAGCAGCCAAGTTTGCGCTATCTAGTTTTCATACAGGCCAGTGTGGTGAATTAAATGGAAATTATGATCAGGACCAAGACTCCTGCATCCTTGAGGTCTTTAAGGGGAGCCCTGATCGCTGCCACCCCCCTGGGATGTGACCTTGGTTTACTGTCTCAGCCAGGAGGTGGAGGAGCAGTTTCAGAGGCTTTCATAGCTTTCTCATTTTAAACCACAAGCCGAGAAAAGAATGGTGGTTCTGCCAAGCCCAAAAATCTTCAGCCCAACAATTTATTCTGAAAGTGGGAAGATGACTCCTGGGGAGATCCATGGACTCAATGGACCTACTGCGAGCTGATCCTGGATAGGCAGGACTCCATTTATTACCTGAGTCCCGTAAGCCCCCATTCTAAAAGGCACACTATAGGGATACTCTCGTCCTCGAACATCAGTTTCAACTTGAACTGTGTGTTCCACATCCTCAGAACACTTGTGTACACTCCTTTCCCCAAGTTATCCAAGTCAATAACCATAGGTGCTTTTGAGGAAGGGCTCAGGGAATCATTGCCACATACACTCGCAGTGGTTTTGTACAGCCCTCCTTCTCCAGGATCTGGCCTTTACTTCCATCAGTAGTTTCTAGGTCCAGAAAGTAGGAAACTTAGCTAGAGGTTATAACTCTGGATTAGGGTGGCTGTACCCTACCTGTCTCTTGATCAGCCATCCATCCTTGAAATCTTTGATGGTATAACTTGAGCAATACCCTTAATGGCTACCCACCCACTTTGATTCTAGGGAGACCATGTTCTATTAACCATCACCAAATCTCTCTGTAGGCACCTCTTAGACCTAACCACTCATGATGAAAATCGTGCCCACTTTGCTTCTGCCAAGGAGGCACTGCCACTGGGCCCCTATTCTTCATCTCCATTGTTATCAGTGAGCCCACTTCTGGCCAATAGGTCGACCCCCCGAGCTTCTCAGTGATGCTGGGACCCCCTTCACCAATACATTCCTATCTCTTTGGTCAGTGTGTCCCCTGTGCCTTCCTGGGTGTTCCCTTTAAGAAAACATACATACTTTATTGTTTGCTACAATAATATCCATTAATAGGAAATCTGGTGTTTGACCTGCTAATTACAGGTAAACATTAAAATAAATAAATATTAATATAAAAATTTCCATCCATCCACCACATGAAATCGCCTTGCACACACAGATGAACCTTTGAGAAGTACTACAGTACTACAGGTCACCATGGAGACACATTTACAAAGTAGGAAAACCCTCCAGCCACCTGCACTTCTGTGTATCCCGGTTGGCTGAGCACCTTGTGACTTCTGAGGGGGTCACTGCAGTCACCCTCGAGCCTCTCTCATGTGCTGCAGTGTCCACTGGACTTGAGCACAGATCTGCCCCTCAACTAGCGTTAGGATGAGGGGATGTCCTTAAGCCCATCTCTTAGTCAGCTTCTTTACCCTTTAATTTAAAGGGATTATGGAAAGAACATCTGTTTCTTCTTATTTCTTGGAAATACAACACACGTCCAACTGAAGAGTAAATACAGAAACCTTTTAATTCCTTGAAAAAAATTTCCCAGATAATTCCATGTGTTTTTATAATAATAGAGACAATCTTATCCTTACTCATCATTCATTACCCAAAATAAAGACCATAGTTACAATTTATTCTCCATAAATGCAAACAATCTCATCTATTTTGACATCAAAAAATACAGAAAAATAAAACACAATTCCAAAGACGATTTTCCATTTTTATATATTTTATTGTTTGTTTTTCATTGTTCGTTTCACTGTTTGTTTGTATGTTTATCTTGCAAGAGCCCCAGGAAGTGAAAGAAAATATCTGCAGGCTAATTTTAAACAACATGAAAGGAATTAAGCGCTGAATATAAAAAATAGGACTTTAGCTTGTTAAGGAAGAATTTTCCTGAAACATCTGTTAAATTGCTCTGCAATGCATTAATAAATGGAGAATGTGTATTTCCCCTAACAAATAATTTAAACATTGTATATACTACAAAAAGAGCTAGTCAGGATATGAAATTTTCAAGTCACAATTCCCTGGAACAGACTAAAAACAAGTTAGCTTTAAACCTGAAGTCAGAAGAGCAAAATCTGTAAAATTAATAATATGCTGTTGTTCTCAGAAATCTACTGATGACCCCTCCAATTTTCAGAATTTCCAAGTTCTGAAAATCTTTTCAATAAAAAGAACCATGATTTCTTGGCAAGCTCCTCGCTTAAGGGGCAAGTAACTTTTGAAGCTGACTTCTCAGCCTGTGGATAGAAACAAGCTGTATCGGCAGCATTGCTCCATTTTGAAAATCATCTTCAGAATAAAAGTCCTTCTTCAAAGCAACACAGCCTGCAGAGCTTCAAGTCTGCACTAGAGGGCCCCAGGCAGGTGCAGCACTCAGCCTATCGGCCAGAAACAGATTAAAGAGAAGAAAGGGAGGTCAAACATTTCTTTTTACAGATGCTATCCTGGATAAACTATCAAGAGCTTTTGGACTAGAAATGGACATGATGCAAAAAAGAGGTAACCAGATATCAGTAATGATGAGAGTTAAAGATGCCTATATCACAACTGAAGAGTTTTTTATATGTAGCTGCAGGAAGTTCTGCTTGTGATCACTCTATTTGGAACTCACATCTGAGCAGCATTCCTAGACATTTTATTATCTAGTACCTCAATATTTCTGAATAATCATAACTGATACTCAGAATGATGCCTCTGACACCTTCCAAGGTTCTATAGGGTCTTCCAAATTAAAGAACGGTCACGAAGTACCTGGTATGATTTTGGTGTTAGCCTACATTACATAACAATTATTTAAAAATTGGTAATCCATATTTGGGCTCAATGATAGCTCTCTCCATTAATCTTGTTGTTTTAATAACTAAAATAGTCCATTTTCCCAGTAGGATTAATGGTCAGGGCTTATTATACAACCAAAACGAGTGCAATGGATTCTTGGAATTAATCATCCATGATGAAATATCCCACCGACCAACTCTTTAATGCAACTTGAACATCTCACAGTGTAAAAGTACTCCTGAAGACCAGATACCCAAATCCTCAGATTTTCGTAGGATTCAGAATGATTTTTTCATTAAGCCTTCTACATATTCACTCTCATCTACATGCATCTGTCCAACTCTGGTTGGCTGCTGAGTTCCAATGGAAGAATTCCAAGTCTGCCTCCTTGTCTCTCCTCTAGGGACTTGCAAATGGAAGGCAGTGCTGTTCTCTCTAGCCATCTGCCAGGCATGGCACCCCAGGCTTCTTGGGGTAAGTTCGACGGGCAATTTTAAAGAACTCTTCTGCAGCATCAAGAGCAATGAGACGGTCCTGCCAAAAAAAAAAAATTAAAAATAAATTTGTTGTCAAGATGGGAACCAAGCCATGTCGATGGGAAAACCAATCTAACAACAACAAATTCCGCCCTAGAAGTAATGAGTACGTATTTATCAGCATTTATCAAATTTTCTACAGATTTACAACACACCTTAATCCTTTACTTACATTATCCAAGAAACATTCACCACTCCTAGAGTCCTTTCAAATTATTTTTCAATCTTAGGTTACGTAAAAATATTTCTCACACCTCTGACCTAGGAATGGTTCAAAAAGTAGAACTGTCTGAAAATACAGATTCTTGCACCACAACCCAAGCCTCAGTGGGCCAGAATACGATCTAGAAATCTGAACTTTTAAAGTCCTCCAGGTGATCCTGATGCTGCTGGCCCTGGAAAACCAGTGCATAAGACACCAGCGGCATCTGATACCTCATACTGTGGCGTTGCTGGTGGTGTTAGAATGATGAGTATGTGGAATAAGAGAAAGACAAAACAATTCAAATCCAGATGGAAAAAAAAAAATGTATCCACTTACCACAACAAAGAGATATCTCTCTGAGAGCTCCCAACTTGTTGGAAAAATAGTGGTCTCTTCAGCCAGTTTTAACAATAACTCTCGAGCTTTCTTTGTGTTTTTAGAATCGCTGATGGTACTGAGTTTCGTCACAGACAACAAGGAGTCTGCTTCCTTTTGAAATCCTAAAGTAAAAAATATTTACCTGTCATGTAAAGTTGTCACAGGAAATGACTGTCCCACAGTACTGTCCCTGCAGGAGATTAAGGGACCCCTATGTGGATTCTGAACAAGTATCAGAAAACTGAAGCCAAAGACACAGCTCCACGTGTTGCGTCCCAGCTCACTGGGACCGGTAGGTCCTGTATTAAAATCTGTTTGATGTTTCTTTGTGTTTAATTTTCTTTGTTAACTTTTTCCTCAGAGTTAAGCCTCAGATACTCACTCACTGACTGCTCCCTGTACTTTTTTTGGTTTGAAACCCTCCTTCCACTCCCTCCTCCTCACCCCCTCCCCTGTCCCCAGAATTCCCACCTGCCTTGGCAGTGTGGACACCACAAAGGGGCACTTCCAGGTCCCTACTCCTCCAAGCCCAGATTCCCTTCCCCGGAACAATATGGTTGGCTGGTTAAAATTACTTACCCAACGGTATAACAGATTTAAAGATTTAAACCTGCCTGGAATAAGTTATATTGCAAAGAAGGAGACTATTAAGTCCCAACAATATTGGGTGAGTAAGGAAAGCTGAAGTCCACCTCATCCTATTATATCCCAAGTAAAGCAACAGGAGCTAGCAACTTGGGTACCCACTTTTAAAAAGTTATGATGCCAAGGTGTCATGCTTTCTTTCAAAGCAAGACTGAAGACTCCAAAATTGATCATTTCATTTTTTTCAACATTAAAATGGGCTTATTTTATATTGTGAAGGCCATGTTTGTTGTACCACAACACTGGCAGAATTAAGAAAAATCAATATCCAGTATTTACTCTAGTGACACAGGTATTTTCCCTAACTTTGAAGTTTTTCTGTCTTCTCACCCTTCTGAATGTTTATAATGAATTTTACACATACAAAAAAGTTCTTTTACAAACAATATTTCTTCCAATCTGCCTGATCTTATAAAGCTATTACTAATTGGCCAATCACTCCCCTCTAATTCAATCAACATACAATGCCAAAAAATTTCAGTGATGGTGCCCATATGATTCCAAGTGCCCCGTGCTACTCAATCCTGAGGACAGATGGAATAACACATGGCAAAATGTGTCCTCAAGACATGGGCTTGTGACAACAGAAATATCAGATGTTTATGCTGGGGGATACAGGAGGAAAATGATTACAGTAGCCTTAAGTAGTCAGTTATTGACATTCCTTTTGTATAAACCATAGTGATGAAAATGACAAATAATCACAACTGCTTATTTTTACCATCTCATAATCACTCTTGGACTCACCTAAATCTTCTAAAATGTGTTTCCATCTATTTCTCACTTCCCTCCGAATCTGTCGCAGGGTGTAGATATCATAGTTGAGTTTTTGCCACTCCTGTAGTAAAATAAAAATTCAGTTTTATTTTTATCCTTTGGCCTAAACCTCTAACTCTCAAACCTAAGCTGTGGTTCTCCTCTTCACTAAACTTCTAAGCATATCTAAAAAGAAGCAGATATGGGTGAGATGGAGCTGACAGAAATATATCAGCTACCATTTCTGGAGAATCTGCTACGTAACAGGTGATATGACACATTACATAAATTGTCTTAATTAAACCCCTCACATGACCGAGTCACTCAACCTCGGTGATCTCATCTGCAAGGCAGAGAAAACAATAGTGACTATTCCATTTAAGATGGTTATAAAGACTAAAGGTATGAAAAAGTACTACCCCGTGAGCACCAATAAAATCCATGTATTATTAAAGCCATTTTATAGATGAAGAAACTAAGGCCCAAGGAGGTTACCTGGCTAATCCAATATCACCCAGCTAATAGGTACCAGAATTGGTATTTGAATCCATGTCTGAGTCCCAAGTTCATGAGAAAAATGTGTCTTCCTTGGTTATCAGGATAAAGGAGACTTAGGAAGCCCAAATTTCTTGATTCCCAGCCAATGTTTCCTTCACTGTATCTCAGCGTCACTCTCTTTGATTTGTACTCCCATGATAAGCCTTCAGCAAAACTATGAAAAGGTTATCATTCTGAAAACGTCAATCTTATGGGTCGTAGATAATCATGGTGGCCCCAAAACAAAGCTTGACTCTTTCGGGAGCATTACTGAGCTCCTTTATTGAGCTAAACATTCCTCTAAAATGTCACAGAAATTTGTCTTTAAGGAGCCTTATCTATATAGAAGAATCATGTTATAAGGTTTAACTTTTCCTCTTAGCAAAAACACTAACCACACAATTATCCTAAAGCCCAACTTAAAAGAACGTCATTCTAAATGCTCAATGTAAGACTCAAGTGATACGATATTTTGACGCCTCTAACTGAAAACGTTTCAGCGAGGCCATTATTTTCCTACCAAGCTCTTTTCCAGGTTTGCCTCGCTCACTGCTAATCACCTTTCAGGACTGGTGAAGAGAAATCGATTTAGCTGGCATTCACAAACGTTTGTACCACTCAAACAAAGAAAAGCTTGCAAAATAAAGTGTTTTGTCATGACTGTATTCGAGATCTGTATCTGAGGAGATGCCACCAGAAGGTCATGGATTCCACCTATTTTCCAGAAGTCAGGAAGTGGAAAATTTGAGTACTCTTTACTGGTGCATTGTTTTTTTTTTAACAAATACATGTAAACGCGTATAGAGATTGGGCTCAGAGATAAAGCCTGTGGCCCTAGAAGACAGCCAAGTTAACTGGTCATCTCAGAAATACACAACTCTGACCTCATCCTTAACAGCATGTTAAAGCACACCTGTATTGTTCCCTGGAGAATGTATAAGTCATGGGGGGTGGGGGGAACTCAGGTATTTTGGCTTTCATTGGATGGGCCTTATGGCACTAAATTGGCCATTTGGCATACAGCATCTTGGGAAAGAGCATGAGTGCTAGAGCCAGACCGCCCAGGTCTGGATCCCAGCTCCAATCTTTCGTAACAGCTGACTCTGGGCACATTCATAACCTCACTTGTCTCATGGCCTCATGTGCAGTACGGGGATAATGACACTACCTTTACCTCCCACGTACATTTATTGTGACACTCAAATGCATTAATGCAGATCCCGAAAATGGAGTCTGGTGTACATTCTTCTCAAATAGTGTAGACACATTTAAGAAACAATCCTCCCAGACTTGGGATGGTTTCTATTACAAGGATTGAGGACATGATATTCTATATCGTGCAGCATCTCACGTGTGAAGACCCCCACAAGAGAATTGCTCTGCTCTTGGCATCACGTATGGTTTTCCATTTCTGAGAATTGCTTTATCTTTCTGGACACTGTAAATTTTGTAAGCGATCAGTTTCCAGGCTTACCTGAAAATGTAGAGTTATTTCATGAAAAATTTAGAGACATTTTTGAAACAATGAAATTTTTGACTATTTCTATGTCCTTACTCATGTTTGTTCTTCCTTATCTTCTAGTTTGTACTATCTCACTGCATTTTCATGTAAGTTGCCTTAAGTCTTTTTTGATACTAAGAAGAAATAAATAAATAAAACAATTCACAGAGCAGTGCTGTGCTTATTCTTGATGACACTGACCCTCTTCCTTGCTGGACTAAATGAAAAGTGATCAGACTCTTAATCACGTGTGATTAGAAACTCCACACAATCAACACACAGAGTTGCTTCACATATTCACACAACCTTAAATTTTGTAACAGACCACTAGGTGGCTTCATTAACTTGCGATTCAAGGTCCCTGCTAATTTTTCTTTTGGCTTCTTAGGCTGATGGCTCAGAACTGTTCCCTCAACTAAATGTAGCCAAATCTCTATTGTTCAGCTACCCGTTCATCATTGGTTGATCCAGGCTTCAGACTTTTTTTTAAACGTTCTCTTCCTCCTCACCATCTTTCAGTTATTTTGCTATTCCTAGATACCAACACTAAATGTTATACAAATTCATTCATTCAGCGTCGGTGTCTAGGACTCTGATACTGATGGAAAAGCAACAATATGACAGGTAAATATCTGCTAAGGATGGACCCACGCATGATGCTTAACTGACTAGCACATGATAGGTACTTCTTCAGATAGGTGAAATGAAATTATGCATTTCCTATATTCATATTATTTCTGTCTTTGGACAGAATAGTCATGGATAATCATATCAAAGTATCTGTATGTTTTGTGCAAAATTTAAAGCTCTGAAAACAGTAGAAGCTTGGGTAGGGTTCTACCCAAGAATTTTGTTTTGACAAAATAAACTATAAGAGGGGAATTTGAATTCCTCTTTAACACCTGACCACAAAGAATAGAACCTAAATGCGACAAATGAAAAACTGTGATGTGCGAAATCTGACCTGCAAAGAAGAAAACTAACTCACCTATTCTCTAGCCCTAGAGAAAAACGAGTCTTGTGATGTCCTGCAACTTTTCACTTGTAATGATTTCTTTTTAAACAAATACTTTGGAAATAACAATTAAAGATCAGTTAAGATACCTGGGAACCAAGTCAAACTGAAAAGCTTATGACTGAAAACAAGTCACAGAAGATGCTCATAGCTGGATTCTTGAGGTTTTTCTCCTCTCCAGTCATTGACTAAATCAGATTAAGGCTGCTAGAGAATACGGCTGAGGCAACAATACGAAAGGCAGAACAAAACTCAATCTCCTACAACCATCTATAGCTAGTTCTCCTCTAGCGTTAGATCCCATGAGCTGGCTTTGACCTTGAGTTCTGATTGAAGCTCCTGGGATAATTTTGTGACACACAAAATTTAAATGTTTTATTCTTATCTATACTATGTTATTGTGAGGTTGTGGATGCATGGGACAGTTAAAAAGTACTACTTATTTCTTGTTAAAAAGGTGATTTACACATTTAAAGAAATATACTCTATCGACAGGTTACACATACTTGAAACCACCTGAAACTCTTGAGAACAACTTCAAAAGAGATCCATTTATTTTTAAATATAAAAAATAACAATCCTATAAAAAGAAAAATTCAAAGAGAACAGAAGAGGTATAAAATGAAAACTATAAGTTTGCTTTCTCATCTTCCAGTCTTTGTGTCTCAGAAGGAGCCACTTTTGAACATTTCTTCGTCCCCCCTCCCTTTCCCCATCCCTCTCCTCCTGTGGTAGCTTAAACGTCCAATTCCTCCCATATTAATGTTAAAATTCTTTGTACTTTCTGCTATGTACAAAGCATAATTTAGCATTCCCTCTCTCTCTTTCACTCTCACTCTCTCACTGCACAGGAGAAAAAGTGAAGAAACAGATTATCAGTAGAACGCATGATCTATCTCCGGGAGCTGCCACCTTGCTGCCCCAGACTAAAGCTGGGTTCCGAGAATAAGGAAGAAATGAAGGTGTGGACACTGGGGCAGCTAATATGTCTGCAACTAATATGCCTGCCACGAGCGAATATTTGAAGTTTGCTTCCGCAACATCTACATTCCCCTTCTCCATCAATCTATCGAGTTCACGCAGACCTTCCTTTGGAGAGAGCAGCTACATGCTCAACTCTAAGAGTGTATACTGATTGGTTGAAACCAAAAGAACTCAACTTCGGGTGTATATTAGAATCATCCAAGGAGCATTTAAAATACCAATACGTAGGATCCACTCTCCAAACCAATGAAATCAGAATCCTTTGAAGGGGCACCAGGTATGCAGCCCAATAACTTAAGCCAACAAACATATCCCATGGGCTCAGCAATGGACACATAACCCAACTCAAGCCAAGGAGGTGCAACAAAATCTATGAGGCTTCTGGAGCAATCGGGAGCGGTGTTCTCGCTTCCAAAGACATCATGTGAGCGTAGAAATTCTAGAACTGCACCAATCACTTTTACTATCCTGCGAAGAACCTAAGGAAGAAGTCAATACTCAGAGGAGGACAAACATGAAAGAATCAGAGAGATAGAGCCTAAGGACATCCCTGGGCCTCAGGACCAAATCTCACTTGAAGTCAATCCTACTTCTGAAACTCTGTTATCTAATCCAATTTCATTTAGGTTCAAACAACTGGAGTTCTTCTTCTGGTCCTTGCATCTGGAAGATTCATGTTACAAAGTCCACTCACTGAATACATAAACAAAAAAAGAAACTATAAATACTGCACAAAATATTCGTCTCATATTTTCCTACCTTTAACCCCTGGGGAAAAATGTTCAGCATATATATCTATTCAGCTGGGAATGTCCCACGGTGGCTAACAGAAAATGCAGTGTTACTGGCTTTGCCTGGGTCCAAATCTTTCTGTTCCAAGACTGCCTTAGGCAATGCCACAGACATAACAGTCCTTTTCTACATCCAGGGATTGCTTTATGATGCCTTACTTGTCCATCAGAGCAGAGCTTCTCACCTTCACAAGACTTTTTACATCAGGGGACACTTATTACAACAGTTATATCTAACTGGCTGAATTCTTCTAAAGATCCAGAAGGAAAAGGTCTAACTATATCATTGGCTTAACCACTCAGCTCCTTCACTTAAAAAATATGTTGACTCCATCTGGCTGACCTATGATCAGTTCAAAGTTAACTTGTGATTCAATAACTTTGAGCCAAAGTCTATTCACCATCTAAAACCCAAGCATTAGGATAACCTTCCTTGTCTTATGTCTTTCTTGGATGGTAAAAAGTCTTAACAGGAAAATGCTCATACACAGGCTGAAATCTGCTTCACGTTTTTCATGCCATACCCCAAGATCTTATAATCACAATCTGAAGTGTTCCTTAGTATATTTGATCTGCATAAAAACTCAGCCAAGAAGGTCTTTCCCAAATTATTTGTGAACTTACGTAAATCTCCCCATACTCAACCACCAATAGAAGTTAAGCCAGAATGCAAATCTAAGTGCATCTAATTCCGAAGCCACATACCCTTAAAAAATAAATAACTGAAAGGAAATAGAAAATAATGAATAGTTATTTTTGCTTCCTCAACCCAGGTTCTTTTTCTTATGTATTTATTGTTTGCTTAAGTTAGTTAATGTGTTTATATAATTCACAATTCTAAGAGGACTAAAGGCTCTGTTCCCCACCCACCAGTGTCATCTCTACAAGTAATAAATTTTACCAAGTTCTCCTGTACCCTTCCATTTTTTCCATAAATGATAGAATACTATATCTTGTACTTTTCACTTAATAATAGATTTTAGCAGTCATTCTGTATCAGATAAAATGTTCCAAATTCTTTTTAACTTTACTTTTTGTCTACCTGACATAGACAGAAACAGAATTATAATAAAAATATGTATTTGTTTTACAGAAAATGATCCCCTAAAAATTACAATATTTTTTTCCCTCAGTGTACTTTAAGACTCAAAAATGTCTTAAGATATTTTGCTTCCTAGTCATTCTTTCTAACATCACCATCAAAAAGTATTAATAACCACAGTGTCATGCACTATACATAGCTCTTTGGGAATTTCCACTTCAACCCAACAATGACATTAAAAGAAGACACCATATAACTGTTCCTATAACAATAATGCATTACAAAAATTAAACATCTACATCAGGAACTACTAAGTAAAAAGTAGCCAAATATTTTTACTTGAAAGTGATAACTTCTTGGTAAAACACTGTAACTATTATCTCTTTCAATTTTCAGTTAATTCACATCATCTTATGCTACTTTCTACTTAAAATGAAGAGAGATTCTCTAAAAAAGAAAAATCATATTGACTGCTTCTCCAATTTTTTTTTTATTAGGTATATAGCAGAAAATATCAGATCAGTCAGAAAGACATGTAATACATGAAGGGAGTGGAGTCTGATTTTAACAAGCAGATCCTCCATGTTTGCTTTTCACAGAGAAATGTGAGATGGATAACGCAGATTAGGGTAGTTTTGCAGATTGAAGAGTCCTCAGAATGGCTGCTGTCAGTCTGGGAAAAGATATTTAATAATGTACAATAAGGCTCAGTTCTGGGCCTTGTCATCATTTTTATCAGTGACCTCGTGATGTCAAAAGTCACTACAGCAAGAGAGGAGTTAATATGGAATGAGAGAATCAAGATGTGAACCATATACCAAATAAGACCTTGGAATAAAATCTACAGGTCAAAATTTATTAGAAATAAAATAACCCTACTCTTAGGCTGAAAATATCAACACAGCCAAAGTACGGATGCAGGGACCTGCCTACACAGCAGCTCACACAGGCTAGTCTTGGTGGAAGCCAGGGAAGATCAATGTTAGAAGGAACTTTCTATACAGAATGAGGCTTTGTAAGATAATGAGCCCTCCATTACTAGAACACTGTTATAATTTCTAAACTTTATACAGAAATGTACTATATAATATATAATTGCTAGACATATAATTCCTATAGGTTCTTTCAACATAATACATTTTCCCTGTGTCACCTGACAAAATCCAAAAAGTATTTAAAGGCACTTACAGAGAGAGAGAGAGAGAGAGAGAGAGAGAGAGAGAGAGAGAGAGAGAGAGAGAGAGAATTGATTGATTTACAGAACAGCACTTACTACTTCCTAGGTACTACTAAGCTCTTGTGTTTGCTTGGTTACTTTTCATAGAATGATGTTTCTCTACAAGATGGATATTATTATAACATCCTAAGGAAGAGAAAACTGAGGCTCAGAGAGGCAATGTAACTTGCTCAAGTGTGCACATATATAGTGAGACGCTGGGATTTCAAGCCAGGCAGCCTGGTGGCAGGGTCAAGGCCCTTAGCCACTGTTCATACTACCTCTTCAAGCAGGAAGGGAGGGTGGCTGAGCAAGGTGGGAAGTGAGGAAAGGAAGTAGAGCAAGAGGACCTGAAAGAGCAGTTGATCAGAGAAAAGACCAACCTGAAGCCACCACAGCTGTGCCTGAAGAGGAATTAAGAAAACACAATTGATATTTTGAGAGAAAACAACTTTTCTAGAGGCAAAGCAGTCCCAAGCTCTAGCCTAGAATTTTGCCAAAACCAAGAATGCTCTCAGGCATCAACTGCTGGGAGGTTGTGCTCCAATCCTTTGGGGGACTTCAGTTCCGTCCCCCCTTTTCGGAACAAGTGAAAGAACCACCCCCTCCCACTTTTTTCCATCTCTTTCTTCCCCCACTCCCTTCTGTCCAACTCATGGACACTTCAACTCTGAGGACTGAGAAAAAGACAAAACCATTCCCTCCAAGACGCCGGAGAGGTGAGCAGTAGGGGTGGCAGAAGATGCAAAGGCCTGAGGACCAAGGGAAACAGGCCAGTATTTTGGACTGGGCTGTGCTTGTCTGCAAAACAGAGAGCACTGTGAACCTCCCCCATACGTTTCTGAAACTACACTTCAGGGTTCAGGCCTGAGAAAACTCCCAGGTTTCTCAGACTTACCTCAGGTATTTTCCTCGGCATCTCCCCGCCACCCCCATGTCCCACCTCTCACTTCAAAAGGAAACCAGCCCCATCATCTTTCCTTGGAAAAGTCCCTGGAGAGCTCGCAGCCCTTTTCTCCCAGGCTTGCAAGATTACAGGGTACAAGAGTGCCTACTTCAGAACCCCAGCCAACTCCTCCACGGAGCTCGAGTGACAAACCGCGGTTTCGCTGGCTCACATGATGGCCTCCCTCCTCCCAGAGTTAATCAGCTGGTATCTTTGAACAAACAGCCAAAAGCTTGAAATGCATATGCCAAATCCAAGAGAAAAAGTATGTTCCAAGGAACTAGCTCATTCGTCCTATGAGGCAGCTGGTCTCACTGACGCCAGCAGCCAAAATGCCCTTCCCTTAACCTCACTACTTCCTCAAGCTCCAGCCCAGGCTCCATTCCTCCCTGCATCGCCCAAACGGCTTACAAGGGGAGCTTCCAGCTTCCACTTGCTGCTCTCGCTTCCTCCTCATCCTCTTACTCACCAGCCTCTGGCATCAGCCTTTTTCAGATCTGCTACCCACGGAAAGTACTAAGGTGCTTTCCTTGCCTTCCTCACGTCACTACAGCCCAAAGCGGGTGTCTCGTGGTCCCTTCTGAAGGCCCTCACCTTTTCTAAAGCATTCGGTCCTGATGACCATCCCTTTCTTAACGTGCCTCTCTGGGCTTCTGTAGGAAAGGAACGATGGAATGAGCATCTATTACAGAGCCAATGAGTACAGCAGGCATGGGCTCCGCCACCACTCGTGAGGTGGCTCAGAATCCCCACACGTTGGAGGAGAGGTCCAGCCTCTTGCCCAGGGTCATTCAGCAGGCAGTCTGTCTGAAATCTGCTGGCCAAAGAGCATCCTCCAGCCAATCTCCCGCACTCCCTTCCTTCCTCCTTGCCTCTTCTTTTCATGCCATCCTTTCTTCAAGCCTCGGTCTTGGGTCTTCTGCTTATCTCCATCTCCCTAGATAATTCCTCCTCATGCCTCAAACTTCTGTTGGCACTCCAAGTCTCCTTCTTGTGCCCTGACCCCAAGCCTCAGCTCTGGATTTCAATTTGCCCCTTTCTGCTGGTGTCTCCATGTGGATGGACTGCTGCCCACGCTAGTCAACAGCCTGACGCCCCCACCAGCCTCCCCAAGCCAACATCTTCCCTCTTCTGCTCCCACTAGGTTATCTGCTCTCGCTCCCCTTCAATCCCACCTTCTGAATCCAAACCAGTCACCTAATCCTGTTGGGTCTCCCTCTGTCACCAAATTCCCCTCCTTCTATTCCCACTGCCTCAGCCTTAATTGGCCTGAATAGCTGCAATACTGGTCCCTCTGCTTCCAGAGCTAATGTCTCCAACCTCCCTCCAACCAGCTGTCTTCCTGAAGGTGAGACTGGGTCATTTCCCTCCCCGAATCTTCAGTGGCTCTGCACCACTTACTGAATGAAGCTTCATTCCCGAAAGCTCTCCAAGAAATGACCTTCCAGTATTGTTCCAACCATGTCCTTCTGCTCCTGCCACATGAGACCACCGGTGTGCCTGTGACCATGCCTCACTCCACCGCCATCTATTCACTTTCAAGGCTCAGCTCAAACACCACCACCTTGAGAAACTTTCCCCTTTCCTAACAGTTGAAAGTAACTGCTGCTTCTTTTCAAATTCCTCAGCCCCTTTATGAAAACTGTTGCAGAGTTGTTTACTGTATATCCATTGTTATGCAGGTGTTTACAAAGTCTCCTTCACTACTAGATTGCAGGCTCCATGGATACAAGAATCTGATCCATCCATGTATTATTACCCGTCCTCTGTATACAGCAGGTGTCCCAAAAGATTTGCTGAACCCAAATGAATGTGACAATCAGTTAAAGGTGACTTTCTACTGGTGGCTGAGTGCCGATTTTCAATCTAAAAAGCAGCACTAAGTCTTATCAGAAAAAAGCTACTTGGACTCTGATTCGTGTATATAAACTTGAATGAGGCAGGTTTATATAATCCAATGATTCTGATTCTCATATTTTTTAGAAAACAGAGTACATTCAAGAAAGACGAAACAAAAGAAACAGTCCTTTCACCTCTACTCTGTGCCTGATCAAGGATTCAATATTTGAAAAGTACTCTTCACATATATGCCTCTTTAAATGATACATTTATTCGAGGTCACAATTTTTGCCCTAGTTCTAGGTCAGAAACACATGAGCATTGCAAGGGGCAACGGGACTGCATTAAGCCACCAAGTTAAGGATGTGCCTGACTGGGCTGCGCTATGGAGACACGTCTCAGGCCCTTGCTATGCATTATTCCATTCATCAGGAAATCTGAGGAGACGGGTTTCCAATCCCTTTCTAGAGGTGTGTGAATTGAGGCTGCAGGAGGTCAAACGACTCAGCTGAGACCACACAGCTATTAAGTGGAGAACCTAAAATTTAAACCCAAGTCTTTCCGACTCCAAACCCACGTTCCTCCCAGTACCCTAAGCTGCACTCAGTTAGGCCCAAACTTAGCCCGCCACCTTGTCTTTCCCTGTCACCGATGTAGAAACTGGGACACAAAGAGAGAAATGGGACATAATGTGCAGGGGCTTTCATTCCACAAGAGGCTTCTGGCACAGCCAGTCAGGTTTAGAAGACAGACAGTCCCCGTTCCCTTCCCCTGCTACCCCTCACCAGCACACTCCTCACCGCCTAGCAGCGGGAGGCAGTACAAGGGGCAGGCTGGGGACACTCTGCAGGGAAGGAAAGTGAGAGCTGATTATGTAGAGGAAGCTAAGAGCTCCCTTTAAACACAGCTGGTTCTGGACAGTGTCAAGGCCACCTACCCCGAAGGAGCATCCTCTTTCAGGGCTATAAAAGCCTATTCGGTCCATCCACCAGACATGGTATGTAAGTAGGAAAGAGAGGGTTGTGTTTCACTGTTCCTAGACAGCCGGTCCACTCATTAGCCCTCTGCTTCCACCTCGCCCAGGTGGCACAGGATCAAATAACAGAGCAGAGAAACTCAGTGTTATTAGAGGGTAAATAATAGACTAGATGAACCTTGCAGGAGAGGGTGGCAGGGAGTGGAGGCCAAGGAGGACATAGTGCCCAGGGACCTGGCACTCAGGTCTCTGGGGGCTCCAGGACTTGAAGGGCCTTCCAACACCTCCCAACAAGGGTTACCTTTATTGCTTCTGCCCAGACATCTCATTGTTCTGGAGCACTCACTCCAAGGAAGACCTATCTATTGGTAACTAGGGCTAGGGCAATGAGCCTTTTTGGTGGGTAAATCAAACTCTGATGTGGCTCGTGCTCGCTCGCGCGCTCTCGCTCTCTCTCTCTCTCTCTCTCTCTCTCTCTCTCTCTCTCTCTCTCCCCTAGCCTCATCAGACCCATCAGTTCAATGAGACGAGAACAAGCCTTTGGGTTACAGATTTGCTCCTGGGTCTCCTCCCTACTGACTGACTGAGCTATCTACTTGCCTTTCCCTGAATCCCAGTGGGATTAGCTCGCTACACTGACCACTAGGCTCTGAGTCCCCCACTCCAGATGCTGATACTTAAAAGACCATAAAGTGAAACCTTCCTAAGGTCTGGCAGCTGGGGCACTTTGACTTACATACCAAGCAGAGCCTCAAACCCCAAATGTCATCCCAGAGTTGCTTGCTGGGAGTGCCTTGTAAAGGTGCATCCTTACTTTGGTGGCTTAATGCAGTCGTGTTGCCCCTTGCAATGTTCACGTTTTCTGACCTAGAACAAGCAAAAAATCTGACCTAGAATAAATCAAATGTAAATGCCAAGTAATGCTTTTCCAACTCTCCTTGTTTATTTTTATTCCACAGCTCCGCTGGAGTTCTGGAAACAGACTGCTTTGCAGCCAGAGGCCCCTGACCTAATTCTTTATCCACTTTTAACCAGATTAAGCCAAGGGATAGCTTGCAGCTCCTGCTGGGGAAGTGTGCCCAAAACCCCATGGAAAGGGGCTGCTAAGCAATGAGATTTCAAGTCACTTTTGTCTAATTTGGGGGGTCCCTGCCCATGTGTGGCTTTAGACTTAGGAGAAGGGCCAACCTCAGGATGTGATTTGGCTAACGCTGCCAGTGGGAAGAAAGTGACATTGTTATTCCTAATTAACTAGTTGGAGCCTCCTCAGAGTTCTGCTGCTCCAGTCGCTGCAGGGGAAGAAGGACAATTAGTTGCTGTCCCTGGAAGCAAAGGGTAAATAAGACTCAATTCCTGTGCACGGAGAAGAAACGGGGACTCGAATTTCTGGCAAGATAAAACTAACCAGTTCACCATCAAGGAAGGCTGCTTCTACAAAGTACTGGAGCGAATTTAGATTTAATGATGGATGATGGACTGCACGAATCATCATGAAGACATCGCAGAGATCTGGCTATCCCTCAGCAGCCACCCAGCCCTGTGCAGGCCAATACAGCAGCCACTGGCCACACAGGGCTAGGAGCACTTGGAGTGTGGCAAGTCCAAACTGAGAAGTGCTATAAATGTAAAATACACGATGAATTTTGAAGTCTTGTACCAAAAAAAAAAAAAAGAAGAAAGAAAGAAAAATACATCATTTAAGAGCATTTATATTAATTACATATTGAAATGATAATATTTTGGATATATTTGGTTGAAATATTTTACTAATTTCACCTATTTATTTTAAATTCTTCAATGTAGCTACTGGAAATTTTAAATTATTTCTGTGGTTTGCATTTTTGGGGGATGGTGCTGATCTAGATAATACTAAATGTAATGGTTTAATTTCAAAGTGTGGCAAACTTTGCAAAGGGACATCTTGTTAGCCAAATCCCACCAGAAAAAAAAAAAAAACATTCTTGTGTGGATTCTTACACATTGCAGATTCTTTCCAGGTAATAGTATAATAGTGTTTATCTCACGGTAGGATTATGTACAGGTGATTTTTTTCTCCTATACGATCCAAACTTTCCACAATGGTCAAGTACATCTTTTATAACCAGAACCGAAACTTTAAAATCCCTAAGAAGTATTCTTTTTACAGCTTTCTTCATTAATGTAATCCAGTGTCTAATCATCTCCAAAATGGAAAAGTCTACTGATGGGTACTGCTGTAATCTGAATTCATTTAGAAAAGTCTTTACTATCTTCTGGATGGCAACTCAAAACCTTAGCTCATCTGATTTCAATGGATTCCCTTAAACTGAATATCCCATGGATAAATTTCCAAGTTCTGGTGTGTGTCCCAGCATTTAGCCGAAAGCACTGTTGCTTCTGTGGGGCATTTACTCTGTTTTCCAGGATCTGTGCCAGCTTCAAAGAGGAGGAGTGAGAGAACAGAGCAAGGACAAGGTCGTGACCAGGAAGGAGTTCCAGGTAGAGTTAAGATCTTTTTTTCGAGAGGGTGGGGAAGGGGTGGGAAGACATTCAGCAGAGCCAGAGATATAGGGAGAGAAAGGAAGAGAGAAATTAAGAGTTATAATTTGCTTTTATACATAACAACCCCCATATCTGAAAGTTCTCCATTTTTTTTAACCTGAATCTTCTTTTAGCAGTGGTAACCTTTTTTGTAATTACTCTTCCTGCATACCTTATCACTAGGGACCCTACTCACAACTGCTCTTCCTTTATTTGAAAGCTGTCCAATTGTTTATTTTTGCCTGACACTGAATTAACTCGTCCTTTTCATCTTCACCCCTCCTCTCCCCTCGCTGCCCCCAGAAAGGAGTTAAAGCAGCTGGCCTGGGATCAGCAGAGAAAGAGAGAGAGAGAAAGAGGAGAAGAGAGAGAAGAAAGAGAGAGAGAGAGAGAGAGAGAGAGTGAGTGTGGGTGTGTGTGGGTGTGGGTGTGGGTGTGGGTGTGGGTGTGTTCCCGCCACCAAGAGTTGGGGTGGGAGGGTAAGTTCCCAGGAAAATAGAAAGAAGGCAGGTGATCCTATCTAATTTCCTTATTGATTGAACCTCCTAGTAACTAGAGGAATGATATTTGCTCATAGGAAGAAACCTTATCTACAGAATGCCCTTAGCAGAATGTCTCTGGCCAAAGGATTACTTAGACTCAAGGCACCCATTCTTCAGGGTATGGCTCCCTGGAGAATGTAACTGTGCTACAAAATAATGAATAGGTATACAATGGAGCTCTTGGTAATTTAAATGTTTTCCACTGTGTGAGATTAACCCAGTGAACTTCACTTAGACTCATCCAGTCAGAGATGCCTGTCCTGCGGGGGATGGGGGTCCCAGGTCTCCTCCCTCTGCTTCGTCTGAGCCTCTCAACTACCTGCGACTTCGAAAGTATTAATAAAGCTTGATACTCGGTAAGATCTATGACCACGTGAATCTGCTCCGACAATCTGTGTTTTGCTCACCCCACCTCTCCCCAATCACTTGACTCCAACTTTCTAATTTACCTATATTTTCATTGTCTATGGGTAGACCATCTCTAAGCCATCCACATGCTTTTTAAGATAAAGAGCTGCAAACTAAATCACTTCCCTAATCACACCAAGCACACTTCCACCTGTTACATCCCTAAGAACACAACTCAAAATCATACTGAACCTTCCACACAAGGTACAAGATGCTTGTCTATGTCACCTGTCTATGACAATGGAGTTCCTTTAACAGCTTGGAGTTATTATTTAAATTCAAGCCTTGAAAAGCATTTTTCCTGACAATTCCAGTATCTCACTCACTGTCCATTTTTACTCCCCCATAATCTTCAGCTGAGCCTCCAGACACTCTCTCCCCAAATCCAAGTGTTTGGGGGTTACTCTAACAAAGCCTCGAGCATGATGGAATGCCACAGGGGCAAGGAAAGACGACCTCTTAAGCAGAAGCAGTCCTGTAATTGCCTGGACACTCACTGGTTAACACACTGTTTATAACCACTCCAGTCTTGACTGGCTGTTACAGACACGTGGATGACCCTCTGCCAAGCCAACTGGGAAGCTGCCTGGTGAATGCTGAATTAGGAAGCCATTTTCAGTTGTCAAGGCCTCTGCCTCATCGGTCATCTGCCCGGTTCCTTGTAAACATGGCAGGCTTTCACTGATTCAGACGAAGCCCCTAACACAATTCCTGCGCATTTAAAACCCAGAATGGAAAAGGAAAACAACAGTGTGGCACCTGTTGTTTATCATATTTGGGAATTACACTGTTTTTTTTTTTAATTTGGACTCATATAATAATTATACACAGTCATTTTTTCCAAAGAAAAAATCATCAGTAAGTAAAAAAATGGGGGGATTTTTGCACCCATAACTGAAAAGTCTGGAGGAGTCTTTCCGTTTCCAAAGAGGATCTCTTTTTCCACGGATCAACAAGGAAGCCCTCCTCCAAGGGGCTGTGACGCGTCCCTTTCGTGAGAAAAATCAAATCCATGCAATCGTTTGAGTCGAGTCTACTGAGCACCAAACCAAAGGCAAAACGTGGATGGTCTCAAGCCAACTAGTAAATATGTCAGGGTTTAAGAGACACGAGGTCTCTGGTCACGACTACTCCATTCCTCCCAATAGCACAAAAGCGGCCAAAGACAAGATGTAAACAATGGGCATGTCTGTGTCCCCAATAAAACTGGATGTGCCCTGTGAGGTTACAGTTTGTTTAGAATGGGGAGGAAAACGTGGCAGGGAGGAATCCAGTCTACCTGTTTTATTCTCAGAAAGGTCCCCAGCCCTCATGCCAGGCATAGTGCATGCATCTCACTCAAAGGTCACGAATGAGGTCTAGCTCATTAAGATGCAGATGCCAGGGAGGACAACACGCAATGTGTCTGGGGTTAAAAGCCATATCACTGAGCCATAGTTAAATACGAGGACTTTTGAAATATGTCCTCCATACCTCCCTCCATCAGAAGAGAAACTGGGCCCAGAAAGCCTGTCACACAGCAAATTAGTAACAGAGTCAGGAGACAGTAGCAGAATTAGTCCTGAACCCTAGGAACCACCACTATGTCACACTCCTCCTCGTGCTCTACAAAATAAGCATCTGCTTTACTTTTTAATACCCATGGCCAGAGCCCCAGGCAACAGAGCAAACAAAGTAGATGAGCTTTCAAACTTGCTCCTTCAAGGAGACTCATTTTTCCATATGATGCTCCACACAGAACCCCCACAGAAAAAGATGTGAAAGTAAGTGTGCCTCTCTTTGCTGGTCCTTCTCCAAGCTTGTATGGTACTTTGAAGGGATGGTAAGGATCAAGGAAACCGGGCAGTTGAAGTGTGATTTTATTCATCATCTACTACCCTCTCAGTACTTCTTGTTTCTGCCACTCTCCCTCCTCTACGTTTTAGTCCTGCCCAAATGCCCAGGGCCCACCACTGCAGTGCCCCGTCCCACCCTCCTCCTCCACGCCCTCCGATCAAAACTCACCAGTCCTGGATCCCAAACACTAATTTGTAATGACTTACTATTAACAGGTGCATTAATGGTTTTCTAAGATATGACGAATAAGTCTCAGATAAAGAAGTGATGTAGTATTGCTCCCAGATATCAAGTTTTGAGTTTATTTAAAGGGGCTTTTTAGTAGCTCGATGTAGTGTTTTTGGAACTTTATGTGGACTGGCTTTCCCGAAGATGCCTGAGAGGCCGTCTGAGACGGGGAAATCTGGGTTCTTTCTGTTACTTTGACAGGAGAAGTTTTCATCTTAGCAGTTTCCTATGGTCAAGATCTCAGTCATGATGCCAACGCAGAAGCTGTTTTAAGGGTGTCAGGAACTGGGAGGCATCTAAGATCTGACTCTTTTACAAGCTAACAAGTTCCCCTGCCAGTTTCATGTGTGCTGGCAGAAAACAAAACAACAACAACAACAAAAACAAAAACAAAAACAAAAAAACACAAGATTCCTGGATCAGAGACAAAGGGCCCAGCAATAGCAGGTCAGCATTTTTTATGCCAGTTCTCTGAGACCCGATTCCAACAAGCAACAGGAAGAGGGCCACGTGACACCGACATGTTCAGTCGCTGCATTACAGGAGGGGAACCCCAAATTTAGGAAAGCTGAAGTTTTATAATGGGCCAGAGGCCTGCCTGCCGTTTGCTCCAGAGAAAGAACCACCAACACCTCCTCGGGATGTTCGCTATGCAAACATCCTTGAAAGGAGGGTCCAGAACGAAAGGCAGACTGAGCCCCTCAGAACGTGCCTAGGGATCAAGACGCCCATGGAGAATTTCTCTCAATGTAGAGGGAGGGGCTCCCAAGGAGTGTGAGCATCCCAGACGGAGAGAGCAGGGGCCAAGGGGAAAGAATAAATCCTGCAAAGGGACAAATGAGCATTTTCTATTTGTTTAGTTCAAAAGAGCACCCCACCCCTCTTAGAGCAGAATTCAGAATCCTCGCCATGGCCTCCTGGGCCTTCATAATCTGGTTCCTGCCGGTCTTCCCAGTGGTGCACAGTGCAGCAGCTCTATCCCTTGCTCCCTCTGCCGCAGCCGCGCTGGCCTTCTTGCTGTTCTTGGCACATACCCACCTCAGAGCCTTAGCAGCTGCTGTTCCCTCCACCTGGAATGTCCTTCACAAGGCTCACTCCCTCACCTCATCCGGATCTCTGCTCCCCAGCCCAGAGTCACTTTCTATTCCCTCTTATTGTCTTATTTTTCTTCAAAGTGCTTATCACAACCTGCTTCGTATTAATTTGTTGTCATTCCCTCAGTAGAATGTAAGCTCCGAGGGCAGACCCTTTGTTTACTGCTATGCCCACAGGTCTACATCTGACCACCAAACAGAACAACTATTTTTAATCCTATCAATGGCATGCCTACCTACCTACCATTACAGGTTTAATTGTTTCCTCCTCTCCCCCAAAAATTCCTACACTGAAGTCCTACCTCCAACACCTTGCAATGAGACTTTATTGGGAGACAGGGTCTTTAAAGAGGTAATCAAATTACAATGAGGTTATTAGGGTGGGACCTAATCCACTATGTCTGGCGTCCTCACAAGAAGGAGACATTTGCCATGATGAGCAAGGTGTCAGCTGCCATAATTGGTTAAAAACAATATGTAGGGTCAACTGCTACCCAAGCCTGGAGGCGGAAGTTCAATAGCAAATCATCACTCTGGGGAGCATCTGAGCTCTTGCTCCCCAGCATACGCTGACAATTTGGCTCAAATAAACTCATACTAAAAAAAAAAAAAAAAAAAAAAAAAAAATCACTCCAACACATTTCAGTATGTGTTCTCTCCAGTTGCTATATACCCAAAGATGTTTTCTATTCCCCAAACATCATTTTAAAACAGGCAAAAGATAAATACTGTGTCATGCACTAGAATGTTCAGATGAGGACTGAGGCATCAGTGAAATGCTCTTGTTTTCAAACACTCAGCCATCAAGAGCCTAGGCACACGTGAGCCGGAGTCCGTTCTTACTGATGACCAGATCTGACCCTGTGTCTGCTGAGACATTCCCACAGAGGCAAGCACAGACAGAGGTAAAAATATTCTAGCAAGCAAAAGGAAGAAAAGGATGGATGAAACTAGTGGAGAGCGGCTTGCTTCCCTCCCTGATTGTTATATGCAGCCCTGCTCTTTACTTTCTGCCACTGGAGGAAGAATCTAAGGGGACCGAAAGCAGGGCAACGAGAGAAAGACAAGACCTTTCAAAACTAGGGCAGGGGAACAGGTGGAGTGAGCGGTATGAACAGCAGTCAGTGTCTCCCCATCAGCCGAGGATGTGCCGGCTAGGAGGGAGATCATTTTTCAAATGCCCCTGCCTTACCTAACCCTGATCAGCTGGGAAAGGCATCGGGCACCCCCAGTTAGTTGTCCACAGTCTTAGGCCACTCAAAGACATGCTCACTGCTGAATGCCAACTCAGGCAGGGTTCACCAATGTAAACAATTCAGCCCTCGGACCCCACAAAATACCTTGGGACAAGAAGCGGTCCCACTCAGCCAGTGCCTTGGCCTCTAACCTCAGGGTCCTCATGCAGGACCCTTGTCCCTATCCCAGGAATATTGGATCTCAAGCTTCTGGCAGCGTTTCCAAGGTGATGAGGCAGCTCCAATCCCAATTCAGGAAAGCCCGAAACCACAGTGACAATATATGTATGGATGTACCTGGAGCCCAGCAAAAAAAACACTGAGCTAAACTGGCCTCTCTGCTCAGAAAACCTCTTCTCTTCCTCATTATGTTACTAATTATAACGAATATGGGTTCACAAGTTCCTCTTTCAAATCATTCACACTCTTCACTGAATTCCTCTGGTTTTCTCCTAACACCTGCTTCTTTTTAATTTCCAGTTGAGCTGAGTCTGTGCAGAGTAAATGGATGTTGGACTGGGTGGAAAGATGGAAGCAAAAAGGATAGGAATGAGACAGTTAGGGAGAGAGCTGGGCTTGCTGAGGAACCAGCTGAAGAGGGTACGGGCAGAGGGTAACGTAAGAGGAACCCTGGAAGGGCCCTCAGGAAGTTAGGAGGGGGTCCAGGCAGGCAGGGCAAGGGTTCCGCACCTAAAAGCTGCCCATCCTGCTGGGTGCAAGTACGTCCTCGGGTAGCTCAGCCCCACTCCAAACTGTCCACATCCTCCCACGCATCACCCACTCCCTCCAGACTTTGCCTGGAGAGGCAAAGGGATAATAGTTTCAGAGTATGTCCTATAGTTAGTTGTTCCCCATTAGAAAAAAAAAATACGGAAACATCGCTGGCTTCAGACAGATAACAGCACACATGGCAGAAGACAACGAGGGCATTTTTCAATTTATTTCTGCAGATGGCCAAGACGGGGCCGAAAGAACCGGCACCCTGACGAGTCCTTGGTCTGAAGGGCTCTCTCTTCTTACGAGCTGCTGCCATTCCCACTTCTAGTTTTCTGTGGAGTCTCCCAAATTTTACGTGATTGCGGGGAAAGAGACAAGCCAAACGGATAACAGATCCCAGCCCCCCAAACATGTTCTGTGTTTAACAACAAATGTGATGGCAGCGGACTTTTATCGTCACCACTTGCACTTAAGTTGCAAAACTTCCTGGTAAACGCACCCAAAGTGAAAATTCAAAAGTAAGCGCAAACAGACTGACGTGTATTCAGCTGTACAAACGAATAAAAAATATTGCTCGTCCCACGAAAGGCTACGCTCCTTCCCCCATGACGCGCCCAATATCTGGGCCTGATGAATGGGCAAGAGCACCTGGATCTCTGGTTTCCGGTGGGGAGACGTGCTTCCACAGCCAGGGCAGGCGCCCTGCAGCCCGAATGCACAGTTCCCACATGCCTGTGGCCTCTCATCCCAAAACATTCTTTGTGGGCAAAGATATGAGGTTAAGTTTAACTCAGGTCCACTGAAATTCGTTCTAACCGCTTTAATGGCTATGACAACAGCAATGTGGTAAGAGCCAGGTGTGACTTCGCGTAACTTTTAGTTAGACATGACCAGTATTTCTAGAGGGCGGGCCCATCTGTATTCATGAGCCGCCTGGCCTGTCTCTGAGATTGCAAAACCATCTAATGGCACAGCTCCCTCCTGCACAGTAAATAACATAAACATGTTAACAATTATGTGACAACAGGTAGCTGGGAACGGGGCACCCAAATCAAGGGAGGGTTTCATATCAAGAAAACTGGGGGTTTTAAGTCTGAGAGCAGTTGATCTGAACCACCATCAGAACTGAGTGGCTGCTACCATTTCCCCCACGTGTTCAATCAAAACCAGAAAGCAAGCCAAGTTGCTCTTAGGCACGCAGGATGCCTCATCAGCCTTCCTGAGATGCCCCCGCTGAGCACATTCACATCAGGACGTCCCATTGTGCCAGTATCCAGGGCGCTCAGGGGCTCTGTGCAATTAAGAGCCCTTTTCAGTTTTTCTAAGATGAGCAAGCCCAACCAAAGGAAGGGGTGGGGCGGGCGGGGTGGTTGAAAGGGTGAGGGTGGTGAATCAGCTGGCAGAGGCAGCTCGGTTCATTTCCATATGAATTCACAGACCAGGGATGTGAAGCAAGCTCCAGAGAAAGATTTATCAGAAGACTCTTACAAGGCTGAAAAGATAAATACGGACTGACTGCTTCACGCACATTCTGCATCAGCCCATTTTGGCAGGATTCCTCAAAGCTGGCTCCAATCTTCCTAAGTGAACTTTCATTCTCTCTCTCCCACCTCTCCCTCCCTTTCCCCCTTCCAAAGAATACCCAGAGTCAAACAAAGCGAGAAACAGTTTAAGACACAGGGAAACTGCCTCCAACAGAATGTGCTGTAAAATAACAGGGAGAGAATTTTATTTTGAATATATGTATATGAAGTAATACATGTATATGATCTAAAATCGGTCTCAAACAGAAGACCATAAAGTTAAAGGGGAAAAAAAAGTTCCCTCCCTCCACTCACTTTTAACTCCCCAGGAGTCACCATGGTTAAAAAGTTCATAGGTAACTTTCCAAAAATGTTAGAGCTATGTATTAGCACACACATGCTTTTATACAAACGATATTATACATACCCACTTAGCAACAGATAACTCTCTTTTCAAGTCAGTACCTATAAATACGACCTCATCATTTTTCGAGCTGCATAGCATCCCTTAGTACAGCTATTCACGCTATATTTAACTGGTGCTTTCATTGGGTATTTTTATTTCCAGATTTTTACTTTACAAAACAATATCACAAATAACATCTCTCTTTGTTTAACTGTGTGCGAATATCCACACGACGGACTGTCAACGGCAAAGCTGCAGGGTGAGTTGATTTCATTTAGATCCCGTATTTAGGCTACTCCCCCTTTAAAAGAAGTTCAAACTGCTGAACGGAGCCAAAATGACTGCTGAGGAAGCAGAGGAGCTATTTTGATCACAAGGGATACCATTCTGGGGCAACCACTTCCTGTGGGCTCGCCTGTATCTCAGCCAAGAGAAAAATGTAGATCTTCACTGAATGCTGGCACAGTTCCCTTCAGGCAGAGATTGCTCAGAACTCATCAGTTTCTGTGCCCTTAGTCCAGCTTGATTTATTAAATTATAAATCAAGAAGATGAACAAGCCCTCAATCGGAGAAGTGTAGTTCACTACGAGCACGGAGATGACATCGTTTTTAGATTAGGAAAATAGTGTCAAGAGGTCTCATGGGAGAAAATGGGACAGTAGAACTCACTGAGTCTTGGCAAAACACTAAGTTCCATCTTCAATAATCTGTGTGTTTCACTCTGACTGCAATGTCTAGAGGTCCCTATTTTCCATTCCTAATCTGCTGGATCTGTTTGGGTATCTGCCTAGCCTCCTCATAGAACTGAGTGTTTATTTGAAATACAGCCCTTGCTCTCAGCCCCAGATTTATCTAATGACATAATTCTGGGTTTCCCTAGATTCCACATTCTGCTGCCCTGTGTCCAGTCCCTGAGACGACTGTTCACCTAGGGGTGATGTTCAGAAATTTCTATCTACCACAATCAAGGGGCAGGGTGTCCTAACCAAATGATAGGAAACGCTTTATGAGGGAGAAAAAGCACCAGATTCTCACCTCTGGAAGACAATGGTACTTAGCATAATATACTAAAATGTTTAGAGCAGCACCTGGTATATAACAAGTGCCCTATAAATGTCAGTTGTCATTGTTTTCGTCTGATTCCTTTTCGTGAGGCCACCTTCTAGTCTGGTCACTGGCTTCCCTTACAGATTTTAGTATAGGGGAGAGACTGCACTGGCCCATCAAGTGTGTGGCCCGCCAGGTGGCTGCATGCACTATAAGGCAGTCTTTTAGGAATTTGGTTAGTGTCAGTAAAATCTCCTATGATGGCTAATTTTATGTGTCAATTTGGCTGGACTGTGGTACCCAGGTATTTAGTCAAACATTCTTGATGTTTCTGTGAAGATGTTTGTGAATGAGATTACTATTTAAATTGGTACATTTGAAGTGAAGCAGATTACCCTCCATACATAATGTGACTGGACCTTATTCAATCACTTGAAGGTTTTAATGGAACAACGACTGACTTCCTCTGAACAAGAAGAAATTCTGCCAGCTGACTGACTTTGAATTTGAACAGTAATTCTTCCCTGATTCTCTAGCCAACCAGCCTCCTCCATCAGATTTTAGATTCACCAAGCCTCCACAATTGTGTGAGCCAATTCCTGAAAATAAACATCTCTCCATGTAGATGAGATAGATAGATAGATAGATAGATAGATAGATAGATAGATAGATAGATCAATCTTGTTGGTTTTTCTTAGAACCCTAATACATCCCTTAAGTTCAAATTGTTCTAGGTCCCCTGAGAAAATCAAGTTCAGAGGCCTGCAAAGCTGATCATCAGGTCTTGGGCAGAAGTGACATCACCCACAGTACTGCAAGTCTGTGAGCTTTGCATGAACAACCAACCAGTTCCCTTGGGGACATGTCCATCATACTGACCTAAGAACAGCTGTGAAACTAGGAGTGAGTCTTTACTGTGATGAAAGTCGAAATTCTAACTTAATAGCAACCACTTAGTTCGCAGACTGAGTTGTTCTTCCTGGGGTATCACCAGAGCTCAGAGGTGCAGCAGTATGTTGCTCTGACAGTGACACTCTGGATCTGGAGAAAGTCGGCCAGCTTCCTGCCCTTCTTCCCCAGACACTGCATTTTCTGGAGGTCCCCAACTTGTTGTCCATCCTCTTTATTTCACTGACCTGTCAGGACTCTCAAGGTACATTAACTTCTGGCTTCCACGTATCTTGTTGGGGGCAGAGGGAAGGAGGCCAATGAGGACAGAGTCTAAAGTACAGTACAAGGACGAGGCATGGCCATTACACTCTAGTACTATATGGATGCCTAGAAAAAGAGTAGAATCCAGGTACAAAAAGCTCCCCCGTTTTCTGTCCTCTCCATGTCCCTTCCCTGGCTAAGCAGCTCAGAGGGAGGCCCTGCCAGACATCAGCCTCTCCCAGGTTTATATCCCTAATACTGATATTCAGTAGTGGTGCCCACCCACAGTTCAACCATATCTACTCTATATAGTAGTGAAAACTGATGAATTTGGAGCTATCAGCTGTTTTATTGACCAATGTGGAGGTTAAGAAAGATGATCTTAATTTAATAACAAGTGTTGGTGAGGATGTGGAGAAATTAGAACCCTGTGCATTGTTGGTGGGAGCGTAAAATGGTATAGCCGCCATGGAAAACAGTATGATGGCTCCTCAAAAAACTAAGCAAAGAATTACCATATGATCCAGCAATTCCGCTTCTGGGTATATACCCACAGGAGTTGAAAGCAGGGGCTCAACCAAATATTTGTATACCCATGTTCACAGCATTAGCCAAAAGTGGGAAGCAGCCCAAGTTCATCGATGGATGAACAGACAAACGATATATGGTTCATACACACAATGGAATATTATTGAGCTTTAAAAAGGAAGGAAATTCTAACACATGCTGCAATATGGATGAACCTTAAGAACATTATGCCAAGTGAAGTGAGCCAGTCACGGAAGGAGAAAATGTATGATTCCACTAATATGAAATGCATAAAGGCATCGGATTCATAAAGAAAGGAGAAATGGTGGTTACCAGGAACTTGGGGAGGGGGGTAATGGGTATTTATTGTTTAACAGGTAAGAAGTTTTGGTTTGGAAAGATGAAAACGTCCAGGAGATGATGGTGGTCACAGCTGCCCAGCAATGGGAATGAAATTAGTGTCGCTGAACTGACACTTAAAAATGGTTAAAATGGTAAAGTTTATGTTATAGATATTATTCCTCGATTTAAAAAAAGGAACGTGATCATATGTCCCAGGTTGTCTAGGGCAGGCCCAACTTATACTTTGGGCCTGGCACACTTGCTATTAGCACTCCCTTTTCCCCTTAAAGACCGTGTGACTGTCCCAAACTGAACAATAAGTGGTGGGATAGCCCTAAGGTTACATAGCTATTCAGTGTCATCCTGCTAGAACACGACAGAGGTATGACTCCTACCCGCAAATCTGAACAATCCCAAAGCCCATGTTTCTCACCACCTCGCTTCCCACTAAATAGCTAATGATCTCCCCATGCCTACATCAAGCTTTTCAATGTTTATTGTCTCAACTCTGCATGTAGGTAGCTCTGACATGCTACCTACCTAGTAAGAAACATTGATTATTTTAATACCAATATGTGTGTGGTGTGTGTGTGTGTATGTGTGTGTATCAAACAGAATATCTTCTGTTGCGGTACAATGGATTTTCATACCCAGAGTGGTACCTGGCGTGTTACAAATTCCTAAAGCACCAGCATCTGAAGCACGTGCCCAACACAGGTTGACACTAAAGAAACAGCAAAGTCCCTCTGTAATTCAGCTGACACAGGGTAATGGTCAGTAAGTACACAGACAGAGTCTCCACTTGAGGCGGAAAGTCACTATCTATTTGGCAACTTTCTCTTTGGCCAAAAAGATTCCACTGAGGCCTTTCCTACAGTCACCAGAGAGCCTGGGGCAGAGTGTCGTCACATGGGGTTCCCGAGTCACGCGGACCGAGCTACGATCTCAGTTCTCCCAAGGCCTGGTACAGACAACTGAGAGCCTCTATCCTTATGCGTCAAAATGCATCCTTCACAGGGTCACTGTGAGGATTCGCATGTGTCTGGAGAACATGCAGCACGCTGCTCAGCACAGAGCATAAAAACAAAACCGTTACCTAAAAAGCAGATGGTAAGATCACTGGCTTCTCAGATCCTAACGAGCATTTTTATCCTCTCGCCCTCAACCCAGTCACTAGCAAAGCGAAACAGAATGATTGCATTCAACATCCAGATCATCTGGACCCCAGAGAAAAGGGCCTTTGGAGGGACCCAGAATTATCTCAAGAACTACTTCGCTTTCCCCTGTTATTTTGCTCCTTCCTGCTTGGTGAAAACCTTCCAGTCCTATGTCTTACAGGAGCCAGTGTTCGCTCACGTGCAGAGAAGCCGGATGCAGGCCTTGTCCGGTGCGTGAAGACCTGAGACGGAGCAATGCAGAGCTGAGCCGGAATGCCTTGTGTGAGTCTCGTGGCTGGTACATGATCAATTCGAACGTCTCTCCCGCTTTTTCACCTCCTCCAACTGAACATTCCAGTCAACTCCGTTTCATCCCTTCTTTCGGTACTAGGGATACGACAGGCAAGCTGTCTAACGCATGCACTGCAAACAGCCCCTGGGATGTCTGCTGCTGTTTTAAACATGTGAGAGCAACTGTTTACAATGCCCGGCTACACTCCGCCAGGAGGGAGTCCCGACACACAGAAAAGCAAACTGGAAATTATAAACCAGGAACATTGTATGTTTTTGCCTCTGTGGTTTTAAAAAAAATAGTAACACTTGCCTGTTCCCCAGGATACAGCAGAGTATGATTTTCACTGGCTCACTCTAGCCACACAAACGTCTGGCATTTATGTGGACCCGGTATTCCTCAGTGGCACCGAGGCAGGCACTCGTCATGAGAACTGCATCCATTTCTGAGCGTGTAATGATTTAATAATTTTTTAAAAAAAGAATTTCTATCACTGATTATGCCAAATAAACATCACCTATTTTGAATGAAAACGGTGCTTAAACATGTTGACGAGAATGATGTAATTTGCAGCATTTGCTTTCTTAATCGAAAATGTAAAAGCCTTTTTCAGCAGAGTGAAAAAGTCGACTCCTAAAGGCACTGTTACCCAACCATCGGAAGGGACACCAATTAACAGAGGTCAGAGGACCCTAACCAAAGCGAAGGAGCAAGATGAAACATCGTGGAGCTAATAGAGCAGAAGCCCGGAGAAGGAGTCGTAACGGGCTGCAATCACCGCGGAAAAGCATAACTTGGAAAAGGTGTGTTATGTTCCAACCGGGAACGCCGCCTGAAACACGGGCACGATCCTCAGACCAAACATAGTTCTCGTTCCCATGAGGTGGGAATGCCTTTCCTATCATGGCATCAGAAAGTCACAGACACGGGCTTTGGACAGACTTTGCTCAAGCATTTTTTTAATCTACATGGAATCGCACACAATATCCTTCAGGGTGCTCAGTATATATTATGTCTCTGGATTCACAAAGCCCAGATTCAAATCCTGGCTCCACACGTTCACCTTTCGCCTTGGACAAATCGCTTTGAATAGAAATAATAATGGTACCTATGTCCTGGGTTGTGAGAGGGCAAAGTAAACATATGTAAAGTGGTTGAACAGTATCTGGCACTGTTTTCATTATTAATTAAAATTTGGAGGGCAAGATAGCTCGTTAGGATTAAAATGAATAAATAAGGTGCAGTGATATTTCATTAACCACTACGAAGCTTCCTAGAACAGAATGTCTTACGTGAAGTACAA
Source organism: Eonycteris spelaea (assembly GCA_003508835.1). Classification (NCBI taxonomy): domain Eukaryota; kingdom Metazoa; phylum Chordata; class Mammalia; order Chiroptera; family Pteropodidae; genus Eonycteris; species Eonycteris spelaea. Next base: position 637,411 of record PUFA01000050.1, on the reverse strand, counting down.
CTAGTTTAGTGAGAAGGATAAGGATTTAGTGCCATGATTTTGACGTTGTTTACGATTGCCTAGTCAAACATAAAGTATTTCATGACATCATTCAAAGACAAATGCGATAACTTTTCCACTACTTGGAGGTCTGCAAATGCATCACTTCTGCTAAAAGTCCATTAGCTTTCGAAGCTCGTGTAAATGAAAAGTGGATTTTATTCGATTTAAATAATGTTCCTCTTTACATTTTTCTGACACTGCAAGTTACTTTAAGTTCATGTCTCTGCTTCATTATCCTCTTTCCGATGTCTTCTTTTCTGATTTTTTTTTTTTTCAATTTAAGGGAAAAAACCCCTGCAAATTTAGCCTTAACTATTCGTAGCTCTTCCTCTACCAGCTTCAGATTCGATAAGAAATATATATAAGTAGTACACACATTGTTCTGAAATTCTTTTTCATTTTTCAGAGAACTCTAAATATGGGTGTTCCTAGGTCTTTCCATGCTATTGCTACTCAAGAAAAAAACACACGCCAGTTTTCCTTAATACCTTGTTTGAGCTTTTAAAGAGTATTATGCAAAGATACCTAAGGTTTCTTGTTCCTTTAGTGGGCAGAATTTTTGTTTCAAAACTAAAAGCTTCTGTTTTATTAAAATTTGCACCAATTTCATCCTGTGTAAAAAAGGAAATAAGCAATATTCATAGATATGAAACATTCCAACTTAAAACACCCTCACTAGCTTCCCACTCCTGCCTTCTAAATACATGGCGAGTTCACTTCTCAATCACACTGGACATAGTAACAATAAGTACTAGTGATCTTTGTTGTAAATGTTCCTTATAGATCAGTAGCCCGCAAACATATTTTGTTCAGCTGACATATTTTTTTTAACATGAGTGATCATTTAAAACCCTGGATATTTAATATGTAAACTTGGATTTTCAGCTTCTCTTAAAAATCAAAAGTCCTGGCGCTTCCAGATCCACGTTCTCAGCGTGGCAAACAGCTGTCTGGAGCTCAGCAGCTGCTCCCCTTAAACACGGTATGAGCTTCCAATGCTATTCAGTTCTGTGCCCTGAAGCCCTTTTCCTAGGTTCCTCCAAGGAAGCTCGGTGACAACTCCAGGTTAAATGCGCACACACTCTCTGGTCGAGCTGTTGCAGGAAGCGACACCCAATGGAGGAATCTGGATGCTCAACCAACTTTGTTAGAGAAAGAATTTATGAGCCAGGGGAGCATGTGGGGCTTAACAGCACCAAAGCACAAGTCCCTTTGGTTAGATTTCTTACAGTTTATATACCTCTGCGGTGTCCACGCAAGGGGCATGTGATTCCTTTGTCTGAGGTTCTACATGCACTTCATGAGTCAGGATGGGAGAGGAAGTTTCAGGTGGGGGCTGCACCCAGACCACTGGTCCTATCTATTTACAGATCGTTTATCTAGTAGGTGTTGCAAGAGTTTCCAGAAGGCCATTCAGAGATCTATAGGGTGTGGTTAATCTATAACGGCTGAGTCGGTCATTTCTGGGAGCCCTTCCCTTTGCATTTTTCAGATGGCTCCTCTCCTCTCTTAAAGTCTGAAAAAAACCTATGGAAGGTCATAGAGTATGCATGAGTAAGCTACTGCAGCATTGTTTCTAATAGCAAAAAACCTGAATCAACGTAACAATCCACAGGGGCTAGTTGATCAAATGATGGTAAATCCATCCAAGAGAATACTAGAGGGCTCCCAAAAGCAAAAAGGTAAGTCTAGACATACTGAAATAAAAAACTGTCCGAAGTACTTTATTAAGTGGGGGAAAAAAAAAACAAGGTGCGGAATAGTACGTAATGAATAGATCCAGTAATATACGTTTTATATGCATCTCGAATTTGGGGAAGAAAATATAAGAAACTTTTTAAAACCATGTGTACATAATATATATGTTACAACACATATACATTTAACACAATTTTATATATAAAAGATGTATATCCTTTGTGAATATTTTATTATACTTAAAAAAAGAAAGCACTATGGACAGAGATATTTCCAATCATTTCATGTATTATCATCACATCCATCTACCATTTATTTGATTGTCTGCCTTGGTTACAGAGTTCTTCCAGAGATAAGCTTGACTTCATTTCTTAGGCAAAGAGAAGAAAAAGCCTTCTGGATGATATACTGTACATTATCGCCCTGTTGCTGTTACTTTAGGCAGAGTAGGGGGAGAAGAGGAAGAGAACTCGTTCTGTACTCACCAACAGAAACCCTGACTGGTCAGCCCAGTTCAGTAGGGTTATGCTTGGCTCTTCCCATCTACGGGAAAACAAGGTCATGTACTCCTGTCCATAGGCTCAGGAAGGGCAGCCAGGGCGTTGCTCCTGACTGGAGCAGGCTTTAGGATGTGCTGTAAGTGTTATCAGTCAAGGAGGAAATTGTGCTAGGGACACAGGAAGCCAGGGATAGGGCAGAGCACAGCTGCTGGAGGGATTCTGTGCCCCTGACTTAAACCCTATGAGGGCCACAAAGCCCAGACTTCCCCCGGGGCCTCAAGAAGGCAAGGCAAGTGTTAGCCCTTCACCCACTCCAGGATCCCACCTTCACACCCAAGGCACAGAAGAATAAAAGAACCAGGAGCAACCCATAGCACTTTTAAAAGTTACCTCTTCCTGGTCACCTCCTACTAAAGCTTGTTTTCTTTCTTTCTTTCTTTCTTTTTCTTTCTTTCTTTCTTTCTTTCTTTCTTTCTTTCTTTCTTTCTTTTTTTTTTTTTTGGAGTGGGGTGCGTGGAAGGGATAGTTAGCAATTAATTAGTAATAAAGAAAAAACCTATACAATGAACAGATGACACTCTATAGGAGCCTTCTCCAACAAAGACACACAGACACACACACCCTCCCTCTCCTCTCTCTCTCTTTCTCATTCTCTCTCTCTCTCACGCTTCTCTTGAGAGCCAGAGCCTGAGGTTTAAATATCCCTACTCTTCTCAAGGACTGTAAGACACAAAGAAACTTATAGTGTATATTTAATATGGTATCTATGTTTCATACGGGTGTCTACTCAGGGCTAACTGGTGACCTCAGAAGTCAGAAAGAAAACCTAGGTTGGAAAATGATACCCATAATATTATATTATATTGTATTATATGTAGCACTATAATACTACTTTTGAAATAAAGGAGAAAACATGATCCTCTTTGTTATTTTCTCTTAAATTATTAAGTCCTTATTTCAATACTCTGGTGTTCCCATACCAATAATTGGGATTAAGAGTTCATGAAGAGTGGTTTCAAGCCTTATCACAAAAATCATCTCAAATATAGCGATACGCTGCTATCTGATCAATAGGCATTATTTAAGAAGCTATAAACAGATAAAATGAAAAAAAATCAACAACAACAAACAATAATAAATGAAATCAGGCCCCACTAATTCATAATTAGTGAAAATGCAAAGTACCCTCCAACCTTCAGTCTGAAATCTTCTAACTGTGGCTTGCTAAACTACTGGAAAGACTATAGATGGACTGGTTCAGCCTTCGAGGACGATAAACTATCTTCACAATCTTCAACAGCACTGCCTTGCTGTTTCTGTATTATTGTAATTTGGATCATTAAAGTAATAACTAGAAATCAGGCTTATCTGTTTAGTCAAGCAGGTCTACCAAGACCAGCTACAATTAACAGCTACATGCTGCTAAAATATCTGCCCTTCATTTCACACATCTCATCCTTCGTTCTTTTCTTTATCATAAACTGGTCGTCTCGGTCATTGCTGTTTTTAACAGACACTGTCACCTGCACACAGCCAAATCTCAAAAGGCGCTTACCTCTGAATCTGTGGCCTGCTGATTACGAACAACTATCAGATTGTACAGGATTCTGTCATCATCCGCCTCCGTGTGAGACACATCATGAGGCATGCTCCACAAATTCTTCTCATCATCCCTTGCCAGAGTCGCTCCAAATGAAGAATATGGATTGCTATCTCTATGGTATATATGAAAAAGGGGGGTGTAAGGCTTTTATAATACATATATTATATAGTACACACACCATATCTATTAGCATAATATAAATAAAATATTATATAATGTAATGCATAACTATATTTCTATAAAAGGTCTGTATTATCTTTAATAATTAAGCATAGTACAACAGAACAATTTAAAATCACTTTAAAAACAACAGAGAAGAGATGTAATCAGACACCTGAGCAGAGGCAATTTTACTGTGTTAAACATGAAATATAGCACTGACTACCCCGGCAGCTAGCTAAAACAAAAAAAAAAGAAATCCATAAGGAATATTGCTCACATGATTAAAAGAAAAACAATTAACATGAAGAGATGAACTTTTTACCAGGCTCTGAATTCAAGGAAGCATGGTAAACTTCAAGTACAATGGTACATATTATCTATCGAATTCCTTAAAACATGAAAATTAAGTGGTAAATATGCATATCCAAGGAGTTTCAATTAATAATGCAGGATGTCAAGAATTTCAGTAGCCTCTTTTTGTACGCTGGTTTTATGATTTACCCTTCATAAGGTGATATCCATGCGTGGGCCTACGGAGGAGATGAGTGGCAGAGTGTCACACCTAGGACATGCTTGTGCACAGCCTAGCTAACTCCCGTGGGGCCGGACACACAGGGTCACTCTGCGGCTCTTCCCTTCACCTAATAATATGTATAAGCATAAGCACGACACACTAATCGCAGGGCTCAATAAAACTTTGAGCAGCACAGGCATGGTCCCTGTCCCTGGACCTCACTGGAGTCCAGGGAGGGAAACGCATTTACGAATGACTCTATATTTATGGTAAGTGTTATAAAGGGGGAACTCAGGGAGCCTTGAGATGTAGTGGGGGAGGCATCAGAGAGGCACTGTGAAGAAGGGGTGCTTGAGCTTTACGCTGAAAGAGGAGAACGGAGTTCCAGGCAAAGGGAGCAACACACTCAAAGGCCCTGTGGTGGGAGGAAGCAGGGTGTCCATGCGCTGAAGAAAGGGAACATTGGCCAGGGAGTCAAAGAGAAGCTGGGGTCAGACCCACATGGCTTCGTAGGCTGTGTTTCCTAACATTATTTAGAAATATGGTTTTTATTCCTAACAGCAAGGTACGATGTGGAAGGGTTTTAAATTTTAAGCAGGTCTGTGAAGTGACGTGAACAGTGTTACCTTTAAAGATCTCTCTAGCTAAAGTGTGACAGATGCTTGAGAGGGATCAAGAGTGGATTTGGGGGAATTCATGAAAATGCAACTGAGTTAACTCAGGTGAGACATGATAGGTATCAGGATTAGAATGATGCTGTGGAGCTGAAGAAAAGTACGCTATTCAAAAACATGAGAAGGTAGTTGAAGCTCTCTGGCCTTTCACCCGGATGGTGAGTGATGCCATTTTCTTAGACAGCTAGAATGCCCCACAGCCATGGGTGGCAAAACACCTGCAGGTGTGACATGAGGAATGGCAAATGAGGACAGGCTGAAGATGCGCAGCACCCAGGAAGGAGGGATACGAGTAATCGACAGGTGGGCTGAAGGTAACCGAAGATTTCAACAAACATGAGAAACTCAGAAGTTGCCCATAAGGAAATCTTACAACAGGAAGCAAAGTCTCAGTCTCCAAATTGGGGTTCAAAAGCAGGAACCCTCCCAGCAGGGGTACAGGTCAGGCAACCAGAAGGACTCAGACTTGGGAGAGCCAATCAGTGAACCAAGAAGTGAAAATGGGGGCAACTGGGGAAGGGATCTTGGAACCCAGGCCCGCAGGAGGCCAGCTACCTGCATCAGGCAGAGGATGCCGAACGGCGCTCCTGAAATCCCTCCAGCTGCAGTCCAGAAGTGGAGGCTCTGGGACATGACAGAGGGATTCAGAGCTACGGGGAGAGGAGTAACTTCCTGAGAATCGGACACAGCTCAACCTCACCATTCTCAGAACCACCCCACTTTCCAAGGCTGCTTTACACTGACTGCCTAGGCTGAAACAGAGCCCCACAGCCTGGCTCTTCTTAAGAATGATGAGCCAATGGCAGGTGGGGCAAATGATGCCTGGGTGCCCTGCCCATCTGGGCTTTAATGAGCATGTCAATTAATTCATTTATTCAGTTGTTTGTTTATTTAACCAACATAGAATGAATGCCTGTTGCAGACTGGGTGCTGGGCTGGGTGCTTCAGAGACTCAAAAATAATTAAGACATTGTCCCTGCCCTTAGTTGAGACCATAATGCAATGCGATAAGCAAAAAAAAAAAAAAACGTTTTTAAGTATAATCAGAATGTCATCAGAGCAAAGAAGGAGTGACAAATTGCGTGTGATAAGAAGGAAGTTCAAGAAAGGTTTCACGGAGGCAACAACATCTAACCCAGACCTGAGAAATACACAGCTTTTCACCAAGGAGAGGCGCAAAGGGAAAAGCATTCCTGGCGGAGGGAACAGCACAGGCGCGGTAGGGAGGCTTAAAGTGCCCTCGGGTTGGGGAATTCCAAGTGTCCCTGCAGGGCTCCACCACACGCTGGACAAATGCAGGGGGACAAATGCAGGACGTGAAAGAAGAAACATGATTGAGGATCAGGTTGAGGACAGTGCTGAGTGCAGGCTTATTCCATGTACTGTGATAAGTTATTGAGGGGATTTTAAGAGAAATAACCATGTGAAGGAGGAACAGGAGGATGGCTTAGGAGGCCGTCACAAAACAGCTGGTGTGGTTTTCATGTCCTGCTCTTGAAAGTCCTACTGCCAGTGCCTGGGGGCCAGTGCTGTGGGGGAGGAGTGGAGCAGAAGCTGGGCAGGGCTCCCCAGAGAGAGAAAGAAGCCCACAAACCACCAAAACCAGAACAGCTGCTCTACGTAAATCTTGCTGCTTAGAGCTACATGGAGATTTCTTCAGGGCAGAGGAAAGGTGGAGTCTCATTGCTAAAAAAATACATAGGTAACGCTGAACATTTTGAAATACTGGTTTGGGTGAGAGTGAACAGAGTGTGGGCTAGGGAAATAGTGGGAATGGAAATGAGAAGGGGGATTCCAGCAGCAGCTGAGAGGGGTCAGTGGCGGCCCTGTGGCTGGTGACCGGCAGCACAGAGGCACCAGGAAAGGGGTCAAGGCTGACCTGTGACGGGAATGCCTTTAACTTAGGCATCACAGAGGAAAGCAAGGCTGACCTGTGAGCCTGCAGGACGTTCAGGGAGAGGTTAGGATGTAGGCTGAGGAGTGAGGGCAGGACCGCAGATCAGGACACGAGGGAGCCCGGGATCAGAGGGAGAGCGATGATAGACCTCAGGGGTATCGCTAGACCTAAGGAGCAGGTGCGATAGGGAACTGGAGAGAGCAGGTAAGGGCCAAGGCAGAGAGAACGCTGAGGCACGACCAGTACCAGACGCCGGAGAGGCTCCCACACTCCATCCCTCCTGTTACCCACCATCTGAGGTGGTAAGGGTGGGTTACACTGTCCCGCTCTGCAGGGATGAGACTATGAAGTCGCCTGACCTCTCCCGGGCCAGGCAGCCAGCTGACATCCTCCTGGCACAAGTGCCTGATGGAGCATCTCCAAGCAGCCACATGTCATAAGACTTGATATCCACATGCTGTGACGGAGATGCACCCCCAAACAATGGCTCAGATAATGACTCCAGGTGTGACGGGCAAAGCTGTACACACCGGCAAACGCATCCGGGGGTTCTCCTCCGGGCATCCAGACGCCAGGTGCACAGCCTTCAAGCTGTGACCATGGCGCCGGACACCGCAGTCCACACACCTCTCAGGCGACAAAACCCCAGTACTTTCCTGAAGCCAGCCTTTAAATTTTCCCCAAATGTGTTTCATTTGTGTAAGTCTTGTGCCTTCAACAAGTTGATAAGTTCCTGTAGGCAGGAATTGCAAACCAATACTTCCTTGAAAACCCACATCACCCAGCAGGGTCAGGCACAGAGTAGTTAACATGAAAAGTACTTGATGTAGGAAGCAAACTGAGCTGGGCCCTCACTCTGCTCATGAAAATCCCAGACATAACTCACTATTACCGCTTTTTAAAAATCTCCCTAAAGCGAAAGGTTTGGAAATTAGGCAGTATTTACCTGAATAATCGTAATAACATTTGGCCGTGAATAATCTAGCCACTTTTTATCTAATAATCCACCTTTCTTCTATGTGTTTTGAAATTAAGATAGATAGCTACCTCCCTGGCCAGTCCCCCTACCCTCCTCTCACGATCTCCCTCCTTCTCTGACTCCCCCGCCACACACACACACACACACACACACACACACACACACACGCACGCACAACCCCAGTCCCTATAAAACACTAGCTACTCTTCCTTAACCGACAAACGTGAATGAAGATACACAGGTCACCACCAGCCTGTTTCGAAGCGCTCAGGTCTCCAGAGAGCAGTCACCTCCCTATTCTCTCCTCATCTGTTCCCTGCCCTAATTAGGAGCAGCTTTCCGGGGGTCTCAGGAGCCTCAGGCTCTGCCGAGTCACTGACACCCAGGGGACAGTATAAATAGGGAAGAGAACCACAGCCACCTGGCTCTGGGTGAGCAAGGACTGTCACCAGTGCTGTGTGCCTGGGGCTCCTGCCACCTCCCAGGCGGAGGTCTGGTCGGCTCCACTCTTCCAGGCTGAACCTCATTCCCGCCAATTCTTCTCATTGATTAGGATTACAAGTCAGGTTTCTTTGGGGCACAGAAAAAGGTGGATTCTGTCGCTAATAAATCATGAAATTACTAATTTTATCAAAATCCTGGTCAGGATGAAAGTGAATGCGGGTGAGAGCTCATTCAGACAGATGTGGCTGCCTCGCCGGATCCGGGGTCAGGCGCTGGCTCGCACGCCCTTGCCCCTCATAGATCCTGCACCAGCACCCAGGCAAGGCCGCAACCCACTCTGCTTTAAAACGTGAAACCCTTAGGGAGGAGAGACCAGAACAAAGAAAAACCTAAAGCAAACTGGAGAAGCAGCTTGGGAACCTCCAAGCACCTGAGACTATGAAGAATCCTGGGGCCCGAGTGAAAAGAATTCATCCGTACAAAGGCCCTGAGGTCTGGGAGGAGGCCACAGAGGGAAAGAGGGGGTTGCTGAATCCCAAGCTTCGATCTCTCTCCCACCCCCACATAATGATTTCTAAAAGGTCCTGAAGGAAGTGAGAAGCTGTTTTGCCCCTGGCCACCATCTGCTGATGATAAATATTTTATTAACCTCAGGCATTTAAGAGGTGGCTCTGAAGTTATATTAGAAATTCAAGCTGCTTTTACTCCCAAAAGGGTAGGATGAGATGAGTCCCAGATTCCACCCCCAACCCCACCTGGGGACACAAGATCAAATTGCTGGGGAGCTTATCTTTCAATATTATCTACAGCTAAAGAGAGACAGCAGACTGAAACACTGGCCTCCCTGCCTGGGGGCTGAAGTGCAAAGCGCTAGGCAGCAGACAGCTGCTTAGAAGAGTTTCCTCACTACCAACAAGGACCTTGTGTAAAAGACTTGAGAAAGCCCCACAGAATACCCTGCACACAAGGCCGGCTGCTGATGTCATCAGTTCCAGTGACTTTACTGCTCTCCCCACAGAGGTCACGTGCCAGGGATCACTGGTTTAAGATCCAAGCTCTGAAACAGTGAAAACATAAAATCTCCAGTAACCAGCATTTCTTCCTTCTTTCCTTCCCTCTCTCCCTCTTCCTTCCTTCTTTCTTCCTTCATTCCTTCCAAGACACATACTCTGGCTGCCTTCTCCTACCTAGTTAATCCAACGTTTCAACGCTATGTAACCCCAAGTTTAAACACTGTTCCGCAGATTCTGGAACTTTTCTCAGCATTTAACCCCCTAGGCTCACGACTTCCTTCAACGCCAGAGGTATGACTTGCCTCAGTGTGCAGGAGGGAAGAGACCAGGTACCTTGTTTCTGGCGCCACCCTTGCATGTGCCCCTACCCTTCTTCCACTCCCACGGCTGAAACGGAGCCCTGTGTGATCATGTGTCACTCGCTGCTTTAAGTGCCTTAAAGGCTTGAAGACGGTTCTGAGAAGAACCTTGAGAAGCAGGCGGGGAAGCAGTATTCTTCTCTCTTCCACTGGGGCTCAGGGGACTAGACTCAGCCCTAAGTCTCTCTGTTTACATTCACTCCTGGTCACTTCATCCGGTCTCATGGCTTCGAATCCCATCTGCATGAGGCAGCGTTCCCAAATCTGTACCTGTATCCCTAGCTCACAGCTCTCTCAAGACTTCCAGACTCCTATATCTACCTGCCTTAGTCTCATCTCCACATGTATGTCTAATAGATGCCCAGGCTCAGTACGGCCAACGCCAAGTACCTGAGCTTGCCCCCAAACCTCCCGCCAGCAGCGTCGCCACACAGAGGGTGGAAGGAAGCCTCATCCTTGGGCCTCTCAGGCTCAAACCCTTCAAGTCACCCTTGGCGCTCTCATCCCCTACATCCAATCTGTCAGAAAGTCCTACTGGTAATACATTTTTAAAAATCCGCCTCGACCACTACAACCCAAGCCAGGACATCAGGGTCCTGCTTAAGAATTCCTGCAACACTGATTTTCACTAACCTACCTCTTGCTACCACTGCCTCCACCAATTTTATTCTTAATACGCAGCCAAAGTGATCCTTTTAATATGTAAATCAGATCACAGCAGCTCCCCCCCCCAACTCAAAATGCCCCAGGGGCTCCCACTTAACTTAGAGTATCAGCCCAAGTCCTCCCATGGTCTCTGAGGCCCCTCGTGCCACCCCAGCCACTCTGGCCTCTCTGCTGTCCTCTGAACCCACCAGTCACACTCCCATCTCAGGCTCTCGCCCTGGCTGACCCTTCTACCTGCAGTGTTCTCCCCTAGATATCCACAGGCCTCCCTCCCTTCCCGCCTTCAAATCCTTGTTTAAACATTAGCAACTCCATGAGGCCTAGCCTGACCTGCACGCTTAAAACTGTAAGCATGCTCCCCTACCCCATTCTTCCTTGTCTTTTTTTCCTACACACTTATGCATCTTCTAATTACTGATTATGTTTACTGCTTTGTGGTGCCCTCCCCCGCTAGGATTAAAGCCCCATGAGAACAGGATCTGTATCTATTTTGCTCAGTGATATACCTCAAGTGCTTAGAATGGGGCCTGGCCCTTAGGAGATGCTCAGTAAATATTTGCGAATGCGTGAACTTTTGTGTCCCCCGTTCGAAGGGCTGTGAATGGTCAAAATGGGGGCGAATCCCTGTCTTCAGACTCAGGGAAAAACTCGGAACATTTGAGTTCTTTAAATTCATGAAGGTGAGGCTCTCAGTTTTGTGGGAGGAAACAGAGAATTTGCACGCTTGCTTATGTCAAGTGGTGATCAAGGTTCTGAAGACAAATACGTGGCGAACACGGCACAGAGGGAGGGAGTGGGGGCACGCTTTAAAGAGGGCAGCCATAGACGGACTTTCCAATAAAACCACTCTGAGACGTGAATAAAGCGAGGGCGTTACCCACACTATTTTCCACGCTGAGGAAGACCCTTCTCAGCAGGCGGGGCAGGAAGTGTGAAGGCTCTGAGACAGGCTTCTGCCTGGTGCAGCTGAAGACCCAGGCGAAGGCCAGCGTGGCTGGGGGCGGAACAAGTTCACCTTCTGCGCTGACTTTAAAATCCAAACCATGAGGAAGAGACCCAAACTGGAAACCCCCCAGAAGTCCACCAACGGCAGGGTGGACAAAACGAAGCAGTGAGAACCGCAACCAAGCTCCACCCAGCAACTTGGACAGATCTCTCAAAGTTTGATCCCATTTGTGTAAGGGTTGAAAGCGGGCAAAACTCATGGACATACTTCAGAGGCATGCAGAGGTGGTAAAGCTATTAAGAAAAGCAAGGCAATGACTGTCACGATGGTCTAGATATGATCAGGGGCGGGAAACGGGGGGCCGGCAACAGCTCCCTCTTGCCCTGGGTGGTGGCTACAGTCATCTTCGCTTTCTAGTTGTTCTTCATATGGTACATATTTTTGTATGTGTTTAATCTCTGATATCATACATACCAATACAGCTGTTTAAAAGGTAAGGAAAAAAAAACAAGTGAGAAGCAAATCAGTAAACGCTTATCACATGTCAAACAACACGGGGGTTCATTAGATACATACTGTCTCACCAGAAGTACTTCCAAAAAAAAAAAAAAAAGCACAAAAGAATAGAGTACACAGTATGTAACTGGCACAAAACAAATATTTATCTAGACTAAAGAGGATTTCAAACACTAACGGAATAAACTGTTCTGCCCAACATTTACACAGAATTTACTTTTTAAACAAATGTGTAGTGATAAGATCACCTGAAGATATCTAGAGAATAACACGTTCCAGGAAACCTAGATCACATGATATAGGCAAGAAAGAAATTTCATCTTCTTGGGAACTTCCAATTTTACTAAGACTGACTAATGCGAGTCACGAAAGGGGGAAAGGGATGCTGTAGGTTGCAT